>CM042151.1:108319656-108349493 GCA_023376005.1 Doryteuthis pealeii
TTCTTTAAAAATATTTTTTACACCAATATTTTTATTGTAAATATTGTTATACTAACACTAACTAGTAATAACATTTTGTAGTTATATTTAAAAAAACGCAAAAACAAACAACCCACAACAATAACACTTAAAGTTTTGTTGAACACGTGAAATTTTGGCAGTTTTCAAGTAAATTTTACTTCGCAATTAAAGGATTTATTGGCAAATGGAATTCTCTTTTTGTTTACTGAAATTATTCGCTATTGAAATTTTTTAATTAAAATAGTTTATAGTAAATTTACATTAGCGAATAATTTTAATTTTTTTTGTTTTTTGTTTGTGTAAAGTTTCCCTAATATTGTTTAATTCTGTAATTGGTCATCTGAATTTTTTTCCGGTGCTAAAACCATAATTTTTTATTTGAATACTACATAAATATCATTTACAATCTAATTTAGGCCGAATTTTTTAAAAGTAAAACGTTTTTCGGGTTAAATCAAACTCAATGTCTTAATTTAACCCATCGTATTTTCAACTCACGCCGAAAGAAAACAAATTACTAAAACTCAGGAATTAATCGAAATTTAAAAGTATTCAAAAAATGTAAAATAATTTTCCTCCACCAAAAAAAACAATCACGGAAAAAACTTATACATTTCTTCGTGTTTGTTTTTACATTGGTTAGTGGAGCGTGACCCTCCCCCCCCCTAAATGCAAAATATCTAGCACTTTTAATTTAAAGTAAAGATTCATTTAAAAATAAGATCTTACTACTTTATATACCGAACATTTCATTAAATTCGGATTATTAGTTTATTTTTTGCTGATTCTTTTTTAAAATTCTTGTGCTTCTTCTTACCAACGATTTTGAAAATCAAATAAATAATTAAAGCTTCGTAAATTCTGTGGTAAATTATTCAGTGAAGAAATCATGGGAAATGTAACACTAAAATTATCAACAATAAATTTTGTTGTTAATGGGATTTAAACAGGTTCTGTTCAGTAAAAAAAAAGAAAAAAAACGAAACAAAAAAGATTTTACGTGTTGTTTTTTTTAACACTTAGCGCTTCTTTCTTAAACTAAAAAATTAATCTTTATTTTTTATCATGATTGATGCAATACCTTTGTTGCGGGGGCCGATAAGGATGTCGACCCCACAGACGTTTGAATAAGTGAACAACTGGAGACAATGACAGAGACAAAGGCAGAGAAGTTTGGATGGCAAAGTAACCTGTGGTCCAATTTATTTTGAGAATTGACAGAAATGTAAATCGGCTAGTTTTAGGATTCAATGTTTGAGGTTGTCGCTCAACGTTAGATCAGTCTTTCGTCGATCTGGGTGGATAGTTGTCGGTTGTAGGATAGGCATCTGGAATTGGAATAACAGTGGCGTTACAGGTGAGGTTGACGTCGTGGTCGGTCGGTGACTTGGTTTCTGCGGTTGGATCGGCTGCGAGCCCTGGTGGTAGTCCCATCGAGAACTGTTTGGTATGAAGCGAAACATAACAGCGACGGACCATTCACTTAGCACGTGTGTTGCTTGGGTCTGATTGGTCGCGGTTATGCGGGGTTTCAGACTGGCGGCAAACCGTGTGGCGCAGAATGCCTCAAGTAATCTTTAGGGATTTCGCCTAGGATTGCATTCGTGGTTAAGGAAAGACTGAAGTGAAACGACCGCCTGGTTAGCTCTGAAAAGAGCTGGGTTTGGTTTAGCCTTGAAAAAGGCTGTTTGCTGGAACTGGAACAAGGTTCATGTCATCAAACAGCAAAAGAATGAGGCAAGTTGTCTAGCGGCAAAAAGGCGGGTCATCTAGCGGCGGAGAGGTAAGCGTTCGGGAAAGATGATTCGTCCAGAACAGGAATCAGGATCGTCGAGGTTGCTGGCTGGCTGGAAGTGTTGTTGTCATCGCAAAATGACTTTCTATATACACAAAATTTACCGAAAATATCAAATGACGTCAGGCAAAAGTTCGTTAGCGATGATGAAATAGTGAGAAGGAAGGGGGCTCGTGACACAACGCGCGTAGCATTCGGCCAAAGGGATTACTCTAGTCAGAACGTTTGGGACGTGGAAGGGATAATCTGCATGTAATGCTGTGCTTGCATCAGCACATGTACGTTCAGGAAAGAGTCAAGGTTTTGGTCTCGAACCCTTTAAAATTCATTATTCAACGATGTTTATCTTTTACTTTGAAATACCCGAGTTACAACCTGCGTATTTCAAACATACATATATCACTGTATAATAAAAATGTGTCTCCATTCTTTGTATAGTTGAATATCGTAAAAAAAAGGAGTTCTCGTACGCGGTTATCTCCTTACAACACGCAGTTTCTGCATATCAAACTATATATAAACGTTAATCTTTAAATTCTGTTCGTATATTAAAATACAATTTTATTTTCATAATGGGGGGATCAATTCATTATTGGTATTTATTTCTAAAACTGATCCCCCCACTTTTTTGATTATATTTTCATTCCTTTGACCTTTTCCGTCAATTTTTGTTATATTATTTTGCTTAAATTCATCTTCGTAAAGGTACATAATATTCTATTTTCCTTCCTTTTTTTTTTTTGCTGCTGCTGTGAATAATTTCAAATAAGTTCAAATCCGTGACACCTGTATAATTATACTCTGTAGAGCGCAAACAATATTTTGTTTGAAGAAATGAATTATTTTTAAACCAACGATAAAGATTTAAAAATTGATCGTACCGTGATTGGTTACTGAAATGTATATTATACAAGAAAGTTTCTGACGAGGAAAATTGCTTAATTACAAAAATAGGAAATAGGGGGGGGGGGACTATTTGAATTATGATTTTTATATTGTGGAAAAATAGCAATTTTCAATCCAACACCTTATTGTAAAATTTTGATTTTCAACACTAAAAATTTTAATTAAAGTTGGATAATTCCCTGAATTTTGGGTAAATTTTTTCAATCGTCGAGGTGGGGGGGTAAATTTATTCTCTAAAATACGGATTTGATGTCATCTTTAACTAGCTATGTGCAAAATATTATGTATAATTTTATTATAAATAATTTCTAACATTCTAATTTTTATTTTCGACTCTCTTTTTCAATAATATTAAGAAGTTAAATCGTGAGGCATCAAAGGAAATGCTAAATTAGTCTTTGTTTTGCTTTAGAACATATTCTTATACGTTATATCAAGGCCCTCTAAGATATCTTAGAGGGCATTGCGTATAAGTCCCCATACTACAGAAAGGTGCCATGTCAGATGCAATAACTGTCACCAAAGATCAAGAATTTACGGCGATTTACTTTAAAATGCAAAATGTAGGTTTTATGTAAAAAAGTTAATTTTCCAATTTTTATTGACATTTTAAAATATTTTTAACAATTAAGCAGACTTTCAAATGCCACACTTTGCACAATGCTATCTTTAAAATACCTTTATTTTGCATAGTAAAAGTAAACAATAATAAATATAATTTTTCTTTATTTTTTAAAATTCTAAAATATACTTTATTTGATGTCATCTTTAACAATACCTATGTTACAAGTAGAAAAATGATTTCCAGTTTTCTTTATTTTTAAAAACATTTTTTTAAAATTTATTCTTCGTTTAATTTTGCAGTTTGCAAGTAAAAATAAACAATAATAATAATAATAAAAGTATATTAATAATAATAATAATAATTCTCTGGGACTTTGAAATAAAAACGGATCACCTTATCCCAGCAAGAAGACCAGACCTAGTGTTGATAAACAAAAGGAAAGAACTTGTCAACTGGTGGATTTTGCAAGTTCCAGCAGATCACAGGTGAAGCTGAAGGAAAATGAAAAAATGGACAAATATCTGGACCTTGCCAAGAGAACTGAAAAGTTATGGAATATGAAAGTCAAAGTGATACCAGTTGTAGTTGGTGCACTTGGAATACAGTCCCAAAAGGATTGGAAAAGGGTCTGGAAAGTTTGGGAATCAGAGGAAGAATGAAACCATTCAGAACACTGCACTGCTGCAATCTGCCAGAATAACTCAAAGAGTCCTGGAGACCTGAGGAGAAACTTGCTGTCACTCAGATTCCAGGTGAAAGACAGCTATGCTGGTGTGAAAAACTCAAAAGGAGAAAATAATAATTCTAGTTTAATTTAATCTTCTCAGATATTTCAGGACTTTTTACAATTTTACAAAAGAGAGAGAGAAATCGATTGAGGAGGTGAAGAGAAAAATTGTTATTCTACTTTTTAAATTTTGCTATTAGCAACATAACATTGGTGGGAATATTAAGTTTTAATTTGGAGGTAACTAAAATAAAAATGAAAAACTATCAGTACAGTCAGAACAGAAAATTCAAACTGATTTTGTTTATATTATTTACGAGAGAGATTTAATGATTTCATTTGAAATTTGGTTGTAATAAATATAAGTATGTGCAATTTAAGAACGTGTAAGGGAGAGAAATCCGTATTCCAAAAGGTGATAACTCTTTTTTTTTATTTTTTTTTTAAACATAAAATCAAGGTTGAACCTATGGTAGACTACCGTGGCATAATTTCTATCTCGTATGTTTTCACATTAAGTAATTTCAAAGTAAAAGATAAACATTGAATTCTTTAATTTATCCCCGCATCATTTAATGGTGAATTTTAAAAGTATTGCGTCAATTAATGATAAAAAAATAAAGTTAATAAGATTTATTTTTTATTTCAAGAAAAGTAGCGGTATGAATTTTAAAGTGTTTAAGAAAAAACAACAACACTTTTAAATTAAAATCTTTTTTTTCTCTTGTTTATTTATTTACTTTTTTTTTTTGCTAAATGGAATCTTTTTAATGATTATAACTACAAAATTTAATGTTGTTGATAATTTTTATACATTTTCCTTGATTTCTTTGGATCTTCACTGTGTTTTTCGTAGAAATTACAAATCTTTTATCTATTTTTCCTCTGATTTTCACAATTGTCAACTAAGAGGAAGCAGAAGAAAAAAATAAATTTCTTCATTTTCAAAAGAAACATTCTCTTAAAAATCTCCAGCCACGCGAAGGGAAATTGAAACAAGTTAAATCGAACTTAATGGTCCTAAATTCCACCATCGTATGTCACCCTGACCGAAAAAAATAAAACAAAATAAAATCTAGGGATTACTGAATTTAATGAAATTTCAGTGTTGATATATTATGAAATAAAAAATATAATGCATCCGGTTATTTATTTAAAAATTTTGCCATTTTTAGTCAAGTTAACATTGGAATCACGTATCTTTCAGAATATGTGTTTTATGCCTCAAAAATACCATGATTCCATAATCCCCGGGTGGCATACGTCCATTGTGAGAGTTTGAAGTGTAATGCAGAAGTCTATAATCCTGGGTGGCATAAGTCCTTGTGAATGAACTATATTCTTCAAACCAGCCCTTTATGATCGTCAATCTCCTTCGGCACCACATCTCAGTTTGGCAGCTTTTGGTCTTCACTCTGTCTTTTACCGCACGTCAGGGTATCGGTCAACCAGTGGTACATGCCATAGAGAATCTTGTGGAAGATGCCACTAACCTCAGCATCCGCGCGCAAGATTAAGCCTTTCAGTGTTGGCGTTGAGTTCCGCCAAATTTAGTGCTGAGCGTCGTTTGTTGACGAAAGCCAACATGGCGTACTCTATAATAGCACCATCTCTTTCTAATACCACGCCTGTTGCTAGAGAGCTGCATCTACCCATGCTTCAACTCTCGTCCGGCCACACACCATCACCTCGGGTGGGATCATCTTGCATAACTTTGGTAACTACTTCAGCCATCATCTGCTTAAGAGGAACGTCATCCACTGGTATCTCCCATCCTCCCCGTGACTGCGCTAAGCCGTCTCTCTTAATTACTCCGTTGCTGCATGGAGCCACTTGCCAGACTGGAAGTGTCCCACCAGCTTCCCACAGACAGAAAATATGATACGCCGTGATAACATTTCTGGACAGGGCCCTCGTTTCCCAATGCAGGTCCATGCTCCCCCCAAACCTCAAGTCCTAACACTAAGCCCCATTCTTTAAACGCTTGGGGGGTCTTTGCTTGTCAAACCAAAGGTTTCCCAGTTTCTCTGACTTCAATCTGCTGACATTACATCCTCGTTTACGTAAATATCATCGACGTACAGCTGACGTGCTTTCCCCATCGGCTTCCTCTTGCGTTAACAGACTCTGCATTTATAGATGGCTTTCCATAATAAAGCGGTGCCAACATTAAGACCAAATCCTAACCGTGTCAGCAATATCGTTTTCCCCTTGACAATCAACGGTTTGAAATGCCCACAATGTATTATGAACGTGTTCCTGCAGGTAGGCTCTCCCTTAGCCAAAGCAAGGCTACATTAGAAAGACCCTTGCTGACGCCACTTCGCGCAGTTTGGCAGCACACACGTCGGCGTTTGCATGAAGCATCCGCATGTTGGTTTTAACTCCCTGTAAATCCATCACTGGCCGACGTTGTTTTTTGCTGGTTTACAATAGCCATCAGTGGGATCAAAACCCTCTGGATACAGTATTAACCACCCATTCTCCATCCACATATCTAACTCCTCCTCGTAGGCAGTCTTGATGGTATCAGGCACTGAATACTCTGGTATTACATTGTGCAGCTGTTCTGGTGCTTCATTCATGCCCACCACTTCCATCGTGCAGTCCTACCCTTTGTTTATGGTCAAACGAAGCACAAAGAATTCCGGTTCTTCAAACTGAGAGAGCTACACAGAATTCTTCCCCTTTGCCAGAGCTTAACCGTCCATTGGAAGTGATCTCAGCACCACTCAGTGCTCGTATTGCGTCAATTCCAAGCAGTAGGTCATAACCAAGCGGCTTTCCACGCGTTACCAAAACATCTATTTTTAGCAACTATCCCCTTTTTCAGTGTGAATTGTCACAGCACCAACTCCGCAACATGCTTTGGATGTGCCGTCGATTGTGGTAATGTCCATGTCGACTTACTCTTCCATGCCCAACTATGCTTACTATCGTTTTGGAACATCCTGTATCGACGAGTGCCGAACACTTCATGCCATTTATCCCGGACACCAACAACTGGTAATGTAGTTTTTTACTGGCTTGACGGGGGCAAGGGTGGCGACAATGCCTTGTCCCCGCATCCGTTTCCCCGACAACTTCTTGATACGGTGGCCAAGTCCATTAAAAGCGAACAATGCAATGTTTGCCCTGTGCTCTTGTGTTCATAGGTCCCTTATTACGTTGACTTGGCAATCCCGGTAAAAGTGATTTGGGGCCACCTACACATATAAATAAAGGACCTTTACGCTGCACTTGTGAATCTTTGGTGGTACTTCCCGTTTGCTGGGACGGTCGATGTGTCAATTCTTATACGGCTGCTGCTAACATCACGGTTTTCATCCTAGTAGTTAGCACTCTAGCTCGCGACATCAAATCTGCTCGTGCAACAACGGTGGTGAACGGAGAGGGTGGCGAGCTCCAACAGGCACCGAATGTTGAGACCTAAAACATGGCAGATTTTTGATGTCGCGAGCTAGAGTGCTAACTACTAGGGATGAAAACCGTGATGTAAGCAGCAGCCGTAAGAATGGACACATCGACGTCCCAGCAAACGGAAGTACCACCAAAAGATTCACAAGTGCAGCGTAAAGGTCCTTTATTTATATGTGTGGTGGCCCCAATCACTTTTACCGGGATTGCCAAAGTCAACGTAATAGTGGACCTATGAACACAAGAGCACAGGGCAAACATGCATTGTTACCCGCTGTAATGGACTTGGCCACGTATCAAGAAGTTGTTCCGGGAAACGGATGCGGGGACAAGGCATTGTCGCCAACCCTTGCCCCGTCAAGCCGTAAAAACTACATTACCAAGTTGTTGGTGTCCCGGATAAATGGCATGAAGTGTTCGGCACTCGTCGATACAGGATGTTCCAAAACGATAGTAGCATAGTTGGCATGGAAGTAAAGTGCGACATGGACATTAACCACAATCGACGGCACATCCAAAGCATGTTGCGGAGTTGGTGCTGTGACATTCACACTGAAAAAGGGGATAGTGCTAAAATAGATGTTTTGGTAACGCGTGGAAAGCCGCTTGGTTAATGACCTACTGCTTGGAATTGACGCAATACGAGCACTGAGTGGTGCTGAGATCACTTCCAATGGACGGGTTAAGCTCGGCAAGGGGAAGAATTCTGTGTAGCTCTCTCAGTTGAAGAACCGGACTTCTGTGCTTCGTTTGACCATAAAACAAAGGGTATGGGACTGCACGATGGAAGTGGGCCATGAATGAAGCACCAGAACAGCTGCACAATGTAATACCAGAGTATTCAGTGCCTGATACCATCAAGACTGCCTACGAGGAGGAGTTAGATATGTGGATGGAGAATGGGTGTTAATACTGTATCCAGAGGGTTTGATCCACTGATGGCTATTGTACAACCCAGCAAAAACAACGTTCGGCCAGTTGATGGATTACAGGGAAGTAAACCAACATGCGGATGCCTTCACTGCAAACGCCGACGTGTGTGCTGCTAAACTGCGCGAGTGGCGTCAGCAAGGGTCTAATGTAGCCTTGCTTGGCCTAAGGAGAGCCTACCTGCAGATACACGTTCATAAGTCATTGTGGCATTTCAAACCGTGATTGTCAAGGGAAAACGATATTGCTTGACACGGTTAGGATTTGGTCTTAATGTGGCACGCTTATTATGAAAGCATCATAAATGCAGTGTTAACGCAAGAGGAGCCGATGGGGAAGCCACGTCAGCTTACGTCGATGATATTTACGTAAACGAGGATGTAATGTCAGCAGATGAAGTCAGGAGGAAACTGGAAAACCTTTGGTTTGACAAGCAAAGACCCCCAAGCGTTTAAAGAATGGGGCTATAGTGTTAGGACTTGAGGTTTGGGGGAGCATGGCACCTGCATTGGAAACGAGGGGGCCCTGTCCCAGAAATGTAACACGGCGTATCATATTTTCTGTCTGTGGGAAGCTGGTGGGACACTTTCCAGTCTGCAAGTGGCTCCATGCAGCAACCGGAGTAATTAAGAGACGGGCTAGCGCAGTCACGGGAGGATGGGACGATACAGTGGATGACGTTCCTCTTAAGCAGATGATGGCTGAAGTAGTTACCAAAGTATGCCAAGATGATCCCCACCCGAGGTGATTGGTGTGTGGCCGGACGAGAGTTGAACGCATGGGTAGATGCAAGCTCTCTAGCAACAGGCGTGGGTATTAGAAAGAGATGGTGCTATTATAGGGACGCATGTTGGCTTCGTCCAACAAACGACGCTCAGCACATAAATTTGGCGGAACTCAACGCCACACTGAAAGGACTTAATCTTGCGCTGCAGTGGCATGCTGAGGTAGTGCATCTCCACACAGATTCTCTATGCATGTACCACTGGTTTGACCGATACCCTGACGGGTAAAGACAGAGTGAAGACCAAAGCTGCAACTGAGATGCTGGTGCGAAGGAGATTGACGATCATAAAATGGCTGGTTGAAGAATATAGTTCATTCACAATGGACTATGCCACCCAGGGATTACTAGACTCCTGCATTACCACTTCAACTCTCACAATGGACTATGCCACCCGGGGATTACTTGGAATCATGTATTTTTGAGGCATAAAACACATATTCTGAAAGATACGTGATTCCAAGTTAACTGACCTGAAAAATGCAAAAGTTTTTAAATAAAATAACCGATGCATTATATTTTTTATTCATTAATATATCAACACTGAAAATTTCATTAAATTCAGTTAATTCCTAGATTTTTATTTTTTTATTTTTTTCGGCAGGGTGACATACGATGGTGGAATTTAGGACCATTAAGTTCGATTTAACTTGTTTTCAATTTCCCTTCGCGTGGCTGGAGATTTTTAAGAGAATGTTTCTTTTTGGAAAATGAAGAAATTTATTTTTTTCTTCTGCTTCCTCTTATTGACAATTTTGAAAATCAGAGGAAAAATAGATAAAAGATTTGTAATTTCTACGATAAATAACATTCAGTGAAGATCCAAAGAAATCAAGGAAAATGTATAAAATTATCAACAACATAAATTTTGTAGTTATTAATCATTAAAAAGATTCCATTAAGCAAAAAAAAAAAGTAAATAAATAAACAAGAGAAAAAAAAAGATTTTAATTTAAAAGTGTTTGTTTTTTTCTTAACACTTTAAAATTCATACCGCTACTTTCTTGAAATAAAAAATAAATCTTTATTAAACTTTATTTTTTATCATAATTGACGCAATACTTTTAAAATTCACCATTAAATGATTCGGTGATAAATTAAAGAATTCAATGTTTATCTTTTACTTTGAAATTACTTTAATGTGAAAACATACGAGATAGAATTATGTCCACGGTAGTCTACCATAGGTTTCACCCTTCGATTTTATGTAAAAAAAAAAAAATAAAAAAAAGAGTTATCACCTTTTGGAATACGGATTTCTCTCCCTTACACGTTCTAAATTGCACATACTTATATTTATACAACCAAATTTCAAATGAAATCATTAATTCTCTCTCGTAAATAATATAACAAAATCGTTTGAATTTTTCTGTTCTGACTGTACTTGATAGTTTTCATTTTATTTTTTAGTAACCTCCAAATTAAAACTTAATATTCCACCAACTGTTTATGTTGCTAATAGCAAAAATATAAAAGTAGAAATAACAATTTCTCTTCACCCTCCTCAATCGATTTCTCTCTCTCTTTTGTAAAATTGTAAAAAAGTCCCTGAAATATCTGAGAAGATTAAATTAAACTAGAATTATTATTTTCTCCTTTTGAGTTTTCACACCAGCATTAGCTGGTCTTTCACTGGAATCTGAGTGACAGCAAGTCTCCTCAGGTCTCCAGGACTCTTCTGAGTATTCTGGCAGATTGCAGCAGTGCAGTGTTCTGAATGGTTTCAATTCTTCCTCTGATTCCCAAACTTTCCAGACCCTTTTCCAATCCTTTTGGGACTGTTCCAAGTGCACCAACTACAACTGGTATCACTTTGACTTTCATATTCCATAACTTTTTCAGTTCTCTGGCAAGGTCCAGATATTTGTCCATTTTTTCATTTTCCTTCAGCTTCACCCTGTGATCTGCTGGAACTGCAAAATCCACCAGTTGACAAGTTCTTTCCTTTTTGTTTATCAACACTAGGTCTGGTCTTCTTGCTGGGATAAGGTGATCCGTTTTTATTTCAAAGTCCCAGAGAATTATTATTATTATTATTATTATTATTATTATTATTGTTTATTTTTACTTTGGCAAACTGCAAAATAAACGAAGGAATAAATTTAAAAAATGTTTTTAAAATAAAGAAAACTGAAATCATTTTTCTACTTGTAACATAGGTATTGTTAAAGATGACATCAAATAAGTATTTTAGAATTTTAAAAAAAAAAATTATTATTATTATTGTTTACTTTTACTATGCAAAATAAAGGTATTGTTAAAGATAGCATTGTGCAAAGTGTGGACATTTTTGAAAGTCTGCTTAATTGTTAAAAATATTTTAAAATGTCAATAAAAATTGGAAAATTAACTTTTTTACATAAAACCTACATTTTTGCATTTTAAAGTAAATCGCCGTAAATTCTTGATCTTTGGTGACAGTTATTGCATCTTGACATGTGCACCTTTTCTTAGTATGGAGGACTATATACGCAATGCCCTCTAAGATATCTTAGAGGGCCTTGATATACGTATAAGAATATGTTCTAAAGCAAAAACAAATGACTAATTTAGCATTTCCTTGATGCCTCACGATTTAACTCTTAATATTATTGAAAAAGAGAGTCGGGAAAATAAAAATTAGAATGTTAGAAATTATTTATAATAAAATTATACATAATATTTTGCACATAGCTAGTTAAAGATGACATCAAATCCGTATTTTAGAGAATAAATTTACCCCCCCACCTCGACGATTGAAAAAAATTTACCAAAATTCAGGGAATTATCCAACTTTAATTAAATTTTTAGTGTTGAAAATCAAAATTTTACAATAAGGTGTTGGATTGAAAATTGCTATTTTTCCACAATATAAAAATCATAATTCAAATAGTCCCCCCCCCCTATTTCCTATTTTGTAATTAAGCAATTTTCCTCGTCAGAACTTTCTGTATAATATACAATTTCAGTAACCAATCACGGTACGATCAAATTTTAAATCTTTATCGTTGGTTTAAAAAAAATAATTCATTTCTTCAAACAAATATTGTTTGCGCTCTACAGAGTATAATTATACAGGTGTCACGGATTTGAACTTATTTGAAATTATTCACAGCAGCAGCAAAAAAAAAAAAAGGAAAGGAAAATAGAATATTATGTACCTTACGAAGATGAATTTAAGCAAAATAATATAACAAAATTGACGGAAAAGGTCAAAGGAATGAAAATATAATCAAAAAGTGGGGGATCAGTTTAGAAAATAAATACAATATGAATTGATCCCCCATTTATGAAAATAAAATTGTATTTTACATATACGAACAGAATTTAAAGATTAACGGTTATATATAGTGATATGCAGAAACTGGTGTGTAAGGGAGATAACCGCGTACGAGAACTCCTTTTTTTTACGATATCAACTATAACAAAGATATGGAGACACATTTTTATTTACAGTGATATATGTATGTTTGAAATACGCAGGTGTGAACTTCGGGTATTTCAAAGTAAAAGATAAACATCGTTGAATAATGAATTTTAAAAAGTGTCGAGACCAAAAGCCTTGACCTCTTTCTCTGAACGTACATGTGCTGATGCAAGCACAGCATACATGCAGATTATCCCTTCCACGTCCCAAACGTTCTGACTAGAGTAATCCCTTTTGGCCGAATGCTACGCGCGTTGTGTCACGTAGCCCCCTTCCTTCTCCACTATTTCATCATCGCTAACGAACTTTTGCCTGACGTCATTTGATATTTCCGGTAAATTTTGTGTATATAAGAAAGTCATTTTGCGATGACAACAACACTTCCAGCCAGCCAGCAACCTCGACGATCCTGATTCCTGTTCTGGACGAATCATCTTTCCCGAACGCTTACCTCTCCGCCGCTAGAATGACCCGCCTTTTTGCCGCTAGACAACTTGCCTCATTCTTTGCTGTGATGACATGAACCTTGTTCCAGTTCCAGCAAACAGCCTTTTTCAAGGCTAACAAACCCAGCTCTTTTCAGAGCTAACCAGTCGGTCGTTTCACTTCAGTCTTTCCTTAACCACGAATGCAATCCTAGGGCGAAATCCCTAGAAGATCTACTTGAGGCATCTGCGCACACGTGCCCGCCAGTCTGAAACCCCGCATAACCGCGACCAATCAGACCCAAGCAACACACGTGCTAAGTGAATGGTCCGTCGCTGTTATGTTTACGCTCATACCCAAACAGTTCTCGATGGGACTACCACCAGGGCTCGCAGCCGATCCAACCGCAGAAACCGTCACCGACCGACCACGACGTCAACCTCACCTGTAGACGCACTGTTATTCCAATTCCAGATGCCTATCCTACAACCGACAACCTATCCACCCAGATCGACGAAAGACTGATCTAACGTTGAGCGACCAACCTCAAACATTGAATCCTAAACTAGCCGATTTACATTTCTGTCAATTCTCAAAATAAATTGACCACCAGGTTACTTTTGCCATCCAAACTTCTCTGCCTTTGTCTCTGTCATTGTCTCCAGTTGTTTCACTTATTCAAACGTCTGTGGGGTCGACATCCTTATCGGCCCCGCAACAAAGGTATTGCATCAATCATGATAAAAAATAAAGATTAATTTTTAGTTTAAGAAAGAAGCGCTAAGTGTTAAAAAAAACAAACACGTAAAATCTTTTTTTTGTTTTCGTTTTTTTTCTTTTTTTTTTACTGAAACAGAACCTGTTTAAATCATTAACAACAAAATTTATTTGTTGATAATTTTAGTGTTACATTTCCCATGATTTCTTCACTGAATAATTTACCACAGAATTTACGAAGCTTTAATTTATTTATTTGATTTTCAAAATCGTTGGTAAGAAGAAGCACAAGAATTTTAAAAAAGAATCAGCAAAAATAAACTAATAATCCGAATTTAATGAAATGTTCGGTATATAAAGTAGTAAGATCTTATATTTTAAATGAATCTTTACTTTAAATTAAAAGTGCTAGATATTTTGTCATTTTAGGGGGGGGGGTCACGCTCCACTACACCCATGTAAAAACAAACACGAAGAAATGTATAAGTTTTTCCGTGATTGTTTTTTTGGTGGAGGAAAAATTAATTTTACATTTTTTGAAATACTTTAAATTCGATTAATTCCCTGAGTTTTAGTAATTTTTTTTTCTTTCGGCGTGGTGAAAATACGATGGTTAAATTTAGATCCATTGAGTTTGATTTAACCCGAAAACGTTTTAACTTTTAAAAAATTCGGCCTAAATTAGAATTGTAAATTGATATTTATTTAGTATTCCAAATAAAAATTATGGTTTTAGCACCGGAAAAAAATTCCAGACTGACCAATTACAGAATAAACAATATTAGGAAACTTTACCAAAAAACAAAAACAAAAAAATTAAATTATTCGCTATGTAAATTTTACTATAAACTTATTTTAATTAAAAAATTTCAATAGCGAATAATTTCATAAACAAAAAGAGAATTCATTTGCCAATAAATCCTGTTAATGCGAATGAAAATTTACATGAAAACTGCCAAAATTTCACGTGTCTAACAAAACTTTAAGTGTTATTTGTTTGTGGTTGTTTGTTTTTGGTTTTTTTTAAATATAACTACAAAAATGTTTACTAGTTAGTGTTAGTATAACAATATTTACAATAAAAATATTTGTGTAAAAAATATTTTAAGAACATTCAGTTTAATTTCAGTGTTCAATAATTTAATTTTTTTTCTTTTAATTAGATTAGGTATTAATTTCGAGTTTACTATTTTTGAAAGGAATGTAAAAAAAACTTCCTTTTAATGAATGAATTGTGAAATGCGTTGAATTCGTTCACAAATCACAATGTAAAACCGTGGTCAGAAAGGGGGATAATTTGCCTCTTTTAGGCTTCCATACTTTAAATTGACGATTTTTTAAAAAAATCGTTTTAATTCTTTTAAAATATGCGGCAAGGTATGGTAAGGTTTGTAACTTAGATTTTTTCAAAGATAAAAGTCCATAATAATCCACAAAATTTTTAAGGTAGTAAAAAACCCAGTTTAACTTAGAATAATTTTTTTGCATCAATTTAAAGTAAACTATATTTTTTAATACTACGAAAAAAAAAACTTGCTACATTATTTATTTTTGAGTTTTAAGAAAATGAATTTTAAATTTTAAAATCACTTTTTTAGGTTATTGAATTTATATTTTTTTATTTTTCTATATATTCTTCAGGATATGATCTTTCAAGACATGTAAAAATTAGGGACCGGGATTTTTTTTCTTCAAATGCCCCCACCCCCATTCTGAATTGATAAAAAAAGTATTTTTTCAAGTTTCTTTCATAAAATAAACTAATCCTTATAAAATTAAGTCGTGGGAAAATAATTTTGTGAAAATTTCATTAAAATTGAACAATTCCCTGATTTTTGGTAATTGTTTTAAAATTAAAATTTTTTTTAAAAAATTACCTACCTTTGCATTTCTTGCACATCACTAGTTATATATTTGTTTTTTAAAAGATTTATCTAATTCAGCTAGGGATGCTCAAAACACGCACTTAGGAAATGCACGCAAATTGATAAAAAATATTTTAAAACGTCAATAAAAAATGGAAAATTAAGTTTTTAATGTTTTCTTTTACGTTTAATATAAAGAACAATTCCAAGTTTATGTGTTATATAAAATCTAAATTTTTGCATTTAAAAGTAAATTCCCGTAAATTACCGCAAATTCTTAATCTTTGGTGACAGTTATCGCATCTTGACGTGTGCACCTTTTCTTAGTATGGAGGACTATACGTATAAAAAAAATATTTTCTGAAGCAAAAACAAATTACTAATTTAGCATTTCCTTGATGCCTCACGATTTAACTCTTAATATTATTGAAAAAGAAAGTTGGGAAAATCAAAATTAGAAGGTTATAAATTATTTATAATAAAATTTTAACTGAACGGTAATATCTGCTTTCTGGATATAAACGGGAGAATTATTTGTTTCCAAATAAAATAATAAATTTTAAATAAAATAATAGCCTTTTCTAGGTACCACCAATTTTACCCTGTGAAATTCCCCCCCCCCCCTATATTTAACACAATGAAAATTGCAGAAAAATTATTATTTTCATCAAAATTTTTTTTCATTCAAAAGAAAAAAACATTAAATAAACAATGTTTTCATTTTTGCACTGTTAAATCAACTGAAATTTAACGTAGCTAAGAACAAGTTACGATAAGAGTTTTTTTTTTTTTTTAAATTCTATGAAAAATTAATTAATAATCTGATTTTCACGAAAATTTCCAAAAATGTTTACCATTGGATGTAAATACATCTGAAATAGTTTTTTTTCTAAAATATATAAGGGGAAATATTTTTTTACGAGGTCTATTACCCCCCCCTCCCATTTCATTTTATGAGATAAAAAAAATGACGCGCTAGAAAAATTTTGTACTTTTTTTTTCTATAAAGATAAGAGTCTGAATAACTATATCAATGAAATTGTATAATGTACCGAGCTATAGTTTTTTTAGGAAAAATTAATGAAATCGGAAATAAAAGTGCAAAAAAATGTCATAATATTAATATTTGAAAACTTTTTTTTTTGCTTTTGTAATTGGTATGTACTATATTCTATCAAATTGTCATAAAAAAAAAATTTTTTCAAAGAAATTAATTTTTAAGAGATTTTCAATCTTTTGTGATTAAATATTTTCATTTTCTGCGTGAAAGAAATTTTTTTTTTTTTCTGCGGAAAAAAATCGAATCTTTCACGGATATTTAAAAATATGATTTTTAGAATTCAGGTGAACTAAAAGTTGGTCCGATCCGAGCTCGATTAATATTTCAAAAAGAATTTGTAATTTTTATTGTTGAATAGTAATGTATGGTTCTTAGAATATACGAAAGAGCAAAACTGACATATTTGTTTTACAAAGAGATGACACGAGACGCTTCTGAGTAACAACCGGTTTGTTTTTCTTTGTTCAAAAAAGTTAAATAAAATAATTTTTTACGCTATTAGAATAAAAAGTAAGTATACATGATTATTTTATCAGTTTTTCTCTTAGAAAAAATATTCAAATTTCCATTTCATTTCATTTTCGATTTTAAAAAGTAATACCAAAACCGAAGACATTTTTTTAACGTCAATTTCACGGTGACATTTTACTATTAAATTTTTTCAAGTTTTTATTCATTTTAATAGTAAATTTTGGCTAAACTTGCAAATCGTTCGGAAAATTAAAACATATTACAGGGTGACCTAGAAAAAAACAGAACCCAATTTATTTATTTAGTTTCCCATTACACTAACCCTAAACCCCAAATGTTTCTTCTTTCGAATGCAAAAAAAAAAAATTTCAAGATAATATTTCATGATATAAAAAAAGAATATTTTAAAAACCGTTGAAAACAAATAATCGGTTATTGAATATGCACAAGACAAAAATGTCAATTAGATCTAGCCATACTTTTACTGGTTAACCGTAAAGGAGAAATAAAATGTAACTTTTCTGTCTAAATTGCGGCCTGAAAATTACCCTTTCGCATGTAATACGGGCAGGTTTGTTTATTTTTCGCATGTAATACGGGCAGGTTTGTCTATTTTTTAAGATAACAATGTAATTTTTTGCAATCGGATAATTTGATATTTGAATTAACTGTTTTTCTTTGTAACAACTCTGTACGATCTTTAATTGTTTTTTACGAGATTTTTGATAAACAAAGTTCGGAAATATTTATTTCCGTTTTATTCAAGATGGCCTAAACCGACCAATTGGTGGTCTCTAATTTACAAAATATGGACATTCAAAATTTCCCAAATATTTCATTTTTTTTAATCGACCATTTTTTTCTTTGGAGAAATGCTTAAAAGCAAAAAAAAGAAAATCAAAAATAATTTTTCAGACCGGAAACTAAGAAAATGATCTCTGCCTTAACCGCTTGATGATTTGAAATCATCAAGCAGAGATCATTTTCTTAGTTTAAGTATTTACAAAATACAAAATATGAAATTGAAAATATATTTTTTTTAAAGTTTAACTTACATGGAAGAAGGTTTTTTTGGTGACAAAAATCTTTTAAATACAGCAATGACACCACGTTTTCCCGACCATTTGACAACGTAAAACTGAAGAAATCAACAAACGGTGTTAATCATAATTTTGTTACTAGTAATTTTTCAGACCGGAATAAATTTACAAATCATCAAGCGGTTAAGGTAGAGATAATTTTCTTAGTTTAAGTATTTTACAAAATATGGACATTCAGAATTTCCCAAATATTTCATTTTTTTTAATCGACCATTTTTTTTTTTTTCTTTGGAGATCAGCTTAAAAGCAAAAAAGAAAATCAAAAATAATTTTTTAAAAAAGTTTAATTTACCTGGAAGATGTCTTTTCAGTGATGAAAATTCTCTTACAACAACATTTCAAATTTATATACCACGTTTTCGCGATCGTTTTTGACGATAAGTTTGAATTGACGGGAAACCGGAATTCTTTTCGGTAATTATCGACAGTTTCCGTCAACCAACAACGCAGTCCATATTTTTACTATCTTAATAATTATATTGAAATTTCTTGACAAAAAAGGAACTCTTTAATTTTTTAATACATCCGAAAACTTATTTTTTTAAAACATGGAAACTTGAAATTCTTTTTCTAAAAGAAAATATTTTAGGGACTGGCAAACGGAGCCTAAAATTCGTTTTTGACAAAATGACTTTTGTCCCTCTACAGAAAATAATTTACCAAAAATCAGGAAATTATCGGATTTTAATGAAATTTTCAGTGTTTATGTATCAATGAATGATCTTTATAATGCATTATTTATTTTATTTCAAAACTTTCTCATTTTTTTTCAGGTCACTTAATTTTGACCCCCCTTATGTTAGGGACGTAAAATTGTTTTAAGTTGGTCCTTACCTGATACTAATTACAGTATAAATAAAGAGATAAAAGACCGAAGTTATGAATAAAAACAAACAAAAAAATTTTTACAGTGGCTTTTTTATGAGAAAATAAGTACCGAAAATTGAAAAATAAAATGTAAAAAATAATAAATAATTAATTTTTTGAAGATTTCTTTTTTACTCATTTAGATAATTATTTAATTGGCTATTATTTTATAAAATAAAAATTATACATCGATGTTTTTTTCTGCTTAAAAAGGGGAGGGGGTACATTTTCAATCGAGTTTTTCTTCAAAACTTATTACTTTTGGCGCCTAAAATAAGGTTTGCATTAAGTAGATATTTATTTTTAGAATCTAAAAATATAACATTTTAAACTTAACATCAGGATTTTCATATTTTAAATGAATTTTATATATTAATTTTTCAAAGCAAAAATACTAAATTAAAGTTTTGAAATAAAATAACTAATGCATTATAAAAGTCATTAATTGTTAAATCAATACTGAAAATTTCATTAAAATCGGATAATTACCTGATTTTTGGTAAATTCTTTTGCAAACGCGAATGTTACAGTAAAATTGTAAACAAGCACTTAAAAACATCTAAAACGAGGCTGACTACAAATACTTTTAAATCTATTAAAAATAAACTGCATATGTAATGATATTTTTCTTTTTTTAATTATGGTTATTATGTTACTACTTATCGATTTAGACAAAGTTTGACCATAAATAATAGATTTAATTATTTCTAATTCGCTTTTAAAATTCCTAGCAGACGACAAAATCGCCTATCCCTAAAATATTTCACCTGACCATCTAAAACTGAAGAAATCAAAACACGGTGTCAATCATAATTTTGTCGCTTCTAATTTATCAGACTGGATTACATTTTCAAAGCGGTTAAAGCAGTGATTACTTTCTTAGTTCTTTGTCTTTAAATTCTATTTCTTAGCGAACATTTTTACAATGGCCACCACTTAAGATAATTAACTCTTTGCCTACTTTAAACCGCTCAAATCGGCTCTCCCATCACTGCAATACTACACCCAAGCAAAGTACAAAAACTGACAGTTATTTCATTATAATTGTTTCTATTTCTTAGCGAACATTTCTATAATGGCCACGCCTTAAGATAATTAACTCTTTGCCTACTTTAAACCGCTCAAATCGGCTCTCCCATCACTGCAATACTACACCCAAGCAAAGTACAAAAACTGACAGTTATTTCATTATAATTGTTTCTATTTCTTAGCGAACATTTTTATAATGGCCACCACTTAAGATAATTAACTCTTTGCCTACTTTAAACCGCTCAATTGGTTTCCCTGAATGACATAGCTCCCTGTCCATTGCTGACTTCCAGAAAGATAAAACTTCCCCAGCGTCTAGACTTATAGGACATAAAACAGGAGGGGAGAATGTGATATTAAGAGATGTGATTACCTCCCTTTTGGAGTGGTTGGGTTATCTTCCCTTGATCGGGACTATATAAATTCAACAGATAGCGGCCATTGTAGTTGTGTCTTTGCTGAGCTGTATTCAGTTGATTAAAGTTAAGTTGTTATGTTACATTGTCTTTGTCTCATTTCAAATATCACAGTTGTGGATGTAATGAAAATAACATACCTCGAAACTCAATGCGTGCGCGGACGAGTCTGGCTTGCAGGGTCATCGCGGGAAAGAAATATGACTGCTGAAAGCACTATATTTAACGATGGGCGATCTCAAACGGAATCTCATCCGGATGCCCCAGCGCTCGGCGAAGTTAGTGAACGTCTTTCCACTAAAGGCTGTGGCGTTGTCCATGAGTAATTCGGCAGGCACCCCCCTTTCGTAGAATACAGTCTCCAGCTGCCGGATGATGCTGGCAGAATCCTGGTGCAGTAACGGCCTCCAAATGGCAAATCGACTGGGACCACAGTCGATCAACGTTAGGTAATGCCGACCTTCAAGGTGGGTCACGTCCATTCTGACTCTGCTCCAGTTCTCACGTACCAGTCTACCCGTCCTCCACCTTATCGATGTGCATACATGCCGTTGGGTAATGTGATCGCAGAGAGATCCCATCGTACGATCAAGCGCATTGCCACAAGAACACCGTGCTCAGTGATGGAAGTGGTGTACTGGTACAATGTGATTCCCAAGGATGATATAACAGCTTCAACTGCACCAGCTAATGCGATACACACATACACGGCCCGTATAAAGGGCATCGATGTTGCATCACCACCGGAAGACACTGGTCTCAGCAGTTATAAAGTGGGGGATATCGTCTGGGTTAAGATCCCACATGGGCGATGTACGACTCAGTTTGGAAAGGACGGATAACTAATGTCTACAGCCCACATTCTGTCCTTGTCGACCTCTGCGTGGAGCAGATGCCACTAGTTGCTGCATCACTTCCTCTGAAAATGAAGCGTCAAGGCTTTATGAGGATTTGATGCGGGAGGATTTAGCAGCATCTGAGAGCGATCACAATGAGTGTGACCAGAATGGGCCCAGAGACACATCTGATGATACAACTGAGGACGAAGATACCACCGAGAGAGACACATCCGATGATACAACCGAGGATGAAGATGCCACCGAACGAGTCCTGCTTAAACGAAGTAGCAAACTAAAGAGACCTTCTCCGCACTGCATTTTGTGTGATCCTCAGATCAGGCAGGAGTGTGGATGTAATGAAAATAACATACCTCGAAACTCAAAGCGTGCGCGGACGAAATCTGGCTTACAGGGTCATCGCGGGAAAGAAATATGGCTGCTGTAAGCACTATATTTAATCATGGGCGATCTCGAACAAGCGAGAATTGGATTGCACGTATGCAAATTCTTTCGAGATCGGGCGTGCATATAAGAATACGGCGACGGCTAGAGGGAACGTCAAACGATTACGTACAACGACTACGAAAAAACCTGGCAGTAGCATTTTGGCTCTTGCGACGGGTGGACGAGGCATTTCGAGATAGATTTTGATTGTTGGTGAGCAGAGTGCAGCATAGTTGGGAGAACATTATTACTAGAACAGTCAATATTTGCATTAAGATATGCTGTTTTAAAATCCACCTGATGTATAATAAGATCATTTTGTATTGCGATCTGCATTAACAACTTAATTGATGTCATTTTTGCTGTAGGTGCAAAAGTTTCCTGATAATCAACATTTTCTACCTGTGAAAAACCTTTGGCTACATATCTAGCCTTAAATTGTTCTTCATTGTTTGGTCCGAATTTTACAGCATATACCCATCTGCCTCCAATAATTCTTTTGTTTTGAGGTACAGGGGTAAGTTTATAAGTTCCATTTTCTTTAAGAGCATTTACTTCATCATTCATTGCTTTTTGCCATTTTAATTTTTCAGTAGATATGATGGCTTCTTCATAGCTTTATGGAATGTTGCTTACTCTATAACAATAATCAATAGAACAGTTTGTTGTGTCTGAGTTGTTTGAATCATTCAGTAGATATGATGGCTTCTTCATAGCTTTGTGGAATGTTGCTTACTCTATAACAATAATCAATAGAACAGTTTGTTTTGTCTGAATTGTTTGAATCATTCAGTAGATATGATGGCTTCTTCATAGCTTTGTGGAATGTTGCTTACTCTATAACAATAATCAATAGAACAGTTTGTTGTGTCTGAGTTGTTTGAATCATTCAGTAGATATGATGGCTTCTTCATAGCTTTGTGGAATGTTGCTTACTCTATAACAATAATCAATAGAACAGTTTGTTTTGTCTGAATTGTTTGAATCATTCAGTAGATATGATGGCTTCTTCATAGCTTTGTGGAATGTTGCTTACTCTATAACAATAATCAATAGAACAGTTTGTTGTGTCTGAGTTGTTTGAATCATTCAGTAGATATGATGGCTTCTTCATAGCTTTGTGGAATGTTGCTTACTCTATAACAATAATCAATAGAACAGTTTGTTGTGTCTGAGTTGTTTGAATCATTCAGTAGATATGATGGCTTCTTCATAGCTTTGTGGAATGTTGCTTACTCTATAACAATAATCAATAGAACAGTTTGTTTTGTCTGAATTGTTTGAATCATTCAGTAGATATGATGGCTTCTTCATAGCTTTGTGGAATGTTGCTTACTCTATAACAATAATCAATAGAACAGTTTGTTGTGTCTGAGTTGTCATTCAGTAGATATGATGGCTTCTTCATAGCTTTGTGGAATGTTGCTTACTCTATAACAATAATCAATAGAACAGTTTGTTGTGTCTGAGTTGTTTGAATCATTCAGTAGATATGATGGCTTCTTCATAGCTTTGTGGAATGTTGCTTACTCTATAACAATAATCAATAGAACAGTTTGTTGTGTCTGAGTTGTTTGAATCATTCAGTAGATATGATGGCTTCTTCATAGCTTTGTGGAATGTTGCTTACTCTATAACAATAATCAATAGAACAGTTTGTTTGTCTGAATTGTTTGAATCATTCAGTAGCTATGAAGAAAGCCATCATATCTACTGAATGATTCCAAACAACTGCAATGACCAAAAACAAACTGTTCTATTGATTATGTTTTAGAGGTAAGAACATTCCACCAAGGCTATGAGAAGCCATCATATCTACTGAAAATGATTCAAACAACCAGACAGCAACAAACTGTTCATTGATTATTGTTATAGAGTGCAACATTCCACAAAGCTATGAAGAAGCCATCATATCTACTGAATGATTTCAAACAACTCAGACACAACCAAACTTTCTATTGATTCATTTTATAGAGTAAGCTAACATTCCACAAAGCTATGAGAGAAGCCACATATCTACTGAATGATTCAAACAAACTCAGACACAACAAACTGTTCTATTGATTATTGTTAATAGAGTAAGCAACATTCCACAAAGCTATGAAGAGCCAGCATATCTACTGAATGATTCAAACAATTCAGACAAAACAAAACTGTTCTATTGATTATTGTTTAGAGTAAGCAACATTCCACAAAGCTATGAAGAAGCCATCATATCTACTGAATGATTCTAAAAACTCAGACACAAAACTGTTCTATTGTATATTGTTGTATAGAGTAAGAAGCATCGCACAAAGCTATGAAGAAAGCCATCATATCTACTGAATGATTCAAACAAACGTCAGACACAACAAACTGTTGCAATTGATTATGTTATAGAGGTAGCAAGCATTCCACAAAGCTATGAAGAAGCCACATATCTATCTGAATGATTCAAACATTAGACAAAACAAATCTGTTTCTATTGATTATTTTATATGAGTAAGCAAACATTCCACAAGCTATGAAGAAGCCATCATATCTACTAATGATCAAACAACTCAGACACAACAAACTGTTCTATTGATTATTGTATAGAGTAAGCACATTCACAAAGCTATGAAGAAGCCATCATATTACTGAATGATTCAAACAAAATCAGACAAAACAAACTGTTCTATTGATTATTGTTATAGAGTAAGCCCAACATCCACCAATAGCTATGAAGAAGCCATCATATCTACTGAATGATTCAAAAAACTCAGACACAACAAACGTTCTATGATTATTGTTATATATAAGCAAATTCATAAAGCTATGAAGAAGCCATCATATCTACTGAAAAATTAAAATGGCAAAAGCAAGAATGATGAAGTAAATGCTCTTAAAGAAAAATGAATCTTATAAACTTATCCTGTACTCAAAACAAATAGAATTATTGGAGGCAGATGGGTATATGCTGTAAAATTAGGACCAAACAATGAGAACAATTTAAGGCTAGATATGTAGCCAAAGGTTTTTCACAGGTAGAAAATGTTGATTATCAGGAAACTTTTGCACCTACAGCAAAATGACATCAATTAAGTTGTTAATGCAGATCGCAATACAAAATGATCTTATTATACATCAGGTGGATTTTAAAACAGCATATCTTAATGCCAAATATTGACTGTTCTAGTAATAATTGTTCTCCCAACTATGCTGCAACTCTGCTCACCAACAATCAAAATCTATCTCGAAATGCCTCGTCCACCCGTCGCAGAGCCAAAATGCTACTGCCAGGTTTTTTCGTAGTCGTTGTACGTAATCGTTGACGTTCCCTCTAGCCGTCGCCGTATTCTTATATGCACGCCCGATCTCGAAAGAATTTGCATACGTGCAATCCAATTCTTCGCTTGTTCGAGATCGCCCATGATTAAATATAGTGCTTACAGCAGCCATATTCTTTCCCGCGATGACCCTGTAAGCCAGATTTCGTCCGCGCACGCTTTGAGTTTCGAGGTATGTTATTTTCATTACATCCACACTCCTGCCTGATCTGAGGATCACACAAAATGCAGTGCGGAGAAGGTCTCTTTAGTTTGCTACTTCGTTTAAGCAGGACTCGTTCGGTGGCATCTTCATCCTCGGTTGTATCATCGGATGTGTCTCTCTCGGTGGTATCTTCGTCCTCAGTTGTATCATCAGATGTGTCTCTGGGCCCATTCTGGTCACACTCATTGTGATCGCTCTCAGATGCTGCTAAAATCCTCCCGCATCAAATCCTCATAAAAGCCTTGACGCTTCATTTCAGAGGAAGTGATGCAGCAACTAGTGGGCATCTGCTCCACGCAGAGGTCGACAAGGACAGAATGTGGGCTGTAGAACATAGTTATCCGTCCTTTCCAAACTGAGTCGTACATCGCCCATGTGGGATCTTAACCCAGACGATATCCCCCACTTTATAACTGCTGGACCAGTGTCTTCCGGTGGTGATGCAACATCGATGCCCTTTATACGGGCCGTGTATGTGTGTATCGCATTAGCTGGTGCAGTTGAAGCTGTTATATCATCCTTGGGAATCACATTGTACCAGTACACCACTTCCATCACTGAGCACGGTGTTCTTGTGGCAATGCGCTTGATCGTACGATGGGATCTCTCTGCGATCACATTACCCAACGGCATGTATGCACATCGATAAGGTGGAGGGACGGGTAGACTGGTACGTGAGAACTGGGCAGAGTCAGAATGGACGTGACCCACCTTGAAGGGTCGGCATTACCTAACGTTGATCGACTGTGGTCCCAGTCGATTTGCCATTTGGAGGCCGTTTACTGCACCAGGATTCTGCCAGCATCATCCGGCAGCTGGAGACTGTATTCTACGAAAGGGGGGCCTGCCGAATTACTCATGGACAACGCCACAGCCTTTAGTGGAAAGACGTTCACTAACTTCGCCGAGCGCTGGGCATCCGGATGAGATTCGTTTGAGATCGCCCATCGTTAAATATAGTGCTTTCAGCAGTCATATTTCTTTCCCGCGATGACCCTGCAAGCCAGACTCGTCCGCGCACGCATTGAGTTTCGAGGTATGTTATTTTCATTACATCCACAACTGTGATATTTGAAATGAGACAAAGACAATGTAACATAACAACTTAACTTTAATCAACTGAATACAGCTCAGCAAAGACACAACTACAATGGCCGCTATCTGTTGAATTTATATAGTCCGATCAAGGGAAGATAACCCAACCACTCAAAAGGGAGGTAATCACATCTCTTAATATCACATTCTCCCCTCCTGTTTTATGTCTATAAGTCTAGACGCTGGGGAAGTTTATTCTTTCTGGAAGTCAGCAATGGACAGGGAGCTATGTCATTCAGGAAACCAATTGAGCGGTTTAAAGTAGGCAAAGAGTTAATTATCTTAAGTGGTGGCCATTATAAAAATGTTCGCTAAGAAATAGAAACAATTATATAATGAAATAACTGTCAGTTTTTGTACTTTGCTTGGGTGTAGTATTGCAGTGAGGGAGAGCCGATTTGAGCGGTTTAAAGTAGGCAAAGAGTTAATTATCTTAAGGCGTGGCCATTATAGAAATGTTTCGCTAAGAAATAGAAACAATTATAATGAAATAACTGTCAGTTTTTGTACTTTGCTTGGGTGTAGTATTGCAGTGATGGGAGAGCCGATTTGAGCGGTTTAAAGTAGGCAAAGAGTTAATTATCTTAAGTGGTGGCCATTGTAAAATGTTCGCTAAGAAATAGAATTAAAGACAAAGAACTAAGAAAGTAATCACTGCTTAACCGCTTTGAAAATGTAATCCAGTCTGATAAATTAGAAGCGACAAAATTATGATTGACACCCGTGTTTTTGATTTCTTCAGTTTTAGATGGTCAGGTGAAATATTTTAGGGATAGCGCGATTTTGTCGTCTGCTAGGAATTTTAAAAGCGAATTAGAAATAATTAAATCTATTATTTATGGTCAAACTTTGTCTAAATCGATAAGTAGTAACATAATAACCATAATTAAAAAAAGAAAAATATCATTACATATGCAGTTTTTTTTAATAGATTTAAAAGTATTTGTAGTCAGCCTCGTTTTAGATGTTTTTAAGTGCTTGTTTACAATTTACTGTAACATTCGCGTTTGCAAAAGAATTTACCAAAAATCAGGTAATTATCCGATTTTAATGAAATTTTCAGTATTGATTTAACAATTAATGACTTTTATAATGCATTAGTTATTTTATTTCAAAACTTTAATTTAGTATTTTTGCTTGAAAATTAATATATAAAATTTCATTTAAAATATGAAAATCCTGATGTTAAGTTTAAAATGTTATATTTTTAGATTCTAAAAATAAATATCTACTTAATGCAAACCTTATTTTAGGCGCCAAAAGTAATAAGTTTTGAAAGAAAAACTCGATGAAAATGTACCCCCTCCCCTTTTTAAGCAGAAAAAAACATCGATGTATAATTTTTATTTATATAAATAATAGCCAATTAAATAATTATCTAAATGAGTAAAAAAGAAATCTTCAAAAATTAATTATTTATTATTTTTTACATTTTATTTTTCAATTTTCGGTACTATTTTCTCATAAAAAAGCCACTGTAAAAATTTTTTTGTTTGTTTTTATTCATAACTTCGGTCTTTTATCTCTTTATTTATACTGTAATTAGTATCAGGTAAGGACCAACTTAAAACAATTTTACGTCCCTAACATAAGGGGGGTCAAAAATTAAGTGACCTGAAAAAAAATGAGAAAGTTTTGAAATAAAATAAATAATGCATTATAAAGATCATTCATTGATACATAAACACTGAAAATTTCATTAAAATCCGATAATTTCCTGATTTTGGTAAATTATTTTCTGTAGAGGGACAAAAGTCATTTTGTCAAAACGAATTTTAGGCTCCGTTTGCCAGTCCCTAAAATATTTTCTTTTAAGAAAAGAATTTCAAGTTTCCATGTTTTAAAAAAATAAGTTTTCGGATGTATTAAAAATTAAAGAGTTCCTTTTTTGTCAAGAAATTTCAATATAATTATTAAGATAGTAAAAATATGGACTGCGTTGTTGGTTGACGGAAAACTGTCGATAATTACCGAAAAGAATTCCGGTTTCCCGTCAATTCAAACTTATCGTCAAAAACGATCGCGAAAACGTGGTATATAAATTTGAAATGTTGTTGTAAGAGAATTTTCATCACTGAAAAGACATCTTCCAGGTAAATTAAACTTTTTAAAAAATTATTTTTGATTTTCTTTTTGCTTTTAAGCTGATCTCCAAAGAAAAAAAAAAAAATGGTCGATTAAAAAAATGAAATATTTGGGAAATTCTGAATGTCCATATTTTGTAAAATACTTAAACTAAGAAAATTATCTCTACCTTAACCGCTTGATGATTTGTAAATTTATTCCGGTCTGAAAAATTACTAGTAACAAAATTATGATTAACACCGTTTGTTGATTTCTTCAGTTTTACGTTGTCAAATGGTCGGGAAAACGTGGTGTCATTGCTGTATTTAAAAGATTTTTGTCGCCAAAAAAACCTTCTTCCATGTAAGTTAAACTTTTAAAAAAATATATTTTCAATTTCATATTTTGTATTTTGTAAATACTTAAACTAAGAAAATGATCTCTGCTTGATGATTTCAAATCATTTTCTTAGTTTCCGGTCTGAAAAATTATTTTTGATTTTCTTTTTTTTGCTTTTAAGCATTTCTCCAAAGAAAAAAATGGTCGATTAAAAAAAATGAAATATTTGGGAATTTTGAATGTCCATATTTTGTAAATTAGAGACCACAATTGGTCGGTTTAAGGCCATTTCAAGTAAAACAGGATAATAAATATTTCCGAACTTTGTTTATCAAAAATCTCGTAAAAAACAATTAAAGATTCGTGAAGCAGAGTTGTTACAGAAGAAAGAACAGTTAATTCAAATATCAACATTATCCGAATTGCAAAAAATTATCATTGTTATTCTTAAAAACCTAGATCAAACCTGCCCGTATTACATGCTAAAAATAACAACCTGCCCGTATTACATGCGAAAGGGTAGATTTTCAGGCCGCAATTAGACGAAATTAGCATTTTTATTTCCCTTTACGGTTAACCAGTAAAAGTATGGCTAGATCTAATTGAGCATTTTGTCTTGTGCATAGTCCAACTAACCGATGATTTCTGTTTTCAACGGTTTTTAAAATATTCGTTTTTTTTATATCATCGGATAATATTATCTTGAAATTTTTTTTTTTGCATTCGAAAGAAGAACA
Source organism: Doryteuthis pealeii (assembly GCA_023376005.1). Lineage (NCBI taxonomy): Eukaryota > Metazoa > Mollusca > Cephalopoda > Myopsida > Loliginidae > Doryteuthis > Doryteuthis pealeii. The sequence goes on from CM042151.1 coordinate 108,349,190, forward strand.
TTTGGGTTTAGGGTTAGTGTAATGGGAAACTAAATTAAAATAAATTGGGTTCTGTTTTTTTCTTAGGTACCCTGTAATATGTTTTAAATTTTTCCGACGATTGCAAGTTTAGCCAAAATTTACTTATTAAAATGATATAAAACTTGAAAGATATATTTAATAGTAAAATGTCACTCGTGAAATTGACGTTAAAAAATGTCTTCGGTTTTGGTATTACTTTTTAAAATCGATAATGAAATGAAATGGAAATTTGTAATATTTTTTCTAAGAGAAAAACTGATAAAATAATCTATGTATACTTACG
>CM042151.1:108349593-108447683 GCA_023376005.1 Doryteuthis pealeii
GAAATGTTGCCTCCCTCTATAAACAATAATCAATAGAAACGTTTGTTGTTTGTCTGAGTTGTTTGAATCGTTAGTAATGTATTGCAGGCTTCTTCAATAGCTTTGTGGAATGCTTGCTGCTTACTCGTAAACAAATAATCAATAGAACAGTTTGTTTTCTGAAATTTGTTTGAATCATTCAGTTAGATATGATGCTTCTGTCATTAGCTTTGTGGCAATGTTGCCTTCTCGTTATAACAATAATCAATATAACAGTTTGTTGGGTCTGAGTTGTTTGAATCATTCCAGTAGATTCTATGATGGCTTCCTTCATCAAGCTTGTGGAATGTTTGCTTACTCGTATAACAATAACTCAATCTTTTGAACAGTTGTTGTGTCTGAGTTGTTGAACATCCTGTCTTAGTTTATGATGGCTCTCATAGCTTTGTGACTGTTCGGACAAATGTGCTTACTCTATTAACATAATCAATAGAACATTGTTTGGTCTGAATGTTTGAAATCATTCAGAGATTATGTATGGCTTCCTTTCCATAAGCTTTTTGTGTTGTAATGTTGCTACTCTATAACAATAATCAATAGAACAGTTGTTGTTTGTCTGAGTTGTTTGAATTTCATTCAGTAGATATGATGGCTTTTCTTCATAGCTTTGTGGGAATGTTGCTACTCTATAAACAATAATCCAATAGAACAGTTTGTTTGTCTGAATTGTTTGAATCTTCAGTTTTAGTTAGTTAGATATGATGGGCTTCTCATAGCTTTGTTTGGAAAGTTCTGCCTTATACTCGTTAACAAATAATCAATGTAGACAGTTTGTTGTGTCTCATCTTGAGTTGTCTTGAATCATCATAGTATTAGTAGATATGGATGGTGCTTCCTTAGCGATAGCTTTGTGGAGAATGTTGTACTCTTATAACAAATAATCAATTTAGAAACAGTTTGTTGTATTTGTCTGGAGTTTCGTTTGAATCTTCAAGTAGATTATGATGGCCTTCTTCCATTAGCTTGTGGAATGTTTTTTGCTTACTCTATAAACATAAATCAATACGAACAGTTTGTTGTGTCTGACATCTGAGGTTGCTCACATTGACTTTGAACATCATTCACCAGTAGTATGATGGCTTCTTCACTAGCTTACGTGTTGGAATGTCGCATTACTCTTAAACAATAATCAATAGATTTACTAACAACACATTGTTAAGAACACCCTCCACACTGACACGTGTGTCTAAGTTGTTGATGTGAAATCATTCAGTAGATGTTTAGATATATGATTGGCCTCTTCATAGCTTGTGGAATGTTGCTACTCTATAACAATAATCAACTTTAGAACAGTCTGTTGTGTATGGTCTGAGTTGTATTGAATCATCATAATATGAGCGCCTCTTCATAGCTTTGTTTGGAAGTGCTTACTCTATTAACATAATAATAGAACAGTTTGTCTGTCTGAGTTGTTTGAATCATTCAAGTAGATCTATATGATGGAACCTTCTTCATAGCTTTATGTCTTGGGAATGTTCCTTACTCATATAACAATAATCAATAGAAACCAATTTGTTGTGGTCTGAGTTGTTTGAATCTTCAGTAGATATGATGGCTTCTTCATAGCTTTGTGAATGTTTTGCTTACTCTATAACAATAATCAAAATAGAAACAGTTGTTTTGTCTGAATTGTTTTGAATCAATTCAGAGATAGATAACTGATGGCTTTTCTTCTAGCTGTTGTTGGAAATGTGCTTACTCCATGATATTAACAATAATCAATAGAACAGTTGTCTGTCTGTCTGAGTTGTTTAGATCATTCAGTAGATATGATGGTTTCTTCATAGCTTGAATGTTGTCGCCTTGCCTTTTTTCCCATAACCGTTACAATCATACTCAGAAACATGTTATCACAACCGACCGCCACGCAACCCCCACCTGCGCCGCCCTCTTTATGACCCCACACTACTCGTAGAGCCTCCTGAATCTAAACCTTGGATCGTGATGAGAGAGAACCTATAAAACATTAATAACAATCAACCAACATAATTACCAGGAAAAACAATTTGAGTCTGGGAGAAGCACCCTCCTTGTCTGAAGTGATGTCTGTGAATCATTCTAGTATGATATGATGGCTTCTTCATAGCCTCTGTGAATGTTGCTTACTCCTCCTTTAATTGTAACAATAATCATATGTTAGAAAATATCAAAATGTTGTATGTGTCTTGAGTGTTGTTTAGAGAAGGAGAAGTCTAAACAACAATCAAGCCATACGATGAGTATACAGACATCCACAAAGCGTTGGAATCATACTCATTATCGTATCATTTGATCTATCCTGAATTATCAAATAATACAACGTAACCAATTTACATGATAGAGCTACTGAAATCAAAGTTGGTAATAATAATTGATTAATCACATTCAAGTAGGATAAATGATGCTATCTTCAAAGTTAATCTTCAACAGTGGTGTCGGAAGAAATGTATTGGCTTACGCTCATGAATATAACCATAATCAATGTTAGAACCAATTTTGTTGGATGTTGTGTCTGATTGTTTGAATCATTCAGTAGATATGATGGCTTCTTCATAGCTTTGTGGAATGTTGCTTACTCTATAACAATAATCAATAGAACAGTTTGTTTGTGTCTGAGTTGTTTGAATCATTCAGTAGATATGATGGCTTCTTCATAGCTTTGTGGAATGTTGCTTACTCTATAACAATAATCAATAGAACAGTTTGTTGTGTCTGAGTTGTTTGAATCATTCAGTAGATATGATGGCTTCTTCATAGCTTTGTGGAATGTTGCTTACTCTATAACAATAATCAATAGAACAGTTTGTTGTGTCTGAGTTGTTTGAATCATTCAGTAGATATGATGGCTTCTTCATAGCTTTGTGGAATGTTGCTTACTCTATAACAATAATCAATAGAACAGTTTGTTGTGTCTGAGTTGTTTGAATCATTCAGTAGATATGATGGCTTCTTCATAGCTTTGTGGAATGTTGCTTACTCTATAACAATAATCAATAGAACAGTTTGTTGTGTCTGAGTTGTTTGAATCATTCAGTAGATATGATGGCTTCTTCATAGCTTTGTGGAATGTTGCTTACTCTATAACAATAATCAATAGAACAGTTTGTTGTGTCTGAGTTGTTTGAATCATTCAGTAGATATGATGGCTTCTTCATAGCTTTGTGGAATGTTGCTTACTCTATAACAATAATCAATAGAACAGTTTGTTGTGTCTGAGTTGTTTGAATCATTCAGTAGATATGATGGCTTCTTCATAGCTTTGTGGAATGTTGCTTACTCTATAACAATAATCAATAGAACAGTTTGTTGTGTCTGAGTTGTCTGAATCATTCAGTAGATATGATGGCTTCTTCATAGCTTTGTGGAATGTTGCTTACTCTATAACAATAATCAATAGAACAGTTTGTTGTGTCTGAGTTGTCTGAATCATTCAGTAGATATGATGGCTTCTTCATAGCTTTGTGGAATGTTGCTTACTCTATAACAATAATCAATAGAACAGTTTGTTGTGTCTGAGTTGTCTGAATCATTCAGTAGATATGATGGCTTCTTCATAGCTTTGTGGAATGTTGCTTACTCTATAACAATAATCAATAGAACAGTTTGTTGTGTCTGAGTTGTCTGAATCATTCAGTAGATATGATGGCTTTTCATAGCTTTGTGGAATGTTGCTTACTCTATAACAATAATCAATAGAACAGTTTGTTGTGTCTGAGTTGTCTGAATCATTCAGTAGATATGATGGCTTCTTCATAGCTTTGTGGAATGTTGCTTACTCTATAACAATAATCAATAGAACAGTTTGTTGTGTCTGAGTTGTCTGAATCATTCAGTAGATATGATGGCTTTTCATAGCTTTGTGGAATGTTGCTTACTCTATAACAATAATCAATAGAACAGTTTGTTGTGTCTGAGTTGTCTGAATCATTCAGTAGATATGATGGCTTCTTCATAGCTTTGTGGAATGTTGCTTACTCTATAACAATAATCAATAGAACAGTTTGTTGTGTCTGAGTTGTCTGAATCATTCAGTAGATATGATGGCTTTTCATAGCTTTGTGGAATGTTGCTTACTCTATAACAATAATCAATAGAACAGTTTGTTGTGTCTGAGTTGTCTGAATCATTCAGTAGATATGATGGCTTTTCATAGCTTTGTGGAATGTTGCTTACTCTATAACAATAATCAATAGAACAGTTTGTTGTGTCTGAGTTGTCTGAATCATTCAGTAGATATGATGGCTTTTCATAGCTTTGTGGAATGTTGCTTACTCTATAACAATAATCAATAGAACAGTTTGTTGTGTCTGAGTTGTCTGAATCATTCAGTAGATATGATGGCTTCTTCATAGCTTTGTGGAATGTTGCTTACTCTATAACAATAATCAATAGAACAGTTTGTTGTGTCTGAGTTGTCTGAATCATTCAGTAGATATGATGGCTTCTTCATAGCTTTGTGGAATGTTGCTTACTCTATAACAATAATCAATAGAACAGTTTGTTGTGTCTGAGTTGTCTGAATCATTCAGTAGATATGATGGCTTCTTCATAGCTTTGTGGAATGTTGCTTACTCTATAACAATAATCAATAGAACAGTTTGTTGTGTCTGAGTTGTCTGAATCATTCAGTAGATATGATGGCTTCTTCATAGCTTTGTGGAATGTTGCTTACTCTATAACAATAATCAATAGAACAGTTTGTTGTGTCTGAGTTGTCTGAATCATTCAGTAGATATGATGGCTTTTCATAGCTTTGTGGAATGTTGCTTACTCTATAACAATAATCAATAGAACAGTTTGTTGTGTCTGAGTTGTCTGAATCATTCAGTAGATATGATGGCTTCTTCATAGCTTTGTGGAATGTTGCTTACTCTATAACAATAATCAATAGAACAGTTTGTTGTGTCTGAGTTGTCTGAATCATTCAGTAGATATGATGGCTTTTTCATAGCTTTGTGGAATGTTGCTTACTCTATAACAATAATCAATAGAACAGTTTGTTGTGTCTGAGTTGTCTGAATCATTCAGTAGATATGATGGCTTTTCATAGCTTTGTGGAATGTTGCTTACTCTATAACAATAATCAATAGAACAGTTTGTTGTGTCTGAGTTGTCTGAATCATTCAGTAGATATGATGGCTTCTTCATAGCTTTGTGGAATGTTGCTTACTCTATAACAATAATCAATAGAACAGTTTGTTGTGTCTGAGTTGTCTGAATCATTCAGTAGATATGATGGCTTTTCATAGCTTTGTGGAATGTTGCTTACTCTATAACAATAATCAATAGAACAGTTTGTTGTGTCTGAGTTGTCTGAATCATTCAGTAGATATGATGGCTTCTTCATAGCTTTGTGGAATGTTGCTTACTCTATAACAATAATCAATAGAACAGTTTGTTGTGTCTGAGTTGTCTGAATCATTCAGTAGATATGATGGCTTCTTCATAGCTTTGTGGAATGTTGCTTACTCTATAACAATAATCAATAGAACAGTTTGTTGTGTCTGAGTTGTCTGAATCATTCAGTAGATATGATGGCTTCTTCATAGCTTTGTGGAATGTTGCTTACTCTATAACAATAATCAATAGAACAGTTTGTTGTGTCTGAGTTGTCTGAATCATTCAGTAGATATGATGGCTTCTTCATAGCTTTGTGGAATGTTGCTTACTCTATAACAATAATCAATAGAACAGTTTGTTGTGTCTGAGTTGTCTGAATCATTCAGTAGATATGATGGCTTTTCATAGCTTTGTGGAATGTTGCTTACTCTATAACAATAATCAATAGAACAGTTTGTTGTGTCTGAGTTGTCTGAATCATTCAGTAGATATGATGGCTTCTTCATAGCTTTGTGGAATGTTGCTTACTCTATAACAATAATCAATAGAACAGTTTGTTGTGTCTGAGTTGTCTGAATCATTCAGTAGATATGATGGCTTCTTCATAGCTTTGTGGAATGTTGCTTACTCTATAACAATAATCAATAGAACAGTTTGTTGTGTCTGAGTTGTCTGAATCATTCAGTAGATATGATGGCTTCTTCATAGCTTTGTGGAATGTTGCTTACTCTATAACAATAATCAATAGAACAGTTTGTTGTGTCTGAGTTGTCTGAATCATTCAGTAGATATGATGGCTTTTCATAGCTTTGTGGAATGTTGCTTACTCTATAACAATAATCAATAGAACAGTTTGTTGTGTCTGAGTTGTCTGAATCATTCAGTAGATATGATGGCTTCTTCATAGCTTTGTGGAATGTTGCTTACTCTATAACAATAATCAATAGAACAGTTTGTTGTGTCTGAGTTGTCTGAATCATTCAGTAGATATGATGGCTTCTTCATAGCTTTGTGGAATGTTGCTTACTCTATAACAATAATCAATAGAACAGTTTGTTGTGTCTGAGTTGTCTGAATCATTCAGTAGATATGATGGCTTCTTCATAGCTTTGTGGAATGTTGCTTACTCTATAACAATAATCAATAGAACAGTTTGTTGTGTCTGAGTTGTCTGAATCATTCAGTAGATATGATGGCTTCTTCATAGCTTTGTGGAATGTTGCTTACTCTATAACAATAATCAATAGAACAGTTTGTTGTGTCTGAGTTGTCTGAATCATTCAGTAGATATGATGGCTTCTTCATAGCTTTGTGGAATGTTGCTTACTCTATAACAATAATCAATAGAACAGTTTGTTGTGTCTGAGTTGTCTGAATCATTCAGTAGATATGATGGCTTCTTCATAGCTTTGTGGAATGTTGCTTACTCTATAACAATAATCAATAGAACAGTTTGTTGTGTCTGAGTTGTCTGAATCATTCAGTAGATATGATGGCTTCTTCATAGCTTTGTGGAATGTTGCTTACTCTATAACAATAATCAATAGAACAGTTTGTTGTGTCTGAGTTGTCTGAATCATTCAGTAGATATGATGGCTTCTTCATAGCTTTGTGGAATGTTGCTTACTCTATAACAATAATCAATAGAACAGTTTGTTGTGTCTGAGTTGTCTGAATCATTCAGTAGATATGATGGCTTCTTCATAGCTTTGTGGAATGTTGCTTACTCTATAACAATAATCAATAGAACAGTTTGTTGTGTCTGAGTTGTCTGAATCATTCAGTAGATATGATGGCTTCTTCATAGCTTTGTGGAATGTTGCTTACTCTATAACAATAATCAATAGAACAGTTTGTTGTGTCTGAGTTGTCTGAATCATTCAGTAGATATGATGGCTTCTTCATAGCTTTGTGGAATGTTGCTTACTCTATAACAATAATCAATAGAACAGTTTGTTGTGTCTGAGTTGTCTGAATCATTCAGTAGATATGATGGCTTCTTCATAGCTTTGTGGAATGTTGCTTACTCTATAACAATAATCAATAGAACAGTTTGTTGTGTCTGAGTTGTCTGAATCATTCAGTAGATATGATGGCTTCTTCATAGCTTTGTGGAATGTTGCTTACTCTATAACAATAATCAATAGAACAGTTTGTTGTGTCTGAGTTGTCTGAATCATTCAGTAGATATGATGGCTTCTTCATAGCTTTGTGGAATGTTGCTTACTCTATAACAATAATCAATAGAACAGTTTGTTGTGTCTGAGTTGTCTGAATCATTCAGTAGATATGATGGCTTCTTCATAGCTTTGTGGAATGTTGCTTACTCTATAACAATAATCAATAGAACAGTTTGTTGTGTCTGAGTTGTCTGAATCATTCAGTAGATATGATGGCTTCTTCATAGCTTTGTGGAATGTTGCTTACTCTATAACAATAATCAATAGAACAGTTTGTTGTGTCTGAGTTGTCTGAATCATTCAGTAGATATGATGGCTTCTTCATAGCTTTGTGGAATGTTGCTTACTCTATAACAATAATCAATAGAACAGTTTGTTGTGTCTGAGTTGTCTGAATCATTCAGTAGATATGATGGCTTCTTCATAGCTTTGTGGAATGTTGCTTACTCTATAACAATAATCAATAGAACAGTTTGTTGTGTCTGAGTTGTCTGAATCATTCAGTAGATATGATGGCTTCTTCATAGCTTTGTGGAATGTTGCTTACTCTATAACAATAATCAATAGAACAGTTTGTTGTGTCTGAGTTGTCTGAATCATTCAGTAGATATGATGGCTTCTTCATAGCTTTGTGGAATGTTGCTTACTCTATAACAATAATCAATAGAACAGTTTGTTGTGTCTGAGTTGTCTGAATCATTCAGTAGATATGATGGCTTCTTCATAGCTTTGTGGAATGTTGCTTACTCTATAACAATAATCAATAGAACAGTTTGTTGTGTCTGAGTTGTCTGAATCATTCAGTAGATATGATGGCTTCTTCATAGCTTTGTGGAATGTTGCTTACTCTATAACAATAATCAATAGAACAGTTTGTTGTGTCTGAGTTGTCTGAATCATTCAGTAGATATGATGGCTTCTTCATAGCTTTGTGGAATGTTGCTTACTCTATAACAATAATCAATAGAACAGTTTGTTGTGTCTGAGTTGTCTGAATCATTCAGTAGATATGATGGCTTCTTCATAGCTTTGTGGAATGTTGCTTACTCTATAACAATAATCAATAGAACAGTTTGTTGTGTCTGAGTTGTCTGAATCATTCAGTAGATATGATGGCTTCTTCATAGCTTTGTGGAATGTTGCTTACTCTATAACAATAATCAATAGAACAGTTTGTTGTGTCTGAGTTGTTTGAATCATTCAGTAGATATGATGGCTTCTTCATAGCTTTGTGGAATGTTGCTTACTCTATAACAATAATCAATAGAACAGTTTGTTGTGTCTGAGTTGTCTGAATCATTCAGTAGATATGATGGCTTCTTCATAGCTTTGTGGAATGTTGCTTACTCTATAACAATAATCAATAGAACAGTTTGTTTTGTCTGAGTTGTTTGAATCATTCAGTAGATATGATGGCTTCTTCATAGCTTTGTGGAATGTTGCTTACTCTATAACAATAATCAATAGAACAGTTTGTTGTGTCTGAGTTGTCTGAATCATTCAGTAGATATGATGGCTTCTTCATAGCTTTGTGGAATGTTGCTTACTCTATAACAATAATCAATAGAACAGTTTGTTTGTCTGAGTTGTTTGAATCATTCAGTAGATATGATGGCTTCTTCATAGCTTTGTGGAATGTTGCTTACTCTATAACAATAATCAATAGAACAGTTTGTTGTGTCTGAGTTGTTTGAATCATTCAGTAGATATGATGGCTTCTTCATAGCTTTGTGGAATGTTGCTTACTCTATAACAATAATCAATAGAACAGTTTGTTTTGTCTGAGTTGTTTGAATCATTCAGTAGATATGATGGCTTCTTCATAGCTTTGTGGAATGTTGCTTACTCTATAACAATAATCAATAGAACAGTTTGTTTTGTCTGAGTTGTTTGAATCATTCAGTAGATATGATGGCTTCTTCATAGCTTTGTGGAATGTTGCTTACTCTATAACAATAATCAATAGAACAGTTTGTTGTGTCTGAGTTGTTTGAATCATTCAGTAGATATGATGGCTTCTTCATAGCTTTGTGGAATGTTGCTTACTCTATAACAATAATCAATAGAACAATTTGTTGTGTCTGAGTTGTTTGAATCATTCAGTAGATATGATGGCTTCTTCATAGTTTTGTGGAATGTTGCTTACTCTATAACAATAATCAATAGAACAATTTGTTGTGTCTGAGTTGTCTGAATCATCTAATATATAATCATCCAAATATTTGGGTTTATTAATTTTTCATTTAGAAAGTTTTTCTTCACTATCATTTTGTGATTCTGGGTTTTTATTTTCCAGTTTTTCATCATTATCATTTTGTGATTCAGGGTTTTTATTTATTGGGTAGTCAAAATAACTGTTTTCTTCTTCATCAAATTGTTGAGTTTCATGAATCTTATTCTTTTAATTTCTTTTATGTCTGGAAAGTAAATAAGATAAGCTGGACTTGTTGGATCATATCCAACAAAAATTCCTTGTTGACTCCTTGGGTCCAATTTTGTTTTATTTTGGATATAGGCAAAGCATGTACTCCCAAATGTATGCATATTGCTTATTTCAGGTTTTTGAGATGTAAACATTTCATAGGAAGTTTTTTCAGTTCTTCTATTGAAGCATCTATTTCTTATATAAGCTGATGTTCTAATTGCATAATTCCACAAGTTTTTTGGTAATTTAAATTCTATCAATAAACATCTTGCCATTTCAAAGAGTGATCGCCATGATCTTTCAGCCATGCCATTCTGGTGTGGTGAATAAGGAGCTGAAAATTCACATATTCTTACTAGTTCTGACAAAGAACAGAAGTTTATTAATATTGTTAAACATAAGTCAGTTCTCCATCCTACTATAGAGCAATATTCATAAAATTGATGGATATTTTTTCTTTAAATAATCTCATTCTGAATTATTATATAATAAAAAATGTTGTCTTGAAAGACCTTAATTGATATTTTTAAACACATAAAACTATTCATAAAAAAATAATGTGACAGTATGTACATATATTTCATTTGGGGTTTATTTTTCTTAAAGCAGGAAAAATATTTTTTTACCAAAACTTTTCTATCAAATTTCAGTCGAAAGTCAATTGGTGAAAGGAATTTGTGATGACCATTGGTCAATATATGATGACAAAGAGCATTGACCAAGATATTAGGATTATAAACAATATAATTTTGTTTATAATTTCATTTTACCCAAGAAAGAATGCACGTATTAACACAAGATAATACAATCTCACAATCATATATTTTAATGGAGAGGTTTTTTTGTCTTTTTGAGTTGCTAACACTCAGGAACTTTTTTGAACTATGATTAATTAGATGAGGACAAAAAGTAGAAAGGAAAGAAAAAATGAACATATCCAGATGTCAAAGAGTACAAAAAGTAGAAGAAATACTTTCAATATAAAAACAAAAGATTTCAGTTGAATTTCAGTCAGCCAAAAGTCGACTGCCGAAAGGAATTTGTGACGACCAATTGTCAAAATATGATGATAAAGATCTCATTCATTGACCGAGATATCAGGATTATAAACAATATAATTTTGTTTATGATTTCATTTGACACCCGAAAGAATGCAGATACTCATAAGAAAAGAAAATCTCAGAGTCAATTTGGAAATTAATTTACGGAGACTTTTTCTTGGGTTTTTTTTTTTTGAGTCGTCAAGGTGTCCGGAGTAAGCTGATATGATTGGTACAAATGAAGACATTTGAAATTTGATGTAAGAAATATGATAAATTAAAAGACGACAAAAAGTAAAAAGAAAAAAAAATTGATTGTTGAAAGGAATATGTGACCATTTGTCAAGATCTTGGTTATTGACCAAAATATCAGGATTATAAACAATATAATTTTGTTTATAATTTCATTTAACCCAAGAAAGAATGCAGATTCTCAAAAAAATAAAATAAAATCTCAGTCATGTTTGGAATTTCATTTACTCAGAAAAGAATGACATAAATCAAATAAGAATACACAGAGTTCATTTTTCTAACCAAGGAGATAGGAATTCTGGTTGATGGACCAATCAGAAGTGATTATTTCCAAGATGGGAAATCCTTATAACCATGCAAAGAGAGAGAGAGAGAGAGAGAAAGAGAGAGAGAGAGAGAGAGAAATGGCAGACCAACCTAGATGACAGAATTCTCTCCTCAGGTAAATCCAAAGAACCCCTCAAAGTACCTGAAAGTAACCATCATTGCTAGTAACTACACAGAGTAAATACCAGGTGAAATAATTACTATCTCCTCTCCACAAAACAAAGGTGTTACTCTTTATATGATGTATTATATTTGCAATAAACACTTGTTATAAAAACATGGAGACTTTGTCTTGTTATTTGTTTTTTTGAGTTGCCAACACCTGGCAACACCTGGCAATTAGTTCAAACTAACACCCAACCAATCCAACGATGAAGCTCCAATAAATATGATGTAAATTTTCAATTCCATATTTCTTTAATAAACAATGTGGGCATGGAATTATTGATAAAGCAAGTAGTTGGAGATCCAAGTAGTCACAGACTAGATTAAGTCATCCTCATCAAGTACCATGACTAATGTAGGCCCACATTTAGCACAATGATTCTCAGATATGGCATGGAGTGATAACCACTGTGCAACAGGACCACAAAAAATCAATTAAATCAAAACAAAATCAATTACTGCAACAAAATCAATTACTTTTAAATAAATAAAACAAAATAATTGTAAAAAAAATAATGTACTGAATTTTATTTCAGACTTAGAAAAATATTCAGTGTTTACATTTTGAAATGACATATGTAAAAGAATTAAATTAGGGGATTAAATTTGGTATTATCTTTTCATGTAATTTATATTTAATGTTATTATTTACGATTAAAGAGATTTATTCCTTATGTATAAGTTTACATACAAAATTGATAAACTTTTAAATTGGAGAATTTTGTACAAAATTTGCCAGATAAATATTTCAAAAATATAAGCATGAAATCAAATCCTTTTACATGAATAAAGTTCATCATTATTGAGTGTTCACATATCTCATAATATATCAGATTTTTCTCTTAAGTGTGAATTTGCATATTGTATCCCAAAAAATCAATCAACTTTTCATGCAATATGAAGCACCAAATTTGACTTCATTGCAAAAGAAGAAGCATGTTTCCCAGTTATATGGTTTCTCTTAACTGTGTCTTTTCATGTGATACCAAGTTTATCTTTTGTGTAAAGAGTGATATATTTCCCTCATGACTCACAGGAAAAAAGGTTCTCTCCCCTGTGTGTCCTCATATGTCGCACCAAGCTTGTCTTTACTGTAAAAGAAGACCCACATACTTCACAAGAATATGGTTTCTCTACAGAATGTGTTCTCATATGTTGCAACAAGCTTGGCTTTCGTGCAAAGGAACATTCACATGTTTCACAAGAATAAGGTTTCTCTCCAGTGTGTGTACGTATATGTCGAACCAAGTCTGTTTTTCCTGCAAAGGAAGATCCACAGGTTTCACAAGAATATGGTTTCTCTCCAGTGTGTGTCCACATATGTTGAACCAAGATTGATTTCAGTGCAAAAGAAGATCCACATATTTCACAGGAATATGGTTTCTCACCAGAGTGTGTCCGCATATGTTGAACTAAGCTTGACTTTAGTGCAAAGGAAGATCCACAGGTTTCACAAGAATATGGTTTCTCTCCAGTGTGTGTCCTCATATGTTGCACCAAGTTTGACTTTAGTGTAAAGGTAGATCCACATACTTCACAAGAATATGGTTTCTCACCAGTGTGTGTCCTCATATGTTGCACCAAGTTTGACTTTTTTGTAAAGGAAGTTCCACATGTTTCACAAGAATAAGGTTTCTCTCCAGTGTGTGTCCTCATATGTTCCACCAAGCTTGTTCTTCGTGTAAAACAAGATCCACATGTTTCACAAGAATAAGGTTTCTCTCCAGTATGTATCCGCATATGTTGAACCAAAGCTGACTTTACTGTAAAGGAAAATCCACATGTCTCACAAGAATATGGTTTCTCTCCAGTGTGTGTCCGCATATGTCGCAGCAAGTCTATCTTTATTGCAAAGAAAGATCCACATGTTTCACAAGAATATGGTTTCTCTCCAGTGTGTGTCCTCATATGTAGCACCAATCTCCTCTTTAGTGCAAAGGAAGACCCACATGTTTCACAAGAATATGGTTTCTCTCCAGTATGTGTCCTCATATGTTGCACCAAGTTTGACTTTTTTCTAAAGGACGATCCACACGTTTCACAAGAAAAAGGTTTCTCTTCTGTGTGTGTCTTCATATGTTGCAACAAGTTTGAACTTCTTGCAAAAGAATATCCACACGTTTTGCAAGAAAATGGTTTCTCTCCAGTGTGTATCCGCATATGTTGCGCCAAGCTTCCCTTCTGTGCAAAGGAGGCTCCACACATTTCACAAGAATAAGGTTTCTCTCCAGTGTGTGTTCGCACATGTTCCACCAAGGCTGACTTTACAGCAAAGGAGGCTCCACACATTTCACAAGAATTTGTTTTCTCTCCTGGATGTGTTCGCATATGTTGCACCAAGGCTGACTTTAATTTAAAGGAAGATTCACAGGTTTTACAAGAATATGGGTTTATTCCAGTGTGTGTTGTCATATGTAGCAACAAGGCTGCCTTTCGTGCAAAGGAAGATTCACACATTTCACAAGAATAAGGTTTCTCTCCAGTGTGTGTACGTATATGCCGAACCAAGTCGGACTTTCCTACAAAGGAAGATTCACATTTTTCACAAGAATAAGGTTTCTCTCCAGTGTGTGTCCGCATATGTTTAACAAAGATTGATTTTGCTGCAAAGGAAGATCCACATATTTCACAAGAATATGGTTTCTCTCCAGTATGTTTTCGAATATGTAGCTTCAAGTTTGTCTTTCCTGCAAATGAAGCTCCACACGTTTCACAAGAATATGGTTTCTCTCCAGTGTGTGTCCTTATATGTTGCAACAAGTTTGAACGATTTGTAAAAGAAGATCCACATGTTTCACAAGAATATGGTTTCTCTCCAGTGTGTATCCGCATATGTTGCACCAAGCTAGAACGATTTGTAAAGGAAGATCCACACGTTTTGCAAGAAAATAGTTTCTCTTCAGTGTGTGTCCGCATATGTTGCACCAAGCAGTTCTTTCGTGCAAAGGATGATTTACATGTTTCACAAGAATATGGTTTCTCTCCAGTGTGTGTTCGCATATGAACCACCAAGGCTGGCTTTTGTACAAAGGAATATCCACAAGTTTCACAAGAATAGGGTTTCTCTCCAGTGTGTGTCATCATATGCAGAACCAAGCTTGACTTTCGTGCAAAAGAAGATTCACACGTTTCACAAGGATAAGGTTTCTCTCCAGTGTGTGTACGTATATGTAGCACCAAGCTTGACTTTTGTGCAAAGGAAGATCCACATGTTTCGCAAGAATATGGTTTCTCTCCTGTGTGTGTTCGCATATGTTGTACCAATGCTGACTTTACTGTAAAGGAAGCTCCACACATTTTGCAAGAATATGGTTTCTCTCCGGTGTGCGTTCGAATATGTCGCACCAAATTAGATTTATTGGCAAAAGAAGATCCACACACATTGCAAAAATGTGGTCTCTCTTCACTGTCTATTTGTATATGTTGTTCTAATTCTGACATTTCTACAATGGAAAATCCACACGTTTTACAAAAATATGGTTTCTCTCCAGTGTGTTTACTTGTGTTTGACAGTGAACTTTTCTGTAGATTTATGGTTCTAAATAATTTCTCTTCCTAGAGAACATGCTATTATTGTCCAGAAAATCTGTGTAAGATAAGAAATATAAAGTCAAACATTACATATTGTATAGACTCAGTTTGCATTTCAATAGACACAGATAATGCAGCAGAAAAATAAAGATATCATTTTATATTTCCTCATCCAAATCGAAATAATTTTGAAGTTAAATATATTTACATGATTGAATATTAAATTTTATCATCTCTTAGTGTATTGCGTTTGGTCTAGTACCAACGACACAACATTGTCTTTGTACATTTGTTGTAATTGACAATCATAACTCACGTTAACATTAAAAGAGTGAGAGGAGGTAAAAATTCAAACAAGTGTATACAAGGCAGGTAATTACCTTTTGTGCCATCTAGTGTTTAGTAGTAGAACTTTTTAGTTGGCAAGGGAGGTAATTCCTACAGGTGTACAGAAGTTAGAATTGATCCTTTTTATTGCTCTGATGGTCAGTGACAAAGTCCTGACTTTTCTTGACAGTATTTTTTTCTAGCACCCAAAACAAAACTGAACTATTCTTCATTTTAAGGTTAAAACATAAAAGTAGTCAACACTCTCTCTCTCTCTCTCTCTCTCTCTCTGTCTCTCTGTCTCTGTCTCTTTGTCTCTCATAAATATAATAAAAATGTAGACTTTTTTTTGCTATTAATGATTTTTGAATATCTTTTCATTTAAGAGGAAAAATAGATTTTCTTGTGATATCATTATTATTATCATTTCACTTCTTTAGAGTTTTTCCCACCTGCATTAGTCAGTGGTTCACTGGAGGCTTAGTGACAGCAAGTCTCCTCAGGTCTCCAGGACTCTTCTGAGTATTCTAGCCAATCTTACAAATGCTGTAGATTGGATGGTCTCAATTCTTCCTCTGATTTCCAGTTCACCCAGACTCTTTTCCAAAACCTTAGGGACCATTACAAGGCTGCCAGTTTACAATTGGTATGGCCTTTACCTTCATGTTCCACAGTTTTCTTAGTTCTCTGGCATGGTCTAAGTATTTGTCAATCTTTTCACTTTCTTTTACTTTCACTCGGTGATCAGCCAGAATGGCAAAATCCATGATATAAGTTCTCTTGTTCTTGTTAATTAACATTAGGTCTGGTCTCTTGGTCAGGCATCCAAACAACAGCACTGTTAAGATCAGCTAGAATACTCAGAAGTCATGGAGGCCTGAGGGAAATTGCTGTCACTCAGTCTCCAGCAAACCACCAGTTTTGGTGGGTGTGAAAAACCATAATTATTATTATTATTATTTACTTACTTACTTACTTAGGTAAAATATTCTTATCTCTTTTGGACAAAGTTTACACATGAATATTTTTTCAATTATATAATTTTTTAAATCTCAAAGTTATTTTCAATAAATATTTTTAGGACAAAAATTTATTATGACAATTTAAAAAGAAATTATATGTGAAAAAACAAACTCTAAAATGAATTGATCCCCCAATTTATGAAAATAAAAATGTAATTTACACTAGGAATGAGTCTTGTTGGCTGGGGCCTTAGAATACACCGACTGCACCTCTGCAGAGGGGTAAGACTTCCCCCCTCCAATGGGACTACCTGTTGGTATTGGTTGGCAAACTGTGATGGGATCCCGTTGGCTGAGCAGTCAAATGTCAAGCAACACTCCACTTTAGTCCTTATTTAGGCTAGACAGGTGGTCAGAGAGGCCCCCACTGATTGATCCGCTGGTCACGTCAAGCCCTAGGAAATATATGATTGTCCCAACCCTATTGTCCTTATAGCAAGCCCCAACCCTTTCTGCCATATATGTGCTAGAAGGCGATGGCTGAGGGTTTTAATATCCTGGGTATGACATTAAATTCTATCTGAGAGTGAGGTTCTAGTTCTGAAGCTCTAGGAGGGAATGTGGAGTACCTCTTCATCACCATTACTCCCAGGTCTACTCTCACCCAAAGTGGTAGTACCTGTTCTTTTTTCATTTTAAAGAATTTTGATCTATTTCCATTGAATCAGTTTGATTGAAACGATTCAGTAATTTAAAAGAAATAATTTGTCGATTAATAAGTCAACACTGGAAATTTTATTAAAATCAGATATAACTCCCTGATTTTTTTTTTTTTTTTTTTTATCAAACTGGGCCTCCACATTTTTTAACATATTTCTAGCTGACTTTTGTAAACAAAAATGCCAGATTTTTTTTAAGTCTTTAGTTTTCTGCGTGTTTTGAACAAAAAAAAGATGTTTTCGTTTGAATTGATATTTTTTTAAAGTTTTTTTAGTACATAGTGTATTTAATGTTTTTTTGTTATTGGCTTTCTAAGAAGAAACTTGTAAATCTTTTTTTAAATTATTATAAAAGCGTTTGTTTTGAGTGCATCATAAATTTTTACTTGGCGATTTTTTAGCAGAATTTAATAGTTTAAAATGTATTAAAAATAAATTACATATGTAATATCATTTTTCTTTTTTTTTTTTCTTTACTGATGCTCATTATGTCACTAATTTTTGACAAAAACAAAACGACCTTAAATAATCGATTTAATTCATTTTAATTCGTTTTTAAAATGAAAATGAGTGAAGATTTGGCTGTGCCTAGTATTTAGGTATACTTAAAATGCGCACTTCTGAAATGTGCACGATTTCTTAAAAAAATATTTTAAAATGTCAATAAAAAATGGAAAATGAACTTTTTAATTTATTTTTTTTAATTTCTAAAAAACAAATTTTATTCCAAGTTTCAAAAAAGAAAAAACAGATTTCTGTTACATATAACCTAAATTTCCGTAAATTCTTAATCTTCGATGACATAGTTATCGTATAGCCAATTACATAATTATCGAAATGAGTAAAAAAGAAATCTCTAAAAAATTAATTATCTATTATTTTTTTACATTTTATTTTTCGATTTTCGGTACTTATTTTCTCATAGAAAAGCCACCGTAATTTTTTTTTTTTTGTTTCTATTCATAACTTCAGTCTTTTATCTCATTATTTATACTGTAATTAGTACAATATAAGACCAACTTGAAAAAAATGTTACGCCCCCCCCCCCAACATAAGGGGGGTCAAAATTAAGCGACCTGAAAAAAATGAGAAAGTTTTGAAATAAAATAAATAATGCATTATAAAGATCATTCATTGATAAATAAACACTGAAAATTTCATTAAAATCCGATATTTCCCTGATTTTTGGTAAATTATTTTCTGGGTGGGGGGCTAAAGTCATTTTGTCAAAAACGCATTTTAGGCCCATTTTGGGTAGAGCTAGTTTATTTTATATGATTTCTAGAAGAATTTCCTGTGATCCCCCTTTTTAGAACCAGCGACAAATTGAGCATACCAACTAGTATTTATTACTACATCTACTCATTAGCCATTTGAAAGGTCAAAATTTGGTAATAAAGGACTATTTGCTCGTAAATTCCTACCATAAAATAAACTGAACCCCCATTT
Organism: Doryteuthis pealeii; assembly: GCA_023376005.1. Lineage (NCBI taxonomy): Eukaryota > Metazoa > Mollusca > Cephalopoda > Myopsida > Loliginidae > Doryteuthis > Doryteuthis pealeii. The sequence continues at coordinate 108,368,329 of CM042151.1, forward strand.
TTGTTTTTGCAATAAATGTTTTATTTTTCTTGCACCCGTTATGTTACAATACTAAATATATTTTCTTTATTTATTTTAATATTCATTTCAATGTTTATATTCTAAAAGCTTTTATTTTGTGAGAATGGTTAGTTTTAAAGTGGGGGTTCGTTTTTACACTTCAATTTTTTACTCGTAAATTTCTACCATAAAATTCCCAAGCCTAATTTTATGGTAGGAATTTACGAGTAAAAATTTGAATATTACTTTTTGTTGTTATTATTTCTTTTCTTTTTGGCTTTGGTACTCTAAAACAAAAACGTCAGATTTTAATCATCGTCGAATAAAAAACAAAATTACGGTCATAAAAGGAGGATCCAATTCATGCCTAAATTGTAAAACGAGCCCCCACTTTAAAACTAAACATTCTCACAAAATAAACATTTTTAGAATATACACATTGAAATGAATATTAAAATAAATAAAGAAAATATATTTTGTATTGTAAAATAACGGGTAGAAGAAAAATAAAACATTTAATACAAAAACATTAGGTACCACCAGACCGTTTATGCCATCTTGAATAAAACGGAAATAGATATTTCCGAACTTTGTTTATCAAAAATCTCGTAAAAAAAAGATCGTACAGGGTTGTTACAAAGAAAAATAGTTAATTCAAAGATCAAATTATCCGATTGGGGAAAATTACATCGTTATCTTAAAAAATAAACAAACCTGCCCGAATTACATGCGAAAGGGTAATTTTCAGACCGTAATATAGACAGAAAAGTTACTAATTATTTCCCTTTTACGATAACCCGTAAAAGTATGGAATGAAAATTTGAATATTTTTTCTAAGAGAAAAACTGATAAAATAATCTATTATACTTACTTTTTATTTTAATTATTGAAAAAAGTTAAATAAAATAATTTTTTCACGCTAACACTGTCAGCCTAACAGAAACAAACTTTGGTTACTTAGAAGCGTCTCGTCTCTTTGTAAAACAAATGTCAGCAATGCTCTTCCGTACATTCTAAGGATCACACATTACTATTCAACAACAAAAATTACAAATTCTTTTAAAAATATTAATCGAGCTCGTATCGGACCAATGTTTAGTGCACCTGAATTATAAAATTCATATTTTTAAATATCCGTGAAAAATTCGATTTTTTGACACAGGAAAAAAAAATATTTAATTTATTTCACGCAGAAAATAAAAATATTTAATCACACAAAAGATTGAAAATCTCTTAAAAATTAATTTCTTAAAAAAAATTTTTTTTTTGTTGACAATTTAATAGAATATAGTACATACCAATTATAAAAGCAAAAAAAAGTTTTCAAATATTAATATTATGACTTTTTTTTGCACTTTTTATTTCCGATTTCATTAATTTTTCCTCAAAAAACTAGGCCTCGTACATTCATACAATTTCATTGATATAGTTATTCAGACTCTTATCTTTATAGAAAAAAAGAAAAAAAATTTTTCTGACGCGTCATTTTTTTTTATATTATGAAATAAAATAGGGGGGGGGGAATAGACCTCGTAAAAAATATTTCCCCTAATATATTTTAGAAAAAAACTATTTCAGATGTATTTACATCCAATGGTAAACATTTATGCAAATTTTCGTGAAAATCAGATTATTAATTGATTTTTCATAGAATTTTTAAAAAATCCTCTTATCGTAACTTGTTTTTAACTACGTTAAATTTCAGTTGATTTAACAGTGCAAAAATGAAAACATTGTTTTTCAATCATAATTTTCATTATTTTTGTAAGCTGATAAAAAATTTTAAAAATCATCAGGAGTTTTTTTAATGTTTTTTCTTTCGAATGAAAAAAATCTTTTCAAGAAAATATTATTTTTTCTGCAAGTTTCATTGTGTTAAATGTAGGGGGGGTAAATTGCACAGGGTCAAATTGGTGGTAACTAAAAAACATGGACATAAAATGAGAGTTCAGTTTATTTTATGGTAGGAATTTACGAGCAAATAGTCCTTTATTACCAAAAATTTAACGTTGACATTTATTAACACGATACAAAGATTTTTTTTTTAAATAAAATAACTTTTAGAAACGTTTTGTAACTTTTCCCGTCATATGTCGATTCATCGCATAAAATCGATTGGACGTCCCTAATTTACACGAACACAATTTAAATAACAATTTATTCTTATGATCTATATTTCAGAAAGTTCGCAAATTCAACGAATTAAGTCAGATTTAATATCAAATTAAAGAAGAAAAAAAACTTTACCATGAAAAATTGTCTAATTCGACAATGACTCTCAAAAGCGTTGCTTTGTTGTTAAAGATAAATTCATCTTTGATGTAAATAAACACGAATAGGACTCGGTAATTATCGACAGTCTCCGGCAACCAGCAACAGAGTTCATATTTTTTTAGTTTCTTATTAATTAAATTAAATATTCTCTACAAATTCATAAGATGTTAACATTCAATTTGAAAACATTCTAAATACAGAATTATTTCTTTCAATAAAAAAAAATTAAATTTACATAGGAAAAAGACGAAAAAGCAAAAAGAGCCACGAAGAAAAATTGCTTCGTCCACGAAACGAATTTTCTTTATTGAATGAAAATTAAGTTTAACTTTTTTTTTAAATGCACATTATTTATCCCAATTCCTGATTTGTTCCCTGATTTATTTATAAAAAATACGACAAGGGAAAATTTTTCCAAAGTTTTCCAAAAATTTTTTAAAAAAATCTTCGGACAATTTCACTGAAATATCAGCTATACGTACATTTTCAGTTTATAAAATCCAATTTTTATAGATAAAAAATTACCCAGTTTTAATGAATCCTCGTGTCATTTTTTTTATTTAATTTATTTTTAATTTTCATATCAACAATTTTTCAAGGGATAAACATTTATATTTATTTTTGATTCGTTTTTGTTTTCATGTGTATAATTTTTATTTCGTTTCGTTTTCGTTCTTCATTAATTCAATTTTTGAACCAAGGGAGATAATCTTTGGAATATTTTCTACAAGATTTCTACAAACTTTTCTAAATATGTTCAAACCTCTTTTTTTTTCTTCTTTTTTTTTTTAATACAAATTAGATACTGGCAAAAAAATCGTCTGCTACGATTTTTAAAAGCGAATTAAAAATAATCAAATCTATTATTTAAGGTCAAACTTTGTCTAAATCGATAAGTAGTAACATAATAACCATATTTACAAAAAGAAAAATATCATTACATATGCAGTTTATTTTTAATACAATTAAAATGATTTGTTTTGGTCAATTTCGATGCGATCCGCCATTCTGTCTCTTTTTCAATAGTTTTACGCGCTTGTTTACAATTTTAATGTAACATTCGCGATTGCAAAAAGATTTACCAAAAATCAGGTAATTATCAGATTTTAATGAAATTTTCAGTATTGATTTATCAATTAATGAATTTTATAATGCATCAGTTATTTTATTTCAAAACGTTAATTTAGTAATTAAAATTCATTTAAAATGTGAAAAGTCTGATGTTAAGTTTAAAATGTTATATTTTTAGATTCTAGAAATAAATATCTATTTAACGCAATCCTTATTTTAGACACATAAAGTAATAAGTTTTGAAGAAAAACTCTATTGAAAATTTACCGCCTCCTCTTTTTAAGCAGAAAAATATCGATGTATAATGTTTTCTTTTATAAGATAATAGCCAATTAAATAATTATCGAAATGAGTAAAAAAGAAATCTGCAAAAAATTAATTATTTATCATTTTTTTGACGTTTTATTTTTCGATTTTCGGTACTTATTTTCTCATAGAATAGCCAGCGTAAAAAATTATACATCAATATTTTTTCTGCTTAAAAAAAAGGGGGGGGGTACATTTTCAATCGAGTTTTTCTTCAAAAAGTATACTTTGATGCAATGAAATAAGGTTTGCATTAAATAGATATTTATTTCTAGAATCTAAAAATATAACATTTTAAACTTAACATCAGATTTTTCACATTTTAAATGAATTTTATATATTAATTTTTCATAGCAAAAATACTAAATTAAAGTTTTGAAATAAAATAACTGAGGCATTATAAAATTTATTAATTGATAAATCAATACTGAAAATTTCATTAAAATCGGATAATTACCTAATTTTTTTTTTTTTTTTTTTTTTTTGCTATCGCGAATGTTCCAGTAAAATTGTAAACAAGCGCTTAAAACCCTTGAAAAAGAGACAAAATGGCAGATCGCGTCGAAATTGACCAAAACAAATCGTTTTAAATCTATTAAAATAAACTGCATATGTAATGATATTTTTCTTTTTTTAATGATGGTTATTATGTTACTACTTATCGATTTAGACAAAGTTTGACCTTATTTAATTTTTAATTCGCTTTTAAAATTCGTAGCAGACGACAAAAATGCCAGTCTCTAGAATAAAGTGATGAAAAGTTCATTAAAATTGGACAATTCCCTGATTTTTGATAATTGTTTTAAAATCAAGAATTAAAAAAAAATTATTATCTCCCTTTGTTGCTTTTTCCCATAGCTAATTTTCTTCTATTTTGTAAATTTGAATTTAAAAAAAGAATGGATTCATTGCAAAGTTTAAAGATTCCATTGAGTGAATCTTAATATTGGTGAAAAGAAAAGCAACAAAATTCACTTCGTATTTTCTCTCGGTTATCTCCCTTGATTTTTTAACTCGGAATTTATTTTAATCGATCGTAAATGACAAAAGATTTTTAATTTTAATTCAAGCAACAACAACACAAAATCATTAGTTATTTAAAATATTACAATTTTTCTTAATTTCTCTAAAGTTAAATTTGTCCCAACGAAAAGAAATCAGACTAAAGAAGTAAGTATAATAATGTTCACATTCATTTTTTGGTTACAGATATAAAAATATTTCCTGTAGTGTATAAATTAGGTATACCCAAAATAAGCCTAAAATGCGTTTTTGATAAAATGACTTTAGCCACCACCCCACTACAGAAAATAATTTACCAAAAATCAGGGAATTATCAGATTTTAATGAAATTTTCAGTGTTTATTTATCAATTAATGATCTTTATAATGCATTATTTATTTTATTTCAAAACTTTCTCATTTTTTTCAGGTCACTTAATTTTAACCTCCCTTACTTTGGGAGTGTAAAATATTGGCGAGTTAGTCCTTATTTGATACTAATTACAGTATAAATAAAAATATAAAAGACCGAAGTTGTAAATAGAAAAAAAAAAATTTTATGGAATATTTTACAAGAAAATAAGTACCGAAAATCGGAAAATAAAATGTAAAAAAATAATAAATAATTAATTTTTGGAGATTGTTTTTTTTACTCATTTCAATAATTAATAATTGGCTATTATTATCTTATAAAAGAAAACATTATACATCGATATTTTTTCTGCTTAAAAATGAGGGGGGGGGCTACAATAGTTTTTCTTCAAAACGTATACTTTGTTTGACTAAAATCAGGTCTGCATTAAATAGATATTTATTTCTAGAATCTAAAAATATAACATTTTAAACTTAACATCAGAATTTTTTTTATTTTAAATGAATTTTATATATTAATTTTTCATAGCAAAAATATTTAATTAAAGTTTTGAAATAAAATAACTGATGCATTATCAATACTGAAAATTTCATTTTTTTTTTTTTTGCAATCCCGAATGTTACATTAAATTTATAAACAAGTCATTACAAGCCATTTAAAAAGAGCCAAAATGGCCGAATGGATCGAAATTGACAAAAAAATCCTTTTAAATGTATTAAGAATAAACTGCATATGTAATGATATTTTTCTTTTTTTAATGATGGTCAGTATGTTACTACTTATCGATTTAGACAAAATTTAACCTTAAATAATAGATTTAATTATGTTTAATTTGTTTTTAAAATGAATAGCAGACGGATTTTTGGGTATAGCCGTGAGCGCCTGTTGGCACCTTCTGCTGCACACATTTCTGCATTTCCTGCAACTTCTAGTTTTTCCAACTTTACTGGCCATGACCGTCTTGTGATCGTCTGCTTATTTGACAATTACTTAGGACCTCCACTTGTGTACGTAATACTGCCTCAGGGCTCATCCAGGGGGTTTACAATCAAAGAGCGAATAAGAGCGGAATAAACAAACAAACAAAGTCAAATCAGGTGAACATTCAAATGGCAGAGAGGCGGTATTGCTTCCTTCTTTCATTTCGATCTGCTAATCACACATTTCTCCCATGGTTGCTGAGATGGGGGACACCCCCCGCTTTCTTTGGGAACCTCTGCTAATGCTGGTTTCTACTGGACAAACCCAACTGTCCTCTCCAGTGTCCAAAACTTAACTGCCCTCCTCGGCTCCAGAAAACTAACTGACTAAACTTTCAAAAATCTCCCAGAATCCCTCAGATCTCATCTCACTCTCATTCCCTGGGATTCCTCATGAGATTTCCAAAATTCTTTGTTCTAATATGGGTCAATTTTTATTATGGTCTAACCTCCGGTCAACTCTCAAATTTGTTCACAACCCAGACTTCTCGTCTTTAATCTGGGGAGTTATCACCACTCTTAATCTTTTCTTAAGTTTTATGATTTCTTTTATTTATCATTGATCCTACTTTACACATACAATATATGTAGACACACACACATGTATATATGTATGCACACACATTATCCACACTAGTTACTATTTACTACTGGTCTTGCTACTATATATTCAATCTACACACATACACACACATATATGTGGTTTAACTTACTACTTATGTATTCAATATAACTAACTCCTACGTATCTATATAACTAACTGTGCAGCCGCATATGCATGCACAATGCATAGTATTATAATCATAATACAAATATTTACAGCAACCATAAAAGCAGGTTTGTCTATTTGACCAGATTTGGCTAAATAAACGGTAATTTATGAGGAAGTGCGTCCCGGTCCCCTGCCTCCGAAATTGCTGCCCGGTGAATTTAAAAATAACGTCCCCAAGCTTCTGCAAGTTTCATTGTGTTAAATATAGGGGGGAGGTAAATTTCACGGGGTAAAATAGGTGTTACCTATTGTTTATCTATCTATCTATCTCAGTCTATTCAAAACTATCCATCTTTATATCTATCTATCTATTAAATACTAAGATTTTCTTTTATTACGATAAATAAACACAAATTACGATAAATAAACAAAAATTATGACAAATTATGGTAAATAAACCAGAATTACGACAAATTTCGATAAATAAACAAGAATTAAGACAAAAAAGACCCCCCCCCCCCCCCCCAAAAAAAATACATTTAATGCCCTAAGTTGGTTGTTTTCTTTCAAGTAACACGGATGTGGCGCCAAAGCTTGGGGTCGTTATTTTAAAATTCACCGGGCAGCAATTTCAGAGGCAGGGGACCAGGACGCACTTCCTCATAAATTACCAAAAATCTTCAGTGAATTGAATTTTTTTTATAAGGAATCGTTTACCATTTTTCAGACATATTAATTCTTGGAGAATCTTAGAAAATTCTAAGTAAAAGATTGGCATTTTCATGGAATTATGGAATTACTAGCAAGAATCCGTTCTCTCTGGGTTTAAATATTTCAGTTTTAATGTTATGAAATACATTAGATTAAATTAAATAAGAATACATATAAAAGTACACTTATTTTAATTATATTTTAATTGGTTTCTCTATAAAATAATTCCTAGGATTGATTTTAATATGTTGGAGAATAAAATAATAATATTAAACATCAATAACACCAAGTAATTGTTTATTAAATCTGGTTTGTTAACAACAGTATGCAAATTAATCACACCATATATTATGTAAACCTTTATTTCTTAGTGATATATAAGACATTGCTAGATTAACATGGGTTATTTTAAGGCAAATATAACTCAGATTTTCATAGAGACATCATTAAAAAATAAGATTTATTCTATGTATTAACAATTTCATTTATGACTAGAGTCCAGGAAAGTAATTATTGCTATTCCATACCCACACATACTTACCTGGCACAGATGTACCCTGTGTTCAGAAGTTTTGGCTTCTGGCCTGTTTGGTAAAATTAATCCCATTAACGCCATATCCCCCCAGGCAGCAACCGCCCCCCCTCATCTAAAAGGGGGGGGGTTATTACCAGTGCCTGAGACACCCTAAAAGGAGAATGCTGAAGGGATCATATACTTTTTACACAGGCCACCGCATGAGCTTTGGTTTGTGTGTGGTGCTCCTTGTTAAAAAGCGTTTGTCAATCTGGCTTTATGAGAAGTTAGGAAAATATTTACGTCTGAGAAGAAGGCAATTAGAAAATTGCAATCATGAGCGGATTCATCCATAAGAAAAATTTTTCTTTTCACCTGAGTCTCATCAGAGGATTACCACAGGAAGAAGAACTGCAATAGAGAATGTAATAATGAGGGAGGGGGTAAAAAAAATTAAAACAACCCATTTAAAATCCTGCAATGTGTCTTATATATCACTAAGTAATAAAGGTTTACATAATATATGGTTTGGTTAATTTGCATACTGGTTTTAACAAAACCAGGTTTAATGAATAATTACTTGGTGTTATTGATCTTTAATATAATTGTTTTATTCCAATGAACTACAGTATAATTTGCAAATATACAGGAGTCTCCTATTTGATAATATAACATTTCAGGGTCAATTGAAAGATGTAGGGAGTGTAATAATTATCGTCATATACTCATCTTATACTGTCCTACTTGTAGGAATTGCTGTCTACAGTCTATAAGAAAGAAAATATAAGTTCACAAAATGTAATGACGAAAGGGAAAGCACATGTACTTTTAACCTTATTCATTCACGTGCAAACTCAACAAACAATCAATATAACAAGTACTTGGGGGCAGTACTTACAGTTCATATATCTCCCTCATTGAGGGGTGTGTTCAGGTTGAGTCTTCAGTTGTTACTCCCTCACTGAGGGGAAAGTTCCTTCAGTCACAAGGGACTGAGACAAGAGCTCGTTTCTATGAGGCTCACACGTTGGTTCCAAAACCGTAAAGAGAATTCTACACCCAACCTGACAAGGGACAATACCTTTTCTACCTCCTGTCTCCAAAGGCACGAGCTCTGCTATTCTGGATTGGAGTATTTGATATTTCTGGATCAGTTGTTGATCTGGTTGGCTTCTCTTCATTCTTCGAGGGGTCTGGAACAACTTGGGTTCTTCCTTGCATCCATTATCAGTTCTTAATAAGGAACACAAGACATTCTTATTCTTTTCTGAGCTCTTTATTTCAAAACCCAAATTGGAGAAATGGCCCTTTTGGGACAAGATGTCATCTTGTCTCTCCATGAAGCAAAAACTTTCCATCAGTCTTCTCCAAACATCCAGGCCAAACTCTTCACTCTCTCTTTCTTTCACTTTCATTCTTGCCTTGTACTGACCAATTAAAAACTGACAGGTCAGCCTTTCACACGTCATCCCAAAATCTGAGTAACTTTTCATATTTTCGCATCTCAAAATCTTACAATAATATTGTAAGGATTATCTTTCCTTATTTTGTTGTAGTGGATGTTGGCGACGGATTATCTTTCCTTGCTGCTAGAGTTTACCATTAGGGGGTGTTGCGACCTAATCTTTTAAAGGCAGTCCCGCAAAAGTGACTCTCTCTTATGTCTGATATCTCGGGACATGAACTAGACTTTGGGGTCTTGGCACCCCAGCTATGAACCATAAGTGACAACCTTTGTCATTATATGCCTCAACTAAATTCAAGGAATCTTTGTTATTCAGAAATTTCTGTGTTCCTCGACCATATGCTGACTCTTTTATATGTTTAGGATAGGAACTTGATTCCTTCCTCGAAATCTGTTGAATTAAATGTTATATAGTATTAATTGATTTGTCTTTATTTTCCTACCAAATATTCTGTATTAGGTTACTTTCTTTCAGGTAACTTAATGCATTATGAGAACTGGTGTTAACACCACCCTAAAACTTATATCTTTTTTTTATTTACAGATTTGAACTTTACAGAAGAAAAACAGTTTTCAACTTTAAAATAAGACATGGAAACATGTACAGAAGAAAAACCATTTTCTTGTGAAGTGTGTGGATCAGCATTTTCCCACAGTTCCAGTTTAAAAAGCCACATGCGAAAACACACAGGAGAGAAGCCATTTTCTTGCCAAGTGTGTGGATCAGCATTCTCAAGGAGCACCACCTTAAAAACACACATGCGACTACACACGGGAGAGAAACCATTTTCTTGTGAAGTATGTGGATCTGCATTTTCTCAAAGTACCAATTTGAAAAACCACATGCGATTGCATACTGGAGAGAAACCATTTGCTTGCGAAGTGTGCGGATCAACATTTTCACAGAGTTCCAATTTAAAAATGCACATGCGAATACACACGGGTGAGAAAGCATTTTCTTGTGAACTTTGTGGATCAGCATTTGCATTAAGTGCAAATTTAAAAATTCACATGCGATTGCACACAGGAGAGAAACCGTTTTCTTGTGAAATCTGTGGATCAGCATTTACGCAGAGTTCCAGTTTGAAAAGCCACATGCGAATTCACATGGGAGAGAAACCATTTCCTTGTGAGGTCTGCGGATCGGAATTCTCAACGAGTTCTGCCTTAGGGAAGCACATACGTATACACACAGGAGAGAAACCATTTTCCTGCCAAATATGTGGATTGGCATTTTCACAGAATTCCAATCTAAAGGTGCACATGCGAATGCATTCTGGAGAGAAACCATTTACTTGTAAAGTATGTGGATCAGCATTCGCAATGAGTTATGCCTTAAAAACTCACATGAAAACACATGAAGAAGTGAAATCGGTAATCTGAACATTAGCTACATAAATGAGAGTAACTTCCCCTTGTTTATTTCACTTTGAGGAAACCATATGTTTTGGTCAAACCAAGCACGCAGTGGTTCGAAGCATGCACGACTGTGTTTGGTATGCAGAATGAGATCAGGGGCGAGTGGGGAGATTGAACTTACATCCTCCTGATCGTGAGTCATGGCCTGACACATGTGAATTACTAAACTGTGCATAGTAACCCAGATGTGAAGTCTCGTTGTGAGGATTGACGTGTGCTGATGAATGTCACACATGCTGCCCGGGCAATTCTGAGTGAGGAGCCCGGATGTGGTGAGATTGATGTATATTTAAGGACCTGCCCTCCCAGACCGGGGAGAAAGCCTGCAGTAGCATTTTGGCTGTCGCGACGAGTGGAAGAGAAAAAGATATTTGGATAGTGTTGGTGAGAGTGCAGCATTGTTGGGAGAGATTGTTCCAGACTGAACACTTGGTCAGTTGGGAAAGCAAACGCGTCGGACTTAACTGTGCCCCCCAGAGTTTACTTTCATTCTTATTAGACAATTATATACCCGATGTCAATGTGGGTATTTAATATGGCAAAGTATACAAAGGTGTGACATGTCACTGTTGTATAACTGACTACTGGACTTCAATAAACAACAGATACGTACATACAAAAATAGGACCCATCTTTATTTTCTTCGGTGTGTGAGTAGTGAGAGCGTAGAGCTTCACAATGAAAATGCCCGAGTGGTTAGTGAGTGCGGCGACAAGTGTTCACAATGGAAATACCCGAGGGTTGACGGGAGACAAAGTTATCCTCTTGGCTGCTGCTGGGATCTCTCTGACTGTCGGCTCAAATCCTCTGGCCTTTATATTGATAAATACGCCTACGCATCTTGATCTTTTGATCTGGTCTTTACATCTGCTAATATGCCTACGCATTTTTATATTTTGATCTGATAACGGATATTTGTTATATATTTCTTTATCTTTTCCCTGCTTCTTTGACCGGAAAACTTCTCTTCCATTTTCCCCTTTTTTTTTAAATATATATTTTTATATTTCTCTTTGTCTTTTTGCCGGAAGCTTCATCTTCCGGGCGACGATAATACAACAGTCACCTGTCAATTCCACCCCTGTGAATTATTCTGGCCAATGTCTTTCCCTAGTTTGCAAATGCTTTCATCAGTTGCATAATTGTGCACCAAGACATACAGACTACAAAGTATTTCTATAAATCTTTATTTCCATACAGTGCAGCCGTGAAAGCTTGTTAGCACCATAGGGGTTTGGATTTGAAAGGACTATGTCTTAGTAATTTATACTAAGAATGCAGTGACAAATTTTACTGCCCAAAATGCTCCATTTTTGGGAGCCCAAAAAATTGCGACTGTATCTTACAGCCTACCAAAGGGAAAGAAAGATTTTTGGCAGGAACTCCCTTAGCCTGACTATCCACCAAAATTACAATGCGAATCCAAAAACCCTACAAACTTTCATATTTTCCACTAAAACCTTTTGTTTTTACTGCCTATAGCAGTGTTCTCTTTCAAATAGCTATACAAGGCAAATAAGTTTTCCACTTATCTCAAAAAAGAATTTACACTTACTTTTAGGTTTTTTTTAACCAACAAGCTATTTTCTCTATGGGAATTCTTACAATGGGTGACCAGGTCACAGGGTATTCATAGGGTAGGGGGAAGGGAGGGCATAAAGCAAACTTGTTGACTACAAATGAAAACTACTACTGCTGCTGCCGCCAATACCAGCAGCCACACCACCAACTGAAAGTAAGACTAGAAAAACATTGAAAAAGCAGTGGTACAAGAGGGAATAGAAAAGTCGGGTATAGCTGATCATATATGGAAAGAAAAAGGGGGAACCATTGTAGGGGGATTGGAATAAATTAAAATAAACTGGGTCTAGTCGATCCTACTGGTCAGGGAAATATTCCCTTGCCATTTGGAAACTATGACCAATGAATAAAGCCTAAGTCATAAAACCACCTTCTGCCTTTCCTTTTCGTTCCTTCCTTTTCAGCACGACCATCAAATGAGAAAGGGTAAAAGCAAAACCTTAAGAACACGCACCAACAATATACAGTTACCATTAAACCTTAAATCATCAAAATCTCTTGTAACCCCATATGTTCAACAAGAAGAAGAGAACTTGTCATCTTATGGATTTTTCCGTCCCAATCGATCACCTAGTGAAAGTGAAAGAAACTGAAAAGATAGACAAATACTTGGACCTTGCCAGAGAGCTAATAAAACTGTGGAACATGAAGGTGAAGATCGTGCTAATTGTAACTGGCGCCCTAGGAATGGTCCCCAGGTGTCTGGAAAAGAATTTGGATGAAATCAGAGGAAGGACTTTCAATCCCCAAGAGAATATCTTGGCCACTCGAGGTTAGACCTGAACTGTGTAGTCACTTCCTTGGTCAGGGGGATATCCCCTTGCCATGGATGACTATGACTGGTCAATAAAGCCTAAGACCTAAAACCATTTTCTGCCTTTGTCTCTTTCTTTTTCGTTCATTGAATTCCTTCCTTTTCAGCATGACCACCAAATGAGATAGGGTTAAAAGCGAAAACCTGAAGAACACACACCAACAATATCCAGCTACCTTTAAGCCATATATATATATATATATATATATATATATATATATATATATTATAATATATTAATGATTTGAAGGCAATTACAATGCATATAAAAAAATAAAAACAAAAAGATGTTTTTTTTGTCTTATCGATTTCAAAGCAAACCTTTACCTTCAGAGACAGTTATCAGAAATGTACAGTCTTTTTTTGTGTCGTTATATTTTTTTTTCTTTCTTTTTGTCTTTCTCCTCCTTTCTTTTTTCTTTATGTTATGAATGAAATGGGCGAATAACTGTAATTTCTCATTTTTGGAATATCTATTGAGAATTAATGTTTGAATTTTTTATGTATGTATATGTATCCAATATTGTCTGGTGAATAATGCAACAAAGTAGCCATGTTGAATTCAAAATAAAAACGGTCACATAGAAGAATTCATATACTTAAATTTTTTTTTTTTTCTAATTTTTTTTTTTTCAGTTGTAAAATAAAATAAAATGTATTAATTAATACATTTTATTTTATTTTACATATATATATATTTTATATATTACATATATATATATATTTATTTTATTTTATATATATATATATATATAATTATGGAAAAAATTATGGGTCTATCATAGTTTTGATACTTCAGGACCCTAGTTTTCATTTTATTAAGTCACATTGCTGGTATTTATACTTATTTGTGTGTGGGGAGGTGGGGAGGTTTGCGCTACTGCTATATGCAGTGGTACCTTAAATTATGAGCGGTCCAACTTATGAGCGGTCCAACTTATGAGTCACTTGATCAATTTCTGTTTTTGTGTTGAGAACTAAAATTTTGAGGTACGACCAAGTTTCAGATACACTTATGTATATAAGTTCATTAAAAACATTTAATTTACAAGAAGGCGGTTTTATAATTTAGGCTTTATTCATTGGTCATAGTTTCCAAATGGCAAGGGAATATCTCCCTGACCAGTAGGAGCGACTAGACACAGTTAAGGCCTTAACTCAAGTTGCTGAGATATTCACTTGGGGGTCGGAAGTCAGTCTTTTTCTTGTACATGCATGGAGGGTTGCTCTGGTGAAGGCACATGGGAGATTATTTTTTTATTTTAATTTATTCCAATGTCCTACAATGGTTCCCTTTTCTTTCCATATATGATCAACTATAACCAACTTTTCTATTTCCTCTTGTACTTTTTGTACTTTTCAATGTTTTTCTAGTCTTACTTTCAATGGATGGCTTGTCACACCTTTGTATACTTGGACAATATGACACTTATATATGTATACTGATTATATATATATATATGAGGAAGAATGAATAAAGAAAAGAAAGAACAGAATGGATAATAAAAGATGCATTTAATCAATATCACTTACACATGTGTTTCGGTCATCTGTGTGAAAATATTCTGTACAATAATAAAATTATCTATTATCAAAGTTAGGTTCTTTTTATGAACGAATACTTTTTTAATGATTTCACTGTTTTTTGCAAAACAATAACATACACCAGATTCTGGGAATTTTCAACATGTTAGGGATAAATAATAACACTTTATTTTTGCAATACAAAATTGTTTCTACCATAACCCCTAGAAAAATCAAATATCCAAATTCTAACAGTCTGTTTCAGCATTCCAAAAGTGATTTTAAGAAAATTCTCTTTGAACATTTCTAAAAATTCTCCGTTTTTCCCCAACGAATCTTTTCATTCAAAATAAAATTTCACTCTGATGAAGGTCGAATCTTCTCTGTGTGCAGAATATTTTCACACAGATGAACTGACTGAAACACGTGTAAGTGATATTGATTAAATTCATCTTTTATTATCCATTCTGTTCTTTCTTTTCTTTATTCATTCTTCCTCATATTGTTGAATTCATTTCCAATTTCCATTTTTACATATATAATATATATATATATATATATATATATTTATATATACTTCAGTTAAGGTAGGATGAACATAGATTCAACGACGCCTTGTTACTGACAGTTTCTCGTCTATGTGATCTTCAGACCAAGACAAATGGGTAATCTGAACATTAACTACATGAATGAGAGTAACCTCCCCTTGTATGTTTCACTTTGAGGAAGCTGTTTGTTTTGGCTGGCCATTTTCATTTCACTGTAAATCTACACTGAAAATACAAATTTGTTCAAATCAATACAACTGCATGTTTTAACACAAAAATATGATTTAATGTGTTCTTAATAACAATTAAGTTCATTTCAAATAATGTGCAAGCACAATTAACTCCAATGTTAAAACCATGCCTGGCCAGAGAAGTGGTGAGAATCTTTTCCGGAAACTTCAACTGCTTTCCTACATCGACTTGGAGATCCCAGTCCCATGCAGTTGCAAGCAGCCCCCCTGTTTTGCATGGTTTAAGATGACTTTTCTCCACAGCGGGGGATGCTTTGATTCTTGCTCTTTTGAATCGCCTCACTGACTGATCTTGCCACGGCCTTGAGTACTTGGTCATGCTGTCAGCAGTATTGCCCTTCTCCCAATGCCCTAGCGCAGCTGCTAAAAATGTGCTCCAGCAAGCCATTTCCATGGCACAATTGACAAGTTGGAGAATCTGCCAAATTCCATAAGTATAAATTAACTGGGCTTAGTAGAACATTATATACTGATTGAACTACGAACCGAACGAGTAAGATCTGATCTCGAAAGTTCTCCCAACGAGTCCAGGCACCTTGATGGCTCATAGCAAACATTTTAGCCTGGCGAATTTCTTCCTCCTCCTTTCGTATCTCGTCCTGCACCATTTTTCTCTCATTGAGGCCTAGTTATACTGTTGCTGTGATAATTGCCCAGACCAGCCCTTCCCATTTCTGATTTTTTTTCCTAGCAAGATCAATATCTCGATGGGGCACTGCATCTACTACAACCATTTTGTTCTATTATCATTTCACTTGTATTGAAAATTATTTGTAACAAAAATTAGTTTGATATTTGCTCAGAACCAAAGCTACAACATTTTGCAAAAATTTGTTAAAATTTTGCACTTCAATTTTTCTGAAATTTTGTACAGTTATCCAATCCCCAAAAATTTGAGCTTCCAATTCTAAAAATTGGCAGAGTTATGTTGATTTTTAGAATCAACATAACTCTCCAAATTTAAGTTGGAGGTTGCAAAAAATGGTGATTTTTTATCATCTATTTTTGTCTGTATAATGAGTTCTAGAGCTTCCCTACGCCTGGAAATTGGTTTCTAAGAGCACTTTAGCCCAAAGAATCCAAAAATACTGTCAAAAAAGTCTTAAATTTAACCAATTTTTAGTTATTAATGATTTCTGATTTACAAAATTTTAACTGATGTTGTAGCTTCAGTTCTGAGCAAAAATCAAACTATCTTTTTTGGTACAGATAATGTTCAATATATGTGAAATAATAATAGAAAATAAATTTTGTCATAGATGCAGTGCCACATCGGGATATTGATCTTGCTATGAAAAAAATCAGAAATCATCAATAACTTAAATTGGTTGACTTTGAAACTTTTTTGATAGCATTTTTGGATTTCATGGGCAAAAATGCTCTTATAAATCAATTTTTAGTAATAGAGAAGCTCTAGAACTCATTTTACGGGGTGGCCTAATGTTGGTACCAGCCAATCAGCAAGGGAGTCTATCCCCTTTTCACTAGCGCTAGATCAAGGAGATTGTTTTTGTGCCTGAGGTGGAGCGCCACACCTACCATCAGCTCCTTACTTTACCACACAGATCCCTGTGCTACTCATACGCTGTGTTGGCGAGGGTCGGTATCGAACTAAGAACCTTGCGGTTTCTAGCCAAACGCTCTACCAACTGAGCTAACCCGGCCCCTATGTTGCCATTTTTCATGGAACACATAAATTTGGAAAGCTAAAAAATTTGGGGGATCGTCTAATGTTAACATAGTCCACACCTGGAAAAGATTTCAGAAAAATTGAAGTGGGTGGGTGACAATTTAAATTTTTTCTGGATGATTTGACATAGAATTACCCTCTGGTTAAAAATGAGACCTTCCAATTAGTCCAAGATGAAATGCGCATTGCTTAACCACCAATTTCTTATGAGTGTCATTATCTCAGCTAAATTAAAGACCATTCGATTTTTATTACAAAGAAAGAAACAGAAGAAAAAGGACATGCTACACAGAAAAAATATAAGAAAGAGAGTAGGGGGAAAGATAGACAGAGGGGGTAAGCACGCAGAAGCGATAACACTAATCTGTTTCAATTGAACATAATGAAAAGATGAAAAGAAAGAAAGAAAAAAAAAGAGTGAGAGATAGTTAACTCAATATTATTATACTTTTGACATATTAAACTTGTGATTATCGTGAGCAAGATACGTGACATCAGGCACGAAAGCGTCTGCGATTTGCATGCGCGCGTTGTGGAGCAGTTTGCGCTGATGCAAATCTGATACTCTGCAGATTAACCAATCGGTCGCCTCGCCGTAGCCTATAAAATGAGTATGTCGGAGGCTTGAGCAGTCGTTTGTGAACCATCAGTGAAGTCTGTTTGAGAAGTGTTTGCTGCCCTGTCCGTGCAAAGGTTTTAAACTTTTTAGCAGTTGCTCTCAAGTAAACATATCAAACAGTGTAATAATTAAATTAACATACTGTGGTATATCCACAGGTCCTACACATAAATTTAAGTTGACCAATTCTTGTTCAATTTAAATGGTGACCATAATTGGGAACCTTCATTGATCTTTGAACCTAAACATTTATTCATGAAGGGTCTTGAGTTCAAAGAGAAATTTCCCATGGTTTGGTTTGGTTTGTTTTGTTTTACGGCATATCAACCTCGGTGGGTCATTTAATGCCGACAAAGTTGTGAAATAAATTCATTCTTAATGCATAATACAATTTTGTTTATAAACTCATGTTTTTCTATTTAACCCATAGATGGGACCCTAACAGGTACTACCACTCCGAGTCAGAGTCGACCAGGGAGCAATGGTGATGAAGGGGTGCTCCACATTCCCCAAACCTTCAAAACTGGAACCTCACCATCAGATAGAGTTTAACGTCATTCCCAGGACATGTAGACCCTCAGTCACCACCTTCTATCACCCATATGATAAAAAGGGGTCAGGGCTTGCCATAAGGGCAATAGGGTTGGGAAAATCATATAGGTACTAGGACTTGATGTGACCAGCCGATTGATCGGAGGGGGCCTCTCCAACTGCTCGTCTAGCCCAAGATAGGGCCAAAGTGGAGTATTGCCAGTCATGAACTGCTCATCCACCTGGGCTCTATCCTTAAGCATCACGGGTCGCCACCCACGGCCAACAGGTGGCCCCATTGGGGGAGTTTTACGCCTCTGCAGAGGTGCAGTCGGTGCATTCTAATGCCCCAGCTGACAGGGCGGGGTTTCATCTTTCCTGAATGGTAATTAATAGATCTTATGTTGTGAGCTTTCTCATAAATTTCCAATTGGATTTAGATCTGGACTGTTTGCTGACCTAAAGTCAGTATCAGCCAATCAGTGAGGGAGTCTATCCCCTTTTCACTAGCGCTAGACCAAGGAGATTGTTTTTGCATCTGAGGTGGAGCGCTACACCTACCATCAGCTCCTTTACCACACAGATCCCTGTGCTACTCATATGCTGAGTTGGCGAGGGCCGGTATCGAACTAAGAACCTTGTAGTTTCTAGCCGAACGCTCTACCGACTGAGCTAACCCGGCCCTATAAAACATTATTTGGTCCTTTTAAACTATCTCCCTCCATTATTATTCATTACATGGCTTTGAGAATAGACCTACGGTGCCATAGCCTCATTTTGAGGTCAGCATTCGGGCAATCACTGGACGGCCATTATTGGAATGTAGTACTAACTTTTAGAAAATTTTTTTACCGTCCTTGGCAAACTGTCCCGGATGACGTATTGATCGTCCCGGATGTAATTTTTATCATCCCCAGGATGACGAGACAGCGTTAATGTCGAGCCCTGGGTCAGGTAAATACATACACTCTAATATAATATTAATAATATTGTGGAATAACAGATAATGTTTATACATGGGCTGATTTAACTCAGCATTAATATCATAGTGCTACAATTGTGAAAAAAAGAAAAGAATACAAAACAAAACAAATGTGTAAAAGTAAAATAAAATTCCGTTTTATTTCGTTGAAGCATTTGATTATTTCAAAACATCCAATATTAAGAAATATTTTTATACTTTCATGATTATTTGTTTTTTTCTTTTTCTACTAATATTCACCGTGAAGTGAAATTGTTCTTTCATCAGCCAAAGATTATGATGATTTAAAAATAAACAACAAAACAAACCCAAACAGCATGCATTTAGCACCATGATAAACTTCTAAATCAGCAATTCTCAATGAGTGCCCTTAGCGCCCACAAGTGAATTGGTTCGTTGGATTTTACAGCTTGTCAAACCGTTGTTGGGTTATTTAATGCCAAAGACAATTTGTCTTATTCATTCTTCATGGGTACTCAACACTTTTTTCTATGTAACCAATGAATTAGACCCTAACAGCTACTACAACCACAGCTTGGTTGATTGATTAGATTTTACGGCATGTCAACCCTTGTTGGGTGATTTTATACCAAATACATTTTCTTCTATTCATTCCTGATGGGTATATTTAACCCTAACAGGTACTACCATTCCAGGATTTTCTGCAGCAATTGAATCATAATCTATAAAAGATTGGAAAGAGAGAGAGAGGGAGAGAGAGACAGAGAGAGGGAGAGAGAGAGAGAGGAAACTGGCGCCTGAAACTGAACCAATCTTTGGAAGTTTAACTTGACAAGCTGATAGAAAGACACCATTGGTAATCTGAACATTAGCTACATAAATGAAAGAAACCTCCCCTTGTATGTTTCACTCTGAGAAAGCCAATGGCTTTGGTCAGCCATTTTTATTTCACCATAAATCTACACTGAAAATACGAATTTGTTCACATCAATACAACTGCATGTTTTAACACAAAAATATTATAAAATGTGCTATTAATTGTGTTTGAAATTAACTTAATTGTTATTAAGAACATGTTTTATGATATTTTTTGTTAAAACATGCAGTTTTATTAATTTGAACAAATTTGTATTTTCAGTGTAGATTTACGGTGAAATGAAAATGGCTGAACAAAACATAAGGCTTCCTCAAAGTGAAACAAACAAGGGCAGGTTATTTTCATTTATGTAGCTAATGTTCAGACTACCAGAACATTGTAGTCATTATTCAGGATTTTTATTTTCTACTAAATAAACAAACCCAACTAACAACAATTTATACAACCTTAGGAAAGCACAGATAGAACTAACCAAAACATACAAAAAAGAACAAATAGAATACATCCAAGTACAAATAAATAATATCAGACAATCGGTGGAAGACAGACAGTCGTGATTAGCATGGCAAACAGTAAATGAAATTAGTGGTAGGAAAAGTACTTCTAGATCAAAACTAAAGGCAACCAGCCAAAAAGATAGACCTCAGAAATGGAAAGAGCACTTCCAGAAACTTCTGGGGAACCCACCTAAAATCATAGAAAATAACACCCAAAAGATCATAGACAAGTAGACATCAAACTGGGGGATTTCACAACAGAAGAACTCAACCAAGTCTTAAAGAAATTAAAAAGTAGAAAAGCAGCAGGTGTTGACAAAATACCCCCCAAGGTATGGAAGATGGGTAAGTTCAACGATATACTGCTTAGACTATGCAATGCAGTATATAGACAAAATAGAATAGATAAATGGACAAAAGGATGCATCCTCCCATTCCCCAAAAAGGGAGACCTATGAATCGCTAAAAACTACCGAGGCATAAATCTTACTGCTATTGCAGCCAAGATATATAATGCCCTTCTTTTTAATCGCATCCAACCTGAAATAGAGAAAATCCTTAGGAAAAAACAAAACGGTTTCCGCAGAAATCGATCCACAACCTCTCAGATCCTGACTATACGATGGATCATAGAAGGGGTTCGAACAAAGAATCTATAGGCAACGCTACTATTCGTAGATTTCTCCAAGGCCTTTGATTCCATACACAGAGGATAAATGGGACAAATACTACTAGCATATGGTCTTCCCAAAGAATTGCCACTATAATGATGCTCTACAAAGACACTAAAGCAATGGTACGCTCACCTGATGGCGACACAGATTTCTTTGACATTGCCGCTGGAATCCTACAAAGAGATACATTAGCACCATATATATTTATAATATGCCTAGACTATGTACTCCGAACATCACTAAATACCATAAAAGAAAAAGGTTTCACACTAAGAAAGGCAAGGAGCAGGTGATATCCCGCACAAACTGTCACAGATGCAGACTATGCAGATGACCTCGCACTTCTTGCAGATACACCAGCACAGGCTGAGTCACTACTACATAGCTTGGAGAAGGCAGCAAAGAACATCGACCTCTATGTGAACTCTGATAAAATGGAGTTCATGAGCTTCAAAAAGAAAGGAGACATCTCCACACTTGACGGTAAGCCTCTCAAGATAGAACAATTCACATACCTAGGTAGTAATATCTCATCCACAGAGAGCGATATCAATACACAAATAGGAAAGGCATGGTTGGCGACAAATTATCAGTCATATGGAAATCCGATCTCGCTGACAAGCTAAAGCGACAATTCTTCCAGGCTGTGGTTATATCATTATTGCTGTATGGATGCACCACCTGGACCCTAACAATTGCGTGCAGTCTTAAACAAGTTGTGGAAACAGCACCCCACAAGGAGGCAGCTGTATGGCCACTTGCCCCCATCTCCCAAACCATACGAGTAAGATGGACTAGGCATGCAGGACACTGCTGGAGAAGTAAGGACGAGCTCATAAGCGACATACTCCTGTAGAAGCCAAAACATAGGCATGCTAGTGTGGGCAGCCCAGCCAGGACCTATATTGACCAATTATGTGAGGATGCTGGCTGCTGCGCAGAGGAGCTCCTGGAGGCAATGGATGATAGGGAGGGATGGCATGACATTGTCATGGGTATCCGTGCTACTTGTGCGACATGATGATGAAATAGAATGCATTTTCTGTTTGTGCTTTTGTGGTTCTGAAATTCTTTTAACACTAAAAATGGGGGGGGGGGCACAATGAAGAAATGTTTGGGATCTATTTGAAAATTATTAGTATTAGATAGGAATACTTGAAACCATCTAACTATATGCAAACAAAAGCTTATTACTATTATTGAACAGAAATTGATACTTGAGACTATATATCTGCTTGAAAAAAATCCTGACTTTGGCATTAGATAACTCAATAAGGTTTGACTGCCACAGATGATGTGAGATTTTCTGCAGCAAATGATGTACTCAAAAAGAAACATAATTTATTGCAGATTGAAAAGAAAGGGACACTTAGACCTGAAAATGAACCAAACGTTTGAAAGTTCAACTTAACAATCTGATAGATAGACACCAAGTGTAAGTCATTTTTCACGTAGTTTCTGCTATGATATTAATATAAAAAATGTACTATGACCAGAGAAACATACGTTATCAGCAACTCTGATTCATTAGGCTCATTTCTTAGGCTGATTCTCATATCATTTTCTGTGAGATGTAGGAAGCAACCTGCACTACATGCCAACTGATGCAGTCTAAATTTAATAACTGTCTCTCCACATCTGTGATGCTCATAGCGGTAAAGCCCTTCACAAACTACATAATACTGCCTGGTCTGCATTTGTGCTCACCCAGGTCACTTTAATTATTCAAGAGATAATTTTTAAAGGCTAAAGTCCAAATTCAAACCTAAATTTAGAGGTAAAGCCTTTGACAAACTATGTAATACATTCTAGATGGTCCATAAAAAATGAATTTGATTATAAATCCAAACCAACATTTTTCAAAAGGATATGTTTTCTTTGCGTGTTTGTAAATGTCTTTCAAAAGATGAATTATCAAAAAAAGCAGATCCACACACTTTACAAGAATATGGTTTCTTTCCAGTGTATACATTTCCCCAAACTCAAACATGTATAAAGTCAAATATGTACAGACAAAAGTCTGTACATATCCAAATTCAAATCTAAATTGTCATAAAATTCAGCTTCACCCATTACTAAGATGTTGCTACTGCGCTAACTCTGTGTGTTTCCATGTGTAACACCAAGTCTGATTTCCGTGTAAAAGAATAACGACATATTTCACAATAATAAGGTTTCTCTCCAGTGTGTATGCGCATGTGTGTCACCAAACTTGACTTCTGTGAAAATGCAGATGTACACAATTCGCAAGCATATGGTTTTTCTCCCGTGTGTGTTCGAATGTGTCTTTTTAAACCTGAATTGTCATAGAACGCAGCATCGCACACCTCGCAAGAATAAGGCTTCTCTCCAGTGTGAGTTCGTGTGTGTATCACCAAGTCTGATCTCCTTGAAAATGAAAATCCACAGACTTCACAAGAATAAGGCTTCTCGCCGGTGTGCGTTCGAATGTGTTTTGCCAGATCTGACCTCCGAGAGAAAGAAAATCCACACACTTCACAAAAATAGGGTTTCACTCCAGTGTGTGTGGACATATGTCTTCTTAATTGGGAATTTGCTGCAAATGCGGTGCCACACAGATCACACGGAAACGGTTTCTCTCCCGTATGTTTCCGCATGTGGATTTTTAACTTGGAATTTTTTGTGTAGGGACATCCACAAATTTCACAATGACCACCCATTTTCAATGATTCTTTTTCGTAAGTGCTGGTGTATCCTTCCAGTCTAGGAGAACTGTAAAGAAATAAAGAAACAAGAAAAAGATAATTGTTAATTTAGTCAAAAGTAATTGCATTATAACACAAAATGAAAATAAATCCCAATCTCTTTAAGGAGGGAACCCTGGTGGCTGAGCAGTCCACTTTGGTTCGTACACAGGCTAGACAGGCTGACAGAGAGACCTCCTCTGATCAATCGGCTGATCACATCAAACCCTAGCACCTACATGATTGTTCAAACCCTATTGCTCTTATGGCAACCCCTAATCCTTTTTATCATATATATATATATCTACCAACCTCTCCGCACGAGCAGGATGTGACACAAGGTCACTTTCTTAAGCGGAGTTCAACAGGTTTGAATTCAGAGTTTTCCTTCTCCTAGACTGGTTGCCTAACCAAGGTTAAAGAGCCCTGCCTACCCTACTATTTATCCATAGCTGGAGGGAGAATTGGATTCATACCTTTCCCAAGGGTATTAATGCTAAATGAAATGCTTTTTATCATATATAAGCGACAAGGCAGTTGCTGAATGTCTTGGTGACCTGGATACAACATTAAATTCTATCTGATGGTGAAGTTCCAGCTCTGGAACTCTGGGGAATGGGGACCCCTTCATCACCATTACTTCCTGGTTTTCTGTGACCTGGAGTGGAAGTACTCATTAGAGTCTCATCTATGGGTTAAATAGAAAAAAATAAGTTTAAAAAAATGTGTTTAAAAGAAATGGATTTTGAAAAAAAAATTAATTGGGTACCCATCAAGAATGAATAAAACAAAAGATCTTCATCATAAAATAACCCAACAAGGGTTGACATGCCATAAAATCCAACCAACCAAATCAATTTAACCCATTTTATGCAGCATATTTAGCAACAAATAGCTGGAATGCAAATTTTAACCATAAAATAAAAAAAGACCATAGACAGTAGTCTAAATATATATACTTACTAGAAGCATATGGAGACTCCCTATCAACATATTATATATATATATATATAAGGAAGCGCGTGGTGTAATGGTTAAAGTCATGGGAAATGGACTCGACACCCCGAGTTCAAATCATGGACGTGGTAATTGCATTTCATTTAGCGCTAATACCCTTGGGAAAGGTATGAATCCTACTCTCCCTACAGATATGGGTAAATAGCAGGGCAGACTGGGCTTTTTAACCTTGGTTAGGCAACCGGTCTAGGAGAAGGAAAACTCTGAATTCAAACCTGCTGAACTCCGCTTAAGAAATTGACCTTGTGTCGCATCCTGCTCGTGCGGAGGGGTTGGTATATATATATATATTTTTCATAAAATTGAAATATTGTTCAATATCAGCTAAATTATAAAATGTTTTCACTTTAACAGCATTTTGTGGTGTTTTCATATCTTTTTATATATACTCATACCGTCAGATTCATTTCCTTTCTTTTAAGTTATATATATATATATATTTGTTGGATTTACTGAATCCATTACTCCTATATATATATACAGTGAGAGAAGGAGAATGGGAGTCCTTGTAAGGGCATGTGAGAAAGCTAAAGAAAGAATTAAGGTGGGTTCATCCGTGTTTATGTCTTCCACTTTTATAACCTGCAATTGTTAAATTCATAGAAGAAGATTGGGAGAACTATGTTTAATCGACTACAATCAGAGAAAGAGAAATGAAAGGTACGTACTAGTGAATTATTTAAGAGAAGACAGACAGATGAAAATAAATTGGAAAAAATGAAGTTACTGGGTGACAGACGAATAAGAAAAAAAGGGGGAAACTAAGAGATAAAGAAGAAGTAAGATGAGTAAAGAAAAATGGCTAAAAACAGAAATAAAAAGTTTTGTTTGTTCTGTTTTGTTTTACGGCATATCAACCTCGGTGGGTCATTTAATGCCGACAAAGTTTTGAAATAAATTCATTCTTAATAGATAATACAATTTTGTTTATAAACACATCTTTTCTATTTAACCCATAGATGGGATCCTAACAGGTACTACCACTCTGGATCAGAGTGGACCAGGGAGCAATGGTGATGAAGGGGTGCTCCACATTCCCCAAACCTCCAGAACTGGAACCTCACCATCGGATAGAGTTTAACGTCATTCCCAGGACATGTAGACCCTCAGCCACCGCCTTCTAGCACCCATATGATAAAAAGGGGTTGGGGCTTGCCATAAGGGCAATAGGGTTGGGAAAATCATATAGGTACTAGGGCTTGATGTGACCAGCCGATTGATCAGAGGGTGCCTCTCCGACTGCCCGTCTAGCTCAAGATAGGGCCAAAGTGGAGTATTGCAAGTCATGAACTGCTCATTCACCTGGGCTCTATCCTTAAGTATCACGGGTCGCCACCCACGGCCAACAGGTGGCCCCATTGGGGGAGTCTTAGCCCTCTGCAGAGGTGCAGTCGGTACATTCTAACGTCCCAGCCGACAGGGCGGAGAAAAAAAAAAAAAAGAGAAAACTAGAAACAAGAGTCAGAATCTGAAGAGAATATAATTTTTTGTGGAAAGATTAGACCTGGTAAAGATACAAGAGTTTAATGACTAAACAATTGTGGAATTAAAAACAAGGTAAAAAACAATAATGAAAGAAAGGAAGAAAGAAAAAAAAAGAATTAATAAATTGGGAAAAAGTAAGAAGGAAGGAAAAATGAACGAAAGAAAAATCAAATTTACTGTATGAAAGAAATTGTAATCATTAATATATAATACAGAAGTGACTTCATTTGAGTCAAGTGACTATCAAATTATGCTGTTTTGAAAAGAAATGAAGGACCAAGTTACCTTTAAGCACCTCAGGGTGACCTAGATTCGGAAGAACATGTCTCGCTTTGCACCGTCAAAATCTGGTTGTTGGTTAGGGTTAGGGGTTAGGGGTTAGTTTAATAATAAAAAAAATGAAAAAATGCGTCTAAAAACCGTCTGGTAACAAACAACCGGATGTTGACAGTGCAAAGCGAAACATGTCCTTCTGAATCCAGGTCAACCCTGGGGTGCTTAAAGATAACATGGTCCGAAATGAACATATTGCACAAGGTTGGTTGGTTGGATTTAAGGCATGTCAACTCCTGCTGGGTTATTTTGTTCATTCTTCATGAGTATTCAAATTTTTTTCAAACTCAATTTTTAAAAAGTTTTTATTCAACCTATAGATGGGACCCTAACAGGTACTACCACTCTGGATTAGTGTGGACCTGAGAGAAATGGCAAGAAATATACCAGTGTAAATTGTTGAGGAGTAATGGCGATGAAGGGGTACTCCATATTCCTCAGAGGTCCAGAATTGGAACTTCACCATTAGATGCAGTTTAACATCATATTCAAGACACTAAGACCCTCAGCCATTGACTTCTAGCACATATATGATAAAAAGAATTGGGGGTTTCTGTAAGTGCAATAAGTTTGGAACAATAATATAGGTGCGATTGATTGCTTGATGCCATTTGCTAACTTCTAGGCATAAAATAACCCTAGACAGGTTGACATACCATTAAAATCAATCTATTGTCCGTCTCAAAAGATATTGATTTTAGAAAACACATCAAAGCCAAAAGACATAAAATCAAACTGAATAGAAAGTGTATAATGTGTGGAGACAAAGAAGAAATTGTTGATCCCATAATAAGCAAATGAAACAAACAAACAAAAGGCATGACTGGGTAGGAAAGGGGATCCACTTGGAATTGTACAAGAAATTAAATTTTGACCAAATCGCTTAACTACTGTACAAGAGAATGAGACGCATAAAATTCTGTGATTTTGAGATACAAACGGATCACCTAATCCCGGCCAGGAAACCAGAACAAGAAAGAGGACTTCATCTGATAGATTTTGCCTTTTTGGCCGACCACAGAGTGAAATGAAAGAAAAACGAAAAGATAGACAAATTACTAGAACATGGGGTCAAAGGTCAGTTGTGGGTTTGGTTTGTTTTCGTTTACGGCAGTGGGTCATTTAATGTCGACAAATTCTTGAAATGAAATTCATTCTTAATGGATACTCAATGTTTTTTATAAACTCATGTTTTTCTATTTAACCCATAGATAGGACCCTAACAGGTACTACCACTCCAGGTCAGGGTGGACCAGGGAGCAATGGTGATGAAGATTCATTTACATGCATGTAAACTAGTTAATTTCCTCTTGGTTTAATTTTTATTATTCCCTAAGATAAGTGTCACCAAGCTTTGTGGCTATCAGGTTGAAAAGGTTGGAGACCCCTATCTTTACAGCCCGAGGGCCCCAAAGCTTAACTCAGAAGGGTCGATTGCCAGAAAAAAACAAACAAAAAAAAACCAACTAAATTAACAAGGTAAAAATCATAATTTAATAACGAGTCATCTGATGTTGATTGGTTGGATTTTATGGCATGTCAACCCTAGTTGGGTTATTTTATGCCAAAGATGTTTTATTCATTCTTGATGGGGATTTAAAATTATTTTAAACTCAATTTTTTAAAACACATTTTTTAAACTCAATTATTTTTTTGATTTAAACCATACTTTAACTCTAGGTCAAGGGTATACCTAGGATTAAGTACTATATGGATTTGGTCTGTGTTGGGTCACTCAACGAGCTTCATACTGTGTCGGTTCAGTCAACGAGCTTCATTCTGTGTCGGGTCACCCAACGAGCTTTCTTTCTGTGTCGGGTCACCCAACGAGCTTTCTTTCTGTGTCAGGTCACCCAACGAGCTTTCTTTCTGTGTCGGGTCACCCAACGAGCTTTCTTTCTGTGTCGGGTCACCCAACGAGCTTTCTTTCTGTGTCGGGTCACCCAACTAGCTTCATTCTGTGTCAGGTCACCCAACGAGCTTCATTCTGTGTCGGGTCACCCAACAAGCTTCATTCTGTGTCGGGTCACCCAACAAGCTTCATTCTGTCGGGTCACCCAACAAGCTTCATTCTGTGTCAGGTCACCAACAAGCTTCATTCTGTGTTGGGTCACCCAACAAGCTTCATTATGTGTCAGGTCACCCAACAAGCTTCATTCTGTGTCGGGTCACCCAACGAGATTCATTCTGTGTCGGGTCACCCAATGTGCTACTGGTACTATAAAACCCAGTACTACATCTTTCATGTTTGAATCATCGGTGACTAAACCCCACAAATATTGTCTGGCAAAGAGGGTGGCTAGACACCCTACAGAATGAAAAACAAGACCTATAAAATGGCAGAGGAATCTCTTTGCTCCACAGCCCTCTAGCACATTTTTTCTAAAGTCCAATCCTCCTCAATGCAACAGGACAGTGTAAACTTGGTAGTGTCAGAGCCATACCCAATCTGAGCTAATCATAAGCTGAGTTGGTGGAGATTCCTAGTCAGGTGCTTTACCGAATGAGCTAAACTAACTCCTATCTATCTATCTATATATATATATATATATATATGAGGGAAAAATCAGGAAACAAAAATGTGATTAAAAGTTGAGAAACAAAAGTGGATAAAACACAATTTCAAAGGCAAAATATTAATTGAAATTGTTTTATCCACTTTTGTTCATCAAATTTTAATCACACACACACACATCTATATATATATATAAAAGGAAGTTTGGTATGTACATGTCAACGTATAACTCCGAAATGGGAAGTCATTCAGATTCAAAATCTTGCATACACCTTAAAAACCTTCTAACTAAGAAACATGCCAAATTTGGTTATTGATTGTACATGTTGATGTATAACTCCGAAATGGGACGTCACTCAGATTTGAAATCTTGCATACACCTTAAATCCTTCTAACTAAGAAACACGCCAAATTTGGTTATTGATTTTTTAATGATTAAGGGATATAATCAATTAATTAAACAAAAATCAACCAATTTGCAAAACTGTCCGTATACCAGCTGCTGCTAATAATAAAATATTGTTCACTGCCTGCTTTCTATTATAAATATACCAGTAGTTTAGTTTCATTTTAGTGAACAAAATCGTAGTCTAAGCTGTTCAGCTAGGAATCTCTCGCCTATTTATGGTCCAATCTTTATATATAGTCCAGTCATGGACTTGGCACTTTTGCTAGTATATATATATATGTGTGTGTGTGTGTGTGTGTGTGTGTGTGTGTGGAGAGGGGGGATTTGCTGCACAGACAACAGCTTATCCTCCATATGAACCACCCCCAGGCTATGTAGTTGAAATTAAAAAAAAAAAAATTTTGACACTACTCCATCATCTCTTGTAAACGGAAGACTGCCAACCATATATATATATATATATATATATATATATATATATATATATATTAGGGTCGAGTTAGCTCAGTCAGTAGAGCGTTTGGCTAGAAACCACAAGGTTCCTAGTTCGATACCCGCCCTTACCTACTCAGCGTATGAGTAGCACAGGGATCTGTGCGGTAAAGTAAGGAGCTGATGGTAGGTGTGGCACTCCACCTCAGATGCTAAAATAATCTCCTTGGTCTAATGCTAGTGAAAAGGGTATAGACTCCCTCGCTGCATGGCTGATACTGACATTAGACTACTCTGACGACTTTACTTTTACTTATATATATATATATATATATATATATATATTTTTTTTTTTAATTTCTTTTTATGCAGGACTTTTCAAATCCAATATAATTTTAAAAAATTTATTTTCCAATTCTAAATCTTACTGGCAAAAAAATTTGAATAGTATTTCTTATTCAAAGGAAAAAAGGAAAAGTGTAACCAGAATATGAGACTGGGTAAAAATAGTTTATATGTCAAGGGAGGTAATTCAATGTTTGGAATGCGAAAATTGCCAGATACTCGATTTCCACATTTTAAAGAAGCAATGGAAGAATTTATCCGTTTATTTATTTATTTATTTTTTTACATAAAAAAACCAAAAAAAAAACAAATAAGAGTTAGTGTTTGAAATTAACGCCTCCCCCCCATCCTCCTTGAAAAAATTATTAAATAATGAACCATGCATACCTTTTTATTTATTTATTTATTTGTTTTTTTTTAATAGGTTATTTTAGTTCGACAACGGGGGGAATATTTTTTAAAGGAGATGCGACACCGGAAACAAGAGACTTATTTACACATTGATACCACTTCTATTGAGAACAATTCAACATTTTCAATTCTTTCTTTTTTTTATAAACCAAATTTCTATTAGTAAAAATAAATAATCTAGCGACATTTTTTGGGGGTGGGGGTGTAAAAAATATCGAGGAGGAGGAGAGAGGCCGTTTCTTCCTAAATTTAAATTAAATCTGTCAAACTAAATACAGTTTGTTTATTTATTTGAAGTAGGCAACTTCATTTGCATGATTAAATAATGAACCACATATATTCAGACTTTTAAAAACTTTGGTACAAATGCAGAATAACGCGCAAGAGATCATATCATTAGAATCGCATTTTACGTATAAATAGCATTAGATTACAGAAATTCCCTAAGTAACCTATGAACTAAAAGCCCAAAAGTAACCTTATTCCTAATCCTGTCTCAAAGGTTTCGGGTATTTCCGTTAAATGGAAAGCTTTTTATACGTAAACTACTCTGTATTAGTTACAAAAACTTTTTAAGTTTTAAGGGGGGAGGGAGTGTTGACATTTTTGTCCGGTGTTAGAATTTACCTTTCCGAATACCAATACCCCCCATCCCCACACCCACCCTCTGCATATTTTTTAGAAGGAAAGAAAAACGGATAATCCCCGCTATTTTATATTTAAAAAACAAACAAACATAAAAAAAACAATTGTAACCTGAAGAATTTTTTTAAAGAATTTTTTTAAATAAAAAATTTAGCGGAAATTGCCGATTGAAAACTCCGTCAAAAATATTTTTAGCAGTGAACAGGTTAAAAAAATATATCGTCTGTTATCGCTACCCTCAAAAAATCTGCAGACATTTAATTTTTTTATTCTTTTTAACTTACCTTTTTACTAGCAGAAATATTAAATGAATTTATGGAAAAAAATAAAAAATAAATTTACCTGTGCGGTTTTGACAGTTCCTGATTGAAATCAACAACAATTTCTGTCTTGTTCGTTCAATTCAATAAAATGGCGATTATACACAAAGAAGCGGAAATAAATGAAAATTGCTAAACGGTGTCGAACATTTTTTGGTTCCTCGTGTAAAAAAAAAGTATTTAAGTTGTTTTATTTTGCTCGCAATTCGTGAATCAAATCATTGAGAAAATTTAAAAATTATTATGATATCTTATTATAATGAAGATTCGGTGTTTGTCTGTCTGCAACTAAAACTACGTTACTGCTTACATCATAACACCCCAAGAGTTGCGTAAGCTTTATAAAAATAAAAATCATTATTATATAGAAATAAAATAAATCTTATTCATTAACGATGTCTATGAAAATCTGAGTTAGATTTGCCAAAAAATAGCCCATGTTATTAGTGCGTTTAAAACCCTGCAGTGTGTCTTATATATCATTAAGAAATAAAAGGTTACATAATATATGGTTTGTTTATTTTGTATACTGGTTTTAACAAAACAGGGCTTAATAAATAATTACTTGGTGTTATTGTGCTGTTATTGATTTCAAATAAATATTATTATTTTATTCTCCAACGTATCAATCCTATGAATGATTTTATATAGAAACTAATCAAAATATAATCAAAATAGGTGTAATCTTTTTATATGCGATCTTATTTAATTTCGTTAGTCTTTCTAATTTAATATATTTCATTGCATTAAAACTTAAATACTTAGCTGAACTTGCACAAAAGTGTCAAAATTAGAGTGACCCAGAAAAAACAGAACCCACAAATTTTGTAATAAAACTGTTAATTTTAACTATGGGGGTCAAGGGTTAGGGGTTAGGGTTAGGGTGTAGGGTTAGGATTAGGGTTAGGTTTGGGGTTGGGGTTAGTTTAATGGGAAAACAAATAAATAATTTGGGTTCTGTTTTTTCTGGGTCACCATAATTTTGACACCTTTGTGCAAGTTCAGCCAAATACTTACGCCTCGCCAGATGGATATTCTGACTAGTTAATAAGTTAACTTATCAAAACCAATCATTTGAGAAATAATAAACTAGTATGAAAATATCGAGGGGGGGGGGGTAATTAAAAAAAAAATTATTAACGTAATTTCACGATGTTGGAAATGTTACTGTGTCCAGCTTAAAAGCGCGGTACGAGAAGCTGAAGTTTTTAGAGCAAATTATTCCGATGCAGGTATCATTGGGGAACGAGAAAAGTTTTGGTAAACGGGCTAGGTTTGTACTTCAATAATACAAGCATTGGAAAAATAAGGTCTAAAAAACTTCGGATTCGGATTAGTATGGGTAACTTACCCTTACGCGGCTAAACTACTTGATAAAGGGACTGGCAAGATGAGCCTAAAATTCGTTTTTGACAAAATGACTTTAGCCCTCCCTACAGAAAATAATTTACCAAAAATCAGGGAATTATCGGATTTTAATGAAATTTTCAGTGTTTATTTATCAATGAACGATCTTTATAATGCATTATTTATTTTATTTCAAAACTTTCTCATTTTTTTTTCAGGTCGCTTAATTCTGAATGTTACGCTCCCAACATAGGGGGGGGGGGGCCTTATGTTGGGAGCGTAACATTTTTCTCAAGTTAGTCTTATATTGTACTAATTACAGTATAAATAAAGAGATAAAAGACCGAAGTTATGAATAGAAACAAAACAAAAAATTACGGTGGCTTTTCTATGAGAAAATAAGTACCGAAAAGAATGCTAGAACCCCCCCCAAAAAAAAAAAAAAAAAAAAAAACAATTGGAACTAATAAAAATGTCACAATTTTTCTTCATGCGAAAAAAAAAAAGGCCCAGAGAGAAAATAATGACTTTTATGGTAAACATTCAATTTATTAAAGTAAAATTAGATGTCTTTTTTGTCGACATACTTTTAGTTTTTAGGGAGATTCACCCACTCCCTATATTTATAGTGTAGGCTTATATTACATCACGTACGCCGTACATAGAGGAGAGATGTACCTTAGGGTTTTCCCCCCATCCTCTCTTATATTCATGTTGTTACTGATGATGCTCTCTCTCAGAAATAAAATTTTAGCTTCGCATTTCAACTTTTTTACAAAGGATCTGTAAAATAATCTTTTAAAAAAAAAATTTTTTACATTTAATTTTCAGATTTTCGGTACTTATTTTCTACCAAAAATGTTCTTTTAAATAGTTTTTCTTTTTCTTTTTCTTTTCACGCCTTCGGTGTTTTATCTTTTTATTTATAGTTTCAATTATATAACCCCACCGATATTTTGCGCCCCCCAAATAAATTAAGTGACCAGAAAAAAATGAGAAAGTTTTTTTAAAGAAAATAACTAATGCGTTATAAAATTAATTCATTGATAAATCAACATTGAAAATTTCATTAAAATCGCAAAATTCCCTGATTTTTTTCCCAATGCTTTTCAATTGGGGGTATTGAATAGATTTTGTAAAATACATCCCTAACGTCAAAAATGTTGGTACCTCCTATACAAAAAATATTCAACTGGTTAAATAACCAGAACAATGTAATTGTGATAAGATTAAATAAGAATAACCTAGTGTAATGATTAGCAAACCATTGCGAGAGAGTTCTTCTCTCATTGAGTGCTCCATACTTGTGGCCTTGTGCCACCGCTAAGCTTAGTAAACGACTTCTTACACCTGTCTCTCTTTAGAGATGATTTTTAACAAAATGTTTTTAACGAACATGACCTTCAAAAATCGTTGGAAATTGTTCGTTATTTTTTTATTTATTAAGCTACCCCCCCCCCTTACTTCAGTCGTCAGTACAGGGAAACCCTGTTGGGAATGGGGATTTCTCAGTTGCTGGTTGGTTGGTTGGTTGGTTGGTTGGTTGGTTGGAATTTTACAGCATGTTAACCCTTGTTGTTGGGTTATCTTATGCCGAAGACACTTTGGTTTGTTCATTCTTGATGAATATTCAACGTTTATTTCAAACTCAATTTCTTTTCAAATTCAATTTGTTTTAAACTCAATTTCTTTAAACGCATTTTTTAAACTCATTTTTGTCCTATTTAACCCATAGATGGTACCCTAACAGGTACTACCACTCCAGGTCAGAGTGGACCCAAGAGTAATGGTGATGAAGGGGTACTCCATACTCACCAGAGCCCCAGAATTAAAACTTCACAATCAGATAGAGTTTAATGTTACTAAAGACCTACAACCACAGCCTTCTAGCACATATATGATTGGTTGGGACTTGCCATAAGGGCAAGAGGGTTGGGACAATCATATAGGTGCTAGGGCTTGGCATGACATATATGATTGGTTGGGACTTGCCATAAGGGCAAGAGGGTTGGGACAATCATATAGGTGCTAGGGCTTGGCATGACATATATGATTGGTTGGGACTTGCCATAAGGGCAAGAGGGTTGGGACAATCATATAGGTGCTAGGGCTTGGCATGACATATATGATTGGTTGGGACTTGCCATAAGGGCAAGAGGGTTGGGACAATCATATAGGTGCTAGGGCTTGGCATGACATATATGATTGGTTGGGACTTGCCATAAGGGCAAGAGGGTTGGGACAATCATATAGGTGCTAGGGCTTGGCATGACATATATGATTGGTTGGGACTTGCCATAAGGGCAAGAGGGTTGGGACAATCATATAGGTGCTAGGGCTTGGCATGACATATATGATTGGTTGGGACTTGCCATAAGGGCAAGAGGGTTGGGACAATCATATAGGTGCTAGGGCTTGGCATGACATATATGACTGGTTGGGACTTGCCATAAGGGCAAGAGGGTTGGGACAATCATATAGGTGCTAGGGCTTGGCATGGCCTAAGTCTAGCCTAAGTTTGAGCTGTTTCAGAAAAATCAATATCATTTCTTATTTCTAATAACTCGACCAATTCTCATTAAAATGATCTGAAATTTTAACAGCATAAGTAGAAATAACTCAAGATTTTATGCTTAATGTTTAAACATCTTTTCTTTCTCAGTAAATGGTATTTCTATAGCCACATAGAAATAACTCAAGATTTTATGCTTAATATTTAAACATCTTTTCTTTCTCAGTAAATGGTATTTCTATAGCCACATAGAAATAACTCAAGATTTTATGCTTAATGTTTAAACATCTTTTCTTTCTCAGTAAATGGTATTTCTATAGCCACATAGAAATAACTCAAGATTTTATGCTTAATGTTTAAACATCTTTTCTTTCTCAGTAAATGGTATTTCTATAGCCACATAGAAATAACTCAAGATTTTATGCTTAATGTTTAAACATCTTTTCTTTCTCAGTAAATGGTATTTCTATAGCCACATAGAAATAACTCAAGATTTTATGCTTAATGTTTAAACATCTTTTCTTTCTCAGTAAATGGTATTTCTATAGCCACATAGAAATAACTCAAGATTTTATGCTTAATGTTTAAACATCTTTTCTTTCTCAGTAAATGGTATTTCTATAGCCACAACAAAAAAAAACAAAACATAAAACATTAGACATACAATTTTGAGTTCTTTCTATTCATGTTGTTAAAATGTGAAATTAATTCAATGAGAATTGGTCAATTTATTACATTATAAAATTATATCAATCTTTATATGTAATATAATTTATATCTAGTTCGCCCTGTCGTCTGGGGCGTTAGAATGCACCGACTGCACC
The DNA here is from genome assembly GCA_023376005.1 of Doryteuthis pealeii. Taxonomy (NCBI): domain Eukaryota; kingdom Metazoa; phylum Mollusca; class Cephalopoda; order Myopsida; family Loliginidae; genus Doryteuthis; species Doryteuthis pealeii. Next base: position 108,405,004 of record CM042151.1, read on the forward strand.
TCTGCAAAGGGGTAAGACTCCCCCAAATGGGTCCACCTGTTGGCCGAGGGTGGCGATTCGTGATGCTTAAGGATAGAACCTAGGTGGATGAGCAGTTCATGACCTGCAATACTCCACTTTGGTCCTTACTTGGGTTAGACGGGCAATCGGAGAGGTCCCCTCCAATCAATCGGCTGGTCACGTCAAGCCCTAGCACCTATATGATTGCCCCAACCCTATTGCCCTTATGGCAACCCCTTTTTATCATATGGGTGCTAGAAGGTGGTGACTGAGAGTCTACATGTCCTGGGAATGACGTTAAACTCTATCTGATGGTGAGGTTCGAGTTCTGGAGGTTTGGGAAATGTGGAGCACCCTTTCATCACCATTGCTCCCTGGTTCACTCTGACTCGGAGTGGTAGTACCTGTTAGGGTCCCATCTATGGGTTAAATAGAAAAACATGAGTTGAAAAACAAAATTGTATTATACATTAAGAATTAATTTATTTCACAACTTTATCAGCATTAAATGACCCACCGAGGTTGATATGCCGTAAAACAAACCAAACCAAACCAAATCTATATCTAGTTTTTCTAATTCACTGAACAAATTAGTAAACTATAAACACAAATGGGAAGGGGGCAACCAATCTGTCTCTTACCAGCTTAAAAATAATGTATTTTAAATAGTCTCATTTTAGTATATACAGAGTATATACGTGCTTATTTCAACAGTTACAGCAGCTTATTACAGATAAAACAGGATAGATAAAGAACATTGACAGAATAAATATACTTGGATGACACAATGTACACAATTCAGAAAGAATTGGCCTTGTTGAGGCATCCTCGATGTTTTGACGAGCTTGAAGCCATTGGAGAATATGAAAAAAAAAGACAAAGTAAAATTAAATCATATGTAAGGCAATAAAATGTGCGTCGTTGGAAGTTGTAATACAAATATATACCCAAAAGATTGTGTAACACAATTGTCGAGGGACACCTTCCTCTGTGCTGTGAGGGACAACAACCTCCAGCGCTGACTGCCAGTGCACTACTGGCTGTTGATTGAGACATGTTGGCTACGCTTAACTGCCAAAATCCGTCTTGATATATAGCTATATATATATAATGTAATGCTATCACTTATTGCATAATAACTAAAAAAGAAGACATGAGTCACACAATATTAGAAATTAACCCTGAATGCATATATGCCTTTATGTACAGTATGTGTACAAAATGTACAGTATGCATATCTAAAAAACTAGAGGTGATGAGTAAAAACGGATTTCCAATCTGAATTCAGCACCCCCAAATTAGGTTAAAACAGCTATTTTTGTACTTGCCTCAATTTCTTTGTAAACCAGTGTAATTTAAATTTAATTTGAAAATATTGTCAAATTTTAAACAATCAACTTTGATGTCAAAACAAAAGAAAAGGTTAAAATTTTATGTATGTATTAATATTTCTATTGATGTTATTAAAATTGTTTGAGGTATAGAAAAAAAAATTGCCGTCTGAAGTTATTAAGCAAAACCAAATAATTAGATTTTACTTCAATAAAATGTAATAAAATCATCAAAAATTGATCAACACTAATAATAGAACAAATAACAAACAAATATGATAAGTCTTTGAATCTTTTACATTTTAATATAATAACAGAAATAAATTTTGTAATGAGAAAGGAAAGAAGACAAGACAAATATATTATGTTTAAAAGGGGTTTATTATGATGTGCGGTGCAAAAGCTTTGCTAAAACTTAAAGCTTTTAGCTGTGTTTGAGTCACATATATATATATATATATATATATATATATATATATATATATAATCCAAAAGTTCAGAGAAGAAATCTTCCTTACGACACAAGAGTTTTATTTAAAAAACCTGTCGCAGTTTGAGAGCTCAATGTGTGCTCTTAATGTTAGAGTCACAGAGCAAATATATAAGTAAAGAAATAACAAAAGACTTAGAGATTTAGCATTATAGTCTATTTCAGGGAGCTTAGACAAAGTGTCTAATTCTCCCGACACATCAGATGCGATGATCTCGCATCTGATGAGTCGGGAGAATTAGACACTTTGTCTAAGCTCCCTGAAATAGACTATAATGCTAAATCTCTAAGTCTTTTGTTATTTCTTTACTATATATATATATATATATATATATATATATATATATATACAGTAACAAGTATTGCACTTATCTCTGAGTTCTTTTAGGGTGAAGAATTTTGTTGTAGGCTCATACGTAGTTGGGGGTGCTGCTATATTTGTCTCCCAGGAGGAACGTGGTCCTTCTCTGAATATCTTTACTGTTCTGCCCGGAGAGACATGTTATCTCTCCGACTATTGTTGTTGTTCTTTCGGACGTCCGGCCTCATCCATTGCTCTTAATGTTCTAATTATTTCTCTCTCTGCTAGTCACTACTTCCGGAATCAAGTCAGGGGAAGATAACCCATATTTTCCAAAATAAAGACTCTTCTTCTCAATAAAAAACAGTAATCCATTGATTATTTTTTTCTATTTTTTCTTTTCTTTATTTCAGCAGGTTCAATTTTCTACGTTGTAGATTTAATTCCTTCCCATTGGTCTGCTTTGCTGTTATATTATTTGCCACCTTCATATAATTTCATCTTCACAATTGACCAAGGATTTTTGATCAGATTCACATCAGAACTTGATGGTGTTCATTATCTCTCCTGTAAATTTTTTATGCTCAAAGAATATCGGAAAAATTATAGTTAAATTATCTACCCCTGGCACCATAGGTGAATCACCAATATACGATATTGGCACCAAAATTAAACCCCTTGATGAAAGTCGCTTATCCTGGGGGCATCAACCAACGAGTCACGTTATTCAAGCACTCCCTTTACCTTGTCAACCAGCAAGTGGTTTCATCCATTGCTATCTTTACCTTCATCCTCAGCAAGATAAGTCTGGTTAGCAAATGCCACAAGTTTGCAACCTTTTTGTACCCTTCGAATATGATTCATTATTTTCAATTGTTGTTTTAGTCTTCTTTTATCTGAAATTACTTGCTTACTACTAGGAAATTATAAGAGTCCCGAAATATCTCTTAAGAATTCATGGGTAAGCTTAAATACAATAGAAGGAGTATTGTTGAGTATAAATACACATTTTGAAACTACAAGACTGTGACTTGTACCATGTAAAGAAATCCTCGTCCATAAAATCACAATAGTTATCACTGTTTAGTTTAACTCCATCATCAATGGTCCAATTGGTTTGGTTTGGTTGACAATTCCATCTGATATCATCACACTATCCGTTACTTGTTGCATTCTTTTAGCCACAGACAAATCTGAATTTGATAATATTCATCTTTTGACCCATCCATTTCTTACAATTTATGCAGTCATAAATTCAGAGCACTATCTGTAAGTAGAAATTCGAGTCTGTCATGTTAGAGTCAAGGGAGCCAGTGGAAATTTACCACTGACTGTTATTAACTCTTGACCCCTAGAAGCGCAAATCTCACGCACCATGAGAAACACGATTTATTTCAAAGATTAGATTTGACCTAACCACCAGAAAGAGCAGATGTACTCTGGGTCGATCTCATCCACTCGGAAAATCATAGGCTAAATAATAAACTTGATCAAGAAAAAAAAGAAGAATCAGTTGGAAGAATCATCACATAACCAGGTAAATGAAGATCACCAACATCATCTCTAAAGTCTCTATCATCTGAGAACTCTCTGAACACACTCTCACTCTCGATATTTGATGTGGGTATATAACACATCATGTCCATCAAATGTCACTCAAGATTCATCTGCACAAAATTCAAAAAAGTCAATTTTCATATTTTTCTTGGCACAATTATGACACTTTAAAAAATTGTTTTAATGAGATCTTTTTAAAGATCCCAATACACAAATTATTCTATACCTTTGGTCCTTCTTAGCTTCCTCAATTCCAGCCTTGGACCAAGTAACAAATAGGTACCCCAGCCGAGATGAGTTTTGAAAGGAACTGAATTTTGCTTTTTTATTTAAATGAAAATTGTTTTTATTTACAAACTATTTCTTAAGTTTATTTAAATAAAAGGATGTTGTTCAGAAATGGTATTACTTAATTTATAAAATTTATTTATTTATTTTTCATGTGTCTCTATTTGGATTCTTATCTGAAATAATATTGTTATAATGTCAATAAAAATATTAGTTTATTGTTGGTGCAAAATTATTTTTTAACATATAATAACAACATGAAATAACTCATTTTTTTTTTATTAACTATCGGTAGAGGTACATGGAAAATAAATAAACCTGTCTTTCGTTAAGTGACAGTTATCTCTGGATTCCAGGTTCAATCCTGAGTAGAGGCAGTAACATAGAAAAATAATTAACACAACTCCTACCCCAGCTATGGTTAGCGAAATGAGAACAGGATACCCCCGTGGACTGAATAAGTGTTAGGTTCAAAGTTCGATGATGGCTCCTGATTATGACAAGAAGGTTCCCGAGTCCAAAAAGAAGGTTCCCAAGTCCAAGAAGGTTCCCAAGTCCGACAAGAAATACCTGAAGAAGGCCAGAGGGCATATTGGCCGAAACGTTGTACAAATAACAATAAAGATGCGGACAATAGTCCAAATAATGCAGATAATACTAAAAAGAAAAAAAATAGTTGCTATTAGATTTCAGAGGTCTTAAGCAACTATTTAAGTTTAATCTGCATACTAACTTTAGTTAGTCCATTTTCATAAATTCCAAATATCTCAAAAACCAACCTATAAAAGGAGCAGAAAATTTAGTTATATATTTTACAAAGATTGGAAACAGAAGAGTTTGAATTTGACAATTATTGGTCCCAAACTTTTTGAGTTATTGAAGTTTATTAGATTTATATAATAACTTCAGACAGTATTTATTAATAATGGAGATTGTCTGTATTTCTGTCTGTAACAAAAACTACATCATAGCTCTATGTCACAATATTCTTATGCTATATTCACCCAAAATTTGAGTAAGCAAGTTTACAAATAAATAAATACCCACGATTTTGTGTAAAACTGATGTGGAAAATATTCAAAATAATTGTTTGATTATTACATGCACGCAACATTTTATTTGAGAGGGACGGGGCTCAGTTTTCATTTCAAATTGTTTTTTTTTTTGTTTTTTTACTCCCTTAATAAATATGAGGCTTGGTCTTACTTATGATACAAATCCTCTGACATTGAATTTTTAACTCCCACCCTCTCAAGCAATGTATTTCAAATTTATTTCTTACGATGCCCGGAGGGTGTTTTCTGTTGCTAGTAAATGTAAACTAGTAAATTCACACCCTGTGGTCCCCTATTCACCCTGAAAAAAAATTATTTACTCCCTGGGGTTGATATAGAACATTTTGAAAATCCCTGGTTCAATAGAAGGGATAGTAAGTTAAGTTGACAGGTATAAGTTGTCGGTATAAGCCAGACAGCAAGGGAATGTATCCCCCTTTCATTTGTGCTAGACCAGGGAGGATTTTTCTTTTTTTCATGAGGGAAGGGGGGGGGGGCGCCACACCTACCGTCAGCTCTGCACTTTATCACACAGATCAGATTATCTAATCTGTGCTATTCATCAGCTGAATTGACGGGTACTCATATTGAACCTGGACGCTGCGGTTCCAAGACAGACCAAATATTAGTTCAGAACTTTTTGAGTTTTATTTGATTTGCATTTCACACAACATAAATGCAAACTAGTAAATTATTATGTTTGATATGTTTACTTAAGAGCTATTGCTAAATAGTTCAATATGTAAAAAGTATAATAATCTTGATTTAATTCTTTCTTTCATTTTTTTCTTTCTTTCCTTCTTTTCATTATGTTCAATTAAAACAGATTAGTGTTATCGCTTCTGCATGCTCACCCCCTCGCTCTCTCTCTCTTTCCCCCACTCTCTTTCTTTCTTTCTTTCTAATGAAAATGCAATGGTCCATGATTTAGCTTAGGTGACGACACTCATAAGAAATAAAAATTTGGTGGATAAGAGATATCAGATAATCTGGATTTACATTTTTGCCTTTCATGCTGTGTGATCTAAGTGGTCTCATTTTTAACTATAGGGTGTTGCAAGATGATAACAGTTGGAAGATTAAAGAACAAGAGTATCAATTAAGCTTCAAGCTTAATTCTATAACCAAATTCTGCAGAAAAGCCAAGTGAATAAGGAAACATAATTAATGCTCAACTCTTTTTGAATTTAAATTTGAAGATTGTGTGCCCACCATGGATTCTCTTGACTCTCCCTCACCATCCATCCCTATTTGCCATTACTCTTGATAAGAGCTGATGGATGTACATTTTTGGTTGGTCAGCCAACACGATGTGAGAATGTCACTACTGCTAAAAGCAATGAGTTACTGAAGTAATTTAAAGGAAAAAAAAATAGTTTGATTGATTTTATCGGCATGTCAACCTGTCTATGGTTATTTTAAGGCTAGAGGTTAGGGAATCACATTCATATTCACATTTGTGTAGTTGTTTCATAAAAGTTTTTTTGCCACAGTTAGGGTTAGGGTAAGGGGTTAGGGTTAGGGGTTAGTTTTATAATTTAAAAAAACTCTAAAAATCATCTGTTAACAAACAACCGGTGTAAATGAAAAACATGTCCTTCTGAATCGAGATCAAAAAGGGGTGCCTAAAGGTCATATGGTCCCAATTGTTTGCTGTCTTTTACTGGGAAGATATAAGTTCTTTCTGTTTCGGTGGGAAGGGTTTGCGCCAAACTAAGTAGAATTTTGTTAATTTTTAAGATTTCAGTTTTTTTTCCTTCTTAAATTAAATATAATTAGGGCTAATTCATTTATACATAATTATATGGTTTCAAGTATTTCAGATCTCACTGACAAATTAAAATGACAATTCATCCAAGCTGCCGCCCTGTCGTCTGGGGCGTTAGTATACACCGACTGCACCTCTGCAGAGGGGTAAGACTCCCCCAATGGGGCTACCTGTTGGCCATGGGTGGCGACCCGTGATGCTTAAGGATAGAACCCAGGTGGATGAGCAGTCCATGACATGCAATACTCCACTTTGGCCCTCTCTTGGGCTAGACGGGCAGTCGGAGAGGCCCTCTCCGATCAATCAGCTGGTCACGTCAAGCCCTAGTACCTATATGATTTTCCCAACCCTATTGCCCTTATGGCAAGCACCAACCCCTTTTTATCATATGGATGCTAGAAGGCGGCAGCTGAGGGTCTACATGTCCTGGGAATGACATTAAACTCTATCTGATGGTGAAGTTCCAGTTCTGGAGGTTTGAGGAATGTGGAGCCCCCCTTCATCACCATTGCTCCCTGGTCCACTCTGACCCGGAGCGGTAGTACCTGTTAGGGTCCCATCTATGGGTTAAATAGAAAAATGTATTTATAAAAAACTTGTATTATCCATTAAGAATTGATTTATTTCAGAACTTTATCGGCATTAAATGACCCACTGAGGTTGATGTGCCTTAAAACAAAACCAAACCATCTTCCAAGCTGTGGTCATGTCAGTGTTGCTGTCTGGCTGCACCACTTGGACCCTGATGAGGCGCCTGGCATATAAGCTAGATTGGAGTTGTTCAAGAATGCTGCATGCAGTCTTGAATAAGTCGTGGAAACAACACCCGACAAGGAAGCAGCTGTACAGCCACCTACCCCCTATCTCACAAACCATCCGAGTAAGTTGAACAAGACACGCTGAACACTGTTGGAGAAGCAAGGACGAACTTATAAGCAATGTTCTCCTGTGGAAGCCAACACATGGACATACTAGTGTGCACTGTCCAGCAAGAACTTACATTGACCAACTCTGCGAGGATATTGAATGTTGCACAGAGGACCCCCCAGGGACAATGAATGATAGAGAAGATTGGCAAGAGATTGTCATGGATATCTTTCTCAAGGGTATTAGCGCCATGTGAAATGCAAACAGCCTCGTCTAGGATTTGAACTCTGGTTGACGAGTCCATTTCCCACGACTCTAACCATTATACTATGCACCTCCATTAAACTAGAATTATATCTATATATTGGCAGGCCGATGCGTCTATGGAGGGTGGAGGGGAGATCCTGACCTCTGGCCTCCCTTAGGTGTTCCCTTGTATCTGTGTATAATAATGATCCAACTTGGGAAATCATTTTGAATAGTTTGACAGTTGATTACTATACTCAAATACACAGAGGGCACCTGAGAAAGGCAGGAAGATACAGCAGCTGAAACGTTGTGTATAAAAATACCACAATAAATATGAGGACAACATTCTGAAAAAAATCACAATTATTCACATCAAGCCTCATCTCATTATCATCAATACCATTGTCTATTTATTCAAATCTGAACTCCAGCAAGATGTTTGTCTACACAAATATTGTGAGTTCGCCTGTGCTTATTCAAATTTGAAACCTGTGAACAGGAATATTCACAAATCTCACATGAATATGGTTTCTCTCCACTATGAGTTCGTATATGTGCCTTTAGGTGTGAACTCTGAGAACATGCATAGTCACAAATGTTGCAAGAATACGGTTTTTCACCCGTGTGTGTTCGTATATGTCTTTTTAAAGCAGAATTTTGTGAAAATGCATAACCACACACTTCACAAGAATATGGTTTCTCTCCAGTGTGTGTTTGCACATGAGTTTTTAAATGTGAAATTTGTGAAAACGCACATCCACAAATGTCACAGGAATAGGGTTTCTCTCCAGTGTGTGTCTGCTGGTGTATCTTCAGATGTGAACTGCTTGAACTTGAATATCCACAAACTTCACAACAATAAGGTTTCTCCCCAGTGTGCGTGTACATGTGTACTTTTAGAGCTGAACTTCGTGAAAATGTTGATCCACACATCTCACAAGAGAATGGTTTTTCTCCAGTATGCGTTTGCTTGTGTCTCTTTAAATGTGAACTGGTTAGACATGCACGTCCACAAACATCACATGAATATGGTTTCTCTCCTGTATGAATTCGCTCATGCCTTTTTAAATTGGAACGTTCTGCACAGGCATATCCACACACCTCACAAGAGTATGGTTTCTCTCCAGTGTGTGTCCGCTTGTGTGCCTTTAAACCTGAATTCCATGTACATGCATATTCACATATGTCACATGAATATAATTTCTCACGAGTTTTTATGTGTGCTTCCATTTTTAGACGGCTTAATTCAGTCTAACAGCCACCACCACACCACCAGGACCGCCCCCCCTTAATTCAGGCTGTAATAAAAATCCTAATTTTTTACTCAATGCATTTTAAATTTTTTTCTTCTGCAATATTTTCCGTGATATTTTTTCCTTGGCAAAAATGATATAATTAGTTTAAATGATTTTGTTAAAATCCTTAGAAATTTTACACTGTTTGCAAGAACCTCGATGATCAGGCAAGGTCAGATAGGCCTAAAACTGTAGATTACAAGGCCACACTTCAAGCCATCCAGTGAGTAGCTCTTGGAGAGTATCAGGTGAGCTCAGCATCCCACAGCCTAGTATGGTTAAATTCGGTGAATAAATATGACTACTTTTTAATGACTACAGAGAAGTTATCATATAATTGGACAAAAGCACCAAATACTCCTAATATATATTGAAGCAATAATTGCATATTTTAAAAGAATTATCAGTATCAGCCAGACAGCAATGAAGACTATCCCCTTTTTGCTGAGGTGGAGAGCTACACCTACCATCGGCTCCCTTTTACCGCACAGTTTACCCAATCTGTGCTACTTATGCGCTGAGTTGACAGGGACTGGTATTGAACCAGGAACGTTGCAATTCCTACATTCTAATAGTTGAACATTCTGGGTGCTCTACCAACTGAGCTAAATACATCTTGAAATAATAAATGCGTATTTTAAAAGAATAGTTTTTCCCTGTGTATATTCGTAGACAATTTGAAATCATAAAAAAAATTCACATATTTAAGTTTTCTTTGCTTCAGTCCAGCATCAGTTCAGTGATAATATTTATTTGTTTTGTTTGAATTCTTTGGTTTTTCTCTGGATCTGTGGATAAAACAAAAAAGAAATGAATAAATAAATAATGTCTTGATGTAATATAATGAGATAGAAAAACAAAAAAATTGTAGATGTGATACTATGATTGAGGACGAACATGGTCAGAATAAATAAATAAATAAATAAGAAAGAGAATAGGTTAAAGCCAGGCATAAGTAAAAGTGTTTGTCCTTTCTACAAACACAAAAGATTAGGCCGTAAGGTTTGAGAGGGTTATACGACCACCGTGAAATGGGACCACTTGATGATGATATCTTAGGCATCTAGGTACTAAAAACAAAAAGGATTTTTATGAGAAAATCTCTTTTGAAAAAAATTAATGGTCGACATATTGAAGACACTACGTCTAGAAAAAGATTTAATTACTTTAATTTTAAGGGTTAATGACGACTAGAAGTCGGTGATTGAATTTAAGTACTGGCCATCTGTGTGGTCATGGTGGAGGAGAATTCTACATAAATTTAGCTAAACTCCAGCACTGAGGCAGTTAGAACCTGGGCCATTGAGGTGTTAAGGTCGCCGGTAGAGATAGCCAGTAGCCAGCCAGTTAGATAGAGAACGAAGTATCACAGACCCCCTTCTTCCATCCGCGTCTTGTTTACAAACACTTGTAGTTGTGGTTTGTTTTTTTTTCAATCCTTGTGAACCTGTCTCTGACTCGTGCCCTTCAAATCAGCCAGCACAGCGTTTGGGGGTCTAGACATCGTGCATTAAAGGTGCAGAACAGGTTGTCTCACATAGATAAGAATAGAAAGTTACTAGAATTTTTGTAATGATGTATAAAAGGCTACCTGTTGGTTTTTGATTGGTCAGTACAAGGCAAAGAAAAGAGTAAGAGAGAGAGTGAAGAGTTGGCAGTCTGGACTGAGTAGTTGAAGAGAACAGATGCAAGATGGGTGTCTGTTCTCCAAGGTATTTTTACTTGGGATAAAATAAATGAGCTCAGAAAAAACAAGAATATCTTGTGTTTGTTATTAAAATCAACAGTACAAGACATCCCAAAAGATTCTCAAGTAATTTCCAGACTTAAAGCTGAAAATGCCAGCCTAACAACCGACCAAGAAATACCAGCTACTCTGGTCCTGAATAACAGAACGTAACTCCGATTCAGCCAAGAGAATAGTTGATTATTAGGTTGTTTGGGTTTTATGGCATGTCAAACCTTGTTGGGTTATTTTGTGCTGAAGATGTTTTGTTTTATTCATTCTTAATGCGTACTCAATGTGTCTTTAAACTCAAAGATTTTTTTTCTTCTATTTAACCCATAGGTGGGACCCTAACAGGCACTACTACTCCGGGGTCAGAGTGGACCTCAGAGTAATGATAATGAAGGGGTACTCCATATTCCCCAGAACTCCAGAACTGGAACCTCATCAGAGTTTAATGTCATAATATTGTGACTGAATTAATCAATTAACAACAGTGAAAATCCAGAAAAAAGGTTTCTTTCTTTTTGTACAGGAATATCAATAATAGAGTCAACTTGACTATAAATAATACTACATGACTTGACTACAAATAACCTAGCTAAAGTCCTTGTTTGTCTGCCCTGTAGCCTGGGGTGTTCAAATGCACTGACTGCACCTTTGCAGAGGTGTAAGACTCTCCCAAATGGGGCCACATGTTGACCAGGAGTGAAGACCCGGGATGCTTAAGGACGGAGTCTTGGTGGATGAGCAGTCCATGATCTGCAATACGCCACTTTGGCCCTTTCTTGGGTTAGACGGGTGGTCGGAGAGGCCCCCTCCGATCAATCGGCTGGTCACATCAAGCCCTAGCACCTATATGATTTTCCCAACCCTATTGCCCTTATGGCAAGCCCCGACCCTTATCATATGGGTGCTAGAAGGCGGTGGCTGAGGGTCTACATGTCCTGGGAATGATGTTAAACTCTATCTGATGGTGAGGTTCCAGTTTTGGAGGTTTGGGGAATGTGGAGCACCCCTTCATCACTATTGCTCCCTGGTCCACTCTGACCCGGAGTGGTAGTGCCTGTTAGGGTCCCCATTTATGGGTTAAATAGAAAAATGTATTTATAAAAAAAATTGTGCATCCATTAAGAATTAATTCATTTCAAAACTTTATGAGCATTAAATGACCCACTGAGGTTGATATGCTGTAAAACAAAACAAACCAAATAACCTAGTGTTTTTGTATCTATGTGTCCCATTGGTTGAGTCCAACTATCTTGTAGGAGAAATATCTTCCCTTGCAACACATACTCAGGACATTAAGACCCTCAGCCACATATATGACCCATCTAGTACATATATTATAAAACGGGTTGGGGGTTTATCATTGGGACACTCATATAGTTGCTAGGGCTTGATGTGACCAGCCGGTTGATCAGAAGAGGCATTTTTGAACCCCTGTCTAGCCTAAATAAGGGCTAAAATGTAATCTTGCATGTCATGAACTGCTCAGCCACAAGGATTCCGTCCTTAAGCATCACTGGTCGTGGCCCCCATTGGGGAGGGGGGGGGGTCTTACACCTCTCAAAAAGTGCACTTAGTGTATTCTAAAGCCCTAGCTGATAAGGCTTCCATGTGCATGTTAGAGTTTCGGCTTGGGATTTAAAGATGTATACACATTAGAATTAAAATTCCATGTTTCTGATTTAATAAGAACACATGAGGATGCAAGCAGAGAGGTTCAACAACCCAAAACTATGTTCCCTAACATAAATAGAAACAGACAACTAAAAATCCAGCTATTTTGAAAAAAAAAAAGAGGGATGACATATGTCCCTTTAGTCTTCCTTGAAGAAGAAAAGCAATCATTAGTAATAATTTTTCAAATACATAAAAATCACGGAAAATATGTTGTGAAATTTGTGCATTTTTAAACTTACATTTTTAGATTGATTAATTAAAGCTTTATCTACGGTAAAAATATTGAGTTCAACATGACACATTAAAGACATTTAAAATTCACTATTAAAGTGAATAAAAATAGACTAATTGAATCAGAAAAAATATTTTTTTTGCATTTTTCAAATAAAAATTATTGTTTTTAGAATACAAATAAAAAATAAAAACATGCTACAAAAATTATTTTCTGAGTTTTAAGAAAATAACTTTTAAATTTTCAACTCCATTTTTTCAGGTATTGAACTTTTATTTTTATATTTTTTATATATGTTCTTCAGGATTTGATCTTTATAGAAATGTAAAAATTAGGGACCAGAAATTTTTTTCCTTCAAATTGATAACAAATTTTTTTTTCAATTTCTTTTTGATAAAATAAACTATTCATTATAGAATTAAGTCATTAATGAATAAATTAGTGAAAATTTCATTAAAATTGGACAATTCCTGGATTTTAGGTAATAGTTTGAAAATTAAAAAAAAATGTTTAATTCTTTTCATTACCTCCCATTCGATTTCGGAACATACCAAGTATTTATTGGCCACTGAAGGGGGGGGGGGACAGGGCGGGTTTTGCTCATACTCTCCTGACCCTGAATCACTACCTTAGCACACCAATGATTTTTGTTACTCGTCTGAGAATTAAAAAGATTTTTATATCTTTTTATTACCTCCCTTTGCAATGTTTGATCATACCTATATAAAACAATTAACCATTGAAAATAGTTTTACCAAAACACAATTGTTTTTTTTTTATCCAAGAGACAGATTTAGTCAATCATCATTTAGTAGACGACAGTGAAAAAATCAAATTGAAAGAAAAAAAATGTGAAGAAAAAATATAATTCTTGTACCACAATGTATTTCAAATTGAAAAAAAATGTTGACTTTTTCTCTTTTTTTACTGAAGGCAATAATTTCAATAAAAATTAAATTTCTTGATTTATTTGAAAATGTGGTGTTGTGGTTAACAAGTTAGATAAGCAGACTGATGTTTAATTCTCAATGGATGCTCCATATTTCTGGCCTTGTGTCACACGCATGCATATATACATACATTCCATGGTGTAATGATTAACAAGTTAGATTAGCATACCATTGAGTTTTATTCTCAATGGGACCTCCATATTTCTGGCCTTGTGTCACACGCATGCATATATAGGGATAGGCAAAAATGGAGAAAACTCAACGTTTTTATAAGGTTAAGTTAACCCCTTTTTTCTAAATATTAAAATAAATTTTGATTTACAATTTCGGAAAGTTATGAAAGCCTAGATGTGTAAAAATTTCCAACAGCAAAGTTACACAGTGTAGCCAAAGTAAGAAAAAATAATAATTCAACAAGGATATGTGTACTGAACAGTTGATTAAAGCCCACACTAAAGATTCTAGTATTTAAAAAAAAGAAAAAAGGGGGGAATAACTTATGTCCCTTTAGTCATCCTTACAAAAAAAGAACTATCCTTAGTAATAATTTTATAAATATATAAAAATCTAGGAAAATATGTTGTGCAAAATTACACATTTTTAAACTTACATTTTTAGATGCGTAAATTAAAGCTTGTTCTTGGGTTTAAATATCGTCTTCAAAATGCCACTTTCCAGATATTTAAAATTCACTATTAAATTTTTAAGCAAATAAAAATAGGCCATTTGCATTTGAAAAAAAAAAAATTTTTTTCATCAATTCAAAGAAAATATTATTTTTGTTATAGGTGATATAACCTATGTACATAAATGGAATGCGCCGACTACTACTATAAGTATCAGGAACTATAAAATAATAGCCAATTAAATAATTATCGAAATGAGTAAAAAAGAAATCTCCAAAAAATTAATTATCTATTATTTTTTTACATTTTATTTTTCGATTTTCGGTACTTATTTTTTCATAGAAAAGCCACCGTAAAACATCTTTTTTTGTTTCTATTCATAACTTCGGTCTTTTATCTCATTATTTATACTGTAATTAGTACAGTAGGTACCACCAATTTGACCCTGTGCAATTTACCCCCCTACATTTAACACAATGAAACTTGCAGAAAAAATAATATTTTCTTGAAAAGATTTTTTCCATTCGAAAGAAAAAACATTAAACAAACTCCTGATGATTTTTTTAATTTTTTATCAGCTTACGAAAATAATGAAAATTATGATTGAAAAACAATGTTTTCATTTTTGCACTGTTAAATCAACTGAAATTTAACGTAGCTAAAAACAAGTTACGATAAGAGGATTTTTTAAAAATTCTATGAAAAATCAATTAATAATCTGATTTTCCCGAAAATTTCCATAAATGTTTACCATTGGATGTAAATACATCTGAAATAGTTTTTTTCTAAAATATATTAGGGGAAATATTTTTTACGAGGTCTATTCCCCCCCCTATTTTATTTTATGAGATAAAAAAAAATGACGCGTAAGAAAAATTTTTTTTTCTTTTTTTCTATAAAGATAAGAGTCTGAATAACTATATCAATGAAATTGTATGAATGTACAAGGTCTAGTTTTTTGAGGAAAAATTAATGAAATCGGAAATAAAAAGTGCAAAAAAATGTCATAATATTAATATTTGAAAACTTTTTTTGCTTTTATAATTGGTATGTACTATATTCTATTAAATTGTCAACAACAAAAAAATTTTTTTTAGGAAATTAATTTTTACGAGATTTTCAATCTTTTGTGTGATTAAATATTTTTATTTTCTGCGTGAAATAAATTAAATTTTTTTTTTTCCTGCGTCAAAAAATCGAATTTTTCACGGATATTTAAAAATATGAATTTTATAATTCAGGTGCACTAAACATTGGTCCGATACGAGCTCGATTAATATTTTTAAAAGAATTTGTAATTTTTGTTGTTGAATAGTAATGTGTGATCCTTAGAATGTACGGAAGAGCATTGCTGACATTTGTTTTACAAAGAGACGAGACGCTTCTAAGTAACCAAAGTTTGTTCCTGTTAGGCTGACAGTGTTAGCGTGAAAAAATTATTTTATTTAACTGTTTTCAATAATTAGAAAAAATATTCAAATTTTCATTCCATAATTTACGGGTTAATCGTAAAAGGGAAATAATTAGTAACTTTTCTGTCTATATTACGGTCTGAAAATTACCCTTTCGCATGTAATACGGGCAGGTTTGTTTATTTTTTAAGATAACGATGTAATTTTTCCCAATCGGATAATTTGATCTTTGAATTAACTATTTTTCTTTGTAACAACCCTGTACGATCTTTTTTTTACGAGATTTTTGATAAACAAAGTTCGGAAATATCTATTTCCGTTTTATTCAAGATGGCATAAACGGTCGGGTGGTACCTATAGTACAGTATAAGATTAACTCGAAACAATTTTACGCCCCCGGCATAAGGAGGGTCAAAATTAAGTGACATGAAAAAAATTAGAAAGTTTTGAAATAAAATAAATAATGCATTATAAAGATCATTCTTTGATAAATAAACACTGAAAATTTCATTAAAATCCGATAATTCCCTGATTTTTGGTAAATTATTTTCTGTAGGGGGGCTAAAGTCATTTGGTCGAAAATGACTTTGAGGCTCTGTTTGCCAGTCCCTATAATGATACGAAAAATATACGAAAATTTTAAGACGATTAATTTTATTTACAAATTGGTAATTTTGATCTAAAGTTATAGATCTTAAAGTTGCAGTGGTCTGAGGTGAAAAAAGTGTATAACTGAACCACTACGAAAAAAATTTAAATCTATACAACATCAATTAATGCTGTCGTTTGATAAATTTAAAAATTAAAATTAGAAAAAAAAACCCTCTAAATGAATTAACGTATTAAGTTATGTTTTCCTTAGAGTTTTAGTTATATTAAAAGTAAATCCCAGTTGAGAAATTACATTGGACTTCATTTCATATTCCACTAACATCTGTCCTGTAGACTATGGTAAAAATTTACACTACTGTATTCACAATTTACCAATGAAATGAATAAAAATATCAGAAAAAAATATACGAAAATTTTAAGATGATTAATTTTAATTTACAAATTTGTTTAGACTGAAAAAACGAAAAATAAAACGAAAAAATAAAACTCACCAATTTTTCTTTCTTTCTAAAAAAGAAATTCATCATAAAATAAAAAGTATAAAATTACAAAATATTTAAACTTAAAATATTTGTGTTAAATTTCATTAAAGGCGAATTTTGTTTTGATTAAAAGAGGAAATAAACAAACTAAAGAGCGTATATCAAGGGAAATAATTGCTTTACTAGAAATATTTGGAATTATGTGCAGAAAAAGAAAAACTTTCAATAAACAACACAAAATTGTAATAGTAAGTCTAGGCAGAAAATAACCCAAGACAGTTTGACCTGCTGGTTATGGGGAAATATTATTGTTTCTCATATTAGTTACTTGAAACCATATTATTAAATAGAAATAATTGCTTGAAACCATGTAATTATTAGTATTAGATAGGAATACATGAAACCATACAACTGTGAGCAAATTTCTTATATTAAGAATATTTGATATCATATAACTATGCTAAAAAAAAGCAACTTACACAAAATTGTAATTGTAAATGTTAGGCATAAAATAACCCTAGATAGGTTGACAAGACATTAAAGAGAAATTTTGTTGTTTGTTTGTATTGTACAGCATGTCAACCCTTGTTGGGTTTATAGTGGCGGAGTTAATGTGAGTTATATATATTTGGGTAATTTACTCCTCACACCATAAGGTCACATGTATTAAGGCAGAAAAACGAAGAACTCATAAATTGAACAAATAAAATGTGTATTGAAACAAAAGATTACAATAATCAAGAATACTGAGGAATTTCCTGCAGAAAATGCCTTTTTAAATGTTCATGTAATATGATAATAAGAATTGTTGAGTTGACTTCAACTGAGAAAGAAAGGGTAATGTTCAAAATCAAATCAGCAGTCAAGTTATTTAGAGAGAGAGAAAGATATAGCTTATAATACCTTCTGCAGTAAGGAAATATTTCTTAAAATGAGAAATGTAGAGTATTCAGGCAAGTTGGTTCTTTCTCTGCTGTTTTTCAAAAAACCTTCGTTTATATAGGGTCAAGATAGGCTCTAAAAAAGGGTCTTTTTGATTAATTCTTTTTAGGCGCGAACGCCTCTGATTGGTTGAAAATTATCATTTTTTAATATTTCTATTTTTCTCTCTAGCTGCGCCAATCATTATGCGCAAAGCGTTTATTTTTATCATTTATTTTTGCTTTCAGAGCGTTAACTTCTGGCTCACTACAGGTTATTTTATGCTGAAAACATTTTGTTTTATTTTTGATGGATATTGAAAATTCTTTTTTAGAGCTGAATATTTTTTAAAACTGATTTTTTCTATTTAACCCATAGATGAAACGTCACCATTAAATGCAGTTTTATGTCATACACAAGACACACGAAATATTGTTGTCTATCATATTTTTTGTTTTAAATTTAGATTTTTTAAAATAATTTTTCTTCAGTAAATTAAATTATAACTTAAAAAAAAACAAACATTTTGCTGGTAAGTACCTCGCCCTAGCGGACTTACCCCTACCCCTACCCCCCCAAAAAAAAAACTGACCTGAAGGTAATGTTGCTTATCTGATACACAAATCAAATATACTGTATCCCTAGTCTCATTTAATTTCACAGTGTTGGAGATTTTGGTGTGTGCCAGTTCCCTGCCTATACTTATAGACTAGGCAAGATCATGTGGTCTGTTCCTTAGCCAATCGCTGGCCATACTGCGTGGCTGATATATTACTTAAGCGCTGATTCTTTCTCAGTCTACTCGTAATCATTGATGAAGGAACCTAGGAATCTCTACCTGAGTGGATTACCAAAGGAACCAAATCGGAGGACCCTTTACCTAGAATCAACTGGCCAATTGTGGCCCTTAAAACTTAACACACAGGAACACCAATAGTAGTAGGTTCGCAGTGCTTGCTACTCACATGGATCCCCAAATGGGTTAAAAGAGGCTCTTTAGCCTTGGATGGCAACCCAACAAAGTCAAGGAAAAGTCTGACCCAAAACCTCTGCTGCCTTTCAAGGCAAGACTAAGGGATTAAACCCCGAAAATAAATCAGGAGCTGGAGTCCCTAAAGGTGGTGTAATGCTGGACTCCAGTGCTACCCGTCAACTTCTGCAACACTACCGTTGCCAAACCACATTGGTACCTTACCTTTCCTTTGGATCACAGTGGCAGTGTGGAAAGGAGGGATTTGCTGCATGGGCAACAGCTTATCCTTCAAACAAACCTGCCCAAGCTATGTAATTCAAAGAAGAGAGAGAGAGAAAAAAATCTTTGACACTATTCCATCGTCTCTTGTAGACAGAAGGCTACCAACCAACCAACCAACCACCCACCCAATAGAACACTGATGTATGTTGCTTAACTTTGGAACTGGTGCTTTCAGAGCAACTTGACATCTGTTCATCCGAGGGGGGGGGGTCAAAGTTTAGGTACTGGGGATATGTATGTCGAAAAGATGGATTATTAAGGAAAAATTGTTATATTGTAAAAGGTACCTGGTAACTCTAAATGGTTTGGTTTGTTTTGTTTTACGGCATATCAACCTCAGTGGGTGATTTAATGCCAATAAAGTTTTGAAATAAATCAATTCTTAATGGATAATACAATTTTTTTTTATAAATACATTTTTCTATTTAACCCATAAATGGGACCCTAACAGGTACTACCACTCCGGGTTAGAGTGGACCAGGGAGCAATGGTGATGAAGGGGTGCTCCACATTCCCCAAACATCCAAAACTGGAACCTCACCATCAGATAGAGTTTAACGTCATTCCCAGGACATGTAGACCCGCAGCCACCACCTTCTAGTACCCATATGATAAAAAGGGTTGGGATTTGCCATAAGGGCAATAAGGTTGGGAAAATCATATAGGTGCTAGGGCTTGACGTGACCAGCCGATTGATCGGAGAGGGCCTCGCCGACCACCCATCTAGCTCAAGATAGGGCCAAAGTGGAGTATTGCAAGTCATGAACTGCTCATCCACCTGGGTTCTATCCTTAAGCATCACGGGTCGCCACCCACAGCCAACAGGTAGCCCCATTGGGGGAGTCTTACCCCTCTGCAGAGGTGCAGTCAGTGTATTCTAACGCCCTACTGACAGGGCGTCCTCTAAATGGGGTGGGGGGTTATTCCCAAAATGTAGTAACCAAGCAAGTACCCAGTACTATTCGTATTTTTGTAATTTAACCTTTGTAGTTCTTTTTGACAATAAAAAGATAAATGAAAAATCAATTCTAATTTGGATAATTCAATTTGCAATCTTTTCCATATACCACAGTTGAATGTTTATAAAATTCTAAAATGACTTGATTAGTTGAGTTAATAGAAATAATAAATGGTAATTTATGAGGAAGTGCGTCCCGGTCTCCTGCCTCAAAAATTGCTACCCGGTGACTATCAAAATAACAACCCCAGTTCGTCGTAATTCTTGTTTATTTATCATAATTTGTCGTAATTCTTGTTTAGATATGAAGATGGATATATAGTTTTGAATAGACTGAGATAGATAGATAGATAGATAGATAGATAAACAAACATAATAATATAGATAGATACGAACAAATGGAGATAGATAGATATTTTCGACAAGTAAATGTATTGGGGGGGGTTACTTCTTTTTTTTGTCATAATTCTTGTTTATTTAAACTAAAAAGAAGACATTAAACAAACATGAATAAAAAAAAAAACTTAGTATTTAAAGTAATATAGATAAATAATATTTATGTATATTACTTTAAATATGAACAAATTGAGATAGATAGATAGATAGATAGATAGATAGATATGAAGATGGATAGTTTTGAATAGACTGAGCTGGGTCGTTATTTTAATAGTCACCGGGTAGCAATTTTTTAGGCAGGAGACCGGGACGCACTTCCTCATAAATTACCTAATAAATAATAAAGTTAATAGAATAAAAAATGACACGATGAAATGTATTTAAAAAATATTGAAATAATTTCTAATGAATTATCTTAATTTATCTTGATGTATAAATGAATTATTCACATATATTTTTTTCACCTCAGAACTGCAAAAATGGACTGCTTTAAGTTTTTTTTAAAAAGTTTTTATTTTTATTGTTATTCTGAAATAGAAATATTGTTAAATACTCAACAAAATTACCAGCGAATAGTAATTTTCAATTTATTTCAGTATAGGACTTGATAAGTTTATAATCACAATTCCCTTAAAATAACACTGGGGTAAAAAAAAACAAAAAAACTGTATAACTGAATCATTATGCAACAACTTTAAATCTATACAACATCAATTAAAGCTGTGGTTCATTAAAAAAAAATTATAAATGAATTAACGTATTAAGTTATGTTTTCCTTTGAGTTTGATTTTTATTAAAAATATTAATACCACTTCAGAAATTAAAAATATATACATTGGACTTCATTTGATATTCCACTAACATCTGTCCGGCAGACTATGGTAAAAATTTACGCCCTTGAATTCACAGTTTACTCTTTTTGCAATATCACAATTTTTCCTAAAGGAAGCACCCCTCTTTTTTCGGCATTCATGTCGGGCACTTAGACTCCCTTTTGGTTCATCAAATCGTTTGATTTTTCAAAAATTTTCTTTCCAAGGGATTTTCATCGATTACCTCCCCTTGTTTGTATTTCCCCATTTTAGCTTAATTCATTTTTGACTGTCGATAAATTCTGATTTACTTTAAAAAGAAGAAAATTTAATTTATCGTTTTTTTTTTTTTTAAATTTCAAGTTTCTTTTCTTTTCTTTTCATTTCCATTTTAACGTTTCATTTCCTAAAACAGGGAAAATCGGATAAGAAAAAAAAAAAAATGTAAGTCGAATCCCTTTATTGTTTTTACTAAAACTTTAACATTATATCCACAAAATATTCGTCGATTTTTTAAAAAGTTTTATTAATTAAGTTTTTTATTCTTTTTAATTAGATAAAAAAGAAATTGTTTTTTTGTTAATATTTCCGTGCCAGTTCGTAAAATTTTATGTGTTTATTTTAAAGTTAAATCTTTTGTTTACCCTGCCTCATATTGCAAATTATATTTTAATTACTTTTTTTTTCTTTATTTTTCTGTTTTATATTTCGTATAAAACAAGATACCTGATGGTATTTTGGTGAATTTTAATTATCAAAACGGAAAAATTACTCAAGAATTTCTACCGTTTCTTTGTATCTAAAACAATTCAAAACAAAAAAAACAAAAAATTGTATCTGGGGTTGAATGCACGCACCTGGTCCATCATAGTTAATTTAAAGATGTTTGTTTTCGACACAATATCGAAAACTATTTTATTATGAAGGAAAAAAGCTGTAAAAATACCAACTAAAAAATACTCTATTTTAATTAAATAATCAGAATAAATTATTTTGGGGACAATTTCTTTTCTTTTCTTTTTTTTTAAGCAGAAGAGTGGGATTTATTATTATTTTCTTTCTTAACATCACAGCAAAAATAGAAATAAAAAAACTTGATACACGAATTTAATCAATATCAAAAACTATTAATTTTGTATAGAAAGGAAAAAAAGGACAATTTTCTTTCCCTACTATAAAAATAAACAAAAAATACACAATTTTAATTCTTTTTTTTTCGGTATGAGAATAAAAATTTCCTAAATTCGTGAGTTTTTCCGAATTTTCTTCGGACTCTTTTGTCCCCTGGACAACGATGGATTTTTTTCTTTATATTATTTTCTTGTTGAATGTGGTAAAAATTTAGGCAACTTTTTTTTTTTAACTCAAACATTTTCGGTGTGAGTCACATTTATTTTACGATGAAATCCACTGAGTTGTCTAAACAGAAGGAAGTTTAAACCAAAAACATTTCACAGAATAAAAAGGGAAAAATTTACAGTAAATAAATAAATAAAAAATAAATCAATACTAAATAAAAATAAATGAAAAGGGAAAATTTTATCGAATAATTTTACTTTATACAACAAAGGAATGATTTATTTAAATGAGGAAACGATAGTCCCTTAGAAAAAAAATGAGTCAAGCGACAACAAGTCATATTCAAAATCATGGTATCGTTGGCGTTATAGTATGTAGCCTACAAAATCATGTCTCTCTTATAGTATGTGGCCTACTATAAAAAGCATATTATAAGGTTATAATAATAAGTGCTAACCCTAACCCTATTTCAGAATTTTAGAATCTCTGATTCATGTAAATTATGGATAAATTCTTTTTTAATTATTCTTAATTACTATATACAGGATATGACTGAATTACATTTCTTGAAATTGAATATATGTGAAAAATAATTAGATTCAATAAATTGCCTACTATTTATATCTATAAATAAACCCTTACTGAGGTAGGACACGTTCAAACAGGGTAGGCCACATACTATAACAGAATCCAAAAGGTACGCCACATACTGTAAAAGAACCAAAATATAGGCCACACACTATAACAGAATCAAATAGGTAGGCCACATACTATAACTGAATCAAAAAGGTTGGCCACATACTATAAGAGAATCAAAAAGGTTGGCCACATACTATAACAGAATCAAAAAGGTAGGCCACATACTATAACAGAATAAAAAAGGTAGGCCACATACTATAACAGAATCAAAAAGGTAGACCACATACTATAAGAAAATTAAAAAAAGGTAGGCCACATACTAAACAGAATAAAAAAAAGGTAGTCCACATACTATAAGAGAATCAAAAAGGTAGGCCACATACTATAACAGAAAAAAAAAGGTAGGCCACACACTATAAGAGAGCCAATCTATAAGAGAATCAAAAGGTAGGCACATACTATAAGAGAATCAAAAAAAGGTAGGCCACATACTATAAGAGAATCAAAAAAGGTAGGCCACACACTATAACAGAATCAAAAAAAGTTAGGCCACATACTATAAGAGAAATCAAAAAGGTAGGCCACAAAAATTAGTTATTTAGTCTCATTATTGACTCGACATCTTTGTTTATAATTTAAAATTTTTTTCATATCTAAGCCAAATAAATACTTGAAATACTATCTAAAACCTCGCCACCAAATGAAGGTTAATATTAAACCCAAGATACCCCCCCCCCGGGGGTGGGGGCGTCTTGTCTTACACCTTTACAGGAGATAGTCTATGTATTCTAAGCCCGATAAGTAAGTAAAGTCGTCGGGGTGGCCTAAAGTTGGTATCAGCTAAAAAGTGAGGGAATCTATGCCCTTTTCACTGGTGCTAGACCAAGGAGATTGTTTTTGAGTCTGAGGTGGGGCGCCACACCTACCATCAGCTCCTCACTTTACCGCACAGATCCCTGTATTACTCATATGCTGAGTTGGCAAGGGCCAGTATCGAACCAGGAACCTTGTGGTTCCTAGTCGGACACTCTACCAACTGAGCTAAACCAGCCAGGATGTTCTTTTAAATATTCTTTATAAAAACAAACACATTTGAATAAAATACTTTTGCCTTTATCTAAGCAAAATAATTGGTACACGTTAAGTTTTTTGGTATAAATAAACATAAAACTTGTTGTCGCTTGGCTCAGTTTTTTTTCTAAGGGAGTGTCATTTCCTCATTTGAATTAATCATCTAGCCCAAATAAGTGTCAAAGTGGAGTGTTGCATGTCATGTATGTGTGTGTGGAAGCAATAATGTTAATCTGCTTTAATCAAACATAATGAATAGCTGAAAAGAAGGAAAAAAAAGAGTGAGAGTTAAATCAAGATTATTATTTTTACATATTGAAGCATTTAGCAATAGCTCTTAAGTAATGATATCAAAAGTTGTAATAATTAAATTATTAGACTTTGGTATATCCACTGGTCCTGCTAGTTAATACTTATTGGTAATCTTGAACTTTAAGTGAATAAATTCCTACCATAAAACTAAATTTGTGCATTATTTGAAATGAACTTAATTGTTATTAAAAAGACATTTTATGATATTTTGGAGTTAAAAACATGCATTAAAATTGATTTGAAAAGCATTGTGTTTTCTCCTTGAAAGTTACTTAAAAGTCTTAAAAGGACTTAACTCTCAAAGCAATGAGAGTTAAGTCCTTTTGTTCTTTTTTCAAGAAGAAGCTTGTAAACAATGGCAGCTATCTTTGATTCAATTTTATGGTAGGAATTTAGTCACTTAAAGTTCAAGATTACCTACTTATTTGCTCTACCTTTAAGCATTTAAGCCAGTTTGAATTCTTTCAGGCAAGGATTTCTCTAATTTAAAGCAATTTTTTTTTTTATTAAAGTGTTTCCAACTTTCTCAAAGTGTAGTTAATAGATCTGTTGTGTAGTGGCTTTCATTTGAAAAGGTAGTGATGATGTGCCAATAATAATAATAATTCTGGTATACTTATCTCTTATTTTGTTCTACTTGGAGATGCTCAAATCTGATTGCTGGGCTGATGTTGGGTCAATGTTGAGTTGGCTGGCAATTCTTGGATGCTTTGTGTCTGGAACTAACTTGGATGCTGGAGGACATCTTGCCTTATGCCATTTTAGTAATAACACAACACAAACCTTTTTTTTCTCATGACATATTTTTATTTTCCCCAAAGTCAAAGTGCCCTGAGTAAGAGACACATCTCACCCAGTCTCTGCTTCATTCCAAACTCTCCTTACACTCTCATCTCTTACTCTTCCACACTTCACCACATGACATCTCTTGACCAGTAAGAAAATGACATATGGCATTATGCTGACTCATCTAAAAACCTTTCCATGCTAAACTACATGTAACTCTTACATTCCTGGGTCTTTTCATTTTCTTTCTCTCCCTATAATGTTACAGATTTTCTTTAGTGGATGGAGCCATCTCATAACCCATTTTTTTTAAATGTCCACCAGCGATTTTCAATCGGATTTAGATCTGGACTCTTCGTTGGCCAAATCATTGGTTTTTGTATGCCTTTACTCTAGGAAAAGCTTTAATCCCTTTTGCTCTGTTACAAGATGCTTTATCATCCTGAACAGGGCCCTGTCGGCTGGGGATTTTCAATACACCAACTGTGCATCTGCAATGGAGCCAGCTGTTGGCCGTGTGAGGCAACCTGTGTTGCTTAAGGATGGAACCCTGGTACCTTGGCAGTCCCTGACATGCAATACTTCACTTGAGCCATTACTTAGGCTAGAAGGGCATTCAGAGAGGCCCCTTCTGATCAATCGACTGGTCACATCAAGCCCTAGCACTTATATGATTGTCCTAACCCTATTGCCATTTTGGCAGACCCCCAACTCTTTTTATCAAATATGTGCCAGAAGGCAGTGGCTGAGGGTCTTATTATCCTGGGTATGATGGTGAAGTTCCAATTCTGGAACCCTGGGGAATTTGAAGTACCCCTTCATCACCATTACTCCCAGGTCCACTCTGACCCAAAGTGGTAGTAGTTGTTAGGGTCCCATATATGGGTTAGATAGAGAAAAACAAGTATTAATAAAATTTATTTAAAAAAGATTGAGTTTTTAAAATTGAGTACGTATCAAGAAATAATAAAACAAAACGTCTTCAGCATAAGATTACCCAACAAGGGTTGACATGTCATAAAATTCAACCAACCATCCTGAAAAATTATCATAAACAAAGCAATTTTCTGTTCTTTACTCTTGTATGTTACAGCTACACTACCTCTTTACGTCAACCAGTTTTCTTTCTTTCTAGAAGTTAAGAAAGACAGATCTATCCAGTTTTTAATTTTTTAATATTTCAGCTTATACTACAGAATATTAGTTTTGTTTATTAATCTTATCATAATGGAGATTCAATGTCTGTCTGTAAACAAAACTACATTACTGCTTATGTCATAATAGCCTTAGGAATTGCATAAGTTTAACAATGTATTTAATTTATTGTCAAAAATCATTGATACATTGAATAAAGAACAGTCGTGTATTATATATACTCAGAAATTGAGTATGCAACGTTAAACAGTCAACTTTGTTTTTTGATACAAGTTTTTAACAATACATGCCCAGTATTATTGATTTATAAATAGTTTCTTTTATTTTAATAAAATATTTAAAGTTATTTAACGTAAAGATTTATGAGAAAATTATTACAAACAAGAAATAGTCATGTAATAGGTACTGGCATTAAAATCGTCTGCTATCAGTTTTAAAAGCGAATTAAAAATAATTAAATCTATTATTTAAGGTTAAACTTTGTCTAAATCGATAAGTAGTAACATAATAACCATTTTTAAAAAAAGAAAAATATCATTACATATGCAGTTTATTTTTTAAAAGATTTAAAACGATTTGTTTTGGTCAATTTCGACGCGATCCGCCATTCTGTCTATTTTTCAATGGTTTTACGCGCTTGTTTACAATTTTAATGTAACATTCGCGATTGCAAAAAATTTACCAAAATCAGGTAATTTATCCGATTTTAATGATATTTCAGTATTGATTTAACAATTAATGAATTTTATAATGCATCAGTTATTTTATTTCAAAACTTTAATTTAGTATTTTTGCTATGAAAAATTAATATAAAAATTCATTTAGAATGTGAAAATCCTGATGTTAAGTTTAAAATGTTATATTTTTAGATTCTAGAAATAAATATCTACTTAATGCAAACCTTATTTTAGACACATAAAGTAATAAGTTTTGAAAAAAAACTCAATTGAAAAATGTACCCCCCCTTTTTAAGCAGAAAAAATATCAATGTATAATTTTTCTTTTATAAGATAATAGCCAATTAAATAATTATCAAAATGAGTAAAAAAAAATCTCCAAAAAAATTAATTATCTATTATTTTTACATTTTATTTTTCAATTTTCGGTACTTATTTTCTCATAGAAAAGCCACCGTAAAAAATGTTTGTTTTGTTTCTATTCATAATTCAGTCTTTTATCTCTTTATTTATACTGTAATTAGTACAATATAAGACCAACTTGAACAAAATGTTACGCCCCCAACATAAGGGTGGGTGGGGGGTGGGGTCAAAATTAAGTGACCTGAAGAAAATAAGAAAGTTTTGAAATAAAATAAATAATGCATTATAAAGATCATTCATTGATAAATAAACACTGAAAATTTCATTAAAATCCGATAATTCCCTGATTTTTGGTAAATTATTTTCTGTAGGATGGGGGGCTAAAGTCATTTTGTCAAAACTCATTTTCGGCTCATTTTGCCAGTACCTATCATATAATCTTGAATTTTGAATTTTTTGATTTTGAAGTAGTTTTCGTTTGTATCCGGTTTTAGATTTGCACATGTCTGTTAGTTTCATCAGTCATGTTTAGAAAGAGCATGGCAAAAAATCCTTTTATCTCATTTGAATGTTGATAAAAAATTTTCAAAAGTTTATATTTTTTTACACTAAAATAAAGTATTTGTTTCAATTTTAATAAATTTTGTTGAATTATGTAAATGGTTGTATCTTTTTGAAATTACTTAATTAAAAAGTATCATATTCCCTCCACTTGTTTTGTTTATGATAGACAACAATGTTTTTTCAATAAATACACCATTTACATAATTCAACAAAATTTTATTAAAATTGAACAAATATCTTTATTTTAGTGTAAAAAAAATATAAACTTTTTGAAAATTTTTTATCAACATTCAAAATGAGATAAAAGGATTTTTTGCCATGCTCTTTTTCTAAAACATGACTGATGAAAACTAACAGACATGTGCAAATCTAAAACCGGATACAAACGAAAACTACTTCAAAATCAAAAAATTCAAAATTCAAGATTATATGAAGGTACTGGCAAAATGAGCCGAAAATGAGTTTTTTGACAAAATGACTTTAGCCCCCCATCCTACAGAAAATAATTTACCAAAAATCAGGGAATTATCGGATTTTAATGAAATTTTCAGTGTTTATTTATCAATGAATGATCTTTATAATGCATTATTTATTTTATTTCAAAACTTTCTTATTTTCTTCAGGTCACTTAATTTTGACCCCACCCCCCACCCCCTTATGTTGGGGGCGTAACATTTTGTTCAAGTTGGTCTTATATTGTACTAATTACAGTATAAATAAAGAGATAAAAGACTGAAGTTATGAATAGAAACAAAACAAACATTTTTTACGGTGGCTTTTCTATGAGAAAATAAGTACCGAAAATTGAAAAATAAAAATGTAAAAAAATAATAGATAATTAATTTTTTGGAGATTTTTTTTACTCATTTTGATAATTATTTAATTGGCTATTATCTTATAAAAGAAAAAATTATACATTGATTTTTTCTGCTTAAAAAGGGGGGGTACATTTTCAATTGAGTTTTTTTTCAAAACTTATTACTTTATGTGTCTAAAATAAGGTTTGCATTAAGTAGATATTTATTTCTAGAATCTAAAAATATAACATTTTAAACTTAACATCAGGATTTTCACATTCTAAATGAATTTTATATATTAATTTTTCATAGCAAAAATACTAAATTAAAGTTTTGAATAAAATAACTGATGCATTATAAAATCATTAATTGTTAAATCAATACTGAAAAATATCATTAAAATCGGATAATTACCTGATTTTTGGTAAAATTTTTTGCAATCGCGAATGTTACATTAAAATTGTAAACAAGCGCGTAAACCATTGAAAAATAGACAGAATGGCGGATCGCGTCGAAATTGACCAAAACAAATCGTTTTAAAATCTTTTAAAAATAAACTGCATATGTAATGATATTTTTCTTTTTTTAATAATGGTTATTATGTTACTACTTATCGATTTAGACAAAGTTTAACCTTAAATAATAGATTTAATTATTTTTAATTCGCTTTTAAAACTGATAGCAGACGATTTTAATGCCAGTACCTATTACATGACTATTTCTTGTTTGTAATAATTTTCTCATAATCTTTACGTTAAATAACTTTAAATATTTATTAAAATAAAAGAAACTATTTATAAATCAATAATACTGGGCATGTATTTGTTAAAACTTGTATCAAAAAACAAAGTTGACTGTTTAACGTTGCATACTCAATTTCTGAGTATATATAATACACGACTGTTCTTTATTCAATGTATCAATGATTTTGACAATAAATTAAATACATTGTTAAACTTATGCAATTCCTAAGGCTATTATGACATAAGCAGTAATGTAGTTTTGTTTACAGACAGACATTGAATCTCCATTATGATAAGATTAATAAACAAAACTAATATTCTGTAGTATAAGCTGAAATATTAAAAAATTAAAAACTGGATAGATCTGTCTTTCTTAACTTCTAGAAAGAAAGAAAACTGGTTGACGTAAAGAGGTAGTGTAGCTGTAACATACAAGAGTAAAGAACAGAAAATTGCTTTGTTTATGATAATTTTTCAGGATGGTTGGTTGAATTTTATGGACATGTCAACCCTTGTTGGGTAATCTTATGCTGAAGACGTTTGTTTTTATTATTTCTGATACGTACTCAATTTTAAAAACTCAATTTTTTTAAATAAATTTTATTAATACTTGTTTTTCTCTATCTAACCCATATATGGGACCCTAACAACTACTACCACTTTGGGTCAGAGTGGACCTGGGAGTAATGGTGATGAAGGGGTACTTCAAATCCCCAGGGTTCCAGAATTGGAACTTCACCATCATACCCAGGATAATAAGACCCTCAGCCACTGCCTTCTGGCACATATTTGATAAAAAGAGTTGGGGGTCTGCCAAAATGGCAATAGGGTTAGGACAATCATATAAGTGCTAGGGCTTGATGTGACCAGTCGATTGATCAGAAGGGGCCTCTCTGAATGCCCTTCTAGCCTAAGTAATGGCTCAAGTGAAGTATTGCATGTCAGGGACTGCCAAGGTACCAGGGTTTCCATCCTTAAGCAACACAGGTTGCCTCACACGGCCAACAGCTGGCTCCATTGCAGATGCACAGTTGGTGTATTGAAAATCCCAGCCGACAGGGCCCTGTTCAGGATGATAAAGCATCTTGTAACAGAGCAAAAGGGATTAAAGCTTTTCCTCGAGTAAAGGCATACAAAAACCAATGATTTGGCCAACGAAGAGTCCAGATCTAAATCCGATTGAAAATCGCTGGTGGACATTTTAAAAAAAATGGGTTATGAGATGGCTCCATCCACTAAAGAAAATCTGTAACATTATAGGGAGAGAAAGAAATGAAAAGACCCAGGAATGTAAGAGTTACATGTAGTTTAGCATGGAAAGGTTTTTAGATGAGTCAGCATAATGCCATATGTCATTTTTCTTACTGGTCAAGAGATGTCATGTGGTGAAGTGTGGAAGAGTAAGAGATGAGAGTGTAAGGAGAGTTTGGAATGAAAGCAGAGACTGGGTGAGATGTGTCTCTTACTCAGGGCACTTTGACTTTGGGGAAAATAAAAATATGTCATGAGAAAAAAAAGGTTTGTGTTGTGTTATTACTAAAATGGCATAAGGCAAGATGTCCTCCAGCATCCAAGTTAGTTCCAGACACAAAGCATCCAAGAATTGCCAGCCAACTCAACATTGACCCAACATCAGCCCAGCAATCAGATTTGAGCATCTCCAAGTAGAACAAAATAAGAGATAAGTATACCAGAATTATTATTATTATTGGCACATCATCACTACCTTTTTCAAATGAAAGCCACTACACAACAGATCTATTAACTACACTTTGAGAAAGTGGAAACACTTTAATAAAAAAAAAATTGCTTTAAATTAGAGAAATCCTTGCCTGAAAGAATTCAAACTGGCTTAAATGCTTAAAGGTAGAGCAAAATAAGTAGGTAATCTTGAACTTTAAGTGACTAAATTCCTACCATAAAATTGAATCAAAGATAGCTGCCATTGTTTACAAGCTTCTTCTTGAAAAAAGAACAAAAGGACTTAACTCTCATTGCTTTGAGAGTTAAGTCCTTTTAAGACTTTTAAGTAACTTTCAAGGAGAAAACACAATGCTTTTCAAATCAATTTTAATGCATGTTTTTAACTCCAAAATATCATAAAATGTCTTTTTAATAACAATTAAGTTCATTTCAAATAATGCACAAATTTAGTTTTTATGGTAGGAATTTATTCACTTAAAGTTCAAGATTACCAATAAGTATTAACTAGCAGGACCAGTGGATATACCAAAGTCTAATAATTTAATTATTACAACTTTTGATATCATTACTTAAGAGCTATTGCTAAATGCTTCAATATGTAAAATAATAATCTTGATTTAACTCTCACTCTTTTTTTCCTTCTTTTCAGCTATTCATTATGTTTGATTAAAGCAGATTAACATTATTGCTTCCACACACACATACATGACATGCAACACTCCACTTTGACACTTTTTGGGCTAGATGATTAATTCAAATGAGGAAATGACACTCCCTTAGAAAAAAAACTGAGCCAAGCGACAACAAGTTTTATGTTTATTTATACCAAAAACTTAACGTGTACCAATTATTTTGCTTAGATAAAGGCAAAAGTATTTTATTCAAATGTGTTTGTTTTTATAAAGAATATTTAAAAGAACATCCTGGCTGGTTTAGCTCAGTTGGTAGAGTGTCCGACTAGGAACCACAAGGTTCCTGTTCGATACTGGCCCTTGCCAACTCAGCATATGAGTAATACAGGGATCTGTGCGGTAAAGTGAGGAGCTGATGGTAGGTGTGGCGCCCACCTCAGACTCAAAAACAATCTCCTTGGTCTAGCACCAGTGAAAAGGGCATAGATTCCCTCACTTTTTAGCTGATACCAACTTTAGGCCACCCCGACGACTTTACTTACTTATCGGGCTTAGAATACATAGACTATCTCCTGTAAAGGTGTAAGACAAGACGCCCCCACCCCCGGGGGGGGGGTATCTTGGGTTTAATATTAACCTTCATTTGGTGGCGAGGTTTTAGATAGTATTTCAAGTATTTATTTGGCTTAGATATGAAAAAAATTTTAAATTATAAACAAAGATGTCGAGTCAATAATGAGACTAAATAACTAATTTTTGTGGCCTACCTTTTTGATTCTCTTATAGTATGTGGCCTAACTTTTTTTGATTCTGTTATAGTGTGTGGCCTACCTTTTTTTGATTCTCTTATAGTATGTGGCCTACCTTTTTTTGATTCTCTTATAGTATGTGGCCTACCTTTTTTTGATTCTCTTATAGTGTGTGGCCTACCTTTTTTTTATTCTGTTATAGTATGTGGCCTACCTTTTTGATTCTCTTATAGTATGTGGACTACCTTTTTTTTATTCTGTTTTAGTATGTGGCCTACCTTTTTTTTAATTTTCTTATAGTATGTGGTCTACCTTTTTGATTCTGTTATAGTATGTGGCCTACCTTTTTTATTCTGTTATAGTATGTGGCCTACCTTTTTGATTCTGTTATAGTATGTGGCCAACCTTTTTGATTCTCTTATAGTATGTGGCCAACCTTTTTGATTCAGTTATAGTATGTGGCCTACCTATTTGATTCTGTTATAGTGTGTGGCCTATATTTTGGTTCTTTTACAGTATGTGGCGTACCTTTTGGATTCTGTTATAGTATGTGGCCTACCCTGTTTGAACGTGTCCTACCTCAGTAAGGGTTTATTTATAGATATAAATAGTAGGCAATTTATTGAATCTAATTTTTTTCACATATATTCAATTTCAAGAAATGTAATTCAGTCATATCCTGTATATAGTAATTAAGAATAATTAAAAAAGAATTTATCCATAATTTACATGAATCAGAGATTCTAAAATTCTGAAATAGGGTTAGGGTTAGCACTTATTATTATAACCTTATAATATGCTTTTTATAGTAGGCCACATACTATAAGAGAGACATGATTTTGTAGGCTACATACTATAACGCCAACGTACCATGATTTTGAATATGACTTGTTGTCGCTTGACTCATTTTTTTTCTAAGGGACTATCGTTTCCTCATTTAAATAAATCATTCCTTTGTTGTATAAAGTAAAATTATTCGATAAAATTTTCCCTTTTCATTTATTTTTATTTAGTATTGATTTATTTTTTATTTATTTATTTACTGTAAATTTTTCCCTTTTTATTCTGTGAAATGTTTTTGGTTTAAACTTCCTTCTGTTTAGACAACTCAGTGGATTTCATCGTAAAATAAATGTGACTCACACCGAAAATGTTTGAGTTAAAAAAAAAAAGTTGCCTAAATTTTTACCACATTCAACAAGAAAATAATATAAGAAAAAAATCCATCGTTGTCCAGGGGACAAAAGAGTCCGAAGAAAATTCGGAAAAAACTCACGAATTTAGGAAATTTTTATTCTCATACCGAAAAAAAAAAGAATTAAAATTGTGTATTTTTTGTTTATTTTTATAGTAGGGAAAGAAAATTGTCCTTTTTTTCCTTTCTATACAAAATTAATAGTTTTTGATATTGATTAAATTCGTGTATCAAGTTTTTTTATTTCTATTTTTGCTGTGATGTTAAGAAAGAAAATAATAATAAATCCCACTCTTCTGCTTAAAAAAAAAGAAAAGAAAAGAAATTGTCCCCAAAATAATTTATTCTGATTATTTAATTAAAATAGAGTATTTTTTAGTTGGTATTTTTACAGCTTTTTTCCTTCATAATAAAATAGTTTTCGATATTGTGTCGAAAACAAACATCTTTAAATTAACTATGATGGACCAGGTGCGTGCATTCAACCCCAGATACAATTTTTTGTTTTGTTTTGTTTTGAATTGTTTTAGATACAAAGAAACGGTAGAAATTCTTGAGTAATTTTTCCGTTTTGATAATTAAAATTCACCAAAATACCATCAGGTATCTTGTTTTATACGAAATATAAAACAGAAAAATAAAGAAAAAAAAAGTAATTAAATATATATTTGCAATATGAGGCAGGGTAAACAAAAGATTTAACTTTAAAATAAACACATAAAATTTTACGAACTGGCACGGAAATATTAACAAAAAAACAATTTCTTTTTTATCTAATTAAAAAGAATTAAAAACTTAATTAATAAAACTTTTTAAAAAATCGACGAATATTTTTGTGGATATAATGTTAAAGTTTTAGTAAAAACAATAAAGGGATTCGACTTACATTTTTTTTTTTTTCTTATCCGATTTTCCTGTTTTAGGGAATGAAACGTTAAAATGGAAATGAAAAGAAAAGAAAAGAAACTTGAAATTTAAAAAAAAAAAAACGATAAATTAAATTTTCTTCTTTTTAAAGTAAATCAGAATTTATCGACAGTCAAAAATGAATTAAGCTAAAATGGGGAAATACAAACAAGGGGAGGTAATCGATGAAAATCCCTTGGAAAGAAAATTTTTTGAAAAATCAAACGATTTGATGAACCAAAAGGGAGTCTAAGTGCCCGACATGAATGCCGAAAAAAGAGGGGTGCTTCCTTTAGGAAAAATTGTGATATTGCAAAAAGAGTAAACTGTGAATTCAAGGGCGTAAATTTTTACCATAGTCTGCCGGACAGATGTTAGTGGAATATCAAATGAAGTCCAATGTATATATTTTTAATTTCTGAAGTGGTATTAATATTTTTAATAAAAATCAAACTCAAAGGAAAACATAACTTAATACGTTAATTCATTTATAATTTTTTTTTAATGAAACCACAGCTTTAATTGATGTTGTATAGATTTAAAGTTGTTGCATAATGATTCAGTTATACAGTTTTTTTTGTTTTTTTTTTACCCCAGTGTTATTTTAAGGGAATTGTGATTATAAACTTATCAAGTCCTATACTGAAATAAATTGAAAATTACTATTCGCTGGTAATTTTGTTGAGTATTTAACAATATTTCTATTTCAGAATAACAATAAAAATAAAAACTTTTTAAAAAAAACTTAAAGCAGTCCATTTTTGCAGTTCTGAGGTGAAAAAAAATATATGTGAATAATTCATTTATACATCAAGATAAATTAAGATAATTCATTAGAAATTATTTCAATATATTTTTTAAATACATTTCATCATGTCATTTTTTATTCTATTAACTTTATTATTTATTAGGTAATTTATGAGGAAGTGCGTCCCGGTCTCCTGCCTAAAAAATTGCTACCCGGTGACTATTAAAATAACGACCCAGCTCAGTCTATTCAAAACTATCCATCTTCATATCTATCTATCTATCTATCTATCTATCTATCTCAATTTGTTCATATTTAAAGTAATATACATAAATATTATTTATCTATATTACTTTAAATACTAAGTTTTTTTTTTATTCATGTTTGTTTAATGTCTTCTTTTTAGTTTAAATAAACAAGAATTATGACAAAAAAAAAGAAGTAACCCCCCCAATACATTTACTTGTCGAAAATATCTATCTATCTCCATTTGTTCGTATCTATCTATATTATTATGTTTGTTTATCTATCTATCTATCTATCTATCTATCTCAGTCTATTCAAAACTATATATCCATCTTCATATCTAAACAAGAATTACGACAAATTATGATAAATAAACAAGAATTACGACGAACTGGGGTTGTTATTTTGATAGTCACCGGGTAGCAATTTTTGAGGCAGGAGACCGGGACGCACTTCCTCATAAATTACCATTTATTATTTCTATTAACTCAACTAATCAAGTCATTTTAGAATTTTATAAACATTCAACTGTGGTATATGGAAAAGATTGCAAATTGAATTATCCAAATTAGAATTGATTTTTCATTTATCTTTTTATTGTCAAAAAGAACTACAAAGGTTAAATTACAAAAATACGAATAGTACTGGGTACTTGCTTGGTTACTACATTTTGGGAATAACCCCCCCACCCCATTTAGAGGACGCCCTGTCAGTAGGGCGTTAGAATACACTGACTGCACCTCTGCAGAGGGGTAAGACTCCCCCAATGGGGCTACCTGTTGGCTGTGGGTGGCGACCCGTGATGCTTAAGGATAGAACCCAGGTGGATGAGCAGTTCATGACTTGCAATACTCCACTTTGGCCCTATCTTGAGCTAGATGGGTGGTCGGCGAGGCCCTCTCCGATCAATCGGCTGGTCACGTCAAGCCCTAGCACCTATATGATTTTCCCAACCCTATTGCCCTTATGGCAAATCCCAACCCTTTTTATCATATGGGTACTAGAAGGTGGTGGCTGCGGGTCTACATGTCCTGGGAATGACGTTAAACTCTATCTGATGGTGAGGTTCCAGTTTTGGATGTTTGGGGAATGTGGAGCACCCCTTCATCACCATTGCTCCCTGGTCCACTCTAACCCGGAGTGGTAGTACCTGTTAGGGTCCCATTTATGGGTTAAATAGAAAAATGTATTTTATAAAAAAAATTGTATTATCCATTAAGAATTGATTTATTTCAAAACTTTATTGGCATTAAATCACCCACTGAGGTTGATATGCCGTAAAACAAAACAAACCAAACCATTTAGAGTTACCAGGTACCTTTTACAATATAACAATTTTTCCTTAATAATCCATCTTTTCGACATACATATCCCCAGTACCTAAACTTTGACCCCCCCTCGGATGAACAGATGTCAAGTTGCTCTGAAAGCACCAGTTCCAAAGTTAAGCAACATACATCAGTGTTCTATTGGGTGGGTGGTTGGTTGGTTGGTTGGTAGCTTCCGTCTACAAGAGACGATGGAATAGTGTCAAAGATTTTTTTCTCTCTCTCTCTTCTTTGAATTACATAGCTTGGGCAGGTTTGTTTGAAGGATAAGCTGTTGCCCATGCAGCAAATCCCTCCTTTCCACACTGCCACTGTGATCCAAAGGAAAGGTAAGGTACCAATGTGGTTTGGCAACGGTAGTGTTGCAGAAGTTGACGGGTAGCACTGGAGTCCAGCATTACACCACCTTTAGGGACTCCAGCTCCTGATTTATTTTCGGGGTTTAATCCTTAGTCTTGCCTTGAAAGGCAGCAGAGGTTTTGGGTCAGACTTTTCCTTGACTTTGTTGGGTTGCCATCCAAGGCTAAAGAGCCTCTTTTAACCCATTTGGGGATCCATGTGAGTAGCAAGCACTGCGAACCTACTACTATTGGTGTTCCTGTGTGTTAAGTTTTAAGGGCCACAATTGGCCAGTTGATTCTAGGTAAAGGGTCCTCCGATTTGGTTCCTTTGGTAATCCACTCAGGTAGAGATTCCTAGGTTCCTTCATCAATGATTACGAGTAGACTGAGAAAGAATCAGCGCTTAAGTAATATATCAGCCACGCAGTATGGCCAGCGATTGGCTAAGGAACAGACCACATGATCTTGCCTAGTCTATAAGTATAGGCAGGGAACTGGCACACACCAAAATCTCCAACACTGTGAAATTAAATGAGACTAGGGATACAGTATATTTGATTTGTGTATCAGATAAGCACATTACCTTCAGGTCAGTTTTTTTTTTGGGGGGGTAGGGGTAGGGGTAAGTCCGCTAGGGCGAGGTACTTACCAGCAAAATGTTTGTTTTTTTTTAAGTTATAATTTAATTTACTGAAGAAAAATTATTTTAAAAAAATCTAAATTTAAAACAAAAAATATGATAGACAACAATATTTCGTGTGTCTTGTGTATGACATAAAACTGCATTTAATGGTGACGTTTCATCTATGGGTTAAATAGAAAAAATCAGTTTTAAAAAATATTCAGCTCTAAAAAAGAATTTTCAATATCCATCAAAAATAAAACAAAATGTTTTCAGCATAAAATAACCTGTAGTGAGCCAGAAGTTAACGCTCTGAAAGCAAAAATAAAATGATAAAAATAAACGCTTTGCGCATAATGATTGGCGCAGCTAGAGAGAAAAATAGAAATATTAAAAATGATAATTTTCAACCAATCAGAGGCGTTCGCGCCTAAAAAGAATTAATCAAAAAGACCCTTTTTTAGAGCCTATCTTGACCCTATATAAACGAAGGTTTTTTGAAAAACAGCAGAGAAAGAACCAACTTGCCTGAATACTCTACATTTCTCATTTTAAGAAATATTTCCTTACTGCAGAAGGTATTATAAGCTATATCTTTCTCTCTCTCTAAATAACTTGACTGCTGATTTGATTTTGAACATTACCCTTTCTTTCTCAGTTGAAGTCAACTCAACAATTCTTATTATCATATTACATGAACATTTAAAAAGGCATTTTCTGCAGGAAATTCCTCAGTATTCTTGATTATTGTAATCTTTTGTTTCAATACACATTTTATTTGTTCAATTTATGAGTTCTTCGTTTTCTGCCTTAATACATGTGACCTTATTGGTGTGAGGAGTAAATTACCCAAATATATATAACTCACATTAACTCCGCCACTATAAACCCAACAAGGGTTGACATGCTGTACAATTACAAACAAACAACAAAATTTCTCTTTAATGTCTTGTCAACCTATCTAGGGTTATTTTATGCCTAACATTTACAATTACAATTTTGTGTAAGTTGCTTTTTTTTTAGCATAGTTATATGATATCAAATATTCTTAATATAAGAAATTTGCTCACAGTTGTATGGTTTCATGTATTCCTATCTAATACTAATAATTACATGGTTTCAAGCAATTATTTCTATTTAATAATATGGTTTCAAGTAACTAATATGAGAAACAATAATATTTCCCCATAACCAGCAGGTCAAACTGTCTTGGGTTATTTTCTGCCTAGACTTACTATTACAATTTTGTGTTGTTTATTGAAAGTTTTTCTTTTTCTGCACATAATTCCAAATATTTCTAGTAAAGCAATTATTTCCCTTGATATACGCTCTTTAGTTTGTTTATTTCCTCTTTTAATCAAAACAAAATTCGCCTTTAATGAAATTAACACAAATATTTAAGTTTAAATATTTTTGTAATTTTATACTTTTTATTTTATGATGAATTTCTTTTTTAGAAAGAAAGAAAATTGGTGAGTTTTATTTTTTTTCGTTTTATTTTTCGTTTTTTCAGTCTAAACAAATTTGTAAATTAAATTAATCATCTTAAAATTTTCGATATTTTTTCTGATATTTTTATTCATTTCATTGGTAAATTGTGAATACAGTAGTGTAAATTTTTACCATAGTCTACAGGACAGATGTTAGTGGAATATGAAATGAAGTCCAATGTAATTTCTCAACTGGGATTTACTTTTAATATAACTAAAACTCTAAGGAAAACATAACTTAATACGTAATTCATTTAGAGGGTTTTTTTCTAATTTTAATTTTTAAATTTATCAAACGACAGCATTAATTGATGTTGTATAGATTTAAATTTTTTTCGTAGTGGTTCAGTTATACACTTTTTTTTCACCTCAGACCACTGCAACTTTAAGATCTATAACTTTAGATCAAAATTACCAATTTGTAAATAAAATTAATCGTCTCTTAAAATTTTCGTATATTTTTCGTATCATTATAGGGACTGGCAAACAGAGCCTCAAAGTCATTTTCGACCAAATGACTTTAGCCCCCCTACAGAAAATAATTACCAAAAATCAGGGAATTATCGGATTTTAATGAAATTTTCAGTGTTTATTTATCAAAGAATGATCTTTATAATGCATTATTTATTTTTATTCAAAACTTTCTAATTTTTTTCATGTCACTTAATTTTGACCCTCCTTATGCCGGGGGCGTAAAATTGTTTCGAGTTAATCTTTATACTGTACTATAGGTACCACCCGACCGTTTATGCCATCTTGAATAAAACGGAAATAGATATTTCCGAACTTTGTTTATCAAAAATCTCGTAAAAAAAAAGATCGTACAGGGTTGTTACAAAGAAAAATAGTTAATTCAAAGATCAAATTATCCGATTGGGAAAAATTACATCGTTATCTTAAAAAATAAACAAACCTGCCCGTATTACATGCGAAAGGGTAATTTTTCAGACCGTAATATAGACAGAAAAGTTACTAATTATTTCCCTTTTACGATTAACCCGTAAATTATGGAATGAAAATTTGAATATTTTTCTAATTATTGAAAACAGTTAAATAAAATAATTTTTTCACGCTAACACTGTCAGCCTAACAGGAACAAACTTTGGTTACTTAGAAGGGTCTCGTCTCTTGTAAAACAAATGTCAGCAATGCTCTTCCGTACATTCTAAGGATCACACATTACTATTCAACAACAAAAATTACAAATTCTTTTTAAAATATTAATCGAGCTCGTATCGGACCAATGTTTAGTGCACCTGAATTATAAAATTCATATTTTTTAAATATCCGTGAAAAATTCGATTTTTTGACGCAGGAAAAAAAAAAAATTTAATTTATTTCACGCAGAAAATAAAAATATTTAATCACACAAAAGATTGAAAATCTCGTAAAATTAATTTCCTAAAAAAATTTTTTTGTTGTTGACAATTTAATAGAATATAGTACATACCAATTATAAAGCAAAAAAAGTTTTCAAATATTAATATTATGACATTTTTTTGCACTTTTTATTTCCGATTCATTAATTTTTCCTCAAAAAACTAGACCTTGTACATCATACAAATTTCATTGATATAGTTATTCAGACTCTTATCTTTTATAGAAAAAAAAGAAAAAAAATTTTTCTTACGCGTCATTTTTTTTTATCTCATAAAAATAAAATAGGGGGGGAATGACCTCGTAAAAAATATTTCCCCTAATATATTTTAGAAAAAAACTATTTCAGGATGTATTTACATCCAATGGTAAACATTTATGGAAATTTTTCGGGAAAATCAGATTTATTAATTGATTTTTCATAGAATTTTTAAAAAATCCTCTTATCGTAACTTGTTTTTAGCTACGTTAATTTCAGTTGATTTAACAGTGCAAAAATGAAAACATTGTTTTTCAATCATAATTTCATTATTTTCGTAAGCTTGATAAAAATTAAAAAAAATCATCAGGAGTTTGTTTAATGTTTTTTCTTTCGAATGGAAAAAATCTTTTCAAGAAATATTATTTTTCTGCAAGTTCATTGTGTTAAATTGGGGGGTAAATTGCACAGGGTCAAATTGGTGGTACCTACTGTACTAATTACAGTATAAAATAATGAGATTAAAAGACCGAAGTTATGAATAGAAACAAAAAAAGTGTTTACGGTGGCTTTTCTATGAGAAAAAATAAGTACCGAAATCGAAAAATAAAATGTTAAAAAAATAATAGATAATTAATTTTTTGGGAGATTTCTTTTTTCATTCGATAATTATTTAATTGGCATTATTTTATAGTTCCTGAATACTTATTATTGTAGTATGTCGCGTTCCATTTATTACATAGGTATATCACCTATTAACAAAATAATATTCTTGAATTGAGAAAAAATTTTTTTTTTTCAAATGCAAATGGCCTATTTTTATTTGCTTAAAATTTAATAGTGAATTTTAAATATCTGAAAGTGGCATTTGAAGACGATATTTAAACCCAAGAAACAAGCCTTTAATTTTACGCATCTAAAAATGTAAGTTTAAAAATGTGTAATTTTGCACAACATATTTTCCTAGATTTTTATAATTTATAAAATTATTACTAAGGATAGTTCTTTTTTTTGTAAGGATGACTAAAGGGAACATAAGTTTATCCCCCCTTTTTTCTTTTTTTAAATACTAGAATCTTTGTGGGCTTTAATCAAACTGTCAGTTACACATATCCTTGTTGAATTATTTTATTTTCTTACTTCTGGCCTCATCTGTGTAACTTTGCTGTTGGAAATTTTACACATCTAGGCTTTCATACTTCCGAAATTGTTTTTAAATCAAAATTTATTTTAATATTTAGAAAAAAGGGTTTTAACTTTAACCTTATAAAAACGTTGAGTTTTCTCCATTTTTGCCTATCCCTATATATGCATGCGTGTGACACAAGGCCAGAAATATGGAGGGTCCCATGAGAATAAAACTCAAGGTATGCTAATCTAACTTGTTAATCATTACACATGGTGAATGTATGTATATATGCATGCAGTGTGACACAAGGCCGAATATGGGAGCATCCATCTCTCTCTT
>CM042151.1:108447783-108499123 GCA_023376005.1 Doryteuthis pealeii
GTGCTTAAACTCCTGACGGATCGGTATGAGAGAAAGAGTAAGTAGTTTAAGCACTGTGAGGGACCTTTTATAACAAGAACATCACATGTCCAGCAATGTAGTAAAAAATTGCTGTCACCCCAAAACCTGAATCAAGATATTTTACCAAAATCTATTCAACTCCCAGAATGATGAAAACATTTTTTCACCAAAAATCAGGGAATACTGATTTTAAATTAAAATTTTCAGTGTGAATTTATCAATGGAATTAATTCGTTAATGCATCAGTATTTTATTTTAAAAAACTTTCTGATGTTTTCCACGGTCACCTTAAACTTTTGACCCTCAACCCCTTATTTTGGGGTGCAAATATCTGGTGATGGCTTATTATACTTTCGCAATCTGTATGTCCCAGATGAAAGTATTATGAAAAATAAACAACCACAAAACAGTAAATAATACATTCACTGAACTTATAGATTTTGTACAAAAGTTGATAAGATGTTTGAAAATTAAAATATAATTGAAATATAATATCAATTGAATAATCACTTATTATTAATTAATCTTTCATAAAAAGCGCTTAGAAAATATTAATTAAATTTTGCCAAGTATCCAAGAAGGCACCGCCTAAATCACCAACTTTAATGAAAAGGTTCACTTTAACTTTTACATGATACGTTCCGGTTCCAAATTTTTGTAAGCGAATTATTCTTAATCAATCGCAGATTTATGGAGATGTAACCTACAATAACTAAATAAATAAAATCAAACAATAACCACAACACTTCGCAAATAGACCAAAAATTTTTTAGTAAAGTAACCACTGTTTAACTCAGCAAGTTCCCCGCCTACTCACTATTTCGTCAAACAGCTACCTATGACCATGCAATACGTACAACAAAAGACCAAACATACCGTTCCTTCAAACTTAACATCACACACCGAATCTTTTTATTATCTTGAATCAGAAAAGAATGCACATCTATGTCATTTACATACACATACACATTTGCAAACAATATATTTTTAGCTTCTATTTAAGTAAAACGGACTGCTGCTTCAGAACATCAGTATCACAAATTTGTAAAATTTGATCTGTCACAGATACAATATGTCAAAAAATTCATCTGCTTTGTATTTTCACATCTTGAAAGTCTGACTAATAACCGGTGATGACAGAACAAGTTAAACTGTTTCTGACACCTTCTATGTAAGTTTGATGATTGCTACCGGCCCTCCTATGCGATCTTGCGTCAAATCTCTGTATTCGCTTATATGTAATGTAGTCTTTTCCCGCCTCCTTTCAGCAGCTGACGGTAGCCACTCCTTGGTTATTGCATAAGCAAATAATAACATTTACATGACCCCTGAAAAATAATCGGGAATCTCAAAAAGAAAAGCTCATCGTTTCTTGCAACAATGTTTGCCTTGGCACTTTTGCGA
The DNA here is from genome assembly GCA_023376005.1 of Doryteuthis pealeii. Classification (NCBI taxonomy): domain Eukaryota; kingdom Metazoa; phylum Mollusca; class Cephalopoda; order Myopsida; family Loliginidae; genus Doryteuthis; species Doryteuthis pealeii. The sequence continues at coordinate 108,449,209 of CM042151.1, forward strand.
GTGTCATCCCATATACAGTATGATGTCCTAACAATAAGCAGATTAACGACCTCCTCCTACTAGAACTAACCTCCCCATTCAGCATCACATCCGCTTAAACCAAGACCACAATAGGACAACCCTTACACACATGTCCACATAGTACGGACGAGACATTCCCGGATCATCTTTCTATCACCTCTTCAACAGTTGAAACATACAACCATAGGAACGTGCATACGAATCAACCCTCCCTCTGATTCGCTTTCGTACTAACCAACCTGACCCTTGAAGGATTTTGACACTAATTTTAACAATACACGTACTACACCCTATTTCATATTGATCAAAACGTCTATTCCATTTCCATTATAAGACCATTTCATTAGATAAGTACAGTTTATTTATACATACCCACTGCAGTGCATCTAAATTCTTCTTCAGAGGTCTGATTTCTTAAATGATCATTTAACAAAACTCACCAAGTTCTTGACCCATCTCCTTTGCTCCCGATCTAGAATGTCTTCTGCAGATAATTTAGCACAAAATAATTTAACAACGGAGGCGACTCGATCTTTAAAACTGCATGTTGTCTTGTTCATTCAAGACATTATCAATGGAGAAAACAGCATTCACTTCTATTCACCTTTCTGATTCTTTAAATCTAAACTTTTTTTTTCATTAAACCATATTCTTTGTCACCTCCTTCAGGTCACCTGAAAACCTAATCTCACACATCTACCTCTGATTAAACACTTAATTTTACTTCTTTTTTCTTAATATTTCTTTCTCCAATCACCGAATCCATTACACTGATGCGTTGTCACTCGTCCACTTCTGGATGAAAATGTAAAATGTTGTAATTCTGTTATTTAACAGACTTATATCAGTCATCATCATCAATAAAAACTGGATTCAAATCCAGGACAAGGCTGTTTGTATTTCACTTATTGGGTAAATAGTAGGCAGAATTTTCACTTCTTGGCAGAATAGGATCTTTAAGCTTGTTCTAGCAAACGAAATATAATTCCTTTCGTTGTCAGTACAGTCTCTACCAACTGAGCACGTTACTCTCACTTCCTGACACCCCAAACACAACAGTCGTCAAAATTTCACTTCTGGTCTAACCAACTTGCTTTTTTCTCTGTCTCAGTATCAGCCACTCTCCATTTTTTATCATTGCTTGCCCATGCTTTATGCAAATTCTGACTTGTCTCATCCGGGTCTTTGCCAACAGCATTTCAGCTACAGTAGCTCAACAGTCTTGTGTGTGGGGCGCAGACGCCCGGATGTTAAGGAGAAACGTAGTATAAGTAGAAGTGGGGTGACAGCAGGAGGTGAGTTGCAATTTAGCAGCTGAAAATCCGTCGTCGTCAAAAGTTTTAGCAGCTGAAAATCGCAACTCGCCTCCTGCCATCAGTCACCCCACTTACTTATACTACTGTTTCTCCTTAAATCCGGGTGTCTGTGCCCCACACATGAGACTGTCGAGCCAATCCCGGCTGCCGGAATCCTTGCAAGCTATTCATCTGGGCACCTGGTGCTTACATATGGGACTGTAGCATCTTGACTTTGGTGCCAATGTGTTTGCATTCTGAAGGACACGGGTTCGATTCTACAGTCCTAGCTGCCAGGCAAATCTTAGCCCGCTTCCTTTGAAAATACGGCAGGCCTTCACGGTCGTCACTCACCTCGTGTTCTCTGTCACATCTTCTTAACCTCGCAATGAGCAAATTTGCTGTATTGTTTCCTTTTTGTATTTTTATTTGTAATATATTTTTTTGTTTTCAGTTTTTACATATTTCAATGGTGAATTAATGTGTGGACTATAACAATTGAAGAGTTCAAGTACACACCATAAAGACGATTCCAACACTTCAACAAGAACTTAGGATTGTCTATACAGAGATGCAACAACAAATGGAAATAAAATATATTTATGTGTAAGCAACTGCATGTCTGGCAGTTCTTTTTCTAAGATGCATGTACAATCAGATATTGATGAAAAACATTGCAAATCATATTCATGTCGAGTGTGTGAAATGACATTTTTAACACTTTCTGATTTGAAAGTACACATGCACTCACATCCTGGAGAGAAGTTATATTCATGTGAAGTTTGCAGATTGGGGTTTCCACATAATTATAAATTAAAAAGGCACATGAGACAACACACTGGAGAGAAACCTTATTCTTGTGAAATTTGTGGATCAGCATTTTCAACGGCTTCAACATTAAAAAACTCACATACGAATACACACTGGAGAGAAGCCATATTCCTGTGAAGTGTGTGGATCAAGATTTTCAGACAGTTCTCATTTCAAAAGACACATGCGAATACACACTGGAGAGAAACCCTATACATGCAAAGTGTGTGGATCATCATTTTCCCAAAATAACAATTTAAAAATACACATGCGTAGCCACACTGGAGAGAAACATATTCCTGTGGTATGTGTGGATCATTGTTTTCATCGGGTACAGCATTAAAAGCGCACGTGCGTAGACATACTGGGGAGAAACCATATTCATCGAATTTGAATTTAAAACAGCACATACAAACAGACCATGGGGAGAAAGCATATCCTTGCAAATTGTGTGGTTCAGTATATTCCAAAAATATCAGTTTAGAAATACACATGCGAACACACACTGGAGAAAAACCATATTCTTGTGAAGTTTGTGGATCAGCATTTTCAACGGCTGCAATATTAAAAACTCACATACGAATACACACTGGAGAGAAGCCATATTCTTGTGAAATTTGTGGATCAGCATTTTCAACGGGTACAGCATTAAAAATCACATACGAATACACACTGGAGAGAAGCCATATTCTTGTGAAGTGTGTGGAATGGCATTTACAGAGGGATCTCATTTAAAAAGACACATGCGAATACACACTGGAGAGAAACCACATTCTTGTGAAATTTGTGGATCAGCATTTTCAACGGGTACAATATTAAAAAATCACATACGAATACACACAGGAGAGAAACCATATTCTTGTGAAGTGTGTGGATCAGCATTTACTGAGAATTCTCATTTAAAAGACATATGAAACACACAAGTGAGAAAGAATGATGCTTCCACCAATCCATTACTGAACCAGTTGTGATCACCCTGAACTGTAAGACTCACTTTTGTTGTAACTTTATGGGTCAGTTGCTTTGTTACTTTTTTAAAGGCATATCAGCCCTTGTGGGCTATTTAATGCTAAATCTTTTTTTTGTATATATGATTTCTTGTGTATTAATAAACTGGTAGAAGTAATTTAGTTTTCAACATCACCATGATTTTATTTTCATTTAAATCGCAATTATTAATAAATCATATTTTAAATTATTAGTACTGTTGGCCTTATATATATATTAATAACTTGCAATTGGGTCATTCCATGTCAATTCACCAGGGCGTTACACCCACCGACACCGAATTACTTGAAATTTAGCACAAATGTTCCCTTTAATGAGTTATGAAAGTGTGCCAAATTATTTTGTGTTAAACTTTACCGTTCAAATTTTAGAGGGGGGGGGGGGGTTATAATTTTGCTATTTTGCCTCAAAATTAAGGCTGTGCAGTGTCACAGAATCTCAGCATTTTTTAAAAAGATTTTAAAAATACTTCCATGCATTCAATATTTCTGAAATTTGGTATGTAGGGCAAATAAGGACTGTAGTATCCAAATATCCAACTATTCTAACCCTATGCCTGATAGAAAATTTTATTTTGCTCACCCAAATGCATGACTCCAAAATCAACAACTTTTCACCTATGTAGCTTACGGTCAGTATCGAAAATATGTCTTCTTCAATTTTCATAATATTTTTTTCCTAACATCTACTATGTCTGCCTAAGTTCACCAAAGAATTTTGTGAGGGGTCAAGTCTATTTTAGAAGATATAAACCTGCCAAATTAAGAGTTAATTTTCGTATGTACGTGCAGGATTTCAGTGAAAGATTATAATTAAAGACAATCATCCTAATGCTCCATGAACTCTCAAATGTTGATATTGTGCTCAAGGACTTCTTAAACTATTCAATAATATTGTTTTTATTAATTAAAACACCACACGGCCTTAATTTGAGGCAAAAGAGTAAAATTATAACCGGAAATCGGAACGGTAAAGTTTAACACAAAATAATTTGGCACACTTTCCTAACTCATGAAAGGGAACATTTGTGCCAAATTTCAAGTAATTCGGTGTCGGTGGGTGCAGATTTCAACTTTTTGCTGGTGTTTTTGACATGGAATGACCCAATTGTATTCATACAGGATGATTGTAAAGTAAAATTTTTTCTCTATTTCAAAAATTTTTTTATTTCTGAATCACTAATCTTACAAAAGCTTAATATGAGAAGAACACATATAACATGGAGTTTTATTTAAAATTCTATTTGGGCTCCAGCCTCTCAAGCTGCTTGGGAATCGCATCAATTAATTTTCCAAGGAACTCTTCTGGAATGTCAGAAATGAATTCTAGTATTTGTCGTTCAAGTTCTTCCAATGTTGTTCCTTTCATACCAAGCCCAAAGAAAAAAGTCACAGGATGTTAAATCAGGGCTTCTGGCTGGCATCTCATACAGACCCATCTACCCACCCATCTTCTAGGAAAATAGTGATCCAGCCATTCATGAACAACAAATAGCAGAATGTGGAGGAGTACCATCTTGCACAACACAGATTTAATTGCCATATATTACAGAAAATACATTAAATAATAGAGAAAAATGTAACTGCATATAAATAAATATAAATAAATAACTTATAAATAGCTTGAAATAGGGAGTTAAATTTCAGTCACTCTGTACAACAAAATGGAGGTTTACAGTTTTGAACGTGGAGGCTAATTTGCATATGTAATATAATCAGGTGGGAAAAACCAAAAATCTAAATTATGTGGAAAGTAACTAGGCAACTTGTTGATTTCTTATTGGTCTGGACAAGGCAATAAAAAGAGAGGGATACGAAATCAGTCTGGAGTAAACTGTTGGAGGGAACTGATGAGGCATTTCTCTTGGGGGAAAATGAGCTCAGAAAGTGAAAACTATCACCAGCACATGACCAGATATCTCAAAAGTTTTCCCAAGTAATTTCCAAAGTCAATGAACCACCGGAAATGCCCGTTCAACAACCAATCAAAAGATACCAGCTACTTCAGTCCAGAACAGCAGACAACAACCAGACCTCAGCCAAGAGAGTAGAAGATGAGCATTATTACTATTACCATTATTATGTCATTACTCCTTTTAAATCAAACCCTATAACGCTATACATATTGGTCTTAAAAAATTTTTATATTAAATATTTGTTTTGTTATTATTTATCTGTAAATAAATTTTTAAAAGAAATTCATTAAAAGAAAAGAAATAAGTAATTTTTTCCTTACTGTCTAATTTAATTAAATTTGAAAAGTTTAGCAATGATAGGCAAGAATGATGGGAAAAGCTAATGTCCAAGCTGTTCTATAGAGAAGACTATACAAAATGCATATTTATCAAGCTCTTGTTTGCACCATGTATGGCTGCAAAACTTGGCCAATGAGGGCTGGGACCTGCAAAACTTGGCTAATGAGGGCTGGGGACCTGCAAAACTTGGCCAATGAGGGCTGGGGACCTTCAAAAAATCAGATTATGATCTTATATAATATCTACTCCAAGTGGGACCTGTGGATTTCCACAAAACGAAAAGAAAATCAAGAAAGAGGTATTTAAGCCAGAAATGATGATTTGCAATTTCATTACATATAAATCCTAATGTTGTCTTTGCAATAAATAATACAAAAAGATACAATAATAATGAATAAAAAAACTGTACAAATTCAATCAATTTCTCTCAATTTTTGAGATGAGGTTTGATAGTTAATATCATTTGTCCAATTGGACATAACCTAGTGGATAAAGAAGTTAGGTTTAAACAATTTAAACAGACGATACCCAAAATTTGAGCTTACAACTCCACCAATTTTTGGAATTGGAAGCTCAAATTTTTGGGAATGTCTAACTTTAAGATAGTCCACAACTGTACAATTGAAGGAGGTAGGTGACATAGCCTGGATGATTTGGCCTGGAATTACCTGGTATTGTAAAATATCTACCTTGATTTGTCTAAAAGAATCAGGGGTGGGGGCTTTAAAATATCTACATTAATTTGCCAACAAAAACATGACTCGGAAAATATCAAAGTTGGGCTAGAAATTTTCCTGATACTGGCTTTCCAAAACATAGTGTAAATTAGGACATGAGGCCGGGTTGACATAAGATCAAAATTCCTTAATTCACAATTTCAATATTACAAAACAAACATTCATTTCTTTTTCAATTAATTTTAATTTTACATTGGGCATTTAAGTGATGCAGAATAATTCTTATAAGGTAAACTGTGTGTACCTTGCTTCTTAGGAATACATGCGACTGGTGTTGAAGCTTATATTATTTTCTATTGTTTCCTTAGAAGAATTCTCATTTTATTTTATCAGAGAGATTGTTAATCTGTCAATAGTAGTCCATGCTTTAATTAGGATATTTTAAATCTTTTAATTTCATTTAGTATATAAATAAAATCCAACAGAGAAACCAAAAGTGTGAGACAACCTGTTCTGCGCTCTGCACCTTCGATGCACAATGTCTAGACCCCAAACGTTGTGATATTCTGTGCTGGCTGATTTGAAGGGCACGAGTCAGAGACAGGTTCACAAGTACTAAAAACAAACAACAACTACAAAGTTTGTAAACAAGACGCAGATGGAAGAAGAGGTCTGTGATACTTTAACGATCTTCTCACTTGCTGTCTCGGCTTCTACTCTACTGCTACTAGCAACCTTCACACCTCAATGGCCGAGTCCTAACTCACTTAGTGCTGGGGTTTAGCTGTATTTATGTAAAATTCTCCTTCCCCACCCATATTCTCCGGACCACACAGATGGCCAGTACTTAAATCCAATCGCCGACTCTTAGACGACATTAACCCTTAAAATTAAAGCAATTAAATCTTTTTCCAGACTTCAACACTTCGAACATTAATTTTTTTAAAAGAGATTTCCTCATAAAAATAGCCTCTTTGCTTTTAATACCTGTGTGCATAAGATATTATCACTAAGTAGCCTAACTTCATGGTGGTCGTACAAGTCTCTTAAACTTTACGACCTAATCTTTTTGGATTAAAAAAAAAAGGTCAACCACCCACCCATTTACTTATGCCTGGCTTTAACCTATTCTATTTTTATTAATTTATTTATTTATCTATTCTGACCGTGTTCGTTCTCAATCATAGTATCACAAAAGAAAAGAATCCATTTTGATTGTATAATGTTCCAAGAGAAATAATAAAAATAATTTTCTCTTTTGTTTAGAAGAAAATTATCTCCCATTTAAAAAACTTAATGGCATATCCATTTATTGACATTATCAACACCCACACACAAAAATGTTAGTTTCATCTAAAGATTGTATCATTTTTATACATAAAACGTAATGAGGAGTTACGGGGGGTGAGAAATATCTATTCTTTCTCGGCTATGTGCTATATATATATATATATATATATATATATATGGATGAATAAAAAATCATGGGACGAATACTTTCTTATCCAAAAGACTTGTGTTATTATTTTCGTCAGAAGCAGTCATTTTAAAATTTCATTGATTTACAAATATATCCGTTTTAAAACGGCTGAAGAATAAACATCACTGTAGAATTACTGTTGAATGGGCAAGACGAATCAACAAGCAACCTGTCAATATGGATCTTGCATTGTCAGAAGCCTACTGCATAATGGTAGGTTATCTATCAAACACCATAATACCACAGAAACCAAACAGCCAATCAGGACTCAAGGAATGGAATCACCCAAGGGCATGAATGGACTATTCCTGAGTGCCATAAATACCAGCTGCTTTGAGTTGTGCTTTTATTGTTCAAACCAACAGGGTTATTTTATTTTATTTTATTTTTTAGTAAATGAGACAACGCAGCTCCATTGAATTCATTCTTTTCAGGTTTATAATTGAAAACAATTCCACGAGTTTCACCCTGTCAGGGGGTTGGGGGTTAAAATACACAGACTGTATGTCCTGCAGAGGATTAATAATCCCCTCCTCCCAAGTTGTGTCCAGGGTATGACACTAAACTGCATCTAGTGATGAGGCTCCACTTCTAGAGATCTGGGGAGTGTGAAGTGCCCCCTTTTTTTAAATTAATTGCAGGTCCACTATGATCTGGAATTGACGTATTCATTAGGGTCCCATTTATGGGTCAAATAGATCTGTGTCAAGTATACTTGATTGTCTGACATTAAACTATCTGATGGTGGATGGTGAAGTTCCAGTTCTGGAATATGAAGTACTCCATGCATCACCATTACTCCCAGGTCCACTCTGACCTGGAGTGGTAATACCTGTTAGGGTCCCATCTATAAGTTAAATAGAAAAAAAAATTGAGTTTGAACAAAGTTTGAACAAAATGTCTTCGACATAAAATAACCCAACAAGGGTTGACATGCCATAAAATCCAACCAACTTCAATTACAAATACTTGATGTCGGTTTGTTCACAAGGGAGATAACTCCGTGTTTTCTTTTTTTTTTACTTGGGTTTTATGCAGAAAATAGGAAAATATTTATTTACAATTTAGGCAAAGTTATGGAAGCCTATCTTTTCAATACATTGGTGAACTTGATGAAACTGATGTAAGATGTTATCCCTCATGGATTCTGGGATCAGAATTTTTCAGACTCAACCCAGACTCAAAAGCAAGCTCATCTTGGAAGTTAAAAAGGGATTTTTAAGAAGTAGTGATTAAATATTAACCCTTTACCTACCTGAGTGCCCCAACCCACCTGACAATCAAAATGCTGAATCGCCCAAGATCTTCAGCTCTTAGAAAATGATTTAGACTGAACATCCATGAAGTTGGAATTCCCAAATAATCTTAGTTTACATTAAGCATGCACAACAAGGGAGGTAACTTATGGTCAAATTATCTCCCTTTCTTCAAAAAACTATTAATTTTTCAAAACGTCTTAATTCACAATTTAGCTAAGTTATGGATGACTAGACGTGTGTAAATTTCCTACAAAATAAAAGTTACACAGTGTAGCTGATATATGTGAGAAAAAATAGCAACACAATAAGGATACAGGCACTGAACAGTTCGTTCAAATGTCCAGACAAAAAGCGCAATATTTAAAAAAAAGGGGGAATAACTTATGTCCCTTTAGTCTTCCATGAAGAAAAAGAACTATCATTAGTTTGTTGAAAAAAAAATCAATTTTTTTGTTGGGTCGTTCACAAAGCGCTACGTCGCTGACTGCCATCTCGCGTCGGCCAACTGCTTCTCCTCAGCATTCCACTCACTTGTTATTTATGGACACAGTCCCCCAACATCCAGGCACCTGAATTACACCTCGCGTCCATCCAGCGGCTGAATCGCATTTCTTTGCAATCGGTAGGGTGCGGGTTTGACTCCGGCAGGCAAGACAATGTCTTGCTCTTTTTCTAAATGAGTACGGTAGTACTTGTTTTCCGTCACAATGATTTTTTAAATATACAAAAATGTAGGAAAATATATTGTGCAAAATTGTGCATTTTTAAATTTAGATTTTTGGATAGATTAAATAGAGATTTATCTCTGGTGAAAATATTGACTTCAACATGCCACCTTTCAGACATTTGAAATTTATTAAATTTTTAAGTGAATAAAAATAGGCCAATTGAATAAAAAAAAACAACATTTTTTTCACATCAATTCAAAGAAAAACATTGTTTCTAAAACTACAAAGAAGAAAAAATGCTACATAAATTATTTCTTGAGTTTTAAGAAAATAAATTTTAAATTTTCAAATCACTTTTTTGAGTATTGAATTTTTTTATTTCTATTTTTCTATTTTTTTTAATATGTTTTTCAGGATTTGATCTTTCTCGATATGTAAAAATTAGGGACCCGAAAATTTTTGGTAATTGTTTTAAAATTAAGAAATTAAAAAAAACAAAAAATAAAACAAAACATTATTACTTTCCTTGTTTATTTTTGGATATGCCTAATTTGCATTTACCTTATCACAAAAAATCTATTTAAAGGGAGACAACTTTTAATCCCATTAGTTACTTCCCTTCATTTTGTAGAACATTCAATTATAATCAATGTAAATAACCGAAGGTAGGCATACCCAAAAAATCGTCTGCTAGGTTTTTAAAAACTAATTAAAATTAATTAAATCTATTATTTAAGGTCAAACTTTTGTCTAAAATGATAAGTAGTAACATAATGATCATCATTAAAAAAAAGAAAATATCATTACATATGCAGTTTATTTTTAATAGATTTAAAACGATTTGTTTTGGTCAATTTCGACGCGATCCGCCATTCTGTCTCTTTTTCAATGGTTTTAAGTGCTTGTTTACAATTTTAATGTAACATTCGTGATTGAAAAAAAATTACCAAAAAATCAGGTAATTATCCGATTTTAATGAAATTTTCAGTATTGATTTAACAATTAATGAATTTTATGATGCATCAGTTATTTCATTTCAAAACTTTAATTTAGTATTTTTGCTATGAAAAATTAATATATAAAATTCATTTAAAATGTGAAAAGCCTGATGTTAAGTTTAAAATGTTATATTTTTAGATTCTAAAAATAAATATCTATTTAATGCAAACCTTATTTTATTACATCAAAGTATACTTTTTGAAGAAAAACTCGATTGAAAATGTACCCCACCCCCTTTTAAGCAGAAAAATATCAATGTATAATTTTTTTCTTTTATGAGATAATAGCCAATTAAATAATTATCGAAATGAGTAAAAAAGAAATCTCAAAAATATAATTATCTATTATTTTTTTACATTTTATTTTTCAATTTTTGGTACTTATTTTCTCATAGAAAAGCAAACCGTAAAATTTTTTGTTGTTGTTTCTATTCATAAGTTCGGTCTTTTATCTCATTATTCATACTGTAATTAGTACAGACCAACTTGAAAAAAATGTTACGCCCCCAACATAAGGGGGATCAAAATTAAGTGACCTGAAAAAAAAAATGAGAAAGATTTTAAATAAAATAAATAATGCATTATAAAGATCATTCATTGATAAATAAACACTGAAAATTTCATTAAAATCAGATAATTTCCTGATTTTTGGTAAATTATTTTCTGAAGGGGGGGGGGCTAAAGTCATTTTGTCAAAAACGCAGTTTAGCATCATTTTGGGTATACCTAACATTTACCCTTTTACAAAAAAATCTACTTAAAAGGAGACAACTTTTAATCACATTAGTTACTTCCCTTCATTTTGTAGAAAATTCAATTCTAAATAATGTAAATAAGCGAAGGGGTAATTTTCCTTTTTCTGAAACTCATTGAAGTACTAAAACAATGGAAAAATGTTAATATTTCGAACATGGCTTTTGCGGATGGCAGTGATACGTAAAGGGTTAAAAAACTTTTAAAAAAATTTCACATTTCTAAATTTAGAAAATAAATAGCTAAACTGTATGAATTCATTTTTCTTATATACATTTAGGCATATTCTAGGTATACCCAAAATTGGCCTAAAATACGTTTTTGACCAAATGAATTTAGCCCCCCCCTTACAGAAAACAATTTCCCAAAAATCAGGGAATTATCAGATTTTAATGAAATTTTCAGTGTTTATTTATCAATGAATGATCTTTATAATGCATTATTTCTTTTATTTCAAAACTTTCTCATTTTTTTTTCAGGTCATTTAATTTTGAACCCCCTTATTTTGGGGGTGTAAAATCTCGGCGAGTTGGTTCCCCGTTTGATACAGTATAAATAAAAAGATAAAAGTTGTAAATAGAAACAAAAATTTAAGGGGAATATTTTATCAGAAAATGTTGCCAAAAAGACTTTTCTCTGTTGCGATTATTTAGACTGGGAGAGAATTCGGCCCGTTTTGTCATCCGTAGTTAAAAATTGACGACTTTTTAAAACCTCTGAAAATATGCAGCATTTCATAGCATATTTTTTTCACTTAGATTTTCTTCCGAGCAAAATATTTTTAAATATATTGGATATATTGGATAGAAATTTCAATGTTTTATCTTTTACTTCGAAATACCTTGATGTGAAAACATACGAGATAGTAGAAAAATGGCTATTTAGGTCACCCATAAAAAATTGCTCGGAGAAACATCATCAATGAAAATGGTCTTTAGACCAGGTCTAAAGAAAAGAGTTATGTCCCCTTTTGAACATCTCTACACAAAACCTACAGTTTTCGACAAAAAATATGTATGGGTGATTGATACTAAAGTAAAGTAGATATTAAAAATATTTTTTCAGAATCTAATAATATGACATTTTAAACTTAAAATCATGCTGCTCATATTTTAAATGAATTTTATTAATTTATCATAGCAGAAATACCTAATTAAAGTTTTGAAATGAAATAACTGATGCATTATAAAATTCATTAATTTCATTAAAATCGGATAATTCCCTGATTTTGGTAATTTTTTTTCAATCGCGAATGTTACAATTTATTTTGTAAAAACGGATTTTAAGCAGCTTTCGGTGGACATCTTGATCGAAATTGACCGAAAAATTAATTTTTAATGTATTAGGAATAAATTACGTGTGTAATATTATTTTGATTCTTTTTTTTTCTTTTTTTTTTATTAATACCTCATTATGTTACTAATTTTCGAGTTAGACAAAAATTTTGACCTTAAATAATCGATTTAATTAATTTTAATTCGTTTTTAAAATTTGTAGCAGCCGAATTTTTGGGTATACCTACGTGGTATTTTACTTATAAATAACATTAGATTACGGAAACTCCCGAAGTAGCCTAACCCTAAAACTCACGTCTCAAAGACTTCGGGTATTTCCGTGAAATGTAATGAAATCTTGTGCACTGATCTTCATTAATCTCCAATTAACATCAAAGCATTATTACAAAAAAGGCTTCAATGGTGTCGTGGAGTGTAAATATAAATAAACTGTTTTCTAATGTCGCTCTTCAAAGAGTGAGGTAAGAAAATCCCTTCCCCCCAAAAAATGCGGTAAGCAAACGACAATGTTTTCACAGTAAAATTTATACTCATCTTTTTTGAAACACAGAAATCACCATATTTTATGCATCATAGGATAATATTGTAAGTGTCTGAAGTTTTTTTTAAATTAATTTCAACAAACACATTTTTTAAATTTTTCAGCCGTAAATTCGTATTTTTAGTAAAATCCACTCAGACACTTTTGTTTATATTCGTATTTATTTTGAATAATAATTATAATTTTTTAAAAATATACTAGCTTGCACCACGATCGGTCACATTTTTATTAGTTTCAATTTTGTATACCTCCCCCTCCCCGTTTAATTTTTCCTCGATTGAATTTGTACAAAACTCAAATTTCAAAACAATTTTCACACCTGTAATTTGATTTTACAATGCCTCCCCCCCACACTATAAAATACAAATAAGAACTCAAATGTCACTTCTTTTTAATACAATTTAAACTTATTTGAATTTCGAAAATAAATACTAGTAGGCACTACCAAAATGTCGTCTGCTTTTTGGTATGAAAATTCTTGGGACTGGCATTTTTGTCGTCTGCTAGGAATTTTAAAAGCGAATTAAAAATAATTAAATCTATTATTCAAGGTTAAACTTTGTCTAAATCGATAAGTAGTAACATAATAACCATCATTAAAAAAAGAAAAGTATCATTACATATGCAGTTTATTTTTAATAGATTTAAAAATATTTGTTTTGGTCAATTTCGACGCGATCCGCCATTCTGTCTATTTTTCAATGGTTTGTTTACAATTTTAATGTAACATTCGCGATTGAAATTTTTTTTTTACCAAAAATCAGGTAATTATCTGATTTTAATGAAATTTTCAGTATTTATTTATCAATTAATGAATTTTATAATGCATCAGTTATTTTATTTCAAAACTTTAATTTAGTATTTTTGCTATGAAAAATTAATATATAAAATTCATTTAAGATGTGAAAAGCCTGATGTTCAGTTTAAAATGTTATATTTTTAGATTCTAAAAATAAATATCTATTTAATGCAAACCTTATTTCATTACATCAAAGTATACTTTTTTTGAAGAAAAACTCGATTGAAAATGTACCCTGCCTTTTTAAGCAGAAAAATTATCAATGTATAATTTTTTCTTTTATAAAATAATAGCCAATTAAATAATTATCGAAATGAGTAAAAAAGAAATCTCCCAAAAATTAATTATTCATTATTTTTTTACATTTTATTTTTCGATTTTCGGTACTTATTTTCTCATAGAAAAGCCACCGTAAAAAATGTTTTTTTTGTTTCTATTCATAACTTCGGTCTTTTATCTCTTTATTTATACTGTAATTTGAAAACTATAAGACCAACTTGAAACAGAAAGTTACACCCCCAACATAAGGTCAAAATTAAGCGACCTGAAAAAAATTAGAAAGTTTTTAAATAAAATAAATAATGCCTTATAAAGATCGTTAATTGATAAATAAACACTGAAATTTTCATTAAAATCCGATAATTCCCTGATTTTTGGTAAATTATTTTCTGTAGGTTGGGGGGCTAAAGTCATTTTGTCAAAAACGCATTTAAGGCCCATTTTGCCAGTAGCTAGAAAATGGATTCCTGCCTTTATTTACGCTATATTTTTTCCTTGACGGTAAAAGGCGTAAAATAGGCACAGCTCTCAATTTTACAATATATTTTGAAAATTCAAAATTAAAAAATATAAAATGTAAAATTTTAATAGAAAAAAAAATTGCCTGAATTCTTATTTTAGGCACTGCCAAAGTTGCCGAAAAATCAATGTTTTACAAAAAAAATTAACTCATCTGATTGAGAAATATTTACCAAAAATCAGGGAATTATCTGATTTTAATAAAATTTTCAGTGTTGATTTATCAATGAATGAATTTTATACAGATATATTTGAGCAAAATTTAGCGAAAAAATAGTTTAAAATGTATTAAAAATAAATTACATGTGTAATATTATTTTGCTTTTTTTAATTTTTTTTTTTACTTTTGTTACTCTGAGGTAGAGTAAAAAAGTAATGGCATTTTGTTTAGGACAGGTATTCAAAATGCAGCTGGTCATCTGTGAAACACATCCCTACTTCTCCACATAGTCACTGTTTCTCTCAATAGCAATGTTTCACCTTCGAATGAGAACATTTATCCCTGCTCCGTAAAATTCTGTTAACTGTTCTTTGAGCCGCTTCTTCACTACAAATTTCACTTCCTCATCTCTGGAATAATGTTTACCTCTCTTTCATGGGTCCGAAGAGATGATAGTCTGAAAGCGCTAAATCTGATGAGCATGGAAGATGCAGTAAAGTTGTCCACCCGAATGAGGTGATTTTCTCCATTGTTCTGATGCTTGTGTGCGGTCGAGCATTGTCAAAGCAGAAGGAGGAGGACATTGTCATTTGGAAAATTGGCTCTTACTTCTTGGATTCTTGTTCATTACGGTCTCAATTTTGGCCTTAGTTTTAGGAAAAAAAAAAAAATTAACATGAAATAACTGTGGTGAAACTGGAAGTTCTTACTACGACGAATAAAAGTCAAGTGACAAAAATTAATGATCTGCGCAAGAGGATTGCGCAGCCTGGTAAAAAGAAAAATTGAAATAAATATTTGTACATTTTCGACCAATCAGAGACATTCGCACCTAAAAGAAATTTACCAAGTAGACCCAATTTGGAGCCTGCTTATTTCTTATAAATAATGGAATTTTCGGATACCAACTAGAAAGAATTTATTTGTCTAAACGAATCCACGTCTTCCAGCGTAAGATAAAATCACATTCACTTTTAAGAAGGTATGATCAATTGTATCTTTCTCTATATTTATAATCAACCATTTACGAGATGAGCAATTTATTTGTGCCTGACTGTTTTGTGACTTTGAAATCTTACCCTTTCTTTCTCATTTCAAAATTTATAACATCTCTTTTCTCACATGTTATAATGAACTTTACAAAAATTACATTTTTGTACAAAGACTGATGAAAGAACTTTGCCCGATATTTCTGCATTACCTTTTTGTAAACTTAATCTTAATATAAGTTGTTTGTTTTAAAACTGAATTTTGTTTTTATTTATGCCATGTGCCTACATATTTAAATGTTCTTATGGTGTGTTTTATGTTTTGAATTATATTTTTTTAAACTGGTGACCTCATAACCTATAACAAACAACCCTAAATATTACCACTATATAAAGAAATGACATTACTTTTCGACTTAAGCAAAAGTTTAACCTTAAATAATCAATTCAATCAATTTTAATTCATTTTTAAAATGAAAAGCAGATGACAAATTGGCAGTATTTGTATTTTATCAGGCAAGGGGGGGGGTGCATTGTAAAATACGGTAAAACAAAAAATAGTTGAATTATTTTTCCGATAAAAAGAGAAAAAGTACACAGTATGAAAATTGTTTTTAAATTTCAGTTTGTGTTTTGTAAAAAATATATTGTAAAATTTCAATTGAAAAATAATTTTTCTGAGTTCTTATTTGTATTTTATACGGGGGGTGGAGGGGGGGGGTAAAATTTCTAAATTAATATGTCAATAAAAAATGATAAATAGCCCTCGATAAATATGGGATTGTTTTACGCCTGTTACCCTCAAGGGAAAACTTTGCATAAATAAGGCTAGGAATCCACTCTGACAAAATGTTTATTGATACATTATTTCTTAAACTGTGGAAATTCAGATTATTCCTATCGTTGTATCAAGGGAAATAATTAAAAATTTTTTTTAAATTTCTTCATTTTAAAACAATTACCAAAAATTAGGAAATTGTGCAATTTTAATGAAATTTTCACCATTTTATTAATTAATCACTTAATTTTGTATTAAATAGCATATTTTATTAAAAAGATTTGAAAAAAATGTTTTTTTTATCAATTATGATTGTAGTGGAGATTGTTCAACTTTTGGTCATTTGAATAAAAACAAATTCAAGTCGTTAATTTTTACATTTAAGAAATATCAAAATTACTTCAAAAAATTAAGAATTAAAAAAAAAAAAATTTCAACATCCAAAAAAAATTATTTGAAAATTTGAAACTTATTTTCTTAAAACACCAAAAATCATTTTTGTAGCATGTTTTTTTTTTCATAGTTTTAAAAACAATTTAAAATAATTTTCTTTGAATTGATGCAAAAAAACATCTTTTCTCTGATTCAATTGACTATTAAATTTTAAGTGAATAAAAATAGTCCATTTTTAAACGTCTGGAAGGTAACATGTTGTACACAACATTTTTGTTATGAATAAAGATTTACCTAATCTATCTATAAATACATGATTAAAAATGTACAATCCTGCGCAACAAATTTTCCGAGATTTTTATATATTTAAAAATTACACTGGTTTACAAAAAAATATTTTTTGTCTGAGGCAAGAATGTGAATAGGTGTTTTTTTACTAATTTGGGTGTGCTGAATTCAAATTTATAAACCGTTTTGCTCTATCACCTCTATTTCTGTCTTTTAAATATTCTCATTTTAGTATATACAGAGTATATACATGCTTATTTCAACAGTTGCAGCAGCTTATTACAGATAAAACAGGATAGATAAAGAACATTGACGGAATAAATATACTTGGATGACACAATGTACACAATTCATAGTACTGCAGACAGTTAGAAGTGTGTTTTCTTAGATAATCTGCTGTATTTTGCCCCCGGGATGTCACGCAAGAGCATCCAGCAGAAGTTTCCCATCATGCCGGGGTTCCACTTGCCTTGGTAGTTGCTCTCCATCTTCGTAATGTCTTAGTGGAATCTTTCTCCGTGCTCATCACTCACTGCTCCAAGGTTTGGAGGGAAGAAGTTGAGGTGGGAATGGAGAAAATGAATTTTGAGTGACATTCAGCATCCCATATTCTCATAAGTCTTTAGCAACTTCTCAATACAGGCTTGGTATGCGTGTGTTATCAAGGAAGCCACTACAGACTGACTTAAATGCTTCCCATGCTCTCAGTTTCCTGCATAATAACTAAAAAAGAAGACATAAATCACACAATATTTGAAATTAACCCTGAATGCATATATGCCTTTATGTACAGTATGTGTACAAAATGTACAGTATGCATATCTAAAAAACTAGAGGTGATAAGTAAAAACTGATTCCAAATCTGAATTCAGCACGCCCAAATTAGGTTAAAACAGCTATTTTTGTGCTTGCCTCAATTTCTTTGTAAACCAATGTTATTATTAATGATTGTTCTATTCTGTTTATGGAAGATTTACTGTGATATAAGTTATTCCTCATTTTACTTTTAAAAAAAAACATACCCTGTATTTTCACTCTGGGGACAATGGCAGCTGTTTAGTGCACACGTCCTTGTTGAATTGTTAATGTTTCTTGTTTTTCTGCAACTGTAACTTTGCTGTATGAAATTTTACACATGTAGATTTTGTTTGAGTGTCAGGTTTTTTCCAGATGAAAAACATAAAAAAACAAAAAAATGAGTTATCTCCCTCTAACCATTTGTTCATACCTACCTAACATCTAAGCCTAAAATAACCCTAGATAGGTTGACATATCATTAAAATGAATCATTTTATATTTTCAGATGTCAATTACGGTCAAGCACAAATGAACTCATCTGATAACCATACGTATGTATTGTACAAAGGAACAAAATTTAAAACAATCGGCCAATTAAACATTTTTCCCTTGATTGAAGTGTCGCATTTTGCATTAAAAAAAAAATTTGCTGATATCAAACTACGTACTCTGCAGGGTGATTGTAAAGTAACTCCCTATTTTAAAAATTTAAAACAATCGGCCAATTAAACATTTTTCCCTTGATTGAAGTGTCGCATTTTGCATTAAAAAAAAAATTTGCTGATATCAAACTACGTACTCTGCAGGGTGATTGTAAAGTAACTCCCTATTTTAAAAATCTTATAATTTATTTCTGAATCATTATTTTTACAAAAAATGAAAAGATAACATGGAGTTTTATTTAAAATTCTATATGGTCTCAAGACGCTCAGGAATTGCATCAACTGATATTCCCAGGAACTCTTGTGGAATGGCAGAAAAAAATAATCGTATTCATCCTTTAAGTTCTTCCAAAGTCATTGGTTTCATAGACTTGCTCCTTCAACCAACTTCAAAGAAAGAAATCGCAGGGTGTTAAAACAAGGCTTCTAGTCGGCCACTCAAGTGGACCATGTCTACCCATCCATCTTC
The DNA here is from genome assembly GCA_023376005.1 of Doryteuthis pealeii. Classification (NCBI taxonomy): domain Eukaryota; kingdom Metazoa; phylum Mollusca; class Cephalopoda; order Myopsida; family Loliginidae; genus Doryteuthis; species Doryteuthis pealeii. Next base: position 108,468,402 of record CM042151.1, read on the forward strand.
CAGGAAAATGATGATTCAGCCATTTACAAACACAAAGACTAAAATAGGGAGTTACTTTTCAATCCCCCTATAGACTAACCGTATCAGACATTGGGAACTTGTTTTTATTTCTTTCCCAAGTTAAACAATGAAGAATCTTGAAGAGCAACGGGTTTGCGTGAAATTTTGTTACAAACTTGGAAAGACTTTTACTGAAACTTTTCTAATGTTGCAAACGGCATACGGGGAGGATTGTTTGAGTCGCACACAATGTCACGGTTGGTACCAGCGTTTCAAATCTGGCAGAACGTCCACCAAAGATGATCCTAAATCAGGACGACCCTCCACGTCGACGGATGACTACCACATCGAAAAGGTGCGGGCTGCGATCCGTGGAAATCGGCACCTGACTGTCCGCGAGGTTTCCGAGGAAGTTGGAATCTGTAAAAGTTCATGCCACATGATCTTGAAAGAAAAACTCATGATGCACCTTTTTGCTGCAAAATTCATTCCACATTCACTGACAGACGAACAGAAAGAGTATCGCGTTAAAATCAGTCAGGAGCTCATTAATCGTACAAATGCTGACAAAGACTTTTTGAAAAATGTTGTTACCGGTGATGAAAACTGGATGCACGGCTACGATGTTGAAACCGATAAGCAGTGGGTTGGAACGACATCACCTCGTCCGAAGAAAGCACGTCAGACAACCTCAAACATGAAGGTTATGCTGATTGTGTTTTTTGACTGTAACGGCGTTGTTCATCATGAGTTTGTTCCGCGGAATCGGACGATCAATAAAGAGTTTTACCTGGAGGTTCTGAAACGTTTAATAGATGCAGTACAAACGAATAGGCCTGAGGCGTGGCGAAACAAAACATGGATGCTGCACCATGACAACGCACCTGCGCACACATCACTTCCGATCCGTGAACTTTTAGCAAAACACAAAACAATTCTTGTCCCTCAGTCACCTTATTCTCCGGATTTGGCCCCGGCAGAGTTTTTCTTGTTCCCGAAACTGAAATCCACCTTGAAAGGTTGTCAGTTTCAGACAGTAGAACAGATAGAAGAACATGTGCGACAAAATCTGAATGCAATCCCTCACAATGAATTCCAGAATGCATTTCACTGTTTGAAAAAACGGTGGAAACAATGTATCGACAATGGAGGGGAATATGTTGAAGAAGCTAAGTCATTATACTAAGTGGTGTAGTTTTCTTCTCCTAGATTGGTTGCCTAAACTAAAAAAAACAATATGCCCTACTATTTACATATTGCTGGGGGAAGAACATATGGATTCAGGATATTTCAAAAGGCAAAGTGAAACACAAACAGCCTTGTCGAAGATTTGAACTCGTGTCACCTATTCCATTTCTTCAGACAATAATGTGAGATGACCTGTTCTGCGCTCTGCACCCTCAATGCACGATGTCTAGAACCCCAAACGTTGTGATATTCTGTGCTGGCCGATTTGAAGGGCACGAGTCAGAAAACAGGGTCACAAGGATTTTTAAAAAAAAACAAACAACAACTACAAGTGTTTGTAAACAAGACGCGGATGGAAGAAGGGTGTGTGTGATACTTTAGAAATCTATCTCAACTGGCTGGCTACTGACTTCACTTGCTGTGGATTCGTGGCTAACTACTGCTACCGACGTTAACACCTCTAGGGCCCGGGGTTGACTGCCTCAGTGCTGGAGTTTAGCTGTATTTATGTCAAACTCTCCTTCCCCACCCATCTTCTCCGGACCACACAGATGGCCAGTACTTAAATCGAATCGCCGACTTCTACTCGTCATTAACCCTTAAAATTAAAGTAATTAAATCTTTTTCCAGACGTAGTGTCTTCAATACGTCGACCATTAATTTTTTCAAAAGAGATTTTCTCATAAAAATAGCCTCTTTGCTTTTAATACCTGGGTGCATAAGATATTATCACTAAGTGGCCTAACTTCATGGTGGTCATACAGGTCTTTTAAACTTTACGGCCTAATCTTTGGATTCATAAAAAGGTCAACCACCCACCCCTTTTACTTATGCCTGGCTTTATCCTATTCTCTTTTTTTATTCATTTATTCATTTATTTATTCTGACCATGTTCGTCTTCAATCATCGTATCACAATTCCATTTCCTCAGACAATAACCATTATACTAAAAGTGCTCCTTGATTATCATCATTTTTTTCTTTTCTGAATAAGAATTCAAAGGGTTAAAAGAATGATATATTTTTCATGCATGTTTTTAACTTTACAATTTTCAATTCCTTTCAGGCTGGACGTTACGTAAATGCAGAATTCTGGGCACCTCATCAAAAAAGTTCAGAGAAAACTCCACTTGTTTAGACATAGTTAAGTTTATGTAAATATAACCTAAATATAGTGTTATCTGCATTATTCAGTCTATTGTCCTCATCTTCATTGTTATCTGTACAACGTTTTGGCCGATATGCCCTCTGGCCCTCTTCAGGTATTTCTTGTCGGACTCGGGAACCTTCTTTTCAATTTGACACATGGCCTACTCCATAAAAGAGTTAGGTTAAGACAGTTCTAAGTGACAGTTATCTCTATACTGCAGGTTCAATCCTGGTCAGGGTCGGCAGTAACATAGAATAATAATTAACAGTTTAACGCCTCTACACCAGCTAACCTCGTCTCCCGTATCAACCACCCTCGGGAAGTTCATTGTGAATACTGCGCTCTTCGCCAGCCACCCGACATTTTCATTGTGAACACTCATCGCCCCTCACCACCCACACACTGAAGAAAATAAAGATGGGTCCTATTTTTATATATACATGTCTGTGGTTTTATTGAAGTCCAGTCAAGCGGCTATACAACATGGAGACGTCCCATCATGGTGTAATGGTTAAGATAGTCTGGCAGATCAATTACTACTGAATAGACAGTTCAATCCACACTTGATGCTGCATACTTGTGAGCTTGTGTCACATCCTACCCATAGCAGATGATAAGACACCCTAGGTGTTTACCAAATAGCAAGTTTGATCCACACTGGAAGCCCTATAGTTATGACCTTGTCTCACATCCTACCCATGGTAAACAAGTTGGGTAAATACCTAGAGTGTCCCATCATGATGTAATAGTTAGCAAGCTAGTCTCGCAGATCCAGTAATACTGAATAGCAAGTTCAATCCTTGCTGGATGCACCATACTGTTTGGCTTGGTTTGTTTTGTGGCATATCAACCTCGGTGGGTCATTTAATACCAAGTTGTGAAATAAATTCATTCTTAATGCATCATACAATTTTGTTTATAAACTCATGTTTTTCTATTCAACCCATAGATGAGACCCTAACAGGTACTACCACTCCGGGTCAGAGTGGACCAGGGAGCAATGGTGATGAATGGGTGCTACACATTCCCCAAACCTCCAAAACTGGAACCTCACCATCAGATAGAGTTTAACATCATTATATAGACCCTCAGTCACCACCTTCTAGCACCCATATGATAAAAAGGTATTGGGGCTTGCCATAAGAGCTTGGAAAAAAAAAGGGTGCTAGGGCTTGAAGTAACCAGCCAATTGATCAGAGATGGCATCTCCGACTGCCTGTCTAGTCCAAGATAGGATCAAAGTGGAGTATTGCAAGTCATCCACCTGGGTTCTATCCTTAAGTATCACGGGTCGCCACCCACGGCCAACAGGTGGCCCCATTGGGGGAGTCTTAACCCTCTGTAGAGGTGCAGTCGGTGCATTCTAATGCCCCACTGACAGGGCAGCACTCACACAGGGAAAAAATCTGGAATGATGCTAAGACAATATTAAACAAGCATACAACAGAAATGACTGATTCTAGTAACAGTTAATGGTAATCTTGAACTTTAAGTGACTAAATTTTTATCATAAAATTGTGATTATGCATTATTTAAAATAAAGTTAACTGTTACTAAAAAAACATATTTTGGAGTAAAAAAAAAAAAAATGCATTTTAATGGATTTGAAAATCGTTGTTTTCTCTGTGAAAATTACATTGAATCAAAGATGGCTGCCATTGTTTACAAATGCTTCATCAACCAATCAAGAAATACCAGTTAGTCTGGTTGAGAACAGCAAAGCCCAACAACCAGATAATAAAAGCCAAGAGAATAGTTGAACAGAAAGAAGTAGAGAATTATTACTGTTATAAACAACTCTTTTCGATGGAATCTTATTATAGTTCAAGTGCCCATATATCAAGATCGTTGCTACCCACAAACTTAAAATATTTTTTGGTGGTTGGTTTTGAAGGCTATCACAATGCAAGTGTAAATGAAAATAAGGTAACTATAGTGTTGTTTGTTAACCTCTAATTTATTCTTAATATTTCAAGATAAAATCTCTTCGACAGAAGATTTATGAAACTAAAGCTGTTGTTAGTGACTGTCCATTCTGTTTTGTGTCTTATATCTTCCAAATTCTCAATGTCAGTTAAACACAAGAATCATTATAGTGTGGAACCACACACAAACTGAAACTCTTGCATGGCTAGTGCATAAAAATTGCATGTATCCCTTCTTTTAAGGTGCCTCAGGCAATAAACCCAGCCCTGCTCCTTTAAATCAAGGGGGTAGGTGTTGCCTGGGAGATGCCCCCCCCCCGGGATCATTCTGATATTGATATCTTACTGGTCCAGTGGCCAAAGCCACTGGACACAGGTTCCAAAGCTTGTGGGAAGACCAGCAGCTTTTCAATCCCAAGTAAAATCTGATATTTTGAATACTGTTTCCTGGCAAGCAAGTTTCCATATAGAATAGTGGCACAGTGTTAAGATCCCTACACCACTTTTCCTTATATCCAACTCAGCTAACTCTAACACGCTCACCCCCTCTCTATATCTTTCCATACTCTTTCTGTCAATCTTTCTTATATTTTTTCTGTGTAGCATTTCTTTGCTCCAAAATTGGAACTTCATCACTCGATGCAGTTTAATGTCATACCTGGGACACAAAGACCCTCAGCCACTGCCTTCTAGCACATATATGATAAAAAGGATTAGGGGTTTGTCATAAGGGCAATTGGGTTAGGACAATTATATAGGTGACCAGCTAATTGATTGGAGGGGGCCTCTCTCACTGCCCATCTAACCTAAATAAGGTAAAGTGGAGTGTTGCATGTCATGGACTACTCAGCAACCAGGGTAGCATCCTTAAGCATAATGGGTCACCAAACAGAGCCAACAGGTTGCCTTGTCAAGCCCTAGTACCTATACATATATTTACCAACCCCTCCGCACAAGCAGGATGAGACACAAGGTCAATTTCTTAAGCGGAGTTTAACAGGTTTGAATTCAGAGTTTTCCTTCTCCTAGACTGGTTACCTAGCCATGGTTAAAGAGCCCAGTCTTCCCTGTTATTTTCCCATAGCTGGAGGGAGAATTGGATTCATACCTTTCCCAAGGGTATTAGTGCCATGTGAAATGCAGCTTCATCCTGGAATTGAACTCGGGTCGACGAGTCCATTTCCTATGACTAACCATTAGTCCACATGCCTCCTAGCACCTATACGAGTGCTCCAACCCTATTACCTTTATAGCAAACCTCAACCCTTTTTATCATATATGTGCTAGAAGGCAGTGGCGGAGGGTCTTATTGTCCTAGGCATGACATTAAACTCTATCTGATTGTGAAGTTCCCATTTTGAAGCTCAGGGAAATGTGGAGTACTCCTTTATCACCATTACTACCAGGTCCACTCTAAACTGGAGTGGTAGTACCTGTTAGGACCCCATCTATGGGTTAAATAGAAAAAGTTTTAATAAATGTGTTAAAAAAATTGAGTTAAAAAAAATTGCATACCCATCATGAATGAATAAAACAAAAATGTCTTTAGCATAAAATAACCCAATTGGTTGACATGCCATAAAACCAACCAACTGAATCTCCATTATTAATAGATTAAAACTTAAATACGTGCACCTGGCGGAAGATGCATAGAACTGATTAGAATGATTTGAGCTGGTGTGCACATAAGCAAAACTCAGATATCTGCTTTATTATGAAAAAAAAAAAAAAAGATTATATTTGTTTCAGTTTGTTATAAAATATAATGGTTAATTACAAAGTGTTCTTTGATAAATTTTTTGTTGTAGGAAAGGTCTACGTATGACTATTTCTCAATAAGATTTTCTTAGTAACTTGGATGTAGAAAATTCAAAGATGTCTGTTTTACTATATATAAAAAATATTATTATTGTTTCTGTGGAATATAGAGTGTAATGGTTGATTACAAAATGTCCTTTGATTATTTCATTTTCAAGGAAAGTCTGTGGGTGACTAATTATTACCCTATAAGATTTTCTTAGTAACTTGGATATTGCACATAAGGACAAATCAGATAATTATCTTTTCCTTCATTTTTAGACATTTTGGAGTATATAAAGCAATTTTCAACCAGCAACAAATATTGCACTCATCATCAACTATTACTTATCAATATTTTCCTATCAACTAAACAGAAACTAATCGACTCTGCCTTTATCTCGGTTTTATGAGAAGTCTTTGTGGGTCTGGACATCACTTTATTTTCCTTAATTTTTTTCTTCAGGTTACTTCTGATTTACTTGGAATACCAATCAAGTTAATTTAGATTTCACGATATTTTAACATTAAATATTGTTAGAATTTGCTAGGATCAAATGAAAAACAATTACAAATTTCAATACTAAATAGGGACCCTAATTTTATGTTTTAAATTTTTCTCAATTCCATTTTCACTTTTGGCAAATTTCGTTTTTTTTCCATTTCCATGTTTGGGGAATTCTGTTTTTTATGGGATTTTTTTCTTGCAGTGTACATTATGATGTGATACACTACTTTGTGAGAAGAGATCATTTAAAAAAAAATGTGGTACCTATACAAGCTAATTTTTAATTGATAAATCAATGGTTGATGCATTAAATTTGTTACCAGAAAAAAAAAAAAAAAAATCGTCTAGATGCCATACACACCACCAATTTTCCCTGTGAAATTTACCCCCCCCCCACTATATTTAACACAATGAAACTTGCATAAAGTTTGATATTATCTTGAAAAACTTTTGTCCATTCGAAAGAAGAAACATTAAATAAACACTTGATGATTTAAAAAAAAATTTTCAGATTACAGAAATAATGAAAATTATGAACAAAAAACAATCAATTGAAATTTGAAATAGCCAAAAAGAAGTTATGACTAGAGACTTTTTAAAAAATTCCATGAAAAATCAATTAATGGTTGGATTTTCACAAATTTCCATAATTACTTACCTTTTGATGTAAATATTTCTGAAATATTTTTTTTTTAAATATATTAGGGGAAATATTTTCTTTTGTACAAGGTCTCGCCCACCTATGTTATTTTATGAAATATGAAAAAATGAATTGACAAAAAATGATTTTTTTTTTTTTGTGACAGAGAACAAGTACCACCGTACTCATTTGGAAAAAGAGTGAGAGTGTCTTGCCTGCCGAAGTCAAACCCGCGCCCTCCAAAATGCAAAGAAATGAGATTTAGGCACTGGATGGATGTGAGGTGCAATTGAGGTGCCCAGATGTTGGGGCCTACACGCATCCATCCGAATGCACGAGAACTGTGCACGGGCGAGAGGTTCGACTGATGTGCCCGGATGATAAGGGAAAACGGCAGTATAAGTAGAAGTGGGGTGACGGCAGTAAGAGTGTTGCGACTTCAGCTGCTGGTAGACGAAGACAGTATTGTAGCCTGCGAATAAGGTGTTTGACTTTTCTTCCCCTCCTCGCCCCTCAACAAAGAAGATTTACTTGAAACCCCATAATTGTGCAAAGAAACCAAACCAATCTTAAACAGACTGGAGATCGAAAGACTGATCATAAGCAGAACAAACAAATATTTATTTCCCCCCTCTATTTTTTTCCTTCTATATTTTCTATAAAGATAAGAGTCTGAATAATTATATCAGCAGATTTTTATAAGTTTAAATGCGAGAGTTTTCTAGTAAAAGAACCATTAATACAGAATTCTGGTAAAAAATATCAATAAAGAAACTGATCGTGTCATAAACAAAACAGTGTTTTACTTATTTTTTCAAGATAACGATGAGTAATTTTTCTCCAATTGGATAATTTGATCTTTAAATTAACTGTTTTTCTTTGTAACAACTCTTTATGTTCGTTATTTCTTTTTTGCGAGATTTAAAAGAAAAAGTTGAAAAATATTTGTTTCTTCCTTCCAAATCGCCTAAACTGATCATGTGACCTATTTGGTTGGTACCTAACGTGCCAGAATAAGAAGTAAAAAAACAATTTTTTTTTAGGTCATGGTTTCAAATTCCCTGTTGTCTTGTTTTTCTGTTAACTTAGCAGCAGATAAAACAGGACATAATAGAGTCTATGGGGAGGGGGGGTAGGATCCTGGATTTCCTGGGTGCGGCTGTTTATCTGAGTCTCGTTAGATCCGGATGCGAATTGTACACACACGCAAACAAATGTTTTCGCTTGTGTCAATTTACATGTTAAACAGGTTAATCCGGGATCATTTTGGTATCAGTATTCATTATACCAACAGAGAACTTTCTGAGCTGTTTGAGAGTTTGTTTCAGATTTCTAATAAAGAGAAAAATCAACCTACCCTAGTGTAGAGTAACACCAGTACAATTTTTATTTAAAAAATCCTACTCGTTTGGTTTGGTTTTACGGCATATCAACCTCAGTGGGTCATTTAATGCCGATAAAGCTTTTAAATTTTTCAAAATTCATTCTTAATAGATACTTAATTTTTTTATTTATTTAAACACATTTTTCTATTGAACCCATAGATGGGACCCTAACAGGTACTACCACTCCAGGTCAGAGTAGACCCGGGAACAATGGTGTCAAGGAGTGCTCCACATTCCCCAAACCTCCACAACTGGAACCTCACCATCAGATTGAGTTTAACGTCATTCCCAGGACATGTAGACCCTCAGCCACCACTGTGAAGAGATATGTTATATAATGTAAAGTTTAGCAGAGGCGTATAAGATAGAAATATATATATATTTATTTATGTTGCAAATGTACAGTGATATGTATTATGTGAGTCTAGGCCTGGATAGCGTTTGTAAGTAGTTCTACACCGTAAGAAATATATTTATTATCATTAGTAAAAAATTTTAAGTTTTCATACAATTGAATATTATAATGGTCTTGTTCCTTAATCTTCCGACTGTTATCATCTTGCAACACCCTCTGGTTAAAAATGAAACTGTCCAAATCATCTAAGATGAAATGCAAAAATGTAAATCCTGATTATCTGGTGTTACTTATCTGCTGAATTCTTATTTCTTATGAGTGTCATCACCTCAGCTAAATCATCGACCATTTCGTTTTTATTATAAAGAAATGGTAAGAAAAAGGATACATAGAAAAAATATAATAAGGAAGAAAGAGAGTGGGTGTGCACATGGAAGCGATAATGCTAATCTGTTTCAATCAAACATAATGAAAAGAAGAAAAAAAAAGAGTGAGAGTTAAATCAAGATTATTAAACTTTTTATATATTGAACTACTTGCAATAATTCTCAAGTGAACACATTGTTATATACACAAAAATAGATATCTCCCGATACACTAATTCAACAATTCAATTCACGCACACACCGCAATAAAGAGATACATAAACTCGCCAACAAAACAAAACATAAGTTGCTGATGCCAAATGGAAGTTAACTCAACAGTAGCCTAAGACGAAGTGACCAAAATAACACGGTTCTACACATAGGCTCCAGATTAGACTTCCGTTTGGAAACAAGAATTTCATCCAATCCAAACGATTTGTGGGTGAAATGAAAAAGATCTCAGTTGATCCGATTTTGGGTCCCAACAACACATATAAATTGACTTTGAAAAGTTGACAAGTGAGAGATATCCTGGCGTCAGTGCCGAGCACATCAACAAGGGCCGACCTCACAGAACGAAACATACATCACAAGGCGGTGGACTTACATATATTATCTACCCTCTACTCTGACCAACCGGTAAGTTGAAGGGGCAAATATCCTACAACAACAAGAGTACACCAACTATGATACACGATATCAACCTGCTATCGGCTACTAAAACACAAGATGCTGCCCACCTAACCAACACCTAATCACTACCACTGGTTCATCTGCTCACATCACCGCCTACACTACAACTGATTCGGCCACCGGACATTTCACTGACTTTATTATTCACGTTACAACTATCACCAAAATCTCTTTTAAATTCACTTCTAGCTTTTCCTCGCCTTTCAAGTTCCTTTTTCCAATACAATTGTTGAAACTTAAAATCTGTGTTTGTTTTTCCTCATCACCATATGCTTCATACTAACCCTGTTTATTACAACATCAAAAGTTATAAGAATTGAATTATTGTTATGACCTGTTTAAGGGTCAATAAATAATAACTCAACACTGGTATAAAATGTAAGGAACATATTGTATTCAGCAATATATATCAATGTACAATGGAAGGGTTTCCTTGTTTCAGCTTACACGAAGAACTGTTTCTGGTACTACTCCTATTTACTTGTGTCCCACTTTCACACGATATGGCACATGGCCGTTTTATGTGGGCACCACCCACAAGCCGAGACTCATGGGGTGGTAGGTAGAAAAATTGCGTCGATCCCATCCCCGCCTCTTTAAGTACAATGAGGCAGGTATCTGGGATCGACGCTATTAATTTAGCAGTTCACTGGACCCCCGTCCCGAAGGACAGGTGTTTGTGGTACTACTCGTTTGAGTAGCTTTACTTTGTTAAATATATACCCTTTGGGTAAGTCCATGTTCGTGTCATAAGTGAGTCACCTACAACAATTATCATACTGTGGTATCCACAGGTCCTGCTAGTTAATTAATAAAATGAAAGAGTTTAATCTACGGATGGGGTAGATGGTGTCATGTGGCTTTAGTTATTTTGTGCGTGTTGCTAAGTACTTTTCTTAAAGCCCATTTACATTTGGTTCTTCCTTCTGTTTGTCATGGGACTGAAAAAAGAATTCAAGGATGGAAAAAGAAGAAACAAAGACAAAAGATACTTCTAAGGGCCAGGCTTTATTTCTAGGTTCATAGCTATTTCATGGTGAAGAAAAGTTAATAGTGTGTGTACCTAGTCAATGTCTGTGTTGGAATTGTTAAAGGATCTTTTTCTTTTTGGTGATAGAAAGGGGCTTTTTTCAGCACATGCCCAGAAGGTTCATCCTGTCTGAGGGCTCCTGGGAGATAGTTATTTATTTTATTTTAATCCCCACAATCCATAAAAAAACGTTCAACCTGATTTTTTTCTTTTTTGATAACCAGTTCTTTAAAAGATTAAGCTACGAAAATGAATAAAGTAAAAAGAAAAATACCCAGAAAAGCAATGTTTTTTAAACTTCAAATCCATTCCTTCTCTCCAACTGATGGGTAAATAGCAGCACAGACTGGGTTCTTTAGCCTTGGTACAGCAACTGGTCTAAGAGAAGGAAAATCTAAATTCAAACCAGCTATACTCCACTTAAAAATCAACCTTGGTAGAATGATTTGGTAAATATAAAAAATAAGATAAACAAAAAACTGGTCTTGTGGCAGACTAATGTCTTGAATTTCCCTTTAAGTGGCTCAAGCCAAGTTGTTTCTATAACAGACATTTTAAGTTATACCACCTTTTTTTCCAATTGTTTTCAGTTGCATCAATGTAAGTTTTTTCCTTGTTGTGATTTACATGGTCCTTGATTGTGGCTTTATATACGATGTTATTAGAAATATTGGAAATCTGCTCTGCTTTATTAGCATTGAGCACATTTTCATGCCAATACTTCTCTCATTTATTCTCTAATAATTCTCCATTGTGCATGTGGGTATATCTTCTTTTTTTTTCACTATCAAGTTAAAACATTTTGTTGAAAAGGAGGAGGAAAAAGCAAAGAAGACACACATGTAAATAATAATAAAACTAAGAGAACAACACATTAAATTGATAACAATTGACATTTATTTTCATAATGTATATTAAAACAATCTTCTACATAATGGCAATGTTTAGAGACCAATGGACATGGATTGTTGGAATGCCAAACTCTAAAATTGGTGTTTTCTATTTAACCCATAGATGGGACCCTAACAGGTACTACCACTCCGGGTCAGAGTGGACCAGGGAGCAATGGTGATGAAGGGGTGCTCCACATTCCTAAAACCTCCAAAACTGGAACCTCACCATCAGATAGAGTTTAATGTAATTCCCAGGACATATAGACCCTCAGTCACCGTCTTCTAGCACCCATATGATAAAAAGGGGTTGGGGCTTGCTCATCCACCATGGTTCTATCCTTAAGCATCACGGGTCACCACCCACAGCCAAAATATTTTTTGGATTAACTGTTGGTGTTAACCAAACAATTTTTTTTTGAAAATGAAAATTGTTTCTTTTTAGGAAATCATTTTCCAGGAAATTGTCTAAATTTTCCAAGACAGCACTTATTCACAGCAATAATTTAACATTATGTCTAATAGACACATTTAACCAGTTTTATACTTACTTTTTTATGATGTAGGGTTAATGAAGTATCTTGGCTTCATTATAGATGATGCCGACATCAATCAATTAACTATACAATAAAATTGTCTGGCCTCCTGTGTTTGTATAGCCATCATCAACATTGCTATTTTGAGTTTGTTTTTTGGCACATATGAACTTTTAAAGTTCATATGTAGCACCTATATATATAAGATATCAAACCCAAATTACAAAATAAAATAATCCAGAGTAAATGTGTTAACTGTAACAATAACATTCATTTTGTCTCAGATAACATTGGTTTACAAAGAAATTGAGGCAAGCACAAAAATAGCTGTTTAACCTAATTTTGGGGTGCAGCTGAATTCAGATTTGAAATCAGTTTTTTTACTTATCACCTCTAGTTTTTTTTAGATATGCATACTGTACATTTTGTACACATACTGTACATAAAGGCGTATATGCATTCAGAGTTAATTTCTAATATTGTGTGACTTATGTCTTCTTTTTTAGTTATTATGCAGGAAACTGAGAGCATAGGAAGCATTTAAGTCAGTCTGTAGTGGCTTCCTTGGTAACACACACATACCAAATTACCAAGTCTGTATTGAGAAGTTGCTAAAGACTTATGAGGATATGGGATGCCGAATGTCACTCAAAATTCATTTTCTCCATTCCCACTTCAACTTCTTTCCTCCAAACCTTGGAGTAGTGAGTGATGAACACGGAGAAAGATTCCACGAAGACATTACGAAGATGGAGAGCAACTACCAAGCAGATCATCTAAGAAAACACACTTCTAACAGTCTGCGGTACTATGAATTGTGTACATTGTGTCATCCAAGTATATTTATTTCGTCAATGTTCTTTATCTATCCTGTTTTATCTGTAATAAGCTGCTGCAACTGTTGAAATAAGCACAGTATATACAGAGTATATACTAAAATGAGACTATTTAAAAGACAGAAAACTAGAGGTGATAGAGCAAAACTGTTTATAAATTTGAATTCACATTCTTGCCTCAGACAAAAAATATTTTTTGTAAACCAGTATAATTTAAATTTTCCAGGACATAAAATTTTTTGAGGGAACCCAACAATAGAATCTCTAAGATTGTGAAAAAGATTAGCAATTACAATTTTTAACAATATCTTCAAGTGTTGGTTGGATTTACAAACAAAGCAGCCATACAATAGTACGACTACTGCTAAAATACAGAATGACCAATATCAGCTTGGGACGAGAAATTTGGTGGACGTGTACTGTGGAAACATTAACCAAGGAGTGTCCTGTTTGATATAAAAGTAAAGTAACAAAATGATTTTCCCCCCACCCCACTAAAAATCAAATGGGGCAAAATTAATATTTGCCTCTTAATGTTATTCTGAAGAAAATTATTTTGGTGGTGGGGGAGGGTAATGATAATATAGAAAATTATTTCTATATTATTATGGCATAAGTTTTAGGTGGGGGGGCAACAATACATGTCCATATGGAAACCAAATGCAACACAATTTTTATTTTTAAGAATAAGATTTTCCTCCAGCATCAATCAAATGTCATTTTCAATGTAAACAACGATATATGACAGAAAAATAAAAATAAAAACAAACAAAACACACAAAATAAATAAAAATATTTTAATTATTTGGATTTTTCGACTGTTGTCCCCTTCAAAGTTCCATGAAAGTTTCTGATTACAACATGGAGGCTTCCAAGTTTGACAAGAAACACCAGAAGAAGGCCAAAGGGCACATCAGCCAAAATGTGTATATAACTATAAAGATGAGGACAACAGTCCGAAAAATGCAAATAATACAAAACAAAAAATGCCAAAAGAATTTCATGCATGGATTTTTAATGCTGAACATGTGAAAAAAAAAAGAAGACCCACAAAAATATAACCTATCATCAGAATATATTCACTAAACAAAAAGGAATAAATAAATAAAAACCAAAAAAATATAGGTTTGGTTTGGTTTGTGGCATATGGGTCATTTTAATGCTGACAAAGTTTTGAAATGAATTCATTCTTAATGCATAATACAATTTTGTCTATCAACATGTTTTTCTATTTAACCCATAGATGGGACACTAACAGGTACTACCACTCCGGTGGACCAAGGAGCAATGGTGATAAAGGTATTCTCCAAACCTCCAAACTGGAACCTCAAATAGAGTTTAACATCATTCCCAGGACATGTAAACCCTCAGTCACCGCCTTCTAGCACCCATATGATAAAAAGGGGTTGCCACCCGTCTAGCCCAAGATAGGGCCAAAGTGGAGTATTGCAAGTCATGAACTGCTCATCCACCTGGTTTCTATCCATAAGCATCCCGGGTCGCCACCCACGGCCAACAGGTGGCCCCATTGGGGGAGTCTTACCCCTCTGCAGAGGTTCAGTCTAATGTCCCAGTTGACAGTGCGGGCAAAAAAATATATATGTATGGATTTTGAACTTGTAAAAGAACTTGTAAAAAAAAAAAAAAAAAAAAAGAAGATAAAAAATAAATAAAAATAAAAAAAATGAAAAGGAAAAAAATGAGTTCCACATCATCCGAATATTTTCACATATTTGTCAAAAATGGTAAATGAAGATTTCTCCGTCAATTACGAGAGGCGTTCAATAAGTAATACCCCTGACCCACTTCCAGTTGTTTGATCTAGCTGAAATTTTGCATGTGCAATTATTTATATCTCTATAGATTAAGCGGCAAATTACAGCTCTGAACTAATTGTGGTTTCTGATTTACAGGTGTTTGAACTGAGTCAAGTGTGAAATGGAGTCTGTTGAGTGTTGAGCAGTGATCCGTTTTTTTGTATTTGAAAGGATGCACATCATGAAATGAAAGTAACTTATGGTGATGATGCCCCATCATATGACCTTGTAAAACACTGGCCTCATGAATTCAAACACGGTCGGAACTCTGTGGAAACAGCTCCCATATCTGGTCACCCACCTTCTGCCATTGATGAGGCATCTGTCCGTCAAGTTGAGGCTGCCATTTTGGAAGATCGACGCATAACTATTCGCCAAATAGCCCATGAGGTCAAGATTAGTACCGGGTCTGTAGAAACTATCATTCATGGCGATTTGCGTATGCAAAAGGTGTCTGCCAGATGGATTCCCAGGTTGCTCACACCTTTCCAGAAGCAAGAACGCGTCGAGTGCTCGAGGATGAATTTGGAGATGTGCCAAGAGGATGAGTCAAACTTTTTTAAAAGACTGATTACACAGGATGAAACCTGTGTCCATCACTATGATCCAGACACCAAAGCCCAGTCACTGCAGTGGAAGCACCTTGACTCACCTCCTCCAAAGAAGGCAAGGGTGCAGCCCTCTGCTGGCAAGGTGATGCTCACAGTCTTCTGGGACCAGGACGGAGTAATGATGACAGATTTCCTGACAAAAGGTACCACAATTACAGGAGCCTATTATGCTTCACTTTTGAGGAAATTAAGAGAAGCTATCAAAATCAAGAGGCGGGGCAAGATCAGCAAAGGCATCCTTCTCCTGCAGGACAACGCTCCGGTCCACAACTCGCGTGTTGCTAGATCAGAAGCACAGGCATGTGGCTATTAACTACTCCCCCATCCCCCCTACTCTCCTGACCTTGCACCCTTTGACTTTCACCTCTTCCCAGCCATGAAGTTGTTTTTGAAAGGAAAGCGTTTCCCAGATATATGCAGCCTTGATTTCTGAAGTCACGTTGTGGTTGGAGGACCAACCTGGGGGTGTTCTACAAAAACCGTCTCCAGAGCTACATCAAACGATGGGAGAAATGCATGACTGGGTGGTTCCTATGTAGAAAAAGTCTAATAACTGTGCCAAGTTTCGTTGCTCTACTGCTATGGGAAGTGGGTCAGGGGCATTACTTATTGAATGCCCCTCGTATTTTTGAATTTGTTGAAAATGCACTGTGTTTATGTCTGTTCTGAGCCAGTTTTACTTTACAACACAGTTTTACTCTACACAAGAATATTTGTCTCACACACTTTCACAGCCGAATCCTCTGAATATAAATATTCAAACACTTCATATTGAGATTTTGTTTCTTTAAGGTGAATACAAGGGAATTTTTAAATGGGAAATCCTTGAAAATAATCACACATTTCACATCTTATCATAATGGAGATTCAGTGTTTGTAACTGAAACTATGCCACTGCTTCTATTACAATAACCTCGGGAATTGCATAAGTTTATCAATGAGTATTTAAAATCATTAATACGTAGAATAAATCTTATTTATTAATGATATCTCTATGAAAATCTGAGTTAGATTTGCCTCAAAACAGCACATTTAATTTTGTCTTTCTAATTTAATATATTTCATTACATTAAAACTCAAATACTTATGCCTAGAGGACGAATATTCTTGCAAGTGCATATAATTTCTCTAAGGTATTTTTTACATCTTATTGTAAAGAAGATTGTGTGTGTGTCTGTAACCGAAACTGTGTCACCACCAATGTCACAATTCCCTTAGTTATTTATGTTATATTCTCAATGGTTATCATATAATCATTATTTAATCTTAATTAGCACCTTATTAAAAATCTTTCTATTAAGGTCTAGCCGAGATAGATTTCTCTCAAAACAGCCCGTATTATCAATCTGTTTAAAATCCTGCAAGGTGTGTTATAAAATAAATGTTTACATAGTATATGGTGTGAATAATTTGCATACTGGTTTCAATAAAACTGTGTTTAATAATTAATACAAAATAATTACTTGGATGGTATTGATTACTAATATTATTGTTTAATTCTCAATTTTTATTTAAGAGCTATTGCCAAATAGTTCAATATGTAAATGTATAATAATCTTAATTTAAATCTCCCACTCTTTTTTCTTATTTTGCTCCTTTTCATTGTTTGATTAAAACAGATTAGTGTTACCACTTCAGCACGCTCACCTCCTCTCTATCTTTCCCCTTTCTTTCTTATTTATTCTGTGTATTTTCTTCCCTTTTTTCTTTATAATAAAAATGGAATGGTCCATTATTTACGAAACGACATTTAGGCAATGACATTCATAAGAAATAAGAATTCGGTGGATAAGCAAGACTAGATAATCATGATATTTTTGCATTTTCTCATGGATGATTTGGATAGTCTCACTTTTAACCAGAAGTTGTTGCAAAATTATAATGGTTGAAAGATATTTGATTATATTAAACTTAAATACTTGTGCCCAGAAGGGGGAATTTATTAGTAGTATTTGGAATTAGATGTGAATTCAGGAAAAATACAGATTATATGCTGTATATGATTTGGGAAAATAGATTCACACATTTTCCAATTTCAGCTGGAAATGGTAAGAGGATTGACTGGAAAAAATAGAGTCATGACCAAAAGTCATATGCTGTATTCAGTAAATGAATAGTTTATTTTGGTTGGTTGGTTGGGTTTTACGGCACATCAACCCATTGGGTCATTTTATGCCAAAGACATTTATGTTTTATTCATTCTTGAAGGGTACTCAAGTTTTTTAAAATTTAGATGATCATTCACGAGTTATCTTGATTTTCCAAGAATGCTGAGTATCCGTAAGAGCTGTGAGAACCAGTTTAAACTTAGATTTTACATTCATGTACATGGAACTGCACAGCAAAAGTGATCAACAGCAGCAGTAATGTTTATTATATGCCATATTTAGCAAATGGATAGCTTATTTTGGAGTAATTCGAGCCTTCCTAATGGACAATGGAGGAGAGTTCAATAATGATTCCATTATGAAGATACAACTTTTAATTATGACTTCTGAACACAGCAGCAGTCTCCATGGAGTAATGGAAAATTCAATAATGAATTCATGGGAGATACATTATGTATATCTGACTGTTTGAATATGATGATCATTCATATGATCATTAGCATGAGAATATTGACACTGAAAAAAAAAAAAAAAAATAGAATAAGAGAAACAGATACTTGAGGAAAGTATTTGTAATTTAAACATGGCCTGGGGAACTAGTAACATTACCAGGGTATCACCACATTATAAACCCACCTAGCAAAGTATTTGTAATTTAAACATGGCCTGGGGTAACATTACCAGGGTATCACCACATTATAAACCACCTAGCAAAGTATTTGTAATTTAAACATGGCCTGGGGAACTAGTAACATTACCAGGGTATCACCACATTATAAACCCACCTAGCAAAGTATTTGTAATTTAAACATGGCCTGGGGAACTAGTAACATTACCAGGGTATCACCACATTATAAACCCACCTAGCAAAGTATTTGTAATTTAAACATGGCCTGGGGAACTAGTAACATTACCAGGGTATCACCACATTATAAACCCACCTAGCAAAGTATTTGTAATTTAAACATGGCCTGGGGAACTAGTAACATTACCAGGGTATCACCACATTATAACTAGCAAAGTATTTGTAATTTAAACATGGCCTGGGGAACTAGTAACATTACCAGGGTATCACCACATTATAAACCCACCTAGCAAAGTATTTGTAATTTAAACATGGCCTGGGGAACTAGTAACATTACCAGGGTATCACCATTATAAACCCACCTAGCAAAGTATTTGTAATTTAAACATGGCCTGGGGAACTAGTAACATTACCAGGGTATCACCACATTATAAACCCACCTAGCAAAGTATTTGTAATTTAAACATGGCCTGGGGAACTAGTAACATTACCAGGGTATCACCACATTATAAACCCACCTAGCAAAGTATTTGTAATTTAAACATGGCCTGGGGAACTAGTAACATTACCAGGGTATCACCACATTATAAACCCACCTAGCAAAGTATTTGTAATTTAAACATGGCCTGGGGAACTAGTATTACCAGGGTATCACCACATTCCCACCTAGCAAGTATGCTGGAAATGGTAAGAGGATTGACTGGAAAAAATAGAGCCATGACCAAAAGTCATATGCTGTATTCAGTAAATGAATAGTTTATTTTGGTTGGTTGGTTTGGTTTTACGGCACATCAACCCATTGGGTCATTTTATGCCAAAGACATTTATATTTTATTCATTCTTATCGGAAATTCCATGTCAATTATCTTCCCCTGCCACTAGGGGGACAAATCACCAATGGCATATTGGCGCCAAAATTAAAACCCTACGTCACTTATCACGGAGCAGTCTAGGAGGGAAGTCGCAAAAATAAGCGATCCCTAGACTTTACTTATCAAGAACTGTTACTGGAGAGAGACGTCTAAAACCACGCTATCTCACTTAGCCCAAAATCAGGGCCTACTTATCAAAAACCACGCATTAAGGGTAACGCAGTATTACCGTTCCCTAAACTCTCTACGAACCTTCAACGGCGGTTTAATTGCAAACTGAGAACTAAACAAGAAACGACCCGTGAAGCTCGAATGAACACCTAACAACACGATACCAAGAACTCTTAGAGATAAGTCTGGTCGCAAATTCCAGCTAATTTGCAAACCCCTTTTGTTGTTCTACCATTTATGTAATTCTTTGTACTCTTTATTGTTAACCACTTTGTCTAAAACCCTTGTAAATGTTGTAATACAAGTGTCTGCATTCAACTTTGTGTTTGTTCTTCTTTGTCCGACAATTTGCCAACGAACACGGGGAATAAAAGCCCCTTCGATACGTAAATACTTTTATTCTTGAAAGGTACTCAAGTTTTTTAAAAGTCAATATTTTTCTATTTAATCTATAGATTTGTTTTGTTTGTTTGTTTTACAGCATATCAACCTCAGTGGTTCATTTAATACCAATAAAGTTTTGAAATAAATCAATTTTTAATGGATAATACAATTTTGTTTATCAACTCAAGTTTTTCTATTTAACCCATAGATGGGACCCTAACAGGTACTACCACTCCGGGTCAGAGTGGACCAGGGAGCAATGGTGATGAAGGGGTGCTCCACATTCTCCAAACCTCTAAAACTAGAACCTCACCATCAGATAGAGTTTAACGTCATTCCCAGGACATGTAGACCTGCAGCCACCGCCTTCTAGCACCCATATGATAAAAAGGGGTTGGGGCTTGCCATAAGGGCAATAGGGTTGGGAAAATCATATAGGTGCTAGGGCTTGATGTGGCCAGCCGATTGATCGGAGGGGGCCTCTCCGACCGACCGTCTAGCCCAAGATAGAGATAAAGTGGGGTATTGCATGTCATGAACTGCTCATCCACCTGGGCTCTATCCTTAAGCATCACGGGTTGCCACCCACAGCCAACAGGTGGTCCCATTGGGGGAGTCTTACCTCTCTGCAGAGGTGCATTCTAACACCCCAGCCGACAGGGCGGTTAATCCATAGATGGAACCCTAACAGGTACTACCACTCAGAGTCAGAGTGGACCTGGGAGCAATAGTGATGAAGGGGTGCTCCACATTCCCTGAGCTCCAGAACTGGAACCTCACCATCAGATAGTTTAATGTCATACCCAGGACAAGTTTATTTTGGACTAATGGGATCCTTCCTAATGGACAATGGAGGAGAGTTCAATAATTAATCCATTAGGAAGATACATTAGGTAGATCTGACTTAGGATCAACCCATTTCAATATTATTAAATAAATTAAATGCTGTATTCAGCAAATGGATAGCTTACTTTGAAGTAACTCGAGCCTTCCTAATGGACAATGATTCAATAATGGTTCCATGATGAAGGTAAATATTTTGATAATGACTTCTGAAAACAGCAGCAATGTGTCAATGGAGTAACGAAGAAGAGTTCAATAATTAATTCATGGGTTATAAATTAGGTATATCCGACGCAGTTCCAATCCTACATACAGGATATGAAGACTCTCAGCCACCACCTTCTAGCACCCATATGATAAAAAGGACTCTCCACAGTTCGATGAAGAGAAAAATAATACTGGGACTTGGACAAAGAATTTGGCTTCCAAACACAGATTCATGTATATGGAAGTGATTACATTCTAATGCATAGTATAAGTGATTAACAGCACTAAGGAAATAAATTAAATGCTGTATTAAATTAAATGGATAGCTTATTTAGGACTAACTCGAGCCTTCTTAATGAATAATGATTCAATAAGGATTCCATGATGAAGGTAGATCTTTTAATAATGACTTCTGAACACAGCAGCAATGTGTCCATGGAGTAACGAAGAAGAGTTAATTAATTAATTAATGATAGATACATTAGGTATATCCGACTTAGGATCAACCTGTTTGAATATTGTGGCCTTGTGCCAGACACAGAGAAACCTTAATAGATGTGGTATGATTTGAAGAATCATCCCGAAAATAAATATAAACATTCGGTCGAGCAAGAAGATAATGGAATTCTCATTATCACCTGTGACTCGGTTCAATAGCCATGAAGTCTAGGATTTTGCCGTTAAAATTTATTTTGATCAGTTTGTCAGAAGAAAAGAGGTCAATGGGTCAACCATCCTTTGTTACACGGGCAATTTGGTAGATCAGTTAGAACATATGAAAAGTTCCAGAATAGTCTAGAAGGCTCTACACCCATTTCTATATAATGAGGGAACCTTAAATTTTAAAGGCAGTTGGTCTGGGGCAATGGAGTTGGTCTGACAGTCGGGTTGGCAGAATTTTTCCAAAGGGGGCTTTTGCTGAGGTTAGTCATAGGCGAGTGACTGAAAAACATGTGTTAAAGAAACCAAAGAATTTTTCTCTTCTCTCTCTCAAGAACAATATAAGAATAAATTAAATAAATGAGCCATTTGAAAAGCAAGAAGTACCGTCCCCATCTTTATTTTACTACGCCAAAGAAATCGTATGAGAAATCATTAACAAACAAACATGAACAGATATCTTCAAAAAGAACTAAAAACATGAGCTGCAACAAATGACTTGATAAGTCAATCATTCTTGTAACTGAACCACAGAGCTCAAATCTAAGAAAAAAAGAAAAAAAAAAAAAAAAAAAAAGCAAATAAAAGGAAATACTACCACCTACCCATAGCAATTGAGATATATCAGGAAAGAGGAGGAGAACACTCAAATGCCTTTTGGTAAATTAAAGTGGATGAAGAAAGCTCAAACTCCAATTTAGATTGAATTTATCATTGGAAAAATACAATAAGAAAGATTTTTAAATTGTAAAAGTTTGCAAAAAGTATTCTCAAGAGTTGATGACATCCAATAGAAAATTTTTTTGTTGTTTTTGTTTTATTTTCAGGGTTAGACTCGATTGAACAGAAGAGAAATGCAACAAATGAAGTTTCTCGATCTGCTTTGTGGTATGGTTACCACAAAAAAAAATCTTTTTTCATTGCATTTGTCAAATGCAATGAAAAATTTTCAATGATATCAGATCTAGTGAAACACAGATGGTCTCTCCATCGAAAGAGCACATTTGTTTTTGTTTTATTTTCAGGGTGAGACTAATCAGCAGAATGGATTAAATAGAACTAAAACCAAATGAAATTCCTTAGATCTGCTGAATGGTACAGAACCTTCCCTGAAAAACAACATTTTTTTGATTGCAATATCTTTGAGATGAAATTTTCTTGAAATTGGATCTGGTGAATCACAAATTGTTTCACCATCAAAGAAAGCACACCTGTAATACCTGCAGTAGAATATTTCGACTGAATTCATCATTGAAAAAGTATAATATATGGCACAATAAGGAGAAAAGTTTGCAAAAAATTATTCTCAAAATTGATGACTGCCAGTGACACATGTTGAACAATACAATGTAAAAGGTTTTTTCTTGTGAGACTCAAATGAACAGAATCAATCCAAGAGGAAAAGTCTTGGAGATTGTCAAAATGGCTTTGATAAAAGAGAATGCTGTATATTCCTTGGTAATCTTTTATAATTTCTACAAGAACTAAGAATCTTCAATCCATTTGGAGATTGGTACATTCTGTGCAATTGAAGAAATTTTTAGATGATCATTCACGAGTTATCTTGATTTTCCAAGAATGCTGAGTATCCGTAAGAGCTGTGAGAACCAGTTTAAACTTAGATTTTACATTCATGTACATGGAACTGCACAGCAAAAGTGATCAACAGCAGCAGTAATGTTTATTATATGCCATATTTAGCAAATGGATAGCTTATTTTGGACTAACATTGCCCAAATATTTTGCCAGCAGTATTTCATGGGATTTTAAATTGGATAAAGTGATTAACAAACCAAATAAAATAATACATTATATGCTATATTCAGCAAATGAATAGCATATTTTGGACTCACTGATTCCTTTCTAATGGACAATGGAGGAGAGTTCAATAATGAATCCATGGGATTTTGTAATATTGTGCTCAGCAGTATTATCAAGTAATCAGCAAAAGTGATTAATAGCAGGAGTAATGTTTATTATATACCGTATTTAGTAAATGGATAGCTTATTTTGGACTAACTGAATGCGGCCTAGTGGATAATGGAGAGGAGTTCAATGATGAATCAATGTATTCAGCAAAATGGAAGCATTACTGGTCAAAAACAGATGAGATTTTTGAATCTCCAGTGTGGTATGAAGAATCTTGGTGGAGCTGCCAGAAATTCTTGGCATCATTTCAGTTGGCTTTTGGAATAATTCCAACTTTGCCTAATGTGATATCACAGGAATGATCCCAACTTTGCCAAATGTGATAAATGTTACAGAGAGGAATTTATTGAAAAAAAAAAAAAAAAAAAAAAAAAAAAAAAAAAAAAAGCAAATGAGAGGGTACCATTTCTACAAAAACTAAAATCTGTGATGAATATTCCAAATATTACGGAGAGGAATTTATTTAAAAAAAAAAAAGAAAAAAAAAAAAAGGTTTTTTCTTGTGAGACTCAAATGAATAGAATGGATCAAAGTCATTGACTCGTTCATAGTTGGAATGACACAATGGATACTGAGTATTCATGTGAACCAGGATAAATTATGTAAACACCTTTGGAAGAATTGGGATAATTCCTTATTGCTCTGTGATAATTGTCAAAGAGGAATTTAATAAAAAGTTACCTTGTCGTTAACAAGACTGAAACAGTATCAATTTAATAAATGCCTATCAAATAAATTTAAGACATTTCTCTGTGGAATTTTGGTTTTAAATAGAAATTTTCTCAACTCCAGCCTCCACATGAAGAAGGCATTTATAATATTCTTGGAGAAAAAAAAAAAAATAGAAGGAATTTTGAGAAAAATAATTGTAATGTAAACATGGCCTAGGCCTAGGTGTCAGCTATTGCTGAAATTAAAGCACCAAGAAAATGTGAATCCATTGCATTAAAATAGATACCTAAGTTGACAACAGATAAATCTCAATCAGGGATTTTTAAAAATGGTACAAGGGAAGCAGTGTCAGTACAAACAGTTCGTTTGTCAACAATGCACCAATGTAAAGAAAATTCTATTCATATCCTTTCACTAAAATTTTACATGCATTATGCCTTGATCATTTCGGTGCTCCAACACAAAAGAAAAAATTGTATGTACAGCCATAGAAGACACAGAAAAAAGGGCCGACTTAGAGTAAACCAGCGTTTTCTTGAGAAGTGGCTTGTGAATTGCTATGTACTTTTATGCTGTATTCAGTAAATGAATAACTTATATTGGAATAAATGGAGAGTTCAATAATGAATCCATTAAGGAGATACATTTAGTATATCCAATTTCTGAACACAGCACAAAGTACATGAAGTAATGGCACCTGGATCAAATTATACGTCAGTGTTATTGGTGACCCACCCGGATTCTTGAAGAAAATAATTGTAATGTAAGCCTAGGCTGTAACTGGCAGAATTCTTTGCATAATTTCACTTGGCTTTCACCAATCAGTTGGTTTTTGGAATAATTTAAACTTTGCCCAATGTGATAAATATCATAGAAAGAATATATATTTTCAGTGTGACAAGTGTGTAAAGTTTTTCTATGATATCGGATTTATTGAAACACAGATGATCTCTCCATCGAAAGAGGCACATTTGTTTTTGTTTTTTATTTTCAGGGTGAGACTAATCAGCAGAATGGATTAAATAGAACTACAAAAACTACAAATGAATTTCCTTAGATCTGCTGAATTGTACAGAACTTCCCTGAAAACAACATTTTTTATTGAAATATCTTTGAGATGAATTTTCATTCCAATTGGATTGGTGAATCACAAATTGTTTCACCATCAAAAGAAAGCACACCTGTGGTACCTGTGGTAGAATGTTTCGACTGAATTCATCATTGAAAAAACAATATATGGCACAATAAGGAGAAAAAGTTTGCAAAAAAGTATTCTCAAAAATTGATGACTGCCAGTGACACATGTTGAACAATACAATGTAAAAGGTTTTTTCTTGTGAGACTCAAATGAACAGAATCAATCCAAGAGGAAAAGTCTTGGAGATTGTCAAAAATGGCTTTGATAAAAGAGAATATGCTGTATATTCCTTTGGTAATCTTTTTAATTTCTACAAGAACTAAGAATCTTCAATCCATTTGGATTGGTACATTCTGTGCAATTGAAGAAATTTTTAGTTTCTATTTTTTAGATGATCATTCACGAGTTATCTTGATTTTCCAAGAATGCTGAGTATCCGTAAGAGCTGTGAGAACCAGTTTAAACTTAGATTTTACATTCATGTACATGGAACTGCACAGCAAAAGTGATCAACAGCAGCAGTAATGTTTATTTATATGCCATATTTAGCAAATGGATAGCTTATTTTGGACTAACATTGCCCTAATATTTATGCCAGCAGTATTTCATGGGATTTTAAATTGGATAAAGTGATTAACAAACCAAATAAATAATACATTATATTTCTATATTCAGCAAATGAATAGCATATTTTGGACTCACTGATCCTTCCTAATGGACAATGGAGGAGAGTTCAATAATGAGAGATACATTTAGTATATTGACTTCTGAAAACTGCAGACCATGGAAGGGTTGAATGAAATATTCTAGTTTTTGTATTTTTTATCTTTTTTAGATGATCATTCTCTTAACATTATATGAATCATATTCAACTGCATTGTGGAATAATCATCTTATTTGATGGCTGAATCAAATTTAGTGTAAAACAGATTCTTGAGGAAAATAATTGTAAACATGGCTAGGGGAACTAGGGACAATTACCAGGGTATCACACCAATAACAATTGACCGCAAGGGTAAAACCATGATAACCCCCACGTACAATTGCCCTAAAAAGAAACTAAAACGGAGATGCAACAAATGACGAGACATAATTGTTCCTGTAAACTACATAGAACATTAGTGTATATGAACCTGGCCACATGCATAGCAGAGAACAACAATGCTATGTAGAATGAGGTTCATCCGCTGTTTAATTTTAAGATAAAATGATTATGTGAATTTGGACAAAATTTGACCTACATAGACACATTAGTGTATATGAAAATGGCACATGCATAGCAACACTGATTACAGCAGAAATGAAGAAATAATTATTTGCTGTATTCAGCAAATGGAGCATATTCAGCAGCTGAATGAAATATTATCAGTAGTGTAAACGGATTCTTGAGGAAATAAAAAAAGTTATCCTGTTGATTGAGAGGAGTAAAGCAACATAAATTACATAAATGCTATAAATAAAATTTAAGCCATTTTTCTGTTGGAATTTTGGGTTTTCACTATCTTAGCCTCAAATAAAAGAAGGTTTTATAATATTTTCAAAAACAAAACAAACAAAAAAAAAAAAAATCTAATGGATTTCTTGAGAAAATAATGTTCTCACTCCATCCTCCATATAGAAGACTTTTTTAATAATTCTTGGTGAAAAAACAAAAAAATCCAAAACTGGATTCTTGGAGAAAAATACCGTAAGAAGGAAATTTTTTTCAGAGGTGGACACCCTGATAACAATCCATCAGACTTGGCGGATCATAGAAAACAGACATAATGGATACTATCAGTCAATTGCAATGAACATTTTAGACAGTTGTAGTTCATCTATTAAATATGCTATGCAAAATATTAGTTCAGTTTTAAATATCTTGTATTTTATACAAATTGTTTTTTGTTTTTGTTTATTTTCAGGGTGAGATCGATTGAACAGAAGAGAAATGCAACAAATGCAGTTTCTCGATCTGCTTTGTGGTATAGTACCAAAAAAAAAAATCTTTTTTCAGTGTGACAAATGCGATGAAAAATTTTTCAATGATATCAAGATCTAGTGAACAAGATGGTCCTCTCCATCGAAAGAGAGCACATTTGTTTTTGTTTTATTTTCAGGGTGAGACTAATTGTTTCACATCAAAGAAAGACACCTGTGGTACTGCGGTAAGAATGTTTTGACAGAATTATCATTGAAAGAAACAAGAAGTAGTAAGTTTTAAATTGTAAGTTTGCCAAAAGATTCTCAAGAGTTGATGAATACGATATAAAAGATTTTTCCTTGTGAGACTCAAATGAATAGAATGGATCCAAAGTCATTGACTCGTTCATAGTTGGATGACACAATGGATACTGAGTATCCATGTGAACAGGAATTATGTAAACACTTTGGAAGAATTGGGATAATTCCTTATTGCCCTGTGATAAATGGCAAAGAGAGGATGCTATTAAAAAAAGTTACCTTGTGTTTA
The DNA here is from genome assembly GCA_023376005.1 of Doryteuthis pealeii. NCBI lineage: Eukaryota > Metazoa > Mollusca > Cephalopoda > Myopsida > Loliginidae > Doryteuthis > Doryteuthis pealeii. Next base: position 108,496,368 of record CM042151.1, read on the forward strand.
CGATCTAAAACTTTACCATAAATGCTATCAAATAGATTTAAGACATTTTCTCTGTGGAATTTTGGGTTTTAATGAAAAATTTTTCTCTCCAACTCCCCCAGGCCTCCAAATGAGAAGGCATTTAAATTTCTTGGTGAATAAAAAATAAACAAGATTTTGAGAAAATACTTGTATGTAACTGGCAGGCCTAGGTGGTCCAGCTATTGCTGAAATTAAGCAGCAAAAAAATGTGAATATTGCATTATAGATACCTCAGTTTGACAACAGATAAATTCAATCAGGGATTCTTAAAAATGGTCAAGGGAGCAGTGTAAGTAACAAACAGTTCGTTTGTACCCAATGTCTCAATGATAAAAGAAAATTATATTCATATAGCTTTCATAAAATTTTAGCATGCATTTGCTTGTCATTTCGGTGCTCAACACAAAAGAAAATTGTATGTACGCCAATAGAGAAACAGAAAAAAGGGGCGACTTAGAGTAACCAGCGTTTTTCTTGAGAAGTGGCTTGTGATTGCTAATGTACTGTTATAATGCTGTAATTAGTAAGATGAATAACTTATATTGGAATAAATGGAGAGTTCAATAATGAATCATTAAGAGATACATTTAGTATATCAATTTCTGAACACAGACAAAGTAAGATGAAGTTGGCACTGGATCAACCATTATACGTCAGTGTTAATTGGTGGACACCACCTGTCCCGGATTCTTGAAGAAATTTGTATGTAAGCTAGGCTGTAATGGCAGAAATTTTTTGCATAATTTATTGGCTTTCACGCAATTCAGTTGGTTTTGGAATAATTAAATTTGCATGTGATAATTCATAGAAGAAGGAAACAATGAGAGGATACGCATTTCTACAGAACTAAGAAACTTCAAACATTTTGAATTATTCTTACTTCTCATGCATTCAAAGAATTTTTCTTTTCTATTCTTTAGATGATACATTTAGGAGTTATCTTGATTTTCCATCCGTGTAGAAAGGGAATTATCTGAAGAATGATCTTTCCACGGCAAAATAAATACAATTATATTATCAAGTAATAAACTAATTTGGCTTAAAATAAATGACTATATAATTATTTTGTATATTTAGGACGATCCATCTGAACTGTTTTGTAAAGAGAAATTGAAGTACAGCAACACGTGATGATTACGACTAAAAATTAACTTGGTCAAAAGTAATTAACCAGAATGAATTGACTTTTTCTGGGGACACCTAATATCAAGCAAGGAATAGCTATTTGCAAAATACTTCAATATGTAAGACTAAAAAGAAGCAAAGTAGACCATAATTAGATGTACAGGAAATCAGATGAGGAGTTACTTAAAGTGATAATACACCCTTCTACCACAGGATATATTCTCTTATTAAGTTTATGGGAGTACACCAGAGCTACAGTCATTTGTATATAAAATAAACGTGAAATTAATAGACAAGAGTATTGAATTGCACTGGTGAATCAATAGAGAAGAGGTTTAACAACTGGTAGCAGAGTGAACAACATGCTATGTAGATTGAGATTCATCCGATGTCTTAATTTTTAAGAGAAAAATGATTATGGTGAATTGGACAACATTTGGCTATAGACAATTAGTGGTATTGAACTGGCGACATGATTAACAAAATGAAGAAATAATTTTTGCTGTATTCAGCAAATGGGAAGCATATTTCAGACGGCTGAATGAAAATATTATCAGTTCAGTGTAACGGATTTTGAGGAAATATTGGTAATGCAAACATGGCCTGGGAACTAGGCCCGGGCTGTAGTAGAAAGATTTATAAAAAAAGTATATCTTGTTTTTGATGAAGAGGTAATATATAATTGTTACAATGCTTATAAATAAATTTAAGATTTTTTCTGGGAAATTTTGGTTTCTCTATACCAGCTCCAATAAGAAGCTTTTTATAATATTCTCACAAGAATTGGTTCTTGAAAAAGAAGGGAATATTTTTTTCAGAGTGGACAGCACTGAGAAATTCCAGATTGGCCGGAATTATAGAACACAAAACATCAATGGATTCTATGTCAATTGCATGAACATTTAGACAGTTGTAGTTTCTCTCTTAATATGCTATGCAAAATATTACGTTCAGTTTTAATATTTGTATTTATATCAATTGTTTTTTTGTTTTTGTTTATTTTCAGGGTGAGAACTCGTTGACAGAGAGAAATGGCAACATATGAAGTTGCCTGTTGCTTGTGGTACGGTTACACAAAAAATATATTTTCAGTGTGACAGTGTGTAAAAGTTTTTTCTACGATATCAGATCTAGTGAACACAGAATGATTCTCGATAAAGAGAGCATTTGGTTTTTGTTTTATTTTCAGGTGAGACTAATCAGCAGAATGGATTAAATAGAACTGCCAAAAAACAAATGAATTTCCTTTGATTGTGACTGGGTAAAGACTCCTGAAAAAAACATTTTTGAATTGAATATTTGAGATGAAATTTTAATTCATTGGTTGGTGAATCACAATTGTTTACCATCAAAGAAAGCAACCCTCTGATACTGTGGTAAGAATGTTTGATGAATTCATCATTGAAAAAACTAATATATGGACAATAAGGAGAAAAAGTTTGCAAAAATTTATTCTCAAAATTGATGTGCATGACATGTTTGAAATCCCAATTGTAAAAGGTTTTTCTTGTGAGACACATGAAGGAATCATCCAAGAGGAATTGGGAGATTGTAAAATGGTTTGAATAAAGAATATTGCTTGTTATTCTTGGTAATCTTTTAATTTTCTA
>CM042151.1:108499133-108541747 GCA_023376005.1 Doryteuthis pealeii
GCGCCACACCTACGCATCAGCTCCTTAACTTTAGCCGTACAAATCCCTGTACTAACTCATCACGCTGAAGTTAAGGCAAGGGCCGGTATCGAAAATCTTGTGGTTTCTAGCCGAACGCTCTAATCCAGAGTAATTATTCATTAAAACCCGTTTTGTTTAAAAACCAGTATGGCAAATTAGCCCGCACCATATATTAATGTAAGACTTTATTTCCTTAGTGATATATAAAATGACTTGCAGGATTTTAAACGCACTAATTAATATGAGCTGTTTGAGGTAAATCTAAGATTTTCATAAAGATTTATTCTGTGTTTTAATGATTTTGATTATAAATGAAATACTCATGATAAACTTACGCATTTTTGAGGGTATTGTAACATAAAGCAGTGACGTAGTTTCGGTTATAGAACAACAAACACCGAATCTCCATTCATAATAGAGTTTTATTATTATTCAAATAAATTTCCAGTTGTTGTTTTGAAAAGGCCATAATTAAAGCTTCTTCTTTGTTTATCATTTATTTTTTAAAACCATCGTTAATTTTTTACAATCTATCACGCAAGTTTCATTTTATTCTATTTTTTTTAAATACATGGACAAGCGAGTTGCGTGCGGGAAAGTGCACCGTATCGAGCAGTGTGTTGGCCCGCTCCACCTCAGACGCCAAAACAATCTCCTTGGTGCTAGCGCTAGTGAAAAGGGCTTTAGACTCCCCCCCGCTGATGGCTTGATACCGACTTTAGGCCACCCCGACGACTTTTACTTCTTTATTCATCCGCTAATATTTTATTCTCCAATGTATTAAAATTACCCCTATGCACATGTTTTATATAGTTATTTACTAAGCCTTAGCATTAGCGTGTGGCACAAGACAGTGGGACGACCTAGTGAGGAATGAACCCACCAACAATGCCTCTGCTAAGTAGCTTGCTTAACCATTAGGCTACATTGAGGTGGCCCATAAAGATTTTGTATTTAAAAAAAATACTATAATCAAAATAATTTTTCGTAATCTTTCTTTTTTTCCATTTCTTATTTTAATTTTTAAGTCTTTCAATCTAACAAATTAATTACATTAAAACTTGAATACGTTACGCCCGGAGGCGGCATATTCTTCTGCGGCTGCCTTGTTAATAATAATAATTAATAATAATAATAATAATAAATAATAATAATAATTATAGCACACGAAAATTACAAATGCCTAGACACGATGGGTTGGGAAGGTGATCCACTGGCGAATTATGCCCAAAAATACAATTTGACTATACAAACAAAATGGTATTGCATACAGAATCTGTTCCGATGAGAATGAAACGCATAACATTTCGCGGACTTTGATATAAAAACGGATCACCTTTCCCACCGGGAGACCAGACCTAGTGTTGATTAACCAAAGACAAGAGAACGTGTCAACTGGTGGACTTTGCGGTTCCAGCAGATCACAGCAGTGAAGCCTGAAGGAAAATAAAATATGGATAAATACCTGGACCTTTCAGAGAACATGAAAAGGTTATGGAATATGAAAGTAAGGTGCGGGCTGATACCATGTAGTTTGGTGCCACTTGGAGGGTCACCAAAATATTGGCAAAAGGCGTTTGGAAAGTCTGGAAATCAGCGGAAGATTGATACCATTCAGACACTGCACTGCCTGCAATCTGCCAGCAATTACTCAGAGAGTCCACTGGAGACCTGACGGAGACTTGCTGTCACTCAGACTCCAGTGAAAAGCACCATCAGCTAATGCGATGTGATGAAAACTCAAAAGGAGTAAAATAATAATAATAATATTTTTAAAAAAACAAACACAAGACTCTTTATACTCATTTGTCAAGTAAGTCTGGTGACATTATGCTGCCTCTTTGAACTGTGTAGTAGGTCAACGATTTCAGCTCCGAAACTGCGTTTGAACTTCATGGGTTAACGTCTGAGCGATGGCCTTATCATAACGGTAATTAACATCTAAACAGGGACAGAGGTTCAAGTGCCTGAAACGTTGTGTTAGATACACAGATAAAAGATGAAGACAACATCGAAGTATCAAATTATTCTACAAGACTCTTTTGTTTGAAATATAGACGTCGTTTAGCTATCACTTGAGTGTCGTGTCTTTCTAGGCTACTGGTGAATAACGAGACCACACAGACAGACACATGACCGACGAAATCAGCAGCACTGATAGGACAGCACAGAAATGGTGCCTGTATGTACACCAAGCGAAATTGATGCCAGAGAGCGACCATGTTTTTTCATGTTGCCGCGCAGACGATAGACGAGAAGCCATTGTTTCTTCTCGTCGTTGTTGCTTTTCGACCGCAGTTTATTGTTTTAACTAACTGCAGCCCAAGTCCAGTTTTGTTTTATTTATTTTTAATTTTATTTTTTTTTTACTCTTAGTAGAAATACGAGTTCAAAATTTTAACGAGCTACGTTTGTTCATCGTGAAAAGCGATTATGTGTAAAATTAAAAAGATATCATCGTGGACATTGCTCCCCTCTCAATCTGTCTGTCTTGTCAGTCTGTCTTCCCCCCCCCCCTCTCATCCTCTCTCTCTCTTTTCTTCTCTCTCTCTCCTCTTCTCTTAGATAAGGGCCGGTGTTAGCTCAGTCGGTTATAGCGCTGCGCGCTAGAAACTACAAGCGTTCCTAGTTCGATAACGGTTCCTCGCCAACTCGCGTATGAGTAGCACAGGGATCTGTGCGCGTTAAAGTAAGGAGCTGATGGTAGGTGTGCTCCTGCACCTCAGAGCTAAAAAAAAACAATCTCTTGCGTCTAGCGCCCAATTGAAAAGGGGATAGGACTCCCTCGACGATCCTGGCTGCATACGACTTTACTACTTATATAGTATATATATATATATATAATATTATATAATATTTTATATATCATTTTATCTATCTTATTTTTCACTATTCTACCCCTCGCCTGTTCTCTCACTCTCTCTCTCTCTCTCTCTCTCTCTCTCTCTCTTCTCTCTCCCTCTCCCTCTCCCACTCTCTCTCTCTCTCTCCCCTCCTCTCCCACTCTCTCTCGCTCTCTCTCTCTCTTCTCTCTCTCTCTCTCTCTCTCTCACACACACACACACACAACACACACACATATATATATATATTAATATATATCCCATCCTTTAATATCAATTATCTATTCTTACTTTACTAATAATTAACTGAAGAATTGAAATAAGGATTTAAAATATTAACGTCTCTCGTCGTCGTAATAGTTGCATAACCCGAAAAAGAAACTTATTGTTTTATATTAACATATTAGTGAATTCATTATGTAATTACACATATCTGTAAAAATAGAAAGAAAGAAAAAAGAACATAATATTATATTATAATATATATATATAGCTTATATATAAGTATATATATATATATATTGTGTGTTATGTGTGGTGTGTGTGTGCTGTGTGTATATTATATCAATATATATATATATATATATATTATATAGTATATATAATATATACAGAGAGAGAGATAGATAGATAGATAGAAGATAGATATTTGTTTTCGCAATTAGGAGAATCATATCTGCAGGATTACACAGATAATTCCAAAAATTCATAACATACTATACATGAATCATCAAGATTCTTCTGGAGACATATACTGACATACTTTACACAATAAAGTACGTGGTTTTCCTTGTATATTTTCAGGACCCTGGTATCGGCCGGAGGGTAGCTCAGTCGGTAGAGCGTTCATCGGCTAAAAACCACAAGGTTCCTAGTTTCGATACCCGCCCTCGCCAACTCAGCGTATGAGATAGACACAGGGACCTGTGCGGTAAAGTGAGGAGCTGGTGGTAGGTGTGGCGCTCCACCTCAGACGCTAAAATAATTCTCCTTAGTTCTAGCGCTAGTGAAAAGGGGATAGACTTCCCTCGCTGCGTGGCTGATGCCGACATTAGGCCGCCCCGATGACTTTATATATTATAATTACCTATATTATATATATATAATATAGAGAGAGAGAGAGACGAGAGAGAAGAGAGGGGGAGACAGATAGATAGATAGATTAGAAGATATAAGAGAGAGAAAGAGGGGGGGAGAAGTCAGTTTTGGCCATTGCTATAATAGAAATGTCACCATGAAGTGCGGTTTTAGCTGGTATAGGTTACTTAGATACATGAGAATGTTACTTAATATATATATATATATATATAGTATATATACTATATATATATATAAGATAAAGTCGTCGCGGATGGCACTAAAGTCGGGTACTTTTAACCAGTCAGCGAGGGCGTCTATCCCCTTTTCAATAGCGCTAGACCAAGCGAGATGTTTGGCGTCTGCGGTGGAGCGCCACACATGCTCACCATCTCAGTCCTTACTTTACCGGACAAGATCCTGGCTCTCATACGCCTGTAGTTGGCGAGGATACTATTATCTATATATATATGGGGGTTGTTAACTCGCTCTTCACGCATATACATATAAATGTATATATATATATTTATGTTCTCTATGAAAATATATATTTCTTTCATGATAACATTTTTATGAATATATATTATATATATATATACTGATATATACTATCTATATATATATATTATGAATATATATTATACTATATATAATGAAAATAATATTATATATATAAATAGTATGTGTTAACCCTATATATATAAATATATATGTATGCTTTATGATATGTTTTATGTATATGTATATAAATATATGTTATTAATACACACATATGTATATGTGTGGCTGTGTGCGCTGCTGCATGTGTTGTAGCAGTAGTTATGGTGTGTTTCTGTCTGTCTGTGTCTGAGTGTCTATGTGTGTTAAGGTCTGTTATAACATTCGGAAAGTAATTACGTTTTACCAGAGATTGCATATAGAAACACATAATAAAAGCGATAAATTATTTAGATAACCATCATCAAAAATGCAACCTACGATGCAGCCAATTAAATACAAGAAAGATAAGTTATTTAGGATGTGACTGTTCTTCCTTCATCCTCCATACTCACCGCCATTTAGCGCAACTAAAGACTCTTTCATTTGTTTCAACCACTAGAACATTTCAGAAATGGCAGCGACATTTCTACAAAACAAAGATTGCCTTCAAAATGCCTCTTTCAAGCTTTGTCGGGGACAACCCCGGATTTTCTTAAACGTGGCGATCAAAAAATTTGCTACCATGTTGAAAATGAAGGACGATTGTGTTTTGATGATAATATGTTTCAACAAATTTAACCTAATTATTTTTTTTTAATCCTCTGTAGTAGAACGGTAATTACTTTTCGAACACTCTAAATATAATATATATAATATATATTATATATATGTGTGTGTGATGTGTGTGCGATGTGTGTGTGTGTGTGTGTTGTGTGTGTGTGCTATTAGCTACATTCCTCTGAAAGAAGGAGAGTCAAGTCTTCCGAAATATTAGATGAAATAAATGAAACTTAACATCCCACAAACTGAGTTTCTTCAATATTTTCACCAGAGATAAATCTCTATTTAATCTATCCAAAATCTAAATTTAAAAATGCACAATTTTGCACAATATATTTTCCTACATTTTTGTATATTTAAAAAATCATTGTGACGGAAAACAAGTACTACCGTACTCATTTAGAAAAAGAGCAAGACATTGTCTTGCCTGCCGGAGTCAAACCCGCACCCTACCGATTGCAAAGAAATGCGATTCAGCCGCTGGATGGACGCGAGGTGTAATTCAGGTGCCTGGATGTTGGGGGACTGTGTCCAAAATAACAAGTGAGTGGAATGCTGAGGAGAAGCAGTTGGCCGACGCGAGATGGCAGTCAGCGACGTAGCGCTTTGTGAACGACCCAACAAAAAAATTGATTTTTTTTTCAACAAACTAATGATAGTTCTTTTTCTTCATGGAAGACTAAAGGGACATAAGTTATTCCCCCTTTTTTTTAAATATTGCCTTTTTGTCTGGACATTTTGAACGAACTGTTCAGTGCCTGTATCCTTATTGTGTTGCTATTTTTCTCACATATATCAGCTACACTGTGTAACTTTTATTTTGTAGGAAATTTACACACGTCTAGTCATCCATAACTTAGCTAAATTGTGAATTAAGACGTTTTGAAAAATTAATAGTTTTTTGAAGAAAGGGAGATAATTTGACCATAAGTTACCTCCCTTGTTGTGCATGCTTAATGTAAACTAAGATTATTTGGGAATTCCAACTTCATGGATGTTCAGTCTAAATCATTTTCTAAGAGCTGAAGATCTTGGGCGATTCAGCATTTTGATTGTCAGGTGGGTTGGGGCACTCAGGTAGGTAAAGGGTTAATATTTAATCACTACTTCTTAAAAATCCCTTTTTAACTTCCAAGATGAGCTTGCTTTTGAGTCTGGGTTGAGTCTGAAAAATTCTGATCCCAGAATCCATGAGGGATAACATCTTACATCAGTTTCATCAAGTTCACCAATGTATTGAAAAGATAGGCTTCCATAACTTTGCCTAAATTGTAAATAAATATTTTCCTATTTTCTGCATAAAACCCAAGTAAAAAAAAAAAGAAACACGGAGTTATCTCCCTTGTGAACAAACCGACATCAAGTATTTGTAATTGAAGTTGGTTGGATTTTATGGCATGTCAACCCTTGTTGGGTTATTTTATGTCGAAGACATTTTGTTCAAACTTTGTTCAAACTCAATTTTTTTTTCTATTTAACTTATAGATGGGACCCTAACAGGTATTACCACTCCAGGTCAGAGTGGACCTGGGAGTAATGGTGATGCATGGAGTACTTCATATTCCAGAACTGGAACTTCACCATCCACCATCAGATAGTTTAATGTCAGACAATCAAGTATACTTGACACAGATCTATTTGACCCATAAATGGGACCCTAATGAATACGTCAATTCCAGATCATAGTGGACCTGCAATTAATTTAAAAAAGGGGGCACTTCACACTCCCAGATCTCTAGAAGTGGAGCCTCATCACTAGATGCAGTTTAGTGTCATACCCTGGACACAACTTGGGAGGAGGGGATTATTAATCCTCTGCAGGACATACAGTCTGTGTATTTTAACCCCCAACCCCTGACAGGGTGAAAACTCGTGGAATTGTTTTCAATTATAAACCTGAAAAGAATGAATTCAATGGAGCTGCGTTGTCTCATTTACTAAAAAATAAAATAAAATAAAATAACCCTGTTGGTTGAACAATAAAAGCACAACTCAAAGCAGCTGGTATTTATGGCACTCAGGAATAGTCCATTCATGCCCTTGGGTGATTCCATTCCTTGAGTCCTGATTGGCTGTTTGGTTTCTGTGGTATTATGGTGTTTGATAGATAACCTACCATTATGCAGTAGGCTTCTGACAATGCAAGATCCATATTGACAGGTTGCTTGTTGATTCGTCTTGCCCATTCAACAGTAATTCTACAGTGATGTTTATTCTTCAGCCGTTTTAAAACGGATATATTTGTAAATCAATGAAATTTTAAAATGACTGCTTCTGACGAAAATAATAACACAAGTCTTTTGGATAAGAAAGTATTCGTCCCATGATTTTTTATTCATCCATATATATATAATATATTATATATAATATAGCACATAGCCGAGAAAGAATAGATATTTCTCACCCCCCGTAACTCCTCATTACGTTTTATGTATAAAAATGATACAATCTTTAGATGAAACTAACATTTTTGTGTGTGGGTGTTGATAATGTCAATAAATGGATATGCCATTAAGTTTTTTAAATGGAGATAATTTTCTTCTAAACAAAAGAGAAAATTATTTTTATTATTTCTCTTGGAACATTATACAATCAAAATGGATTCTTTCTTTTGTGATACTATGATTGAGAACGAACACGGTCAGAATAGATAAATAAATAAATTAATAAAAATAGAATAGGTTAAAGCCAGGCATAAGTAAATGGGTGGGTGGTTGACCTTTTTTTTTAATCCAAAAAGATTAGGTCGTAAAGTTTAAGAGACTTGTACGACCACCATGAAGTTAGGCTACTTAGTGATAATATCTTATGCACACAGGTATTAAAAGCAAAGAGGCTATTTTTATGAGGAAATCTCTTTTAAAAAAATTAATGTTTGAAGTGTTGAAGTCTGGAAAAAGATTTAATTGCTTTAATTTTAAGGGTTAATGTCGTCTAAGAGTCGGCGATTGGATTTAAGTACTGGCCATCTGTGTGGTCCGGAGAATATGGGTGGGAAGGAGAATTTTACATAAATACAGCTAAACCCCAGCACTAAGTGAGTTAGGACTCGGCCATTGAGGTGTGAAGGTTGCTAGTAGCAGTAGAGTAGAAGCCGAGACAGCAAGTGAGAAGATCGTTAAAGTATCACAGACCTCTTCTTCCATCTGCGTCTTGTTTACAAACTTTGTAGTTGTTGTTGTTTTTAGTACTTGTGAACCTGTCTCTGACTCGTGCCCTTCAAATCAGCCAGCACAGAATATCACAACGTTTGGGGTCTAGACATTGTGCATCGAAGGTGCAGAGCGCAGAACAGGTTGTCTCACACTTTTGGTTTCTCTGTTGGATTTTATTTATATACTAAATGAAATTAAAAGATTTAAAATATCCTAATTAAAGCATGGACTACTATTGACAGATTAACAATCTCTCTGATAAAATAAAATGAGAATTCTTCTAAGGAAACAATAGAAAATAATATAAGCTTCAACACCAGTCGCATGTATTCCTAAGAAGCAAGGTACACACAGTTTACCTTATAAGAATTATTCTGCATCACTTAAATGCCCAATGTAAAATTAAAATTAATTGAAAAAGAAATGAATGTTTGTTTTGTAATATTGAAATTGTGAATTAAGGAATTTTGATCTTATGTCAACCCGGCCTCATGTCCTAATTTACACTATGTTTTGGAAAGCCAGTATCAGGAAAATTTCTAGCCCAACTTTGATATTTTCCGAGTCATGTTTTTGTTGGCAAATTAATGTAGATATTTTAAAGCCCCCACCCCTGATTCTTTTAGACAAATCAAGGTAGATATTTTACAATACCAGGTAATTCCAGGCCAAATCATCCAGGCTATGTCACCTACCTCCTTCAATTGTACAGTTGTGGACTATCTTAAAGTTAGACATTCCCAAAAATTTGAGCTTCCAATTCCAAAAATTGGTGGAGTTGTAAGCTCAAATTTTGGGTATCGTCTGTTTAAATTGTTTAAACCTAACTTCTTTATCCACTAGGTTATGTCCAATTGGACAAATGATATTAACTATCAAACCTCATCTCAAAAATTGAGAGAAATTGATTGAATTTGTACAGTTTTTTTATTCATTATTATTGTATCTTTTTGTATTATTTATTGCAAAGACAACATTAGGATTTATATGTAATGAAATTGCAAATCATCATTTCTGGCTTAAATACCTCTTCTTGATTTTCTTTTCGTTTTGTGGAAATCCACAGGTCCCACTTGGAGTAGATATTATATAAGATCATAATCTGATTTTTTGAAGGTCCCCAGCCCTCATTGGCCAAGTTTTGCAGGTCCCCAGCCCTCATTAGCCAAGTTTTGCAGGTCCCCAGCCCTCATTGGCCAAGTTTTGCAGCCATACATGGTGCAAACAAGAGCTTGATAAATATGCATTTTTGTATAGTCTTCTCTATAGAACAGCTTGGACATTAGCTTTTCCCATCATTCTTGCCTATCATTGCTAAACTTTTCAAATTTAATTAAATTAGACAGTAAGGAAAAAATTACTTATTTCTTTTCTTTTAATGAATTTCTTTTAAAAATTTATTTACAGATAAATAATAACAAACAAATATTTAATATAAAAAATTTTTTAAGACCAATATGTATAGCGTTATAGGGTTTGATTTAAAAGGAGTAATGACATAATAATGGTAATAGTAATAATGCTCATCTTCTACTCTCTTGGCTGAGGTCTGGTTGTTGTCTGCTGTTCTGGACTGAAGTAGCTGGTATCTTTTGATTGGTTGTTGAACGGGCATTTCCGGTGGTTCATTGACTTTGGAAATTACTTGGGAAACTTTTGAGATATCTGGTCATGTGCTGGTGATAGTTTTCACTTTCTGAGCTCATTTTCCCCCAAGAGAAATGCCTCATCAGTTCCCTCCAACAGTTTACTCCAGACTGATTTCGTATCCCTCTCTTTTTATTGCCTTGTCCAGACCAATAAGAAATCAACAAGTTGCCTAGTTACTTTCCACATAATTTAGATTTTTGGTTTTTCCCACCTGATTATATTACATATGCAAATTAGCCTCCACGTTCAAAACTGTAAACCTCCATTTTGTTGTACAGAGTGACTGAAATTTAACTCCCTATTTCAAGCTATTTATAAGTTATTTATTTATATTTATTTATATGCAGTTACATTTTTCTCTATTATTTAATGTATTTTCTGTAATATATGGCAATTAAATCTGTGTTGTGCAAGATGGTACTCCTCCACATTCTGCTATTGTTGTTCATGAATGGCTGGATCACTATTTTCCTAGAAGATGGGTGGGTAGATGTGGTCTGTATGAGATGCCAGCCAGAAGCCCTGATTTAACATCCTGTGACTTTTTTCTTTGGGCTTGGTATGAAAGGAACAACATTGGAAGAACTTGAACGACAAATACTAGAATTCATTTCTGACATTCCAGAAGAGTTCCTTGGAAAATTAATTGATGCGATTCCCAAGCAGCTTGAGAGGCTGGAGCCCAAATAGAATTTTAAATAAAACTCCATGTTATATGTGTTCTTCTCATATTAAGCTTTTGTAAGATTAGTGATTCAGAAATAAAAAACATTTTTGAAATAGAGAAAAATTTTTACTTTACAATCATCCTGTATGAATACAATTGGGTCATTCCATGTCAAAACACCAGCAAAAAGTTGAAATCTGCACCCACCGACACCGAATTACTTGAAATTTGGCACAAATGTTCCCTTTCATGAGTTAGGAAAGTGTGCCAAATTATTTTGTGTTAAACTTTACCGTTCCGATTTCCGGGTTATAATTTTACTCTTTTGCCTCAAAATTAAGGCCGTGTGGTGTTTTAATTAATAAAAACAATATTATTGAATAGTTTAAGAAGTCCTTGAGCACAATATCAACATTTGAGAGTTCATGGAGCATTAGGATGATTGTCTTTAATTATAATCTTTCACTGAAATCCTGCACGTACATACGAAAATTAACTCTTAATTTGGCAGGTTTATATCTTCTAAAATAGACTTGACCCCCTCACAAAATTCTTTGGTGAACTTAGGCAGACATAGTAGATGTTAGGAAAAAAATATTATGAAAATTGAAGAGACATATTTTCGATACTGACCGTAAGCTACATAGGTGAAAAGTTGTTGATTTTGGAGTCATGCATTTGGGTGAGCAAAATAAAATTTTCTATCAGGCATAGGGTTAGAATAGTTGGATATTTGGATACTACAGTCCTTATTTGCCCTACATACCAAATTTCAGAAATATTGAATGCATGGAAGTATTTTTAAAATCTTTTTAAAAAATGCTGAGATTCTGTGACACTGCACAGCCTTAATTTTGAGGCAAAATAGCAAAATTATAACCCCCCCCCTCTAAAATTTGAACGGTAAAGTTTAACACAAAATAATTTGGCACACTTTCATAACTCATTAAAGGGAACATTTGTGCTAAATTTCAAGTAATTCGGTGTCGGTGGGTGTAACGCCCTGGTGAATTGACATGGAATGACCCAATTGCAAGTTATTAATATATATATAAGGCCAACAGTACTAATAATTTAAAAATATGATTTATTAATAATTGCGATTTAAATGAAAATAAAATCATGGTGATGTTGAAAACTAAATTACTTCTACCAGTTTATTAATACACAAGAAATCATATATACAAAAAAAAAGATTTAGCATTAAATAGCCCACAAGGGCTGATATGCCTTTAAAAAAGTAACAAAGCAACTGACCCATAAAGTTACAACAAAAGTGAGTCTTACAGTTCAGGGTGATCACAACTGGTTCAGTAATGGATTGGTGGAAGCATCATTCTTTCTCACTTGTGTGTTTTCATATGTCTTTTTAAATGAGAATTCTCAGTAAATGCTGATCCACACACTTCACAAGAATATGGTTTCTCTCCTGTGTGTATTCGTATGTGATTTTTTAATATTGTACCCGTTGAAAATGCTGATCCACAAATTTCACAAGAATGTGGTTTCTCTCCAGTGTGTATTCGCATGTGTCTTTTTAAATGAGATCCCTCTGTAAATGCCATTCCACACACTTCACAAGAATATGGCTTCTCTCCAGTGTGTATTCGTATGTGATTTTTTAATGCTGTACCCGTTGAAAATGCTGATCCACAAATTTCACAAGAATATGGCTTCTCTCCAGTGTGTATTCGTATGTGAGTTTTTAATATTGCAGCCGTTGAAAATGCTGATCCACAAACTTCACAAGAATATGGTTTTTCTCCAGTGTGTGTTCGCATGTGTATTTCTAAACTGATATTTTTGGAATATACTGAACCACACAATTTGCAAGGATATGCTTTCTCCCCATGGTCTGTTTGTATGTGCTGTTTTAAATTCAAATTCGATGAATATGGTTTCTCCCCAGTATGTCTACGCACGTGCGCTTTTAATGCTGTACCCGATGAAAACAATGATCCACACATACCACAGGAATATGGTTTCTCTCCAGTGTGGCTACGCATGTGTATTTTTAAATTGTTATTTTGGGAAAATGATGATCCACACACTTTGCATGTATAGGGTTTCTCTCCAGTGTGTATTCGCATGTGTCTTTTGAAATGAGAACTGTCTGAAAATCTTGATCCACACACTTCACAGGAATATGGCTTCTCTCCAGTGTGTATTCGTATGTGAGTTTTTAATGTTGAAGCCGTTGAAAATGCTGATCCACAAATTTCACAAGAATAAGGTTTCTCTCCAGTGTGTTGTCTCATGTGCCTTTTTAATTTATAATTATGTGAAAACCCCAATCTGCAAACTTCACATGAATATAACTTCTCTCCAGGATGTGAGTGCATGTGTACTTTCAAATCAGAAAGTGTTAAAAATGTCATTTCACACACTCGACATGAATATGATTTGCAATGTTTTTCATCAATATCTGATTGTACATGCATCTTAGAAAAAGAACTGCCAGACATGCAGTTGCTGTACACATAAATATATTTTATTTCCATTTGTTGTTGCATCTCTGTATAGACAATCCTAAGTTCTTGTTGAAGTGTTGGAATCGTCTTTATGGTGTGTACTTGAACTCTTCAATTGTTATAGTCCACACATTAATTCACCATTGAAATATGTAAAAACTGAAAACAAACAAAAAAATATATTACAAATAAAATACAAAAAGGAAACAATACAGCAAATTTGCTCATTGCGAGGTTAAGAAGATGTGACAGAGAACACGAGGTGAGTGACGACCGTGAAGGCCTGCCGTATTTTCAAAGGAAGCGGGCTAAGATTTGCCTGGCAGCTAGGACTGTAGAATCGAACCCGTGTCCTTCAGAATGCAAACACATTGGCACCAAAGTCAAGATGCTACAGTCCCATATGTAAGCACCAGGTGCCCAGATGATAGCTGCAAGGATTCCGGCAGCCGGGATTGGCTCGACAGTCTCATGTGTGGGGCACAGACACCCGGATGTTAAGGAGAAACAGTAGTATAAGTAGAAGTGGGGTGACTGATGGCAGGAGGCGAGTTGCGATTTTCAGCTGCTAAAACTTTTGACGACGACGGATTTTCAGCTGCTAAATTGCAACTCACCTCCTGCTGTCACCCCACTTCTACTTATACTACTGTTTCTCCTTAACATCCGGGCGTCTGCGCCCCACACACAAGACTGTTGAGCTACTCGTAGCTGAAATGCTGTTGGCAAAGACCCGGATGAGACAAGTCAGAATTTGCATAAAGCATGGGCAAGCAATGATAAAAAATGGAGAGTGGCTGATACTGAGACAGAGAAAAAAGCAAGTTGGTTAGACCAGAAGTGAAATTTGACGACTGTTGTGTTTGGGGTGTCAGGAAGTGAGAGTAACGTGCTCAGTTGGTAGAGACTGTACTGACAACGAAAGGAATTATATTTCGTTTGCTAGAACCAAGCTTAAAGATCCTATTCTGCCCAAGAAGTGAAATTCTGCCCTACTATTTACCCAATAAGTGAAATACAAACAGCCTTGTCCTGGATTTGAATCCAGTTTTTATGATGATGATGATGACTGATATAAAGCTGTTAAATAACAGATTACAACATTTTACATTTTCATCCAGAAGTGACGAGTGACAACGCATCAGTGTAATGGATTCGGTGATGGAGAAAGAAATATGTTAATGAAAAAAAAAAAAAGTTTAATTTTAAATCAGAGTAGGTGTGTAATATTTTCAGTGACCTGAAGGAATGACAAAGAAAATATGTTAATGGAAAAAAAAAAGTTAGATTTAAAATCAGAAAGGAATAGATAATCTTTTCCCCATTATGTCTTGAAATAAACAAACAAAATCCATTTTAAAATCATTCTTGTAAATTATTTTTGCTAAATATCCAGACATTCTAACGACAAAAATGGGCAAGACTTTGATTTTGTTTAAAACATTAAAATCAACCTAAAATTTAATCACTGCATGGTATAGAGAAAAACTGTACTTATCTAAAAGGTCTATAAAGGAAAGGAATAACTTTAAAATCATAAAATAGTGGTGAAACTAATTTAAAATAATTCAAAAACCTTCAAGGTCAGTTATAAAAGCTAACAGAGGGAGGGTTGATTCTATGCACTTCCCATGTTGATGTTTCACAGTGAAAAGGAAGAAAAACCGGAAGTCTCTCAGACCAGTGACAATTTAGGGATTGTCCTACTGTTAAGATGGAATGCTAAGGGAGGTAAGTCTTAAGGGGTCTTAATCTCTTATGTCTAACATGATACTTATAAACACTCAAAAATGCCCATCAAGACATTTTGCAAGAACATGCTTTCTTTTTTAATTCCCATATTCAGCATTAAATTTATTAATTTCTTTTATACAATACCAGAAGTGGCTACCCAGCATTGCCTGAAAAGAGCGGGGAAAAACAACATTACATATAACAATACAGTAAGAAATTTGGACCAAGTATCCAATAGGCACCCCAAATCATCAACTTAATGAAAGGTTCACATTTTAACTCATCACCGGTAATTTCAACTTTCAAATATTTGAAAATAAACAAACAGATGATTTTTTGAACATATTGTATCTGACAAAAACAAATTTTACAATTTTGTGATACTATTTCTGAACAGCATCCTTTTACTTAAATAAACATAAAAAATATTTTGCAAATGTGTATTTTTATGTAAATAAACATAATTGCATTTCTTTTCTGATTAAATAAAAAACATTTTAGTATAAAAACGTATTTTGTCTTTTTGTAAATCATCATAACTGTTGAAAAATACTTATAAACTTCTGATTAAAAGTGTTTATCTAAAAAAGATTTTGCTATTGAATTTTGATTTTGATTTTATTTATTTAATTTATTGTAAGTTCAACATCTCCATAAACTTCTGATTAAAATTAATTGCTTACAAAAATTTGGAAGCGGAAGTTACCTGTAACAAGTTAAAATGTGAACCTTTCATTAAGTTGGTGATTTGGGGTGCCTTTTGGATACTTGGTCCAGAAATTTTAATTCAATATTTTTAAGCTTTTAAAAGATAATATATAAATAAGGTGATTAGTTCAATTGATATTATATTTCAAATTATATTTTAATTTTCAAACATCTTATCAATCTTTGTACAAAATCTAAGAGTTTCAGTGAATGTATTATTTACTTTGTGGTTGTTTTATTTTCATACTTTCATCTGGACATACAGATTCGAAAGTATATAACCTCACCAATATTTTGCACCCCAAAAATAAGGGGTGGGGGTCAAAGTTAAGTGACCTGAAAAACATCAGAAAGTTTTTAAATAAAATAACTGATGCATTATAAAATTAATTCATTGATAAATCAACACTGAAAATTTAATTAAAATCAGATTATTCCCTGATTTTTGGTAAAAAATGTTTTCAATCATCGGGGTTGAATTGATTTTGTAAAATAGGTCTATGATGTCACAGTGTTTGGGGTGACAGTCAATTTTTACCTATGTCTACTGGACATGTGATGTTCTTTATAAAAGGCCCTCACAGTGGCTACTACTTCCTCTTCTCATACCATCCCTCAAAGTTTAAGCACTCTTTTTATGAGTTTGGACAACAGACAGAATATTAACCCTTGAAGGATTCTGGCTTGTTCCCTGCTTCTGGACTTTTGGGTTTATTATCTTTACCCTTGAAGGTCGATAGTAATTACCTTCATTGTGCCCAGGACGAATTGGAGGAGACCTCAATAAGATGCAGCCTCGGACAAGCTTCCCCTATTGATACTTTCAGCTATAGACTGTAGCAAACTAAACTTTCACCAAACCAAACTAACGAAATATCTAACTACGGCTCAACATCTTACGGTGCTGTGAAACTAAACTAATTACGGCTCTTTCGGTGCTGTTTAACTTGTTGAGCTGAACTTAAGCAAACTACCTGGTCGCTTGTCCAACCTAAACTATGAACATTCCATAACATGCCTTTGTAACCCATTTATTAATGTGCTTTTATTATTAACCTGTTGTATCATTTATTGTTGTACCGCTTGTTCCTTGACTTCATATTCCACCTTTTCTCTCTGCATTTTTTAACGTTAATTTTGATAATATTTCTAATTTCTGAACTAGGATTAATACTTTTAATAAAAATGATTAATACTTTTAATAAAAATGATTAATACTTTTAATAAAAATGAAACTCTAAGGAAAACATAATTTAATAGTAGGATCTGCCATAGACGTATTTTACTAAATAAATTCAACCCCCCAATTGAAAAAAAATTACCAAAAATCAGTGAATTATCTAATTTTAATGACATTTTCACTGATGATTTATCAATGAATGAATTTTATAATGCATCAGTTATTTTATTCAAAAACTTTCTGATTTTTTTCAGGACACTTCATTTTGACACCCCCTTATTTTTGGTGTGAAAAATATCAGTGGTGTTATATATAATCAAAACTAATTACAGTGTAAATAAAAAAACAAAAGACTGAAGGTGTGAATAGAAGAAAACAAATTAAAGGAGTGACTCTGGTAGAAAATAAGTACAGAAAATTAAATATAAAGAAAAATGTTTTTTTAATTTTTGGAGAATTTTTTTATTCTGTTACGTATATTAGATTATTTTATTTAGATTATCAATGATAAAAATATACATTGATATTTGTTCTGTCTGAAAGGGTGGGGGTCTATTTTTTCAATTGAATTTTCTACATTAAATCATTAGATCATAATACTAAAGTAGGCTTGTTATTAAATAGATATTTGGGTCTAGAATCTGAAATTTAAACCTTAAAATTAGGTGTTCCATATTTTAAATGAATTTTATCAATTAACTAGGTATATAAATTGTTTTCTCAAGGCACATATGGGTGACACAAATGGTAATGTTTATTTGAAAGAATTTCGATTTATTTCCATTGAATCTGTTTGATTGAAACATTTCAGTAATTTAAAAAAAAAAGGAAGTATAAGTCAACAATGAAAATTTAATTAAAATCAAATAATTCCCTGATTTTTGGTAATTTTTTTGTTTATCTATTTAGGTTAGTGACTTGTCACTTATAGGCCACCATAGATGTGGGCATATCATACTAAAGTTCTTTCCCTATAAAAGATTACAAACAAATTTTACAGACGTTTTTGTTTCAGCATGTTTGAAACGAAAATAAATTATATGACATTTTGATAAATATCAACAAATTAGTAATTTTTCTGTAAATAGTGGAATTGTTGATTTTTCTTTTTTTGTAATTGATTTCTAAGAAACTTAAAAAAATTAACTTGTTATAAAAACGTTTGTTTTGAGTGCATAATAAATCTTCACTCAGCCATTTTGGACCATACGACATTTAGGCACCCCTTTTGATTTGCTGATTCATAAGTACAATTTTTTTCATTTACACCGTCAATATCTGTTAACAGACGATTTTTTTTTTTTTTTTTTAAATTATAAAACTAACCCCTAACACCTAACAAACAACCGGATATTGACGGTGTAAATGAAAAAAAATGTACTTATGAATCAGCAAAGCAAAACAGTGCCTAAAGAAAGGTCATATGGTCCGCCATTTTTAACCGAATTTATTTGTTTAAAATGTATTAAAAATAAATGACATATGTAATATTATTTTGTTATTTTACTGATATTCATTATGTTATTACTTTTCGACTAAAAGAAAAATTTGACCTTAGAAAATCGATTGAATTAATTTTAATTCGTTTTTAAAATGAAAATGAGACATTTTGGCAGTACCTACTTAATACGTTAATTCATTTATAAGTTGTTTTTGTTTTGTTTTTTTAATTAAAGGACATCATCAGTTAATGTTTTATAGATTTAAAGTTGTTGCGTAGTGATTTAGTTTAAACGGAGCCTAAAATGCGTTTTTGACAAAATGACTTTAGCCCCCCTACAGAAAATAATTCACCAAAAATCAGGAAATTATCTGATTTTAATGAAATTTTCAGTGTTTATTTAACAATGAATGATCTTTATAATGCATTATTTATTTTATTTTAAAACTTTCTCATTTTTTTCAGGTCACTTAATTTTTACCCCCCTTATGTTGGGGGCGTAAAAATTTTTTGCAAGTTGGTCATATATTGTACTAATTACAGTATAAATAATGAGATAAAAGACCGAACTTATGAATAAAAATTTTAAAAAAAATTTTTACGGTTGCGCTTCTATGAGAAAATAAGTAACGAAAATCGAAAAATAAAATGTAAAAAAAATAATAGATAATTAATTTTTTGGAGATTTCTTTTTTACTCATTTCGATAATTATTTAATTGGCTATTATTTTATAAAAGAAAAAATTATACATCGATGTTTTTTTCTGCTTAAAAAGGGGAGGGGGTACATTTTCAATCGAGTTTTTCTTCAAAACTTATTACTTTTGGCGCTTAAAATAAGTTTTGCATTAAGTAGATATTTATTTTTAGAATCTAAAAATATAACATTTTAAACTTAACATCGGGATTTTCATATTTTAAATGAATTTTATATATAATTTTTCATAGCAAAAATACTAAATTAAAGTTTTGAAAGAGAATAACTGATGCATTATAAAATTCATTAATTGTTAAATCAATACTGAAAATTTCATTAAAATCGGATAATTACCTAATACTTGGTAAAATGTTTTTCCATCCCAAATGTTACGTTAAAATTGTAAACAAGCGCCTACTAAAACCATTGAAAAAACAGCCAAAATGGCGGATATCGTCGAAATTGACCAAAACAAATAGTTTTAAATCTTTTAAAAATAAACTGTATATGTAATTATATTTTTCTTTTTTTAATGATGGTTATTATGTTACTACTTATCGATTTAGACAAAGTTTAACCTTAAATAATAGATTTAATTATTCTTAATTCGCTTTTACAACTCGTAGTATCCGATTTTTTTTGCCAGTAGCCATTATAAACTTATCAAAGTAACTAATAACTGGTAATTTTGTCGAGTATTTAACGATATTTATATTTTAGAGTAATAATAACGAATTATAAAAATAAATAAAATAGAAAATAAAAAATAAAAAATTAAACAAAACTTTAAACAAAACAGTCCACTTTTGCAGTTCTGAGGTGAAAAAAAATAACTTCGTGAAGAATTTAAATTTTTACTGGTTTTAATTGAAATTCAATTTCATTTTTTTTTAATAACTAATGACTTTTCCTGGTTAAAGAAAAAAATCGACCTAACTGGAATATATTTAAAAAAATACGTTTAATTTACCTGGATGAATTCTTTTCGGTCTCTTAATAAAACAACACTTCACGTTTTCCCGACTGTTGTTGAAGATAAGTTCGAATCGACGGGAAACGGACATTTTTTTCGGTAATTATCGCCAATTTCCGTCAATTTTTTACAAATTTGAAAAGAAAACTTTGATTTTTAGATGTATTCAATTAATTGTTTCTAAAGAAATTCTTTTTGAAAAATTTCACCTGATAATGTTAAACTGAATTCTTTTCGGCAATTATTGGCAATTTCCAGCAACAGACTCAACTTTTTATTCAAATTTCTTGGCAAATTTGGAAAAAAAAAAAAAAAAAAAAAAAAAAAGGCTTTACTTTTTAATTTGATTTGATTTTTTTAAAAACCTCTTTAACTTTTTTTTTCTTAAATATATTCAAACACTTATTTTAAAACAATGTAAAATTATTTTCTGATGAATTTTAAGCGACAAAATCATGACGAACACCGTTGATATTGTCAGGCAAAATATATTTCTTTAAAGAATTTGTTTTTATTTTTTTAACAAATTTTTAAATAAATTTACAAATTTTTAAATAAATTTACAAATTATTTTTGAAAGTTTTAAAGAATTTTGAATTAAAGAATTTTGAATTAAAAGAAGAAAAATGTTGGCTGTTATCAGTCGGAAACTGCCGATAATTACCGACACATCTGAACTTCATTTGATTTTTTTAACATTCAAAATGCCTTTCTTTAAGACCTAGTGCTACAGACCAAAAAACACACTTTTCACTTAAAAAAAAAAAAAACGAATTAAAATTAAATCGATTATTTAAGGTTAAATTTTAATTTTAGTTGAAAAATAGTAACGTAATGATCGTCAGTAAAAAAAAAAAAAAAAAAAAAAAAAAAAAAAGCAAAATAAGATTCCATATATAATTAATTTTTAATCCATTGAAGATTTATGATGTGCTAAAAAGAATAAAATCTCATCAACAAACTTTTTAAAAAGTGTATTCTTACAATAACAAAAAACATTGAATACACTATGTACAGAAAAATTACTAACTTTTAAATGAAATATCTTTTTCCTTTTGTCTAAACAAGCAGGAAAAAGCTGCTCTAAAAACTTCTTGTGGGTTGTTTCCTAAAGAATTGACTGGGGTGGGGGGAATGTCATGTGATCTTTTTTTCTACAATGGACCGAGATCGATAACAAAAACTTACAAAAAATCAGGGAATGATCTAATTTTAATAAAATTTTCAGTATTGACTTATTACTCAATGAATTCTTTCTTTTAAATTTCTGAATCATTTCAATCAAAATGATTCCATGGAAATTCTTTGAAAAAAATATTACCATTCGCGCCTTCCATACGAGTATTTAAAGCAACAATTAATATATCTAATTAATAGATAAAATTAATTTTATAATATGAAACTCGAATTGAAGTTTTAAATTTAATATTTTTAGATTCTAAAAGCAAATATCTATTTAATACCATGCCTACTTTAGTATTGTTATCTAATGATTTTTGGAGAAAATCCAATTGAAAAGTCAGGACCTTTTAGACAGAACAAATATCGATGTATAATTTTTTTTTTTTACATCTAATTTTCAGATTTTCAGTACTTATTTTCTATCAAAAGCGCTCCTGTGGGGATTAACATAAAATTAAAATAAAACTAGAATAAAAAAAAAAACTCACCGGAAGAACCCTATGCGCATTTGCAAGAAAAAGATCCGACTTTCTACCCCCAAGAAAATCTCTCAGTCATTCTAGTTTAGGCCAGAACTGGGTCTAGTCGCTTCATTGGCCAGGGATATATTCCCTTGCCACTTGGCGGCTATGACCAGTGAATAAAGCCTAAGTCTTAAAACCACCTTCTGTCTTTGTCTCTTTCTTTTTCGTTCCTTGAATTCCCTCCTTTTCAGCGTGACCACCAAATGAGATGGGGTTAAAGTAAAACCCTAAGAACACACACCATGAATAACCAACAACCACTTTTTATAAAAATTAAAACACCCCATATTCCTTTAAAACAAATATTTCTATTCACACTTTTGGTCTTTTGTCTTTTTATTTATACTGTAATAAAAGATATTTCAGGACTTTCAGGAATTTCCCGTTAGTAAGCAAATAATTTCAGATGAAAGAAGACGAGAACAACAATTGAAGATAAAAATACATTTATTCAAAGGGTACAAAAAGTTGCAAACTTGTGGCGTTTGCTAGCCAGACATCTTGCTGAGTGTGAAGGTAGCACTGGATGAAACCACTCTCTGGTTGACAAGGGAGCACTTGAATAACGCAACTCACTGGTTGACGGCCGCATGATATGTGACTTTTGTCAAGGGATTTAATTTAGGCGCCAATATCGTATTTTGGCGATTCACCCTCTGGTGCCAGGGGGAGATAATTTAAGTATAATTTTTCTGATAGTGATTTAGTTTTGATTATATTTAACACCAATATTTTTCGTCCCCAAAATAAGGGGTATTCAAAATTAAGTGACCCTAAAAAAATCAGAAGATTTTTAAATAAAATAACTGATGCATTATAAAATTCATTCAATGATAAATCAACACAGAAAATGTCATTCAAATTGGATAATTCCCTGATTTTTGGTATTTTTTTTCTATCAGGGTGGTTGATTTGATTTTATAGAATACTTCTATGATGTCACAATTCGTGGTACCTATACTAAATACAAAGAATTTAAAAAACCCGACTAACTTCATGAAATTAAATAATAAATAGATAATAAAATGATTGTAATTCTTTTATTAAACCATTTTCAGAATTGCTTTGAATATATGAGTATTTTCATTCATTTATTTTTAGTCTATTAAGTGATGATATTAATGACAAATATGCTAAGTTTGAAATAAGTAAGTTTGGAAATTACTTAGGAAACTTTTGGGATATCTGGTCCTGTGCTAGTGATAGTTGTTACTTTCTGAGCTCATTTATTTTCCCCAAGTAAAAATGCCTTGGGGAACAAACACTCATCTGTTCCCTCCAACAGTTTAGTCCAGACTGATCTCTGATCCCTCTCTCTTTCTTGCCTTGTCCAGACCAATAAAAAAATTGACAAGTCGCCTAGTTACTTTCTATGTAATTTAGATGTAAAATGTAAAAAAAGAAAAAGAAAAAACTGCGCATACACAATCATAATTTTGAACATTTTGTATAGCAGGGATGCACTGTCCCCACCCCCCACACACACATTTTTGACCTGCGAATCACTTTTAAAAAGATCTGGTTGAAATGATCTACTCCTATTAAAATATGCTAAATATATTTATACTAGCAAAAATATGTGCCATCTGGGCGTAAGTATTTAAGTTTTAATGTAATGAAATATGTTAAATTAGAAAGACAAACAAAATTAAATAAGAACGCATATAAAAAGATTACACATATTACACATCTCAAAAATTAAAAAATCATTATGCAACATTCAGCAAATCTGATTTCTGAGTCAGTTTGAGCCAGTTAAACAACAGTAAGAAGGAGATGAATCCTGGTAGCAGTAGCAACTTCAAAGAGATGCCAAACAATCAGAAACCAGTAGCAGCATTCGAAGAGATGTCAAATAATCACTAAGCAGCAGCAACCTCAGTGAAGATGTAATTAATTTAGGATTTATTTTCCCTCTAAGATAAAGATTTGAACTGCAACATAAAAATTTTTGTTTTAAAAGTAAAAAATATAACATAAATTTAATCAATAACAAGCAAAAAAAGTAAACTTTTATTTTGCTCAGTGAAATGTGTGAAACAAATTTATCTTGACAAAATATATTTCTAAGGATTAAAATGTAACAAATACTGATTCCTAATGCATTTTTATGGTAGAAATCATAGTCAAATGCATTTTTAAAGTAAAAATCATTGTCCAATGCATTTTCATAGTAAAAATCATTGTCCAATGCATTTTTATGGTAGAAATCATAGTCAAATGCATTTTTATAGTAAAAATCATTGTCCAATGCATTTTTATAGTAAAAATCATTGTCCAATGCATTTTTATAGTAAAAATCATTGTCCAATGCATTTTTATAGTAAAAATCATAGTCAAATGCATTTTTAAAGTAAAAATCATTGTCCAATGCATTTTTATAGTAAAAATCATTTCCAATGCATTTTTATAGTAAAAATCATTGTCCAATGCATTTTTATAGTAAAAATCATTGTCCAATGCATTTTCATAGTAAAAATCATTGTCCAATGCATTTTTATAATAAAAGTTATTGGCCAATGCAATTTTATTGTAAAAAATCATATCCAATGCATTATTATATAAAAAAAAAAATTGTGGGTGCTATCTAGAGCACTTGCCAAGAGCAATGGATGATAGGGATGGATGTTGAGAGAGAAAGTCAAAGGAATCTATGCTGTCAGCCCATCATCAAGAAGAAATTAATTTACAATATCCATATTTTATGATGGATAAAAAATGATTACAAAACAATGTAAAACAAAGTAAGATATGAAAAGTTTTTATTTAATACAAAAACATAAGTAAATGTTCATTTCTAAATTTAATCTACAGTTGAGTAAATCTTTGCATTTTCATCCAATTCCATTTTCGAGATTTTTTGCCAATAAAATCTGAGAAAATGAATATTCCTTTTCTCCAACAACTATTGAATCAATTTTTAACTCAAACTAAAAACCTTGGTTATTTCCTAGTTGAGTAACATGACATTACAGGGTGACCCAGAAAAAAAAAGACCCAATTTATTTATTTTCCCATTAAACTAACCCTAAACCCCAGCCCTAACCCTAACCCTTAAACCTTAACCCAGTTAAAATTAACAGTTTTATTACAAAATTTGTGGGTTCTGTTTTTCTGGATCACCCTGTAATATTATGTTACTCAACTAGGGGTGGTTGGGTTGGGGTTGGGGTTTGGGTTTAGGGTTAGTTTAATGGGAAATAAATAAATAATTTGGGTTCTGTTTTTTCTTGGTCACCCTGTAATATCATGTTACTCAACTAGGAAATAACCAAAAACTCTACCAACAAAATCTTTGAAAGAACTAAAACTACAAGAAAATAAAGATCTAAAAACATTTTTTTAAAAAATCAACTTTCTTCATGGTGTTTTCTCACATGTTTTCTTAAGGCCGATCTGCTGAAAAATGTTGACTCACATATCTTACAATGATGTGGTTTCTCTCCATTATGTCTGTTTATATGAGCTTCCAAATTTGAACGGCATGAAAATGCAGAGTCACAAAGTTGACAGGAATATGGTTTCTCACCCGTATGAATTCGTACATGTTTATTTAAATCTGAACTTGAAGTGAAAGCATATCCACACATTTCACAGGAAAATGGTTTCTCTCCAGTGTGTGTTCGCATGTGAATTTTTAAATGAGGATTGTCTAAAAATGTTGCATTACATATTTCACAAACATACGGTCTCACTCCTGTGTGTTTTCTTAAATGTCTATTTAAATGTGAGCTATCATAAAATGAAGAGCCACATACTTGACAAGAATATGGCTTCTCTCCAGTGTGTTTTCGTTTGTGTATTTTCAGAACTGAGTTACGTGAAAATGTGGACCCACAAATGTCACAAGAAAATGGTCTTTCTCCGGTATGTTTTCGCATGTGGTCGTGCATATTGGATTTCCTTGCGAATGTGGATCCACATACCTCGCAAGTGTAACGTTTTGATCCGATCTCTTTGTTTATTGTCTTTGCAACAATTTTTTCTGGATTTAAATGGAGATCCATTGCACTCTGCAATATTCTCGAAGATATCCGTGTATGGCCAAAAAAACTTTTACTTCTTCATGTAGCTTGATAATCTGTGAATGAAAAGTAGATAATATGAAATATATACATCTGTATTTTTGAGGTGAGGCTTGATGTGAAGAATTTTGATTTTTTCAACTGTCCTCTAAAATATACACGTTACAAATAATGAGTCTTATCTTATATAATAATTGTAAGGCATAAAGCTATGAATGTTAAAATACTCATTAAATGTCAAATTGGTCGGATGAGGCAAAAAACTGAGTCCCCATTTATTTGAAGTGTCTCTATTTCTTCAAATTTCTTTGAGGATTTTGAATTTCATTAGATTATTTACATTTTTTGAACTGGGTTGTGATATCAAGTATTTCTATCTAATACAAATAATTTGCACACAGTTTTATGGTTTCAAGTATTCCTATCTAATACAAATAATTTGAACACATTTATATGGTTTCAAGTATTCCTATTTAATACAATTAATTTGCACGCAGTTGTATGGTTTCAAGTATTCCTATGTAATAGAAATAATTTGCACGCAGTTGTATGGTTTCAAGTATTCCTATCTAATACAATAATTTACTTGCACACAATCATATGGTTTCAAGTATTCCTATCTAATACAAAATTTTCACACATTTATATGGTTTCAAGTATTCCTATCTAATACAAATAATTTGCACACATTTATATGGTTTCAAGTATTCCTATCTAATACAAATAATTTGCACACATTTATATGGTTTCAAGTATTCCTATCTAATACAATTAATTTGCACACATTTATATGGTTTCAAGTATTCCTATCTAATACAATTAATTTGCACACATTTATATGTTTCAAGTATTCTATCTAATACAAATAATTTGCACACATTTATATGGTTTCAAGTATTCCTATCTAATACAATAATTTGCACACATTTATATGGTTTCAAGTATTCCTATCTAATACAAATAATTTGCACACATTTATATGGTTTCAAGTATTCCTATTAATACAATAATTTGCACACAGTTATATGGTTTCAAGTATTCCTATCTAATACAAATAATTTGCACGCAGTTATATGGTTTCAAGTATTCCTATCTAATACAAATAATTTGCATGCAGTTGTATGGTTTCAAGTATTCCTATTTAATACAAATAATTTGCATACAGTTGTATGGTTTCAAGTATTCCTATGTAATACAAATAATTTTTTACAAGATTTATATGGGTTCAAGTATTCCTATCTAATACAATAATTTGCACACATTTATATGTTTTCAAGTACTAATACAAATAATTTGCACACAGTTTTATGGTTTCAAGAATTCCTATCTAATACAAATAACTTGCACACAATCATATGGTTTCAAGTATTCCTATCTAATACAAATAATTTGCACACATTTATATGGTTTCAGGTATTCCTATTTAATACAATTTGCACACAGTTATATGGTTTCAAGTATTCCTATATAATACAAATAATTTCACACATTTATATGGTTTCAAGTATTCCTATCTAATACAATAATTTGCACACATTTATATGGTTTCAAGTATTCCTATCTAATAAATAATTTGCACACATTTATATGGTTTCAAGTATTCCTATCTAATACAATTAATTTGCACATTTATATGGTTTCAAGTATTCCTATCTAATACAAATAATTTGTTTATATGGTTTCAAGTAATTTGGTTTCAAGATGGTTTCAAGTGGTTTCAAGTATGGTTTCAAGTATTCCTATCTAATACAAATAATTTGCACACATTTATATGTTTTCAAGTATTCCTAATACAAATAATTTGCACACAGTTTTATGGTTTCAAGAATTCCTATCTAATACAAATAACTTGCACACAATCATATGGTTTCAAGTATTCCTATCTAATACAAATAATTTGCACACATTTATATGGTTTCAGGTATTCCTATTTAATACAATTTGCACACAGTTATATGGTTTCAAGTATTCCTATATAATACAAATAATTTGCACACATTTATATGGTTTCAAGTATTCCTATCTAATACAAATAATTTGCATGCAGTTGTATGGTTTCAAGTATTCCTATTTAATACAAATAATTTGCATACAGTTGTATGGTTTCAAGTATTCCTATGTAATACAAATAATTTGCACGCAGTTGTATGGTTTCAAGTATTCCTATCTAATACAAATAATTTGCACACATTTTTATGGTTTCAAGTATTCCTATCTAATACAAATAATTTACACACATTTATATGGGTTCAAGTATTCCTATCTAATACAAATAATTTGCACACATTTATATGTTTTCAAGTATTCCTAATACAAATAATTTGCACACAGTTTTATGGTTTCAAGAATTCCTATCTAATACAAATAACTTGCACACAATCATATGGTTTCAAGTATTCCTATCTAATACAAATAATTTGCACATATTTATATGGTTTCAAGTATTCCTATTTAATACAATTAATTTGCACACAGTTATATGGTTTCAAGTATTCCTAATACAAATAATTTGCACACAGTTTTATGGTTTCAAGAATTCCTATCTAATACAAATAACTTGCACACAATCATATGGTTTCAAGTATTCCTATCTAATACAAATAATTTGCACACATTTATATGGTTTCAGGTATTCCTATTTAATACAATTTGCACACAGTTATATGGTTTCAAGTATTCCTATATAATACAAATAATTTGCACACATTTATATGGTTTCAAGTATTCCTATCTAATACAAATAATTTGCACACAGTTATATGGTTTCAAGTATTCCTATCTAATACAAATAATTTGCACACAGTTATATGGTTTCAAGTATTCCTATCTAATACAAATAATTTGCACACATTTATATGGTTTCAAGTATTCCTAATACAAATAATTTGCACACAGTTTTATGGTTTCAAGAATTCCTATCTA
This sequence comes from Doryteuthis pealeii, assembly GCA_023376005.1. NCBI lineage: Eukaryota > Metazoa > Mollusca > Cephalopoda > Myopsida > Loliginidae > Doryteuthis > Doryteuthis pealeii. The sequence goes on from CM042151.1 coordinate 108,527,664, forward strand.
ATACAAATAACTTGCACACAATCATATGGTTTCAAGTATTCCTATCTAATACAAATAATTTGCACACATTTAAATGGTTTCAAGTATTCCTATTTAATACAATTAATTTGCACACAGTTATATGGTTTCAAGTATTCCCTAATACAAATAATTTGCACACATTATATGGTTTCAAGTATTCCTATCTAATACAAATAATTTGCACACAGTTATATGGTTTCAAGTATTCCTATCTAATACAAATAATTTGCACATTTATATGGTTTCAAGTATTCCTATAATACAATTAATTTGCACACAGTTATATGGTTTCAAGTATTTCTATCTAATACAAATAATTTGCACACATTTATATGGTTTCAAGTATTCCTATCTAATACAAATAATTTGCACACATTTATATGGTTTCAAGTATTCCTATCTAATACAAATAATTTGCACACATTTATATGGTTTCAAGTATTCCTATCTAATACAAATAATTTGCACACATTCATATGGTTTCAAGTATTCCTATCTAATACAAATAATTTGCACACATTTATATGGTTTCAAGTATTCCTATCTAATTTGCACACAGTTATATGGTTTCAAGTATTCCTATCTAATACAAATAATTGCACACAGTTATATGGTTTCAAGTATTTCTATAATACAAATAATTTGCACACATTTATATGGTTTCAAGTATTCCTATCTAATACAAATAATTTGCACACATTATATGGTTTCAAGTATTCCTATCTAATACAAATAATTTGCACACATTTATATGGTTTCAAGTATTCCTATCTAATACAAATAATTTGCACACATTTATATGGTTTCAAGTATTCCTATCTAATACAAATAATTTGCACACATTTATATGGTTTCAAGTATTCCTATCTAATTTGCACACAGTTATATGGTTTCAAGTATTCCTATCTAATACAAATAATTTGCACACATTTATATGGTTTCAAGTATTCCTATCTAATACAAATAATTTGCACACATTTATATGGTTTCAAGTATTCCTATCTAATACTAATAATTTGCACACAGTTATATGGTTTCAAGTATTCCTATCTAATACAAATAATTTGCACACAGTTATATGGTTTCAAGTATACAAATAATTTGCACACAGTTATATGGTTTCAAGTATTCCTATCTAATACAAATAATTTGCACACAGTTATATGGTTTCAAGTATTCCTATCTAATACAAATAATTTGCAAGTATTCCTATCTAATCTATATATTAATACTCATGTTCTTTAATTGTATGACCATTACCATCTTGCAACACCCTTTCTTTCTTTCTTATTGTATCTTTTTGAAATTACTTAATTAAAAAGTATCATATTCCCTCCACTTGTTTTGTTTAATGATAGACAACAATGTTTTTTCAATAAATACAACCATTTTTACATAATTCAACAAAATTTTATTAAAATTGAACAAATATCTTTATTTTAGTGTAAAAAAATATAAACTTTTGAAAATTTTTTATCAACATTCAAAATGAGATAAAAGGATTTTTTTGCCATGCTCTTTCTAAACATGACTGATGAAACTAACAGACATGTGCAAATCTAAAACCGGATACAAACGAAAACTACTTCAAAATCAAAAAATTCAAAATTCAAGATTATATGATAGGTACTGGCAAAATGAGCCGAAAATGAGTTTTTGACAAAATGACTTTAGCCCCCCATCCTACAGAAAATAATTTACCAAAAATCAGGGAATTATCGGATTTTAATGAAATTTTCAGTGTTTATTTATCAATGAATGATCTTTATAATGCATTATTTATTTTATTTCAAAACTTTCTTATTTTCTTCAGGTCACTTAATTTTGACCCCACCCCCCACCCACCCTTATGTTGGGGGCGTAACATTTTGTTCAAGTTGGTCTTATATTGTACTAATTACAGTATAAATAAAGAGATAAAAGACTGAAGTTATGAATAGAAACAAAACAAACATTTTTTACGGTGGCTTTTCTATGAGAAAATAAGTACCGAAAATTGAAAAATAAAATGTAAAAAAATAATAGATAATTAATTTTTTGGAGATTTTTTTTTACTCATTTTGATAATTATTTAATTGGCTATTATCTTATAAAAGAAAAAATTATACATTGATATTTTTTCTGCTTAAAAAGGGGGGGTACATTTTCAATTGAGTTTTTTTTCAAAACTTATTACTTTATGTGTCTAAAATAAGGTTTGCATTAAGTAGATATTTATTTCTAGAATCTAAAAATATAACATTTTAAACTTAACATCAGGATTTTCACATTCTAAATGAATTTTATATATTAATTTTTCATAGCAAAAATACTAAATTAAAGTTTTGAAATAAAATAACTGATGCATTATAAAATTCATTAATTGTTAAATCAATACTGAAAATATCATTAAAATCGGATAATTACCTGATTTTTGGTAAATTTTTTTGCAATCGCGAATGTTACATTAAAATTGTAAACAAGCGCGTAAAACCATTGAAAAATAGACAGAATGGCGGATCGCGTCGAAATTGACCAAAACAAATCGTTTTAAATCTTTTAAAAATAAACTGCATATGTAATGATATTTTTCTTTTTTTAATAATGGTTATTATGTTACTACTTATCGATTTAGACAAAGTTTAACCTTAAATAATAGATTTAATTATTTTTAATTCGCTTTTAAAACTGATAGCAGACGATTTTAATGCCAGTACCTATTACATGACTATTTCTTGTTTGTAATAATTTTCTCATAAATCTTTACGTTAAATAACTTTAAATATTTATTAAAATAAAAGAAACTATTTATAAATCAATAATACTGGGCATGTATTTGTTAAAACTTGTATCAAAAAACAAAGTTGACTGTTTAACGTTGCATACTCAATTTCTGAGTATATATAATACACGACTGTTCTTTATTCAATGTATCAATGATTTTGACAATAAATTAAATACATTGTTAAACTTATGCAATTCCTAAGGCTATTATGACATAAGCAGTAATGTAGTTTTGTTTACAGACAGACATTGAATCTCCATTATGATAAGATTAATAAACAAAACTAATATTCTGTAGTATAAGCTGAAATATTAAAAAATTAAAAACTGGATAGATCTGTCTTTCTTAACTTCTAGAAAGAAAGAAAACTGGTTGACGTAAAGAGGTAGTGTAGCTGTAACATACAAGAGTAAAGAACAGAAAATTGCTTTGTTTATGATAATTTTTCAGGATGGTTGGTTGAATTTTATGACATGTCAACCCTTGTTGGTAATCTTATGCTGAAGACGTTTTGTTTTATTATTTCTTGATACGTACTCAATTTTTAAAAACTCAATCTTTTTTAAATAAATTTTATTAATACTTGTTTTTCTCTATCTAACCCATATGGGACCCTAACAACTACTACCACTTTGGGTCAGAGTGGACCTGGGAGTAATGGTGATGAAGGGGTACTTCAAATTCCCCAGGGTTCCAGAATTGGAACTTCACCATCATACCCAGGATAATAAGACCCTCAGCCACTGCCTTCTGGCACATATTTGATAAAAAGAGTTGGGGGTCTGCCAAAATGGCAATAGGGTTAGGACAATCATATAAGTGCTAGGGCTTGATGTGACCAGTCGATTGATCAGAAGGGGCCTCTCTGAATGCCCTTCTAGCCTAAGTAATGGCTCAAGTGAAGTATTGCATGTCAGGGACTGCCAAGGTACCAGGGTTCCATCCTTAAGCAACACAGGTTGCCTCACACGGCCAACAGCTGGCTCCATTGCAGATGCACAGTTGGTGTATTGAAAATCCCCAGCCGACAGGGCCCTGTTCAGGATGATAAAGCATCTTGTAACAGAGCAAAAGGGATTAAAGCTTTTCCTCGAGTAAAGGCATACAAAAACCAATGATTTGGCCAACGAAGAGTCCAGATCTAAATCCGATTGAAAATCGCTGGTGGACATTTAAAAAAAATGGGTTATGAGATGGCTCCATCCACTAAAGAAAATCTGTAACATTATAGGGAGAGAAAGAAAATGAAAAGACCCAGGAATGTAAGAGTTACATGTAGTTTAGCATGGAAAGGTTTTTAGATGAGTCAGCATAATGCCATATGTCATTTTCTTACTGGTCAAGAGATGTCATGTGGTGAAGTGTGGAAGAGTAAGAGATGAGAGTGTAAGGAGAGTTTGGAATGAAGCAGAGACTGGGTGAGATGTGTCTCTTACTCAGGGCACTTTGACTTTGGGGAAAATAAAAATATGTCATGAGAAAAAAAAGGTTTGTGTTGTGTTATTACTAAAATGGCATAAGGCAAGATGTCCTCCAGCATCCAAGTTAGTTCCAGACACAAAGCATCCAAGAATTGCCAGCCAACTCAACATTGACCCAACATCAGCCCAGCAATCAGATTTGAGCATCTCCAAGTAGAACAAAATAAGAGATAAGTATACCAGAATTATTATTATTATTGGCACATCATCACTACCTTTTCAAATGAAAGCCACTACACAACAGATCTATTAACTACACTTTGAGAAAGTTGGAAACACTTTAATAAAAAAAAAATTGCTTTAAATTAGAGAAATCCTTGCCTGAAAGAATTCAAACTGGCTTAAATGCTTAAAGGTAGAGCAAATAAGTAGGTAATCTTGAACTTTAAGTGACTAAATTCCTACCATAAAATTGAATCAAAGATAGCTGCCATTGTTTACAAGCTTCTTCTTGAAAAAAGAACAAAAGGACTTAACTCTCATTGCTTTGAGAGTTAAGTCCTTTTAAGACTTTTAAGTAACTTTCAAGGAGAAAACACAATGCTTTTCAAATCAATTTTAATGCATGTTTTTAACTCCAAAATATCATAAAATGTCTTTTTAATAACAATTAAGTTCATTTCAAATAATGCACAAATTTAGTTTTATGGTAGGAATTTATTCACTTAAAGTTCAAGATTACCAATAAGTATTAACTAGCAGGACCAGTGGATATACCAAAGTCTAATAATTTAATTATTACAACTTTTGATATCATTACTTAAGAGCTATTGCTAAATGCTTCAATATGTAAAAATAATAATCTTGATTTAACTCTCACTCTTTTTTTTCCTTCTTTTCAGCTATTCATTATGTTTGATTAAAGCAGATTAACATTATTGCTTCCACACACACATACATGACATGCAACACTCCACTTTGACACTTATTTGGGCTAGATGATTAATTCAAATGAGGAAATGACACTCCCTTAGAAAAAAACTGAGCCAAGCGACAACAAGTTTTATGTTTATTTATACCAAAAAACTTAACGTGTACCAATTATTTTGCTTAGATAAAGGCAAAAGTATTTTATTCAAATGTGTTTGTTTTTATAAAGAATATTTAAAAGAACATCCTGGCTGGTTTAGCTCAGTTGGTAGAGTGTCCGACTAGGAACACAAGGTTCCTGGTTCGATACTGGCCCTTGCCAACTCAGCATATGAGTAATACAGGGATCTGTGCGGTAAAGTGAGGAGCTGATGGTAGTGTGGCGCCCCACCTCAGACTCAAAAAAACAATCTCCTTGTCTAGCACCAGTGAAAAGGGCATAGATTCCCTCACTTTTTAGCTGATACCAACTTTAGGCCACCCCGACGACTTTACTTACTTATCGGGCTTAGAATACATAGACTATCTCCTGTAAAGGTGTAAGACAAGACGCCCCCACCCCGGGGGGGGGTATCTTGGGTTTAATATTAACCTTCATTTGGTGGCGAGGTTTTAGATAGTATTTCAAGTATTTATTTGGCTTAGATATGAAAAAAATTTTAAATTATAAACAAAGATGTCGAGTCAATAATGAGACTAAATAACTAATTTTTGTGGCCTACCTTTTTGATTCTCTTATAGTATGTGGCCTAACTTTTTTTGATTCTGTTATAGTGTGTGGCCTACCTTTTTTTTGATTCTCTTATAGTATGTGGCCTACCTTTTTTTGATTCTCTATAGTATGTGGCCTACCTTTTTTTGATTCTCTTATAGTGTGTGGCCTACCTTTTTTTATTCTGTTTATAGTATGTGGCCTACCTTTTTGATTCTCTTATAGTATGTGGACTACCTTTTTTTTATTCTGTTTTAGTATGTGGCCTACCTTTTTTTAATTTTCTTATAGTATGTGGTCTACCTTTTTTGATTCTGTATAGTATGTGGCCTACCTTTTTATTCTGTTATAGTATGGCCTACCTTTTTGATTCTGTTATAGTATGTGGCCAACCTTTTTGATTCTCTTATAGTATGTGGCCAACTTTTTGATTCAGTTATAGTATGTGGCCTACCTATTTGATTCTGTTATAGTGTGTGGCCTATATTTTGGTTCTTTTACAGTATGTGGCGTACCTTTTGGATTCTGTTATAGTATGTGGCCTACCCTGTTTGAACGTGTCCTACCTCAGTAAGGGTTTATTTATAGATATAAATAGTAGGCAATTTATTGAATCTAATTATTTTTTCACATATATTCAATTTCAAGAAATGTAATTCAGTCATATCCTGTATTAGTAATAAAATAATTAAAAAAGAATTTATCCATAATTTACATGTAATCAGAGATTCTAAAATCTGAAATAGGGTTAGGTTAGCACTTATTATTATAACCTTATAATATGCTTTTATAGTAGGCCACATACTAATACAGAGAGACATGATTTTGTAGGCTACATACTATAACGCCAACGGACCATGATTTTGAAATATGACTTGTTGTCGCTGACTCATTTTTTTTTCTAAGGGACTATCGTTTCCTCATTTAATAACATTCCTTTGTGTATAAAGTAAAATTATTCGATAAATTTCCCTTTTCATTTATTTTTATTTAGTATTGATTTATTTTTTATTTATTTATTTACTGTAAATTTTCCCTTTTATTCTGTGAAATGTTTTTGGTTTAAACTTCCTTCTGTTTAGACAACTCAGTGGATTTCCATCGTAAAATAAATGTGACTCACACCGAAAATGTTTGAGTTAAAAAAAGTTGCCTAAATTTTTACAACATTCAACAAGAAAATAATATAAAGAAAAATCCATCGTTGTCCAGGGGACAAAAGAGTCCGAAGAAAATTCGGAAAACTCACGAATTTAGGAAATTTTTATTCTCATACCGAACAAAAAAAAGAATTAAAATTGTGTATTTTTTGTTTATTTTATAGTAGGGGAAGGAAAATTTCCTTTTTTCCTTTTCATTACAAAATTAAAGTTATATTGATTAAATTCGTGATCAAGTTTTTTTATTTCTATTTTTGCTGGTGATGTTAAGAAAGAAAATAATAATAAAATCCCACTCTTCTGCTTAAAAAAAAAGAATAAGAAATAAAATTCGCCCAAATATTTATTTCTGATTATTTAATTAAAATAGAGTATTTTTTAGTGGTATATTTTACGTTTCTTCAATAATAAAATAGTTTTCGTATATTGTGTCGAAACAAACATCTAAATTAACTATGATGGACCAGGTGCGTGCCATTCAACCCAGATAATTTTTGTATTGTTTTGTTTGAATTGTTTAAGATACAATAGAAACGGTAGAAAAGTTCTTGAGTAATTTCTTCCGTTTTTGAATAATTAAAATTCACCAATATAATACCATCAGGTATCTTGTTTTATACGAAATATTAAAACAGAAAAGAATAAAGAAATAAAAAGTAATTAAATATATATTTGCCAATATGGAGGCAGGGTAAACAAAAGATTAACTTTAAATAACACATTAAAATTTTACGATACTGGCACGGAAATATTAACAAAAAAAACAATTTCTTTTTAATCTAATTAAAAAGAATTAAAACTTAATTATAAATTTTTAAATAATCTTCAGGACGATATTTTTTGTGGATTAATGTTAAAGTTTTTAGTTAAAAACAATAAAGGGATTCGGACTTTAACATTTTTTTTTTTCTTATCGATTTTCCCTGTTTTAGGAAATGAAACGTTAAAATGGAAATGAAAAGAAAGAAAAGGAAACTTGAAATTTAAGAAAAAAAAAAACGAATAACATTAAATTTTCTTCTTTTTAAAGTAAATCAGAATTTATCGACAGTCAACAAATGAATTAAGCTAAAATGGGGAAATACAAACAAGGGGAGGAATCGATGAAAATCCTTGGAAAAGAAAACTTTTTGAAAAATCAAACGATTTGATGAACCAGAAAGGGAGTCTAAGTGCCGACATGGAATGAACGGAAAAAAGAGGGGTGCTTCCTTTAGGGAAAAATTGTGATATTGAAAAGAGTAAAACTGTGAATTCAAAGGCGCGTAAATTTTACCATAGTCTGCCGGTACAGATGTTAGCTGGAATATCAATGACAGTCCAATGTAATATATTTTTAGATTTCTGAAGTGTATTAATATTTTTAAAAAAATCAACTCAAAGGAAAACATAAACTTATTAATACGTTAATTCAATTTATAATTTTTTTTTAATGAACACTGCTTTAATTGATGTTGTATAGATTTAAAGTTGTTGCCATAATGATCAGTTATAGCAGTTTTTTTGTTTTTTTTCTTACCCAGTGTATTTTAAGGAATTGTGATTATAAACTTATCAGTCCTATACTGAAATAAATTGAAAAATTACTATCGCTGGTATTTTGTTGAGTATTTAACAATATTTCTACTTTCAGAATAACAATATAAAAATAAAAACTTTTTAAAAAAAAACTTAAAAGCAGTCCATTTTTGCAGTCTTCTGCAGGTGAAAATATACTGTGAATATCATTTAATACATCAAGATAAATTAAGATAATTCATATTAGAAATTATTTCCAATATATTTTAAAATAATTTCAATCAATTCATTTTTTTATTCCTAATTAACCTTTATATTTATTAGGTTAATTTAAATGAGGAAGTGCGTCCCGGTCTCCTGCTAAAAAATGCTACCCGGTGACTATTAAAAATACGACACCAGCTCAGTCTATTCAAAAAACTATCCCATCTTCATATCTATCTATCTATCTATTATCTATCTATCTCAATTTGTTCATATTTAAAGTAATATACATAAATATTATTTATCTATTACTTTAAATACTAAAGTTTTTTTTTATTCATGTTTGTTTTAATGTCTTCTCTTTTTAGTTTAATAACAGAATTATGACAAAAAAGAAGTAACCCCCCCAATACATTTACTTGTCGAAAATATCTATCTATGCTCCATTTGTTCTCGTATCTTATCTATATTATTATGTTTGTTTATCTATCATCTATAATCTATCTATCTCTATCTATTCAAACTATATATGCCCATCTTCTATCTTAACAAGAATTACGACAAAATTATGATTAAATAAACAAGAATTACGACGAACTGGGGTTGTTATTTTGATAGTCACCGGGTAGCAATTTTTGAGCAGGAGAACCGGGACGCACTTCCTCATAAATTACCATTTATTATTTCTATTAACTCAACTATCAAGTCATTTTAGAAATTTTATAAACATCAACTGTGTATATGGAAAAAGATTGCAAAATTGAATTATCCAAATTAAGAATTGATTTTTCATTTATCTTTTTATTGTCAAAAAGAACTACAAAGGTTAAATTACAAAAATACGAAAAGTACTGGGTACTTGCTTGTTACCTACATTTTGGGAATAAACCGCCCCACGCCCATTTAGAGGACGCCCTGTCCAGGGGCGTTAGAAACCCTGAGCACCTGCATTGCAGAGGTAAGACTCCCCCAATGGGGCTACCTGTTGGCTGTGGGTGGCGACCCGTGATGCTTAAGGATAGAACCCAGGTGGATGAGCAGTTCATGACTTGCAATTACCTCCACTTGGCCCTATCTTGGCTAGAGGCGTGTCGGAGGCCCTCTCCGATCAATCGGCTGGCACGTCAAGCCCCTAGCACCTATATGATTTCCCAACCCTATTGCCCTTTATGGCAACCGCAACCCTTTTATCATATGGGTATAGAAGGCTTAGGCCGGTGGACTTGGGGGTCCACATCGTCCTGTGGCAATGAACGTATAAACCTATCTTCGATGGTGAGGTTTTTCCAGTTTTGGAGTGGGGAATGTGGAGCACCGCTCCTTGCATGCACCGGTATTGCTCCCTGTCACTCTAACGCCGAGATGGTGTAACCTGAATAGGTGTCCGATATAACTGGTTAAATAGAAAATGTATTTATAAAAAAAATTGTATTATCCTATAAATTGATTTATATCGAAAAACTTATTCCGCATTAATTACCACTGAGGTTGTCATGCGCTAAACCAAACAAGAAAACCAAAACATCCAGTTCTTTAGAGTTACGCGAGCGTACCTTTTCAATATAACAAATTTTTCCTTATAATCCATACTTTTCGACATAACATAATCCCCAGTACCATAAACTTTGACCCCCCCCCTCGATGAAAATGTCAGTTGCTCTGAAAGCACCCCAAGTTCCCACCCAAAAAAGTTTTTTAAGCAACAAAATAAAACATCGTGTTCTATTGGGTGGGTGGTTGTGGTTGGTTGGTAGCCTTCCGTCTAACAAAGAGACGAATGGAATTAGTGTCAAAGATTTTTTTCTCTCCTCTCTTCATTCTTTGAATACATAGCTTGGGCAGGTTTGTTTGAAGGATAAGCTGTTGCCATGCAGCAAATCCCTCTTTCCACACTGCCTTGTGATCCAAAGGAAAGGTAAGGTACGGCAATGTGGTTTTTGGCAAGGTAGTTTGCAGAAGTTGACGGGTAGCACTGGGAGTCCACATTACACCACCTTTAGGCGACTCAGCTCCTGATTTATTTTCGGGGTTTAATCCTTAGTCTGGCCTTGAAAGGCAGCAGAGGTTTTGGGTCAGACTTTTCTTGACTTTGTTGGGTTGCCATCCAAGGCTTAAAGACCGTCTTTTTAACCCATTTGGGATCCATGTGAGAGCAAAGACCTGCGAACCTACTAACTAATTGTGTTCCTGTGTGTTAAGTTTTAAGGCCACAAATTGGCCAGTTGATTCTAAGTAGGTCTCCGATTTGGTTCCTTTGGTAATCCACCAGGTTAGAAGATTCCTAGGTTTCCTTCATCAATGATTACGAGTAGACGAGAAAGAATCAGGCTTAAGTATATATTCAGCCACAGCAGTATGGGCCAAGCGATTGGGCTAAGGACAGACCACATGATCTTGCCTAGTCTAATAAAGTAATAGGCAGGGAACTGGCACAACCCAAAAAATCTCCAACACTGTGAAATAAATGAGACTAGGGATAACAGTATATTTGATTTGTGTATGCAGATAAGCAACATACTTCAGGTCAGTTTTTTTTTTGGGGGGGTAGGGGTAGGGGTAAGTCCGCTAGGGCCCGAGGTACTTACCAGCAAAGTTTGTTTTTTTTAAGTATAATTTATTACTGAAGAAAAAATTATTTTAAAAAATATCTAAATTTAAAACAAAAAATAGATAGACAACAATATTTGTGTGTCTTGTGGTATGACATAAAACTGCATTTAATGGTGACGTTTCATCTTGGGTTAAAATAGAAAAAAATCAGTTTTAAAAAAATATTCAGCTCTAAAAAAGAATTTTCAAATATCCACAAAATTAAAACAAAATGTTTTCAAGCAATACTGTAGTGAGCCAGAATTACGGCTTCTGAAGCAAAATAAAATGGATAAAAATAAAACGCTTTGGGCGCATAATGATGGCGCAGCTAGGAGAGAAAAAATAGAAAATAAAATGAATAATTTTCAACAATCAGAGGCGTTCGCGCCTAAAAAAGAATTAATCAAAGACCTGTTTTAGAGGCCTATCTTGACCTATATAAACGAGGTTTTTGAAAAAAGCAGAAAGAACCAACTTGCCTGAATACTCTACATTCTCATTTTAAAATATTTCCTTACTGCAGAAGGTAATTATAAGCAAGTTGGTTCTTTCTCTGCTTGTTTTCAAAAAACCTTCGTTTATATAAGGGTCGATTAGGCCTCTAAAAAAGGGTCTTTTTGATTAATTCTTTTTTAGGCGCGAACGCCTCTGATTGTTGAAAATTATATTTTTAATATTCTATTTTTCTCTCTAGCTGCGCCAATCATTATGCGCAAAGCGTTTATTTTTATCATTTTATTTGCTTTCAGAAGCGTAACTTCTGGCTGCACTACAGGTTATTTATGCTGAAAACTTGTTTTATTTTTGAATGGATATTGAAAAATTCCTTTTTTAGAGCTGAATATTTTTTTAAAAACTGATTTTTTCTATTTAACCATAGATGAAACGTCACCATTAAATGCAGTTTTATGTCATACACAAGACACACGAAATATTGTGTTATCAATATTTTTTGTTTTAAAATTTATATTTTTTAAAATAATTTTCTTCAGTAAATTAAATTATAACTTAAAAAAAAACAAACATTTTTGGCTGGTAAGTACCTCGCCTAGCGGACTTACCCTACCCCTACCCCCCCCAAAAAAAAACTGACCTGAAGGTAATGTGCTTATCTGATACACAAATCAATATACTGTCCCAAGTCTCATTTTAATTTCAACAGTGTTGGAGTTTGGTGTGTGCCAGTTCCCTCCTATTACTTATAGACTAGGCAAGATCATGTGGTCTGTTTTCCTTAGCATCGCTGGCCATACGCGTGGCTGATATATTACTTAAGCGCTGATTCTTTCTCATTGTCTAACTCGTAATCATTGATGAAGGAACCTAGGAAATCTCTACCTGAGTGATTATCCAAGGAACCAAATCGGAGACCCTTTACCTAAAGAATCAACTGGCCAATTGTGGCCCTTATAAACTTAACACACAGGACACCAATAGTAGTAGGTTTCGCAGCGCTTGCTACTCACATGGATCCCCAAAGTTAAAAGAGGTCTTTAGCATTGGATGGCAACCCAACAAGTCCAAGGAAAAGTCTGACCCAAACCTCTGCCTTGCCCCTTTTCCCAGCCCCCCAAGGAACCCTAAGGATTAAAACCCCGAAATAAAATCAGAGCTTGGAGTCCCTAAAGGTGGTGTAATGCTGGACTCCAGTGCTACCCGTCAACTTCTGCAACACATACCGGTTGCCAAAACCATTGGTAAGAGCTTACCTTTCCTTTTGGATCACAGTGGCAGTGTGGAAAGGAGGGATTTGCTGCATGGGCACAGCTATCCTTCAAACAAACCTGCCCAAGCTATGTAATGCAAAAGAAGAGAGAGAGAGAAAAAATCTTTGACATATTCCATCGTCTCTTGTAGACGGAAGGCTACCAACCAACCAACCAACCACTCCACCATAGAACACTGATGTATGTTGTTAACTTTGGAAACTAGTGCTTTCAGACAACTTGATCGTTCGAGGGGGGGGGGTCAGTTTAGGTCTGGATATTTGATCGAAAGATGATTATTAAGGAAATTGTTTATATTGTGGTCCTGGTAACTTTATGGTTTGGGTTTGTTTTGTTTTACGGCATATCACTGGGTGATTAATGCCAAATAAGTTTGAATAAATCATTTCTTATGGATATACAATTTTTTTATAAATACTTTCCTATTTACCCATAATGGGACCCTACAGGTACTACCACATCCGGGTTAGAGTGGACAGGGAGCAATGGTGAAAGGGGGCTCCACATTCCCCAACATCCAAAACTGGAGACCCACCTCAGATAGAGTTTAACGTCATTCCCAGGACATGTAGACCGCAGCCCCACCGTTCTAGTACCCATATGTAAAGGGTTGGATTTGCCATAAGGCAATAGGGTTGGGAAATCATATAGGTGCTAGGGCTTGACGTGACCAGCCATTGATCGGAGAGGGCTCGCCGACCACCGCTCTAGCTCAGATAGGGCCAAAGTGGAGTATTGCAAGTCATGAACTCCTCATCCACCTGGGTCTAAATCCTTAAGCATCAAGGGTCGCCACCCACGCCAACAGGTAGCCCCATTGGGGGAGTCTACCCTCTGCAGAGGTGCAGTCAGTGTATTCTAACGCCTAGCTGACAGGGCGTCTCTAAATGGGTGGGGGTTATCCCAAATGTAGTAACCAAGCAAGTACCCAGTACTATTCGTATTTTTGTAATTTAACTTTGTAGTTCTTTTGACAATAAAGATAAATGAAATCAATTCTAATTGGATATTTCAATTTGCAATCTTTTCCATATA
>CM042151.1:108541757-108579914 GCA_023376005.1 Doryteuthis pealeii
ATTTTAAATTGGATAAAGTGATTAACAAACCAAATAAAATAATACATTATATGCTATATTCAGCAAATGAATAGCATATTTTGGACTCACTGATTCCTTTCTAATGGACAATGGAGGAGAGTTCAATAATGAATCCATGGGATTTTGTAATATTGTGCTCAGCAGTATTATCAAGTAATATCAGCAAAAGTGATTAATAGCAGGAGCAATGTTTATTATATACCGTATTTAGTAAATGGATAGCTTATTTTGGACTAACTGAATGCGGCCTAGTGGATAATGGAGAGGAGTTCAATGATGAATCAATGTATTCAGCAAATGGAAGCATTACTGGTCAAAAACAGATGAGATTTTATGAATCTCCAGTGTGGTATGAAGAATCCTTGGCTGGAGCTGCCAGAAATTCTTGGCATCATTTCAGTTGGCTTTTGGAATAATTCCAACTTTGCCTAATGTGATATCACAGGAATGATCCCAACTTTGCCCAAATGTTGAAATGTTACAGAGAGGAATTTATTGAAAAAAAAAAAAAAAAAAAAAAAAAAAAAAAAAAAAAAAGCAAATGAGAGGGTACCATTTCTACAAAAACTAAAATCTGTGATGAATATTCCAAATATTACGGAGAGGAATTTATTTTAAAAAAAAAAAAGAAAAAAAAAAAAAAAGGTTTTTTCTTGTGAGACTCAAATGAATAGAATGGATCAAAGTCATTGACGTTCATAGTTGGAATGACACAATGGATACTGAGTATCCATGTGAACCAGGATAATTATGTAAACACCTTTGGAAGAATTGGGATAATTCCTTATTGCTCTGTGATAATTGTCAAAGAGGAATTTAATAAAAAAGTTACCTTGTCGTTAACAAGACTGAAACAGTATCAATTTAATAAATGCCTATCAAATAAATTTAAGACATTTCTCTGTGGAATTTTGGTTTTAAATAGAAATTTTCTCAACTCCAGCCTCCACATGAAGAAGGCATTTATAATATTCTTGGAGAAAAAAAAAAATAGAAGGAATTTTGAGAAAAATAATTGTAATGTAAACATGGCCTAGGCCTAGGTGTCAGCTATTGCTGAAATAAAGCACCAAGAAAATGTGAATCCATTGCATTAAAATAGATACTAAGTGACAACAGCATAAATCTCAATCAGGGATTTTTAAAAAATGGTACAAGGAAGCAGTGTCAGTACAAACAGTTCGTTTGTCAACCCAATGCACCCAATTAAAAGAAAATTCTATTCATATCCTTTCACTAAAATTTTACATGCATTATGCCTTGATCATTTCGTGCTCCAACACAAAAGAAAAAAATTGTATGTACAGCCAATAGAAGACACAGAAAAAGGGCCGACTTAGAGTAAACCAGCGTTTTCTTGAGAAGTGGCTTGTGAATTGCTATGTACTTTATATGCTGTATTCAGTAAATGAATAACTTATATTGGAATAAATGGAGAGTTCAATAATGAATCCATTAAGGAGATACATTTAGTATATCCAATTTCTGAACACAGCACAAAGTACATGAAGTAATGGCACCTGGATCAAACATTATACGTCAGTGTTATTGGTGACCCACCCACCCCGGATTCTTGAAGAAAATAATTGTAATGTAAGCCTAGGCTGTAACTGGCAGAAATTCTTTGCATAATTTCACTTGGCTTTCACCAATCAGTTGGTTTTTGGAATAATTTAAACTTTGCCCAATGTGATAAATATCATAGAAAGAATATATATTTTCAGTGTGACAAGTGTGATAAAAGTTTTTCTATGATATCGGATTTATTGAAACACAGATGATCTCTCCATCGAAAGAGAGCACATTTGTTTTTGTTTTATTTTCAGGGTGAGACTAATCAGCAGAATGGATTAAATAGAACTACAAAAACCACAAATGAATTTCCTTAGATCTGCTGAATTGTACAGAACCTTCCCTGAAAAACAACATTTTTTGATTGAAATATCTTTGAGATGAAATTTTCATTCCAATTGGATCTGGTGAATCACAAATTGTTTCACCATCAAAGAAAGCACACCTGTGGTACCTGTGGTAGAATGTTTCGACTGAATTCATCATTGAAAAAACATAATATATGGCACAATAAGGAGAAAAAGTTTGCAAAAAAGTATTCTCAAAAATTGATGACTGCCAGTGACACATGTTGAACAATACCAATGTAAAAGGTTTTTTCTTGTGAGACTCAAATGAACAGAATCAATCCAAGAGGAAAAGTCTTGGAGATTGTCAAAAATGGCTTTGATAAAAGAGAATATGCTGTATATTCCTTGGTAATCTTTTATAATTTCTACAAGAACTAAGAATCTTCAATCCATTTGGAGATTGGTACATTCTGTGCAATTGAAGAAATTTTTAGTTTCTATTTTTTAGATGATCATTCACGAGTTATCTTGATTTTCCAAGAATGCTGAGTATCCGTAAGAGCTGTGAGAACCAGTTTAAACTTAGATTTTACATTCATGTACATGGAACTGCACAGCAAAAGTGATCAACAGCAGCAGTAATGTTTATTATATGCCATATTTAGCAAATGGATAGCTTATTTTGGACTAACATTGCCCTAATATTTATGCCCAGCAGTATTTCATGGGATTTTAAATTGGATAAAGTGATTAACAAACCAAATAAAATAATACATTATATGCTATATTCAGCAAATGAATAGCATATTTTGGACTCACTGAATCCTTCCTAATGGACAATGGAGGAGAGTTCAATAATGAGAGATACATTTAGTATATCTGACTTCTGAAAACTGCAGCACCATGGAAGGTTGAATGAAATATTCTAGTTTTTGTATTTTTATCTTTTTTAGATGATCATTCTCTTAAACATTATATGATCATATTCAACTGCATTGTGGAATAATCATCTTATTTTGATGGCTGAATCAAATATTAGTGTAAAACAGATTCTTGAGGAAAATAATTGTAAACATGGCCTAGGGAACTAGGGACATTACCAGGGTATCACACCACATAACAATTGACCCAAGGGTAAAACCCATGATAACCCCCCCCCCACAGTACCAATTGCCCTCAAAAAGAAACTAAAACAGGAGATGCAACAAATGACGACACATAATTGTTCCTGTAACTACATAGACACATTAGTGTATATGAAACTGGCCACATGCATAGCAGAGCAAACAACATGCTATGTAAGATGAAGGTTCATCCGCTGTTTAATTTTAAGATAAAAATGATTATGTGAATTGGACAAACAATTTGACCTACATAGACACATTAGTGTATATGAAACTGGCCACATGCATAGCAACAATGATTAACAGCAGAAATGAAGAAATAAATTATTTGCTGTATTCAGCAAATGGAAGCATATTCAGACAGCTGAATGAAATATTATCAGTCAGTGTAAACGGATTCTTGAGGAAAATAAAAAAGTTATCCTGTTGATTGAGAGGAGTAAGCAACACTAATTACATAAATGCCTATCAAATAAATTTAAGCCATTTTTCTGTGGAATTTTGGTTTTCACTATCTTAGCCTCAACATAAAGGATTTTATAATATTCTCAAAAAACAAAACAAACAAAAAAAAAAAAAAATCTAAACTGGATTCTTGAGAAAAATAAATGTTCTCCACTCCATCCTCCATATAAAGAAGACTTTTATAATATTCTTGGTGAAAAAAAAACAAAAAATCAAAACTGGATTCTTGAGAAAAATAACCGTAAAGAAGGAAATGTTTTTCAGAGTGGACACCCTGATAACATCCATCAGACTTGGCCGGATCCATAGAACCAACAGACATCAATGGATCTATCAGTCAATTGCAATGAACATTTTAGACAGTTGTAGTTCATCTCTTAAAATATGCTATGCCAAAATATTACGTTCAGTTTTAAATATCTTGTATTTTATATCAAATTTTTGTTTTTGTTATTTTCAGGGTGAGACTCGATTGAACAGAAGAGAAATGCAACAAATGAAGTTTCCTCGATCTGCTTTGTGGTATAGCTACCACAAAAAAAAAATCTTTTCAGTGTGACAAATGCGATGAAAAATTTTCAATGATATCAGATCTAGTGAAACACAGATGGTCTCTCCATCGAAAGAGAGCACATTTGTTTTTGTTTTATTTTCAGGGTGAGACTAATTGTTTCACCATCAAAGAAAGCACACCTGTGGTACCTGCGGTAGAATGTTTTGACAGAATTCATCATTGAAAAGACACAAGAAGTAGTAAGTTTTAAATTGTAAAGTTTGCCAAAAAGTATTCTCAAGAGTTGATGAATACGAATATAAAAGATTTTTCCTTGTGAGACTCAAATGAATAGAATGGATCAAAGTCATTGACTCGTTCATAGTTGGAATGACACAATGGATACTGAGTATCCATGTGAACCAGGATAATTATGTAAACACCTTTGGAAGAATTGGGATAATTCCTTATTGCCCTGTGATAAATGGCAAAGAGAGGATGCTATTAAAAAAAAGTTACCTTGTCGTTTACGACTCTAAAACTTTACCAATAAATGCCTATCAAATAAATTTAAGACATTTCTCTGTGGAATTTTGGTTTTAAATAGAAATTTTCTCAACTCCAGCCTCCACATGAAGAAGGCATTTATAATATTCTTGGTGAATAAAAAATAAACAGATTCTTGAGAAAAATAATTGTAATGTAAACATGGCCTAGGCCTAGGTGTCAGCTATTGCTGAAATTAAAGCACCAAAAAAATGTGAATCCATTGCATTAAAATAGATACCTAAGTTGACAACAGCATAAATCTCAATCAGGGATTTTTTAAAAAATGGTACAAGGGAAGCAGTGTCAGTACAAACAGTTCGTTTGTCAACCCAATGCACCCAATGTAAAAGAAAATTCTATTCATATCCTTTCACTAAAATTTTACATGCATTATGCCTTGATCATTTCGGTGCTCCAACACAAAAGAAAAAAATTGTATGTACAGCCAATAGAAGACACAGAAAAAAGGGCCGACTTAGAGTAAACCAGCGTTTTCTTGAGAAGTGGCTTGTGAATTGCTATGTACTTTATATGCTGTATTCAGTAAATGAATAACTTATATTGGAATAAATGGAGAGTTCAATAATGAATCCATTAAGGAGATACATTTAGTATATCCAATTTCTGAACACAGCACAAAGTACATGAAGTAATGGCACCTGGATCAAACATTATACGTCAGTGTTATTGGTGACCCACCCACCCCGGATTCTTGAAGAAAATAATTGTAATGTAAGCCTAGGCTGTAACTGGCAGAAATTCTTTGCATAATTTCACTTGGCTTTCACCAATCAGTTGGTTTTTGGAATAATTCAAACTTTGCCCAATGTGATAAATATCATAGAAAGAAGGAAACAAATGAGAGGATACCATTTCTACAAGAACTAAGAAACTTCAAAACCATTTTGAATATTCTACTTCTCATGCAATTCAAAGAATTTTTCTTTTCTATTCTTTAGATGATCATTTAGGAGTTATCTTGATTTTCCATCCGTGTAGAACAGGGAAATTATCTGAAGAATGATCTTTCCACGGACAAAATAAATACAAATTATATTAATACAAAGTAATAAACTAAATTTGCATTCAAAATAAATGACTATAATTATTCTTGTATCATTTAGGACGATCCATCTGAACTGTTTGTAAAGAGAACAATTGAAGTACAGCAACACGTCAGATGATTACGACTAAAATTAACTTGGTCCAAAAGTCAAATTAACCAGAATGAATTGACCTTTCTGGGGACACACAATATCCAACAAAGGAATAGCTATTGCAAAATACTTCAATATGTAAAGACTAAAAAGAAGCCAAAGTACACCAATTAGATGTACAGGTAAATCAGATGAGAGTTAAACTTAAAGTGATATACACCCCCTTCTACCCACAGGATATATTCTCTATTAAGTTTTATGGGAGTACACACAGAGCTACAGTCATTTGTAATATAAAATAAACGTGAATTAATAGACAAGAGTCATTGACTTGCACATGGTGAATCAAATAGAGAAGAGGTTAACAACTGGTAGCAGAGTGAACAACATGCTATGTAAGATGAAGATTCATCCGCTGTTTAATTTTAAGAGAAAAATGATTATGTGAATTGGACAAACAATTTGGCCTACATAGACACATTAGTGTATATGAAACTGGCGACATGATTAACAGAAATGAAGAAATAAATTATTTGCTGTATTCAGCAAATGGAAGCATATTCAGACGGCTGAATGAAATATTATCAGTCAGTGTAAACGGATTCTTGAGGAAAATATTTGTAATGCAAACATGGCCTGGGACTAGGCCCGGGCTGTAGTAGAAGAATTTATAAAAAAAAGTTATCTTGTTGATGAAGAGGAATAATCAATACTAATTGTATAAATGCTTATCAAATAAATTTAAGATATTTTTCTGGGAAATTTTGGTTTCTCTACCCCAGCCTCCACATAAAGAAAGCTTTTATAATATTCTCAAAGAAATTGGTTCTTGAGAAAAGAGGGAAATTTTTTTCAGAGTGGACACCCTGACAACATCCAGACTTGGCCGGATCTATAGAACCAACAGACATCAATGGATCTATCAGTCAATTGCAATGAACATTTTAGACAGTTGTAGTTCATCTCTTAAAATATGCTATGCCAAAATATTACGTTCAGTTTTAAATATCTTGTATTTCATATCAAATTGTTTTTTGTTTTTGTTTATTTTCAGGGTGAGACTCGATTGAACAGAAGAGAAATGCAACATATGAAGTTGCCTCGATCTGCTTTGTGGTACGGTTACCACAAAAAAAATATATATTTTCAGTGTGACAAGTGTGATAAAAGTTTTTCTACGATATCAGATCTAGTGAAACACAGATGATCTCTCGATCAAAGAGAGCACATTTGTTTTTGTTTTATTTTCAGGGTGAGACTAATCAGCAGAATGGATTAAATAGAACTGCAAAAACCACAAATGAATTTCCTTTGATCTGCTGAATGGTACAGAACCTTCCCTGAAAAACAACATTTTTTGATTGCAATATCTTTGAGATGAAATTTTCATTCCAATTGGATCTGGTGAATCACAAATTGTTTCACCATCAAAGAAAGCACACCTCTGATACCTGTGGTAGAATGTTTCGATTGAATTCATCATTGAAAAAACATAATATATGGCACAATAAGGAGAAAAAGTTTGCAAAAAATTATTCTCAAAAATTGATGACTGCCAGTGACACATGTTGAACAATACCAATGTAAAAGGTTTTTTCTTGTGAGACTCAAATGAACAGAATCAATCCAAGAGGAAAATCTTGGAGATTGTCAAAAATGGCTTTGATAAAAGAGAATATGCTGTATATTCCTTGGTAATCTTTTATAATTTCTACAAGAACTAAGAATCTTCAATCCATTTGGAGATTGGTACATTCTGTGCAATTGAAGAAATTTTTAGTTTCTATTTTTTAGATGATCATTCACGAGTTATCTTGATTTTCCAAGAATGCTGAGTATCCGTAAGAGCTGTGAGAACCAGTTTAAACTTAGATTTTACATTCATGTACATAGAACTGCACAGCAAAAGTGATCAACAGCAGCAGTAATGTTTATTATATGCCATATTTAGCAAATGGATAGCTTATTTTGGACTAACATTGCCCTAATATTTATGCCCAGCAGTATTTCATGGGAATTTAAATTGGGTAAAGTGATTAACAAACCAAATAAAATAATACATTATATGCTATATTCAGCAAATGAATAGCATATTTTGGACTCACTGAATCCTTCCTAATGGACAATGGAGGAGAGTTCAATAATGGGAGATACCTTCAGTATATCTGACTTCTGAAAACTGCAGTACCATGGAAGGTTGAATGAAATATTCTAGTTTTTGTATTTTTATCTTTTTTAGATGATCATTCTCTTAAACATTATATGATCATATTCAACTGCATTGTGGAATAATCATCTTATTTTGATGGCTGAATCAAATATTAGTGTAAAACAGATTCTTGAGGAAAATAATTGTAAACATGGCCTAGGGAACTAGGGACATTACCAGGGTATCACACCACATAACAATTGACCCAAGGGTAAAACCCATGATAACCCCCCCCCCACAGTACCAATTGCCCTCAAAAAGAAACTAAAACAGGAGATGCAACAAATGACGACACATAATTGTTCCTGTAACTGAACCAAGAGACTGGCTCTCTTTTCTAATAATAGTAAAAAACAAAAAAAAAAAACAAATGCTACTGTACAACTATGTTGTGACCCTTGATATCTAAACACTTCCACCTGCCCATAGAAAAACTGGTATATTTCAGGAAACACAACTTCACCAAATTCAACACCTCAAACGCCTTCTGGCAAATTAAAGTTGATAAAGAAGTCTCCAAACTCCCTTTACCTATGCATTCCATATATATATATATATATTTACCAACCCCTCCTCACGAGCAGGATTCAACACAAGATCAATTTCTTAAGCTGACTTTAACAGGTTTGAATTCAGAGTTTTCCTTCGCCTAGACTGGTTACCTAGCCATGGTTAAACAGTCCAGTCTGCCCTGCTATTTATCCATAGCTGAAGGGAGACTTGGATTCATACCTTTCCCAAGGGTATTAGGCGCCAAGGGTATTATGCATTCCATATAGGATTCGCAGTGCCAGTGAGGCGTACCAAGACCACATTACTACAATCCATAGAAAAGGATGTTAGAATTCACAAGATGACACATGAACTGCGTGTAAAGAGAACAACTGACGTACAGCAACGTCTCAGTTGATCACAACTAAAATTAAATTAATCCAAGTGTCAATTTAACCAGAGTGACTTTTCTGCAGACACAATACCCAACAAAGAAATAGCTATTTCTCAAATAGTTCAATATGTACCCATGTAAAGCAGGAAAATCATCAGAAAACCAGGATAATTCATTATTGCCTTGTGATGAATGAAAAAAAAAAAAAAAAAAAGATAAAATTATATTAGTCTGTAAATATGATTGACATTTTCTCAATATGAATAAAAATTACCATTTCTCCAAGAACTAAAAAGTTTCAATACCATTTTAACATTGGTACTTCTCATGCAATTCCAGCAAGTTTTATTTACTGTTATTTTTTTTTTTAGATGATCATTCCCGAGTTTACAAGAATGCCGAGTATCCATGTGAACCAGGACAAATTACCGGAAAATATCGGAAAGAATTTCCTTATTGCTCTGTGATAAATGGCAAAGTAAGGAATTTATGAAAATGTTTTCTTGTCAATTGAGAGGAATAATCAATGGGAATTGCATATCTAATTAATCTAAGACATTTCTCTGTGGAATTTTGGGTCTAAAAAGAAATTTTCTTCATCTTAGATTTCACATGAAGAAGACATTTATAATATTCTTGGTGAAAAATGTTTTCACTGAATTCATCATTGGAAAGACACAAGAAGAAGAAAGTTTTGAATTTTAAAATTTGCCAAAAAGTATTCTCAAGAGTTGATGACAACCAATAGAACATGTTGAGCCATACGAATATAAAAGATTTTTCCTTGTGAGACTCAAATGAATAGAATGGATCAAAGTTATTGACTCGTTCATAGTTGGAATGACACAATGGATACTGAGTATTCATGTGAACCAGGATAATTATGTAAACACCTTTGGAAGAATTGGGATAATTCCTTATTGCTCTGTGATAATTGTCAAAGAGGAATTTAATAAAAAAGTTACCTTGTCGTTAACAAGACTGAAACAGTATCAATTTAATAAATGCCTATCAAATAAATTTAAGACATTTCTCTGTGGAATTTTGGTTTTAAATAGAAATTTTCTCAACTCCAGCCTCCACATGAAGAAGGCATTTATAATATTCTTGGAGAAAAAAAAAAAAATAGAAGGAATTTTGAGAAAAATAATTGTAATGTAAACATGGCCTAGGTGTCAGCTATTGCATTGAGCCATATGAATGTAAAAGGTTTTTTCTTGTGAGACTCAAATGAATAGAATGGATCAAAGTCATTGACTCATTTATCATTGGAAAGACATGGCACAATAAGGAGATCCCTGTGCTACTCATACGCTGAGTTGGCGAGGGGTGGTATCAAACTAGGAACCTTGTGGATTATAGCTGAATGCTCTACTGACTGAGCTAACTCAAGCCCTATCCAGTTCAGTAATGTTTTACAATTTCTACATTACATGCTGTATTCAATCAAATGGAAGAATATTCAGACGGCTGAATGAATTCTTATTCATAACAAATGAAACTGATCTATGAGTCAAGGAATTGACTACATTTACGACTCCATTTGGTTGATACGCATGTTTAATAGGTTTTCTCTCATCTGTCATTACAATTTTTCTCTCAAATCAGATCTGGTGAAACAGAAATTGTCTCACCATCAAAGAGAACACGTGTGATACTTACAGTAGAATGTTTTGATTGAATTCATTGTTGGAAAGACACAATAAGGAGAAACTTGATGACATCACACACGGAGGTAAAAGTATATTGATATATAGATGGGAGATTATTCACGTGTTATCTTATCCATTAAGGAAAGAAATAAAGACTATATTAATGCCAATTATGTAGATTTCTGACACTTCTCTGGAAATGTCAGTTTCAAATAGGAATTTTCTTGACACCAGCCTCTACACAAAGAAGGCTTTTCTAATATTCTTGGTGAACAAAAATAAAAAAAAAGGCCTAGGCTGTAGCGGCCAGAAATTCTTTGCATAATTTCAGTTGACTTTCAGAATTATTCCAACTTTGCTAAATGTGATAATTGTCACAGAGAGAAGATTTTATTTTCTATTTATTAGATAATTCACAAGTTATCCATGTAAAGCAGGAAAATCATCACAAAACCAGAATATTTCTATTTATTAGATAATTCACAAGTTATCCATGTAAAGCAGGAAATCATCACAAAACCAGAATATTTCTATTTATTAGATAATTCACAAGTTATCCATGTAAAGCAGGAAAATCATCACAAAACCAGAATATTTTATTTATTAGATAATTCACAAGTTATCCATGTAAAGCAGGAAAATCATCACAAAACCAGAATATTTCCAACAATATACCAGGAAAAAAAAATCTTTTCAGTGTGACTACTTTCAAAATTTTCTGATATCGGATCTATTGAAACACAGATGGTCTCTCGATCAAAGAGAGCACACTTGTTTTTGTTTTATTTTCAGGGTGAAACTAATCAGCAGAATGGATTAAATAGAACTACAAAAACCACAAATGAAATTCCTTAGATCTGCTGAATGGTACAGAACTTCCCTGAAAAACAACATTTTTTGATTGCAATATCTTTGAGATGAAAATTTTATTTGAAATTGGATCTGGTGAATCACAAATTGTTTCACCATCAAAGAAAGGACACCTGTGATAGAATGTTTCAATTGAACTCATCATTGTAAAGACACAATAAGAAGAAAGTTTTAAATTGTAAAGTTTGCCAAAAAGTATTCTCAAGTGTTGATGACAACCAATAGAACATGTTGAGCCATACGAATATTAAAGGTTTTTTCTTATGAGATTCAAATGAACAGAATGGATCCAAGAGGAAAAGTTTACTAAGACCATCAGGAAACAGCAGGAAAACACTACTTCACCAACGTGGATGCCTCAAATCTATTGAATCCATAGCAGGATTGATCAAGAAGAATGCAACATGCACAGATAAATTGTCTGGATGTTTAATAAATTTCCAAATGGGAATGAAGAGGCTTAGGTTTATTTCTTTGGAAAAACACAAGAAAAACTTTTTAATTCAGAAAAGTACTGATTACCCACCACCATCCACCCAAATAATTATTATCAGTAAGATAAAATTTTCTTTGTTATCGGATCTGGTGAATCACAAATTGTTTCACCATCAAAGAAAGCACACCTCTGATATCTGTGGTAGAATGTTTCGATTGAATTCATCATTGAAAAAACATAATATATGGCACAATAAGGAGAAAAAGTTTGCAAAAAATTATTCTCAAAAATTGATGACTGCCAGTGACACATGTTTAACAATACCAATGTAAAAGGTTTTTTCTTGTGAGACTCAAATGAACAGAATCAATCCAAGAGGAAAAGTCTTGGAGATTGTCAAAAATGGCTTTGATAAAAGAGAATATGCTGTATATTCCTTGGTAATCTTTTTATAATTTCTACAAGAACTAAGAAGCTTCAATCCATTTGGAGATTGGTACATTCCGTGCAATTGAAGAAATTTTTAGATGATCATTCACGAGTTATCTTGATTTTCCAAGAATGCTGAGTATCCGTAAGAGCTGTGAGAACCAGTATAAACCTAGATTTTACATTCATGTACATAGAACTGCACAGCAAAAGTGATCAACAGCAGCAGTAATGTTTATTATATGCCATATTTAGCAAATGGATAGCTTATTTTGGACTAACTGAATGTGGCCTAGTGGATAATGGAGAGGAGTTCAATAATGAATCAATGTATTCAGCCAAATGGAAGCATTACTGGTCAAAAAACAGATGAGATTTTATGAATCTCCAGTTGGTATGAAGAATCCTTGGCTGGAGCAGCCAGAAATTCTTGGCATCATTTCAGTTGGCTTTTGGAATAATTCCAACTTTGCCTAATGTTAGAGAGAGGAATTTATTCAAAAGAAAGAAGCAAATGAGAGGACACCATTTCTACAAGAACTAAAATCTATGATGAATATTCCAACTTTGATAAATGTGACAAATATTACGGAGAGGAATTTATTAAAAAAAAAAAAAAAAAAAAAAAAAAAGAAAAAAAGAACGAAGACGCTTCAAAACAATTCATTATATCTATTTTTTAGATAATCATTCATGAGTAACTTATAAACATGAAAGAAATCAATATGAACTGTATAAATGCCAATCATATAAACTCAAGATATTTGAGAAATTTCAATTCTCAATAGGAATTTTCTCCACATTTTTCTTGCAAACCATCATTTATAATATTCTCAAAAACACAAAAGCAAAAAAACCCCAAAAAATAAAACTGAAGAGGGAAAATGACAACATCCATCAGACTTGGCTGGATCCATAGAACCAACAGACATCAATAGATCTATCAGTCAATTGCAATGAACATTTTAGACAGTTGTAGTTCATCTCTTAAAATATGCTATGCCAAAATATTACATTAAGTTTTAAATATCTTGTATTTTTTATTAAATTGTTTTTGTTCATTTTCAGGGTGAGACTCAATTGAACAGAAAAGAAATGCAACAAATGAAGTTGCCTCGATCTGATTTATGGTACGGTTACCAGGAAAAAAAAAATCTTTTCAGTGTGACAAATATAAAGAAAAATTTTCTATGATATCAGATCTAGTGAACACAGATGGTCTCTTCATCAAAGAGAGCACATTTGTTTTTGTTTTATTTTCAGGGTGAGACTAATCAGCAGAATGGATTAAATAGAACTGCAAAAACCACAAATGAATTTCCTTAGATTTGCTGAATGGTACAGAACCTTCCCTGGAAGAATCAGGATAATGGCAAGAGAGGAAATTCATAATAAGAGAGGAATTTTGGTTTTAAATAGGAATTGTCTCCACTCCAGCATGCACATAAAGAAGCCTTTTAGAATATGTTTGGAGTAAAAATAATCTTAAACTAAATGTTTGTTAACAGTCAAGGCTAAATGCTTAATATAAAAATCACTTTGATAATAACAGAAGAAATTAACAATTGGTAGAAGAGCTAACAAGATGCCATGTAACATGAAGATCTCCTCCTCCACAGTTCGATGAAGAGAAAAATAATTCTGAGATTTGGACAAAGAATTTGGCCTACATTCATAGATTCATGTATATGGAAGTGATTATATGCTACTGCATAGCAAAAGTGATTAACAGCACAAAGGAAATAGTTTATATGCTGTATGCAGCAAATGGATAGCTTATTTTGGAGTAATTCGAGCCTTCCTAATGGACAATGGAGGAGAGTTCAATAATGATTCCATTATGAAGATACAACTTTTAATTATGACTTCTGAACACAGCAGCAGTCTCCATGGAGTAATGGAAAATTCAATAATGAATTCATGGGAGATACATTATGTATATCTGACTGTTTGAATATGATGATCATTCACATGATCATTAGCATGAGAAATATTGACACTGAAAAAAAAAAAAAAAAAAAAAAAAAATAGAATAAGAGAAACAGATACTTGAGGAAAGTATTTGTAATTTAAACATGGCCTGGGAACTAGTAACATTACCAGGGTATCACCACATTATAAACCACCTAGCAAAGTATCTTATTCTTTTCAGCTGGAAATGGTAAGAGGATTGACTGGAAAAAATAGAGCCATGACCAAAAGTCATATGCTGTATTCAGTAAATGAATAGTTTATTTGGTTGGTTGGTTGGGTTTTACGGCACATCAACCCATTGGGTCATTTTATGCCAAAGACATTTATGTTTTATTCATTCTTGAAGGGTACTCAAGTTTTTTAAATTTAGATGATCATTCACGAGTTATCTTGATTTTCCAAGAATGCTGAGTATCCGTAAGAGCTGTGAGAACCAGTATAAACCTAGATTTTACATTCATGTACATGGAACTGCACAGAAAAAGTGATCAACAGCAGCAGTAATGTTTATTATATGCCATATTTAGCAAATGGATAGCTTATTTTGGACTAACTCGAGCCTTCCTAATGGACAATGGAGGAGAGTTCAATAATGATTCCATTATGAAGATACAACTTTTAATTATGACTTCTGAACACAGCAGCAGTCTCCATGGAGTAATGGAAAATTCAATAATGAATTCATGGGAGATACATTATGTATATCTGACTGTTTGAATATGATGATCATTCACATGATCATTAGCATGAGAAATATTGACACTGAAAAAAAAAAAAAAAAAAAAAAAAAAAATAGAATAAGAGAAACAGATACTTGAGGAAAGTATTTGTAATTTAAACATGGCCTGGGGAACTAGTAACATTACCAGGGTATCACCACATTATAAACCCACCTAGCAAAGTATCTTATCTTGGTGCAAAAAAACAAAAAAACATGGCTTACAGAACGAGGGATATTACCAGGGTATCACCAAGTAAAAATGGATTCAAAGGTAAACCCATCATTAACCCACACAACACCATTTGCCCTTAAAAATAAAGTAAACCAGGAGCTGCAAGAAATGACCTGACATGAGGTGTTTAGTTCAGGTATAAAAAAATAAAGACTGTATAAATGCCAATCCTAGAAATGCTTAAAGAAGGATTTTTTAGAAATATTATTATAGTAGAAATAATCTCAAAGTGAATGACTTTAACAGTCAAGGCCAAATGCTTAATAGAAAAATCACTTTGATAATAAGAGAAGAAATTAACAATTGCTAGAAGAGCTAACAAGAAGATATTATTAGAGTAGAAATAATGTCATGCCATATGGATGTTGAAGGTTTTTCGTGTGACGTTTGTGCAGCTAAATTCTGTTTCCTCACCTATCTCGCAACTCACAAGGATTCAAATTTTGATCCTTCTGATATAGATGACACTTGTCAACAATTTGATTCTATCAACACTTCAAATTGTACAAGTGCATTTCACAAATCAAGGTTAAACGTAATTTTTCTTAAATTACAATTATTTTCGTAAAGAATCCGCTTGGACATTTTAATTAACTCAACGATCCACTTCTTCGTTAAAAAATTTTTCACAATTCACCACTGAAACTAGGTGAAATAAAAGACTTTGTCAAAAAACGCAAAAGCTAATAGCTCATTGGGGATTAATGGTATATGAAATAAATGGAAGGTGTAAACGAGCAGTAGAAAATGCAGAATTCCCCCTCAAGATGAAAGAAATAATTAGCACTGTGGCAAATGGAAAAGCAGCTCTAGGCCTTCACCCACAGTATTGGTGGTCTAAAGAATCCACATTAAATAAAAGAAAAATTGTTCCTGAATGAATTCATCCTCTTAAGGAAGTCAGGCGAATTGTTACATTAAATAAAGTGATTAACAACAAAAATAAAATACTTTATATTCAGAAAATGGATTGCTTATTTTGGAATAATTAGATCCTTCCTAATGGACAATGGAGGAGAGTTTAATAATTAATCCATTAGGGAGATACATTTAGTAATTCTGACTTCTGAACACAGCAGCACAGTGTCCATGGATAGTGGCACCTGTGGAAGGTTGATTCAAACATTATCAGTGTAAAATAGATTTGTGAGGAAAATAATTCTAATGTAAACATGGCCTAGGCATAGGCCAGGGCTGTAGCTGCCAGCAATTGTTTGTATAATTTCTGTTGGTTATCACAAAATCATTAGGTTTGTGGAATTATTCCAACTTTGCCAAATGCAATTAATGTTACAGAGAGGAATATATAAAGAAGGAAACAAATGAGAGGATACCATTTCTACAAGAACTAAGACACTTCAAAACCATTTTGAATATTGGTACTTATCATGCAATTCAAAGAATTTTTATTTTCTATTTTATGTATTCTGTAGATCATCATTCTTGAGTTACCATAAATATCAGAACTATTTGAATCTAATTCCTCATGGCTAATGAGATATGACAGCAAACAAAATTTACAAGAAAAGACGCAGTTCCAATCCTACATACAGGACATGAAGACTCTCAGCCACCACCTTCTAGCACCCATATGATAAAAAGGACTCTCCACAGTTCGATGAAGAGAAAAATAATACTGGGACTTGGACAAAGAATTTGGCTTCCAAACACAGATTCATGTATATGGAAGTGATTACATTCTAATGCATAGTAAAAGCGATTAACAGCACTAATGAAATAATAATGAATTCTGAACACAGCAGCAATGTGTCCATGGAGTAACGAAGAAGAGTTCAATAATTAATTCATGAGAGATACATTAGGTATATCCGACTTAGGATCAACCTGTTTGAATATTGTGGCCTTGTGCCAGACACAGAGAAACCTTAATAGATGTGGTATGATTTGAAGAATCGTCCCGAAAATAAATATAAACATTCGGTCGAGCAAGAAGATAATGGAATTCTCATTATCACCTGTGACTCGGTTCAATAGCCACGAAGTCTACGATTTTGCCGTTAAAATTTATTTTGATCAGTTTGTCAGAAGAAAGGATGGTTGACCCGTTGACCTCTTAAGTTACACGGGCAATTTGGTAGATCAGTTAGAACATATGAAAAGTTCCAGAATAGTCTAGAAGGCTCTACACCCATTTCTATATAATGAGGGAACCTTAAATTTTAAAGGCAGTTGGTCTGGGGCAATGGAGTTGGTCTGACAGTCGGGTTGGCAGAATTTTCCAAAGGGGGCTTTTGCTGAGGTTAGTCATAGGCGAGTGACTGAAAAACATGTGTTAAAGAAACCAAAGAATTTTCTCTCTCTCTCAAGAACAATATAATAATAAATTAAATAAATGAGCCATTTGAAAAGCAAGAAGTACCGTCCCCATCTTTATTTTACTACGCCAAAGAAATCGTATGAGAAATCATTAACAAACAAACATGAACAGATACTCTTCAAAAAGAAACTAAAAACATGAGCTGCAACAAATGACTTGATAAGAATCATTCTTGTAACTGAACCAACAGAGCCTCAAAATCTAAAAAAAAAAAAAAAAAAAAAAAAAAAAAAAAAAAAAAGCAACTAAAAGGAAATACTACCACCTACCCATAGCAGTTGAGATATATCAGGAAAGAGGAGGAGAACACTCAAATGCCTTTTGGTAAATTAAAGTGGATGAAGAAAGCACCAAACTCCAATTTAGATTGAATTTATCATTGGAAAAATACAATAAGAAAAGATTTTTAAATTGTAAAGTTTGCAAAAAAGTATTCTCAAGAGTTGATGACATCCAATAGAACATTTTTTTGTTGTTTTTGTTTATTTTCAGGGTTAGACTCGATTGAACAGAAGAGAAATGCAACAAATGAAGTTTCCTTGATCTGCTTTGTGGTACGGTTACCACAAAAAAAAAAAAAATCTTTTCAGTGTGACAAATGCGATGAAAAATTTTCAATGATATCAGATCTAGTGAAACAGATGGTCTCTCCATCGAAAGAGAGCACATTTGTTTTTGTTTTATTTTCAGGGTGAGACTAATCAGCAGAATGGATTAAATAGAACTACAAAAACCACAAATGAAATGCCTTAGATCTGATGAATGGTACAGAACATTCCCTGAAAAACAACATTTTTTGATTGCAATATCTTTGAGATGAAATTTTCTTTGAAAATTGGATCTGGTGAATCACAAATTGTTTCACCATCAAAGAAAGCACACCTGTAATACCTGCAGTAGAATATTTCGACTGAATTCAACATTGAAAAAGCATAATATATGGCACAATAAGGAGAAAAAGTTTGCAAAAAAGTATTCTCAAGAATTGATGACTGCCAGTGACACATGTTGAACAATACCAATGTAAAAGGTTTTTTCTTGTGAGACTCAAATGAACAGAATCAATCCAAGAGGAAAAGTCTTGGAGATTGTCAAAAATGGCTTTGATAAAAGAGAATATGCTGTATATTCCTTGGTAATCTTTTATAATTTCTACAAGAACTAAGAAGCTTCAATCCATTTGGAGATTGGTACATTCCGTGCAATTGAAGAAATTTTTAGATGATCATTCACGAGTTATCTTGATTTTCCAAGAATGCTGAGTATCCGTAAGAGCTGTGAGAACCAGTTTAAACTTAGATTTTACATTCATGTACATGGAACTGCACAGCAAAAGTGATCAACAGCAGCAGTAATGTTTATTATATGCCATATTTAGCAAATGGATAGCTTATTTGGACTAACATTGCCCAAATATTTATGCCCAGCAGTATTTCATGGGAATTTAAATTGGATAAAGTGATTAACAAACCAAATAAAATAATACATTATATGCTATATTCAGCAAATGAATAGCATATTTTGGACTCACTGAATCCTTCCTAATGGACAATGGAGGAGAGTTCAATAATGAGAGATACATTTAGTATATCTGACTTATATGGCCTGGGGAACTAGGGACATTACCAGGGTATCACACCACATAACAATGGACCCAAGGGTAAAACCTATGAGAACCCCCCCCCCAAAGTACCAATTGCCCTCAAAAAGAAATCAAAACAGGAGATGCAACAAATGACGAGACATAATTGTTCCTGTAAATACATAGACACATTAGTGTATATGAAACTGGCAACATGCATAGCAGAGCAAACAACATGCTATGTAAGATGAAGGTTCATCCGCTGTTTAATTTTAAGATAAAAATGATTATGTGAATTGGACAAACAATTTGGCCTACATAGACACATTAGTGTATATGAAACTGGCCACATGCATAGCAACAATGATTAACAGCAGAAATGAAGAAATAAATTATTTGCTGTATTCAGCAAATGGAAGCATATTCAGACAGCTGAATAAATATTATCAGTCAGTGTAAACGGATTCTTGAGGAAAATAAAAAAGTTATCCTGTTGATTGAGAGGAGTAAGCAAACACTAATTACATAAATGCCTATCAAATAAATTTAAGCCATTTTTCTGTGGAATTTTGGTTTTCACTATCTTAGCCTCAACATAAAGAAGACTTTTATAATATTCTTGGTGAAAAAAAAACAAAAAAACAAAACTGGATTCTTTGAGAAAAATAACCGTAAAGAAGGAAATTTTTTTCAGAGTGGACACCCTGATAAAATCCATCAGACTTGGCCGGATCCATAGAACCAACGACATCAATGGATCTATCATCAATTGCAATGAACATTTTAGACAGTTGTAGTTCATCTCTTAAAATATGCTATGCCAAAAATATTACGTTCAGTTTTAAATATCTTGTATTTTATATCAAATTGTTTTTTGTTTTTGTTATTTTCAGGGTGAGACTCGATTGAACAGAAGAGAAATGCAACAATGAGTTTCCTCGATCTGCTTTGTGGTATGCTTACCACAAAAAAAAAATCTTTTCAGTGTGACAAAATGCGATGAAAAATTTTCAATGATATCAGATCTAGTGAAACACAGATGGTCTCCCATCGAAAGAAGAGCACATTTGTTTTTGTTTATTTTCAGGGTGAGACTAATTGTTTCACCATCAAAGCAAAGCACAACCTGTGGTACCTGCGGAGACATGTTTTGACAGAATTCATCATTGAAAAGGACACAAGAAGTGTAAAGTTTGTAAATGTATAAGTTTGCCAAAAAGTATTCTGCAAGAGGTTGATGAATACGAATATAAAGATTTTTCTTGTGAGACTTCAACTGAATAGAATGGATCAAAGTCCATTGCTAGTTCATAGTTGGAATGACCCCAATGGATCTGAAGTATCCATGTGACCCAGGATAATTAATGTTAACACCTTTGGAAGAATTGGGATAATTCCTCTATTGCCGCTGTGATAAATGGCAAAGAGAGGAATGTATTAAAAAAAAGTTACCTTGTTCGTTTCCGACTCTAAACTTTACCAATCAATGCCTATCAAATAAATTTAAGACATTTTTCTGTGGACTTTGGTTTAAACCTAGAAATTTTCTCAATCTCAGCTCACATGAAGAAGGTTTATAATATTCTTGGTGAATAAAAAATAAACAGATTCTTGAGAAACTATTGTAATGTAAAACATGGCTAGGTCCCTAGGTGTTCAGCTATTTGCTGAATTCAAAGCACCCAAGAAAATTGTGATCCATTGCAATTAAAATAAGATACCTAAGTTGCAACAGATAATCTCAATCAGGGATTTTTAAAAAATGGTACAAGGGAAGCAGTGTCAATACAACAGTTCGTTTGTCAACCCAATGCACCCAATGTAAAACGAAATCTAAATTCATGATCTCCTTTCACTCAAAATTTTACATGCATTATGCCTTGATCAATTTCGGTGCTAACCAACACAAAAGAAAAAAAATTGTATGTACAGCCAATAGAAGACACAGAAAAAAAAGGCCGATTAGAGTAAAACCAGGCGTTTTGCTTGAGAAGTGCTTTGTGGAATTGCTATGTACTTTATATGCTGTATTCGTAAATGAATAACTTATATTGGAATAAATGAGAAGTTAATAATGAATCCGATTAAGGAGATACATTTAGTTATGCTCCCATTTCTGAACACGCACAAGTACATGAAGTAACTGGCACCCCTGATCAAACATTATAGCGTCAGTTGGTTAATTGGTGACCACCACCCCGGATTCTTGAGAAAATAATTGTAATGTAAGCCTAGGCTGTAAACTGCAGAAATTTTTGCATAATTTACGTTGGCTTTCACCCATCAGTTGGTTTTTGGATAATTCAAACTTTGGCCCAATGTGATAAATATCATAGAAAGAAGGAAACAAATGAGAGGATACCAATTTCCTACAAGAACTAAGAAATCTCAAAACCATTTTGAATAACAAAACAATTGGACTTTTTATTTTTCTGAGCACGTGAGAAATTTACACCATGAAAAGGTTATATTACTTATGACAAAGGTACAGTAAAAGATAGGAGAACAGACTAATAAATATGCATAAAGACTTTAGGATCTAATTCCTAAAGTGGCCAGATTTTCTGAAGGAATTTCTGTAAAGTTTTTAAATGCCATCCCTTTGGCAAATTGAAAAGGGTTTAAAGAAGTCTTGTGTTATGAATCCTTTGGTAAGCGTATCATATTCTGCGTAGAATTGGGTAAAGGTGCAGTGATTTAATCCTATGTCGTCGTCATGAATGTTACAGTAATTATGGGCCCAGTAGGTCGGTTAAGTATAGATCAACCTCAGAGTACTGCCCAGTGATTGGCCAAGAAGATGATTCACATGAAATACTGATAGTTGGTTTGGTGAGGGCCGAATGCACTCTCCACTCAATGGATATAGCAACACGTTTTATGCCATGTGTCAGTGGTTGCCGGAGCCGATAGAAAGCGAGTTAAAGTTTTTCCCGGGCTACTACTTTAAATACTCTCGACTCTATTGGCGAAACATGCAGTAAGGGAAGATAAGCTCTTCTGGCTATGAATCGATCCCAACAGGGACAGACACTCACTAACAAATCTCCTTAACTTTCTTAGGTGGGTTTTCATGTTGGCTTTTCGGCGGGTTTATGAGTCTCAAAAGCAAAAGTAATTTGGGTTTAACTCGTTTACTGCGATGTCGCAGCCCAGAAGGTTAAGGATCTACCCCACTGGACTCCTCCCAGCTGTAAAGTTTTTAAATGCCATCTTGCCAGTTGAAAAGGGTTTAAAGAAAGTCCTATGTTATGGAATCATTTGGTAGCGTATAAGTCCTATCTACGTTTGGTAATGGTCCAGTGGGATTTAATCCTTATGTACGTCGTCTAATGAATATGATAGTATTATGATCAGTGGGTCGGTTTAAGTATTGTATCATTCAGAGTACTGCAGGTGATTGGCCAACGAGTGTAGATCACATGAAATTCTGGCATAGTCTAATAAGTAGGAGCGGGCATTCATCACACACCTTATATCCAGAATTTTCCCAACACCCATCCACTCCAGTAGTTAAGGAAGACATATATTGCGCCAGTAACTTTTCTCAAGTTCATTAGGCGCGAAATGAAACTCAAAAGGTACCGATTGATCGCGATCGTATTCCTCTTATGGCAACCACATCCGTTTTTCCTATATGTGGCTACCAAAGGCGGTGGCTTGGAGGGCCGTAGTTTTCTCGCTGAATTGCTTTTGTGGTGAAGGTTCTAATCGTGGAGCTCTGGGGAAGAGTGGAGTACCCCAAATCAATTGAAATTACCTTACCAAAGTCTCACTCTGCATCCGGAGTGGTGGGCTGGGGTCTCATCTATAAAAAAATGAGTTTTAAAAAATCAATATCGAACAAGAAGGAAAAAACAAACGTCTTCGATAAAAATTAACCAAGGGTTAACATGCCTAACCAAGAAATTAAAACATTTTGTCTCGATCTTAACTGTGTACGGGCTTTCACTCCTTACAGCAATAACCGTTACGCTAAAGCCATTTCCTATTTGTTGATAGTCAGAGGATAGATTTATTATCATACATTCTTCCTCGCTTTCAACACTTGCCTTTTTTTATTATTTTCAGAATCATCCTAACTTATCAAATCAGAATTAATCTTATCGTCATCATCTTCGACCCAATCTTAAAGATTAGAAATATATCCGAGGAAGAAAGGAGAAATATTAGCGATAAACAAAAATTCACCAAGAAAAATACGTATAAAAAAATTTTGCTAGAAAGAAATATCTAAAAAAATATCACTACTTATTTTGAAGCCAGAGATTTGTTTTATTCTTTTTTTATTCTTTTTATGGAGAAAGGTAAAATAAAATATACATAATAATAATAGTATAATATTATAATATATTATATATACTATATATAATATATAGATAGATAGATAGATGAAGATATAGATATAGAATAATAGAAATATATAAATAAGAATATATAAGTATAATAAATTAGGAATATATAACACAAAAGGAAAAAAAATCGTTGAGGAAAAAAGTCTCTGCCTTTGGTAAGAAAACGAACAGAAATTGGATTATGGACCAGGGAAAAATATTCGGAACTTACATACTCCTCTCTCTCTCCTTCTTCTCATCTTCTCTCTCTCTCCTCGTACACACACACATACACACTCACATTAATAATATATATAATATATATAATATAATATATACGTATATGTCATAAGTAAAACCTACACTATATTTACTATTTTCATTCTCGGTCTGTTGACCTCATCTTATGAGGATATATAGAAACCTAACGTTCGACCATTGTCCCTCGGGCCTTATCAGGTAATTTTCAACAGCTACTCAACTGTTCAGGATGATTCCCAGGTGAATTATTGCTATTCTCGGACGGAAAAGGTCCACCTGAAAAGCCGGAGGGTACCGCCCTTCCGAAAAATTGTTTTAAATCAAATGAAGAATAGGACAAATCAAAATATACATACCAAGGCTGTAAAGTTTTATGCCATCCTTGCCATGAAAAGGGCTTAAGAAATTCCTATGTATGGAAGTCCTTTGTAAGCGTATAAGTCCTATCCCCATTAAAAAAGTATTGTAAAGGGTCCATGATTTAACCTATGTTCTCGTCCCATGAATGTCACAGAATTAGACCAGTAGGGTCGGTAAGTATTATCAGCCTCAGAGTAACTGCCAGTGTGGAATAAGGAATAAGATCACAATGACTCGCCAGTCTAGAAGTATGGCGACGATCTAGCACCGCCTTACCAAGAAAATCTCAAAAGGCCGGATCAAAAAAAATCAGAGAAACGATTAAGTCTGTAAAGTTCTCACATGTGACTGTGCAGCAGTACGGATGT
This sequence comes from Doryteuthis pealeii, assembly GCA_023376005.1. Taxonomy (NCBI): domain Eukaryota; kingdom Metazoa; phylum Mollusca; class Cephalopoda; order Myopsida; family Loliginidae; genus Doryteuthis; species Doryteuthis pealeii. Next base: position 108,566,081 of record CM042151.1, read on the forward strand.
CCAATGACAATCCCTGCCAACCATCACTGTCGGTGATTGACTTCGGGAGATTCGTCCGTGCAGCATCGGAAATCCGCACTCGTGTGATTGATGTAGGCCTCGCGGAACGGCCAACACTGGCGTGCCCGTATGTAAGACTGTCGATTGAGAAACATCAACTTACTGAGTATCGTCATTGCTATCTCCAAACGTAACCAGCAGATCTTGAATCGGCTTACTTGTAATCGGTTTGTGTGATAAAGGGGCAGTGACCGTATAGTTGCTTTCTGGTGGCTTGGTTGCTTCCACAATCTTAATTTTAAGACCGCAGCGTAGCAATTCTATGTAACTCCATCTTAAGCAATATTCACCTAGGGTCATTGTTGGGGTCTAAGTAAGTCGCAACGGCAACAGTAGCACTGATACAACTAGGCTGGGAAAAGCAATTGTCGCTTATAAACAATTTGCTCTGAACAATAATAGAGGGATTTGATTATCAAGAAGAATATGGGTGACGAGTTCTTCGTCGCCATTTAGGGAATTGGGGCTGATGATTTGAGTATATCCAGCGGGTAGAAAAGATGTAGTCCTCAGAAGTAGAAATACAAGACCTTGTATTTAATTGAATCCTAGGTAGACACAATTATGTTACTTGAAGTTGCATAATCCAGTCGATAATCCGTTTGGTATTAATAGCAACTGATTTCAGATTAGGTCACACACAAGATTAATCAATGCTCGTTCTGATTGGCCCATTTTATCGAACTGCTGCTGCTGCTATTTTAAAATCTATAGTAATAGGAAAGTTGTGATTTTTTTGTTACAGAAGGTCCTAGTTCGATACCACGTGCCCACTCGCCAACCAGCCTATGAGTGCACAGTCGGTTCTGGTACGGCAAAAGTAAGGAGCTTGGTAGTAGTGGGTCTCTCACCTCAGAAGCAAAAAACAAGTCTCCTTGTCCTAGCCGCACAGTTTGGGGAAAAAAAAAAAAATGGGAATAGACCCATCTATTAAATGGAGATTCGCTTACCGTTTTTGTCTGTAACAAAAACTCGTCACTTGCTCACGTCACATAACACCAAAAGCCGTCTAAAGCATAGAATAAAACCTCAAAAATTGAACATGCAGCATGAAGCGCCCTCATGTTGTTAAAACAAATTTTAATAAATACATGACTGGTATTGATATAATCTATATACAAGTTGTGCTTATTTAATACATACTTAAAGTTTAACATTTTCAAATTGTTTTATTTTTGGATTCCTTTAATGAATTTGATGATTTACTTACTTGGGTACAAACTCGCTGACATTAACTTTTACTCCCCCCCTCAGCAAATATGTTAGAATAAATTTTTTCAACATCGTAGGAGGTGTTTTTATTTGCAGTATCCCTAATAACCAAATACAAACATACATACAAACCAGATGGATATTATTAGGTATATCTATCCCAGATTCTACAACATTGGATTTTGCGAAAGTAATAAGAACCAAAGCCGGTGTCATGATTTCTCTGAGAAATAGAGAACAATTTATGAAGATCAAGCTTAGTTTATGGAAACAGCTAAATTCCAGCGCTTATTGGTTTCGTTTCGTCTTTTAGTTAACGGCTTATCAACTCCCAATGGGTATTTAATGCCTAAAGTTGGTTCCTTTGTAATAATCCTTGATTGTCCAACATGATTATATTTTCAAAAGAATCCCATTACTTCTTTTAAATAGCATTTTTTTTCTTAATCATTTATTTTGCATGCAGCGCCGTTAGCTCAGTCGGTTGAGTATCCGCACTAGAAACGCAGTCGATATCGCCCCTCGGCAGTCAACTCATGAGTAGCACAGCTGTGCGAAAAAGTGAAAAAGCTGATGCTAGGTGTGCACTTCACCTCAGACGCAAAAACAATCTCCCCTGGTCTAGTGGTTTGTAAAAGGGATATACTCCCTTGCCTGTTCGGCTGATAATCGAGAATAGGAGCCGCTCCACGAATTTACTACTTACCTTTTATATGAATTTCAAGTACATCACAATAAGTTTACAAACAATTCATGGTTTCGAAGTAAATAATAATAAAAAAATAATAATAAAATAATAAAACGCTCAAACGACAATAAAGAGGGTGCCACAGAAAAACTGGGACATGGTTAAAAAGGGAATAACTCAAAAAGAAAACAGAATCACTTTAATTGCTGCACCAAAATAATCCCATAAGACAAACTACAACAAAGCGAAAATTGTAGCCCCAACAAAATAGTTAAATGTAGAACTTTGCGTAATAGAGATGAACCTGTAAACAATATACTCTGCGAATTGTAGCGAAACTAGCACAACGAGAATACAAAAACTAGACACGACGGGTTGGGAAAGTGATCTAGCTGGAAATTATGTAAAAATGAATTTGACCATACAACAAAATGAATATGCATAAACCAGAATCTGTTCTGTGAGATACGAAACCATAAATTCTCTGGGACTTTGAAATAAAAAACGATCACCTATCCACGCAAGAAGACCAGACCTATTGTGTTGATTAACAAAAGAAAAAAGAACTTGCCAACTGGTAGATTTTGCATGCCAGCGATCACAGGGTGAAGCTAAAAGGGAAAAATGAAAAAAATGACAAATAATCTGGACCTTGCGCCAGAGAACTGAAAAAAGTATGGAAAGAAGTGAAAGTGAAAAGTGATCGACCAATCTGTAGTTGGTGCACTTGGAACAGTCCAAAAGGATTTGTAAAAAGGGTCGGGAATGTTTTGGAAATCAGAGGAAGGATGAAACCATTCAGAAACACTGCACTGCTTGCAATCTGCCAGAATACTCAGAAAGAGTCATGAGAACCTGAGGAAGAGCTTGCTGTCACTCAACTGCCAGTGAAGAACAACCATCATCTAACCGCTGAGTGAAAACTCAATACAAAGCATTTTAAGATTAAGCTAGAATACTCAAGAAGGGTCCTGAACCGGAGAAGACTTGTTGTCACTCATCTCCATGAAAGACTACCAGCTAAGGCGGACTATGGAAACACTTTCAAGCAGAGAATGATCAAGTAATGCCCTATGAGTTCCCGCAAACCTCGCTAATTTAATGTTTAATAATGTACAATATATGGACAAAGTAAAAATTTAATCACAAAGGTATTGGATAAATGGAAAGTAGAATTAACAGCTCAAAGGACAGATCCTAGCCGAGATGAAAAGTCAAAGACGACATTCGAGGGAGACTCAATCTCACATTGCTCTTTTTCTATAGCGACGTTACCACTCACTAATATAAAAAATCGGGTGGTATGTTAAGAGTCATGGAAAATTTGGAACTTGTCGCCTCCGATTCAATTCCTGATGTGTAATTGCATTTCACTTAGCCTAATGACCTTTGGGAAAGGTATGAATTCTAGTCGTCTCTCAGCTATTGGATAAATAGTATGGGCAGACTGGTCTCTTCTCCTTGGTAGGGACAACTGGTCATTATTCACTACGACCGACTCTATTACACACTCGAGTAGTTCCGGTTCGCTCGCGGAGTGGTGTCCGACATAGAGCGCGTTCTCCTTGGGCGTGCCTTCTGGGGGAGGGGGTGATATATTAGTATATCTACAAAATGTACAGGTTGCAAATTAACGAAGCATGACAGGAAAATAATCACCTATGTACAGGTGAAATATATCAACCTTTTGCAAAACAGAAAAAAGAAATTGGAAACTTGGTACAACATCTATATTAATAAAGCATGTGTGTATGTAGTATGTCCGACTGAAACTACAATAGAATAAACAATTAGAGGGAGTATTTGGGGTAAAGTAATAAATATACACATTTACGATCTTATCACCGGATTTTCTTTTTGAGCAAAAATAAGTAACATTGGTGGTTATTCGGTGATTGAATAAAACTAAAATTAAATTGTAACAACATTGTATTGTTTTTTGTTCTTTAATTGTATTATGATATAAGTTTGGGCTGAGGACTGACCGCACTATAACTAATAGCGGGAATGCGGCCACGTGATCGTGTACTAAAGAGTAACCAGGGACAATCATGGCTTGTATGAGAAGCCAATGCGTAGTCAGGCTCATAACTGTGAAGCCAAGACCTATGAGCCGAAGTGGGAGGAGAGAGAACACGGAATCAATGGGGACCGCCATCGGTGAGCTAGATGCGCCAGCGTAGATCAGAGAGCCTCCGGAAGGCAGAAGGAGGTGTGTTATAAAGCTGCGATGACCTGATACCGATAGGTAGCCTGGGTGGGGGCCAGGTGAGCGGAACGTCTGTACTCGGGGATTTGCACGGAGCTATATTTCCGGGTGGCAATCAGGAGATGTTCTCTCGTGTACGTAAATGGTGGGGTCTAAGTCTTTGTTTAATGCCGTGCACCTGCTAACATTTTCGTGAGCATTGTGTTACCCGGTCGTTTGGTTACTATGATCCACTGTTAAACCCCACAACAATATTTTAAGTAGGAGACGGACTGGATAATATTTGTCTAAACTGCGTCTAGCGCATCTTATTTGTCTGACGAGTGGTGCCCCCAGCGAGCGTCTGCGACTGAAGTGGACTATCAACGGGCGATCGGTGTAGCCATTTTTTTACGGTAGGGATGTATGGGGCTCCGAAATAAGAGTACATTTGAATTTAGTAAATGCTATTGCGGGACGTTAACTTAAAAACAATCTCATGGTACTCTGCTAATCCTTGACCGACGACTCTGGGGTAAGCCGTTTCCTAGGTAAGATAATTACTAAGGCTGAAGAATAGCAGGAATATGAATTCATACGTAAAGCAAGCCGACCTCGTTCGGGATTGATATGTGAAGGGGAGAGACGAACAACGGCAAGCAGATGCAGACTATCAATACAGCGGAGAATTATAAGGCACGGAAAAAGATAATTATAAAAACTATACAGGGAAATAAGATAATTAGTAGGGCAGGAGGACAATTGGGGAATAGGATAATATTTGATAAGGGGGAACATCAGGGATGAAAAGGAGGGAGAATGAAAAATATATAGGGAGGACACGGGTAGAAATGAGTATTATTCATGAGGACATTACCGGGAGATATTAGAAGTAATTATAAGACACTAGGGAAAATAGATAATTATTAAAGGACATTAACATGGATGAAATAGGATAATTAAAGGACAAACAGGAAATAAGAGGGAGAATAGAATAATTAAAGGAACACTGGGAGAATAGATATTATAAGGACACGGGAGAATAGATATTTATACGAGTGACACAGGGAGAAAGGATAATTATACAGGACACATGGAGAAATAGAAATAATTTATAGTGACCATGGGAAGAATAAATAGATTATAAGGGCGGGGAAAAACACGGGGGAATAGGAATAATTATAGGGACACTAGGGAGAATAGGATATTATAAGGACAGGAGAATAGGGATAAAATTAGTTTAGGATCATCATGGAGAATACGAGGAGAGAAGAATAGATTATAAGATAGCGGAGAATAGGAATAATTAGTAGGACACGGGAGAATAGAAATTATAAGGAACACAGGGAGACAAGGACCGATAATTCAAAGGACACAGGATGAATAAGGATAATTTAGAAGGAACAGGGAGAAAGAATATATACGTGACACGGGGAGATATTAGGAATAATTATAGAGGACATCAAGCGAGGAATAGGATATATTATAGGACAACAGGGAGAATGAGGATAATTATATAGGAAACGGTAGGAGAATAGGATAGATTATAGACACATGGAGATAGAGGGGATAGAATGATTATATTGAGGGACACAGGGAGAATAGAATAATTATAAACACAGGGAGATAGGAATAATTTATGCAAGAAACATCAGGGAGAATAGAGTTAATATAAAAGGACACACTACATGGAGAAAATGGACTAATATATGTAGGACACAGGAGAATAGGGAAGATAGAATATTATAATGGGAATACGGGGAGAATAGATAATTATAAGACCACAGGGAAATAGTGAAAAAAATAAGGACATCAGGAGAGAATAATGAATTTTATAAGTAGGACAGCATGGGGAATAGGATAAATTAAAGGACAATGAGAATATGGATAATTATAGCGGACATCAGGAAGAAAGGAGGGAGAATGAATATTATAAGACAGCGATTTTGGTGCCCCTTGGTTTTGTGAAATAGGATAATTAAGCGACACAGGGAGAATAGAACAATTATAAGGTACACAGGATGATTAGGAATATTTGATAAGGACAACGGAGATAAAGGATAATTTACAGGACACTCGAGAATAGGATATTTATAAGGACACAGGAGAATAGGAGGGAAGAAAGAATAATTATAAGGACGGGAGATATAAGGATAGTTATATAGGACAGACAGGGAGAATGAAAATTAAAGGAGCACGGGAGAATATGATAATATAAGGATCCAGGAGAATAGAAATAGATTATAAGACACAGGAGAATAGGATATAAAACACATGAAATAGGATAATATAAGGGACACAGGGAGAGATAGAGGGAAGAATAGAAATTATAGAGGACATATGAACGAGGAGGATAAGAATAAATAAAGGAACTCAGGGAATATGAATATTATAAGGACACAGGGAGAATAGTAAGTATAAGGACACGGAGAAAAGAGAAATTATAGAGGACAACGGAAGAATAGGGATAATATAGGGACGACAGGGAGAATAGAGGGAGAAAGAAAGATTAAAAGACATCGATACTTTTGTTGGGGAGAATTAGGATTTAAAGGACACAGGGAGATAGGATACGTTACAAGTCCTTTGAAAATTTGAAAAGCGGATCTCATTCACTACAATACAGATGTAATGTAAAAAAAAGTAAAACGAAGTACTAGAACAACAAGAAAACTATCAAAGCGAAGAATTTGCCATAACAATCGAAATTCGAAAGAAACACAAGAGTAATACAATTACAAAATAACCTAATGAAAGCCGACATTGATACTTATGGAGTACAACATAAGAAAAACGAAACTAAATAAGCAGAACGATACGAGAGAGAAATAACTATGAGAGCATATTTCGTAAGCGATAAACTGGGAGATTGCACACCGAGAAGACCTATGATCGTGACTAAAAGTAAATGTATCTTCAACGAGAGAAACGGAATTCTCTCATTATTTGACACAGAGATAATGCCATAGGACAAAACTATATACCAAAGTGAAAATATATTAAATCGCAACCATTATATAGGCAGTGTAAGAGGACAGCAGAGGAAAAAGTTAATCATATAATAAAGCGATGATGCATAACAGCACAAAGGAATTACAAGAGTATGGACTGACTGGGTGGGAAAAGTGATCCGATAGGAAATGTGCAACGAAACATAGCTTTAACCATGTAAAATGATGGCAAAACTGGAACCCTCCTAGAAAAATGAGAGCATAGATTCACATGGACTTTGAGATACAGATGGAAACCTATATCCGGACAGATGACCTATTGCTTAATTAATCAAGAAGAAGAATAACTGTCCTCTAAGGTGGAGTTTTGCCGTCCCGTTAAGTCATAACGGAATGAAATGAAAGAAAACAAAGATAGATAAACAGAGATGCTAATAGGTAGCGTCTGCAAACCCTGATTCCACGAAAAATGTAAAAGTGACACAATTAAATCGATTATGCGTCAGTTTTTTTGCCTTTTTCTTCCCTCACAATTTCAAGTTAACTGAAATGAACATTTCAATTAGTTTTCGTTAGAAACTGAATTATTCACAGGTATAATGTTACATAGGTAGTGAGAACGGCTTGTCGTTGGAGCATAATTGTTCCCGGGGACTCGATTGTTTTCAAACAAATAGCTAAATTATTAGCTTTAAGCATAGCTGGATAAATACATGGACAGCTAGAGAGGAAACAAAATGTTTAAAGACGTAAGGGTGACGGTGACAACAATGTAGTTGGTTCCCTTGGAAACTCCCTAATGGGGATAAAAGAATGGATTGAAATGGAAATACGATTGAAAATCGAACCATTCAGGCACTAACATTGTTTAAAATAGGATAATAAACTGCAGAAGAGTCCTGGTGAGAACGTCTGTCACTTGCAGACCTCATTAGTCGATATAGAGCTCCGTCAAACCAGATGCGGATGTGCCCTTCCAGGCTCTCCAAGATATTAACTTGAGCTAGATCATTTGGCCTAGCTCTCCATCAGTATAATTTACGTTGGGGATACATCGACTTCTTTGGAATTTTAATGAAACATAATGGCCAGTGCTTGAGCCACTTTCTCTCGTTTTATAACTTGCTCATTTTAGTAATATTATTTAATATATATAATCTATATATATATATATTATATAATATATATGTATGAGAGAGAGAGAGAGGAGAGAGAGGGGAGGAGAGGAGGGATTGGAGAGGAAAGACAGTTAAATTGGCTGTTGGCTGTATCCAATGCGACTCATGAAGGCAAAAGATGAAATTCGGCTTGGATAGAAAGGTAAGATTTGACGGTCATCACAGGTTGGTCTCCATTTTTTTTTTTTTTTTTTTTTTTTTTTTGCACTAGTACATTGATTGACAAGAATGATACAAGCTGGTATCAGGAAATTATCGTCCACTTCCTTTTAGATTCCTCTTTTGGCTTTTTCGCATCTAAAACGAATCCCGTACGTTATACCGAAACAAAGGACCGGACACAGTTTGTAAGGTTTAGGGAGAACATAAGAACATGGCAAGGTTAGAGAAAAGAAACTGGAGAATGCTGTTGGAATTTATAATAAAATACTGAATGATTAGCAACAGCCATATTAGAACTAATATATTATCCTTCATTAGCTTAGTTTATAATTGTTGCTCTGATTATTTTCTACATTATTAACGAGATATATATAATATATAATATATAATATATTATATATTATATATATATTATAAATATATATGGGAGAAATGTATTAACTCATTCCGACAATATGAAGAAAGTAAGCAAAACGGTTCTTGCTCAATGTGACCAAACACCTGCATCTCGACATAAACATCTCCCGCCTAGAAGGAAGGAATCCACTAACCATTCCCATCCCCAGCACCTCTGCCCCTACTTGACCAACTACGTTTCACCATCTGAATAAATGCCCTTTATTGAACAAGAACGAAGCTTTGGTCCCTTGAGGTCTAAAAGGACCGAAAACGATTCCAGTCGTCGCAAACCATCCAGTTTCCATAATAAATCTCTTGTGTTTTCTACTTTTCTCCACACACACACATTCTGACCAAGACCATTCACACCAACAACGCAAATTATAACAATATATATATATATAAATATATATATATATGATGAGTTATATATGAAGGTGTTCATAAAAGTCATCGGGACTTGAAGCAGTATTATCAAGATGAATGAACAATAAATGGAACATTATTTATTTTCAAATCAATCATATACCTGCATAAATGTAAGCTGCTATCCTAGTATAATTAATATATATATAATATATATATAAATATAAGGTTGTTGTTTGTGTGTTGTGGTTTGTTGGGTAAAAAAGAGAACGAATATTCAGCAAATAGATGAATTTCTTGACTGGTACTAGACATTTAAACGTTTCGGTAATATCAAACTTTACTAGAGCAACAACATAGGAAGGAACACGTTGTCTAAACGTGATGGGTTTGTTGTGTCTTGTTTTTTTAAAGGAACATCCACCTTTTTTTTTTTTTAATCGACTACGTTGTTGAAGTGCATAGATATTTCTAGTTACAGAAAACTGATTATATTTCAATAAACATCATATAAAATAAGTTGTAGTCACTGGGTGTATATCTGTTCCTTACAACGTGCTTCTTTTTATTTGTAGGTATAATTATTATTATAGTTTTATTACTGAATTGCTTCCTTCTGGGAAAATGACACTCCTGCCTTTTCTCCCAAAAACACTTAAATTATTGACAAAGGTTCATCAAATTTTCCAGAGAAAGAAATAACAACGCAACACACACGCACACTGACACAGACACAGACACAGACACACACACACACACACACACACACACCACACATGCATATATATATTATTTATACAATGATAATATATTATATAGTCATATAAATAATATATATATACATAATACTATAGATTTATCGAGAGTCAAGACATTGTTACTGCTTGATTTGGCCTCTTTGATTAGCTTCCTTAAACACAACACCACCCACACTACACACACGACATCCACACAACACACCACACACAACACACCAAACAATATATATATATATAATATATTTATATAAATATATAATATAAATATATTATATAATATAAGGTTATTTATTCGATAGTCAAAATTGTGACTTCACTTGAATTTTTTGCCTTCTATTGTTTAAGTCATTCCCTGCAATCAGCACATAGCGAACACACCGAACATACACAACAACACATACCACACACACACCACAGAACACAGACACAGACACACGACACAACACACACAGGCACACACATAAATATATATTATATTATATAATATATATTATATAGTATATATAATATAATAAGGCATGCAGCCTACATTGATGTGTATTTTTATTGAAAAATACCATATAAAAGAAATTTAATATTTAGCTTGTTTTATTCAGTTTCCCTTGTTGGCGACGAAATGTTGAAAGGCAGTTTATAATCTATTTTCCTCTCCTTTGGCTTAGTCCGATGTGGGTACCCTTCAAACTCCTTTGGTTATTTTTAAGTAATGTGTGTGTACTCCTGTGTAATGGGAAGTTTGATATTTCGGAATATAATATATTATATAATAGGCCGTGTTTGTGCCCGAATTTTAAATTCGCCCTCTTTATAATCAAGAATAAAATTGGTAATACATTAAATTTTGCTATGGAAAATTTCAAATAAAAATGATGCTATAAGGATTGAAAGAATATCCAGTTAATGACCAAACCAAAAAACCAAAAAATAGGGACAAAAACCCTCCTACCCAAAAATAATGTACAAGTTATCCTCTGATTAATTGACTTAATTATATTTATAGTTCCTTACAAGATACCCTAGTGGTAGTTCTGTTAACATAGCGTCAATATCATTGGAAAAGGTAGGTACTTCAACAAGTTCCATCATAGTGGTGGCTGAAATAAATAGGCAAACTGATTTCTGAGCTTGGTATGACAGCCGGCCCTAGGAAGAACATAATAGAAAAGACATTTTGTCACATCTGCTTGTGTGTGTGTGTGTGTAATATTATACATCACACTTCTACATGGGATAAATACACTGTATATGCATGGATACAATCCATTTATAGAAGTGTGGTGTGTTATTATATACATGTGAAGAAGAAGGTAACAACACGGGAATTTCATTGGAAACTAGATGTTTAATGTCGACGATGCACACGTTTCGGTCTCTTTTATTCAGACCCATCTTTCAGACCTGGATATGAGAAATTGTCCATCATTGAAAGCGAGTGCTTGTATCCAGGTTCCCTTGAAGATGGTCTAATTAAAAGACCTGAAAACGCGTTCAATCGTCCGAACAATAAACACTCCAGTTTCCATTAACATCCCTGTTTGCTACCTTTCTCCACATACTGTTGGATCCTCCTCACAGTTTCCATATAACAATATAACAACTATTTGGTAGAATGTGTGTGGTTATATATCATACCTACATCCATTTATAAAATCTATGTTTTAAGAATATAACATACAGATTACAGAAATGTGTGTTCATACTAATACAACCCGTTATACCTCAAAACACCCTGGTTAAAAATGAAGACCGCCAAATTTTTGTCTAACTCAGTAAAATAATGGGCAATCTGTTTTTTCATGTACAGGAAAGAAAGGGCAAAAAAGAACATGCTGACACTGAAAAAATATTCCTAAAAAGAAAGAAAAGAAGAAAGAAGAAAGAAAAGTAGGGATATAGGTGTGGGGGTGAGCGCGCGGAAGCCCAACGCCTAATTCCCTGTTTCATCCGCATAAGAAAAGATGAAAAAGAAGGGATAATTAAAAATAAGAGTTAGAGGAGTTAGATAATGATAATAATAATCTTTTCATTTTAACTATTGCAATATGCTCTGTAGGTAAATAATTCATACGTTGTAATCAGTTAAAAGTTATCACATACTATGGAAACCCAGGTTCCGCTAGTCATTAGTCCATATCTCTTAATGCAAAGTGTTTCTCTTAATGGAGATTTTTTACTTTTGAGCTTATTCAATAATATCCCATAGGAAGTTAATTGAAATACGTTTTCTTTGGGTTTTAAATACCCTTAAGAATCAACCTTCTATAACAATCCAAAATATCCAGGAAATATACAGTAGCTTAGACCGGCATCCTTATTCAGCAATGAAAACCCGTAAGGAATATTATTAAACTAGCCCAATCAATTCACTCCTCCAGCTGCAATATATACTTTTAATTATAATGAAATATAATATTCATAGAGAGCTAACGAAACTTAAATGAAATATATGTCAGATAATAAAGATTTCAGAACAAAGGCGGTGGGACTAAGAATCGAATAAGTAGAGAATCAACTGAATTTCCTTCTCCCTCCAATCTTTCAATTGCTAAATTTCTAAATTTAGCTGATTCGTTTAAATTAGAGAATGTAAGTATACAGTGATCAGTATTTTCTTGTTAATGGTAGTCTTTAAGATTGATTGAAAAGATCTTTTGTCATGATTTATTAGAATAAAACCAACAATTAGAAATCAAATAATTTAAGCACATTTCATTAAAACAAATTTTTAATATGCAATAATGCAAATTAGCTTTCCGTTCACCTCCTGTATAACTACTGATTTTTGTTGTATTATAATTACAATTGCATCGTTAGTATGTTGAGTAAGGCCAACCAGATAGATAATAATATTAAACTATTTAATAATTGGTTTAATAAAATAAAATCATGGAGAATGTGCATCGTAAATAACAAGGGATTGACTTGACTAGTTAAACTTCCGCGTTGCAGGATCAGACAAACACACAATCTTCATATAATAAGATATTGACTGCCTTATGAAATGCGTAATACAAAACTAACAGCGTCTTCTAATTAGGTTAACTGCAAGTTCGGAGAGCCTCCCTCCCCCCTCAGATCAATTGGTTTGCCACAGTCAAGCCCTAGCCTCCTTATATGGCAACCCAGCATTTTATCATATATTGCTAGTAATGGCGTTGGCGAGGGTTTTTAGTGTTCTTTTAAACTCTATCGGATGGCTGTAAATTTAATTCTGGGCTTTGGTGAGATATTAAAGAAGCCGTAATTCACCATTACTCCCAGGTCCACTCTGACTCCCTTTAAATGTTTTTTCTCGTGTTTTAGGGGTCGTCTGTGGTAACATAAAGAAAATGAGTTTAAATGCTGTTTAAAAATATTGGAATAACCATCTAAGAATAAATAGATTATAAAAACATCATCGGCTCATATAATCCCCACAAGTTACTTTGAGCATCCCTAAATATCAACAACAAACAAAAACCAGAACAATAATCTAAACTGGTTATACATTTGGTAGCTGGGAAGGGGACATTAAACAACTTGTATTTCAAATATAAACAAATATCCAAAAGGATAGATCTTTAAAATTTCCGTTTAATATTGTCACATTCTATCTATTTAACGAAATGTGTATGTGTTGTGTGTGTGTGTGTGTGTGTGTGTTTGATATGCAATATATATCCTATATAAAAAGTTGTGATATGCAGCGTTATACATCTTTCTAGTGGAGTCTGGTGACAACAAGTCTTCGTCAGTCCCAGATTCTTCCTGTGAATCTAGCGGATCTCAACAAACTGCTCGTTTGGATGGTTCTCGAATTCTCCCTGATTACCCAGAAGAATCCTGGGGACCTGAAGGACTGTGTGTCAAAACTCAGACTCCCTAAAGATGTA
>CM042151.1:108580014-108615014 GCA_023376005.1 Doryteuthis pealeii
GGAGATTGCTTATTTTGGGAATAATTAGATCCTTCCTAATGGACAATGGAGGAGAGTTTAGATATTAATCATTATGGGAGATACATTTATAGTAATTTCTGACTTCCTGAACACAGCAGCCACATGTGTCCCATAGGATAGTGGCACCTGGTGGAAGGTTGATTTCAATTATCAGTGTAAAATAGATTTTGGTGAGGAAATAATTCTAATGTAAACGATGGCCTAGTGCATAGCCAGGGCTGTAGCTGCAGCAATTGTTTGATTATAATTTCTGTTGGTTATCACAAAATCATTAGGTTGTGGAATTATTCCAACTTTGCCAAATGCAATTAAGTGTTACAGAGAGGAATAGTATAAAGAAGGAAAACAATGAGAGGATACCATTTCTACAAGAACTAAGACACTTCATAAACCATTTTGAATATTGGTACTTTATCATGGCAATTCAAGAATTTTTATTTTCTATTTTATGTATTCTTGTAGATCATCATTTGAGTTACCATAAATATCAGAACTATTTGAATTCTTAATTCTCATGGCCTAATGAGATATGACAGCAAACAAAATTTAACAAGAAAAGACGCAGTTCCAATCCTACATACAGGACAGTGAAGACTCTCAGCACCACCATTCTAGCAGCCCTATATGATAAAAAGGACTCTCCACAGTTCGATGAGAGAAAACATAATACTGGGCTTGGACAAAGAATTCTGGCTTCCAAACACAGATTCATGTATATGGGAAGTGATTACATTCTAATGCATTAGTAAAAGCGATTAACAGCACTAATGAAATAATAATGAATTCTGAACACAGCAGCACATGTGTGCCATGGAGTAACGAGAAGAGTTCAGTAATTAATTCAATGAGAGATAACTTAGGTATATTCCGACTTAGGATCACCTGTTTGAATATTGTGGCCTTGTGCCAGACACAGAGAACCTTAAAGATGTGGTATGATTTTTGAAGAATGCGTCCGAAAAATAAATATAAACATTCGGTCGAGCAAGAAGATAATGGAATTCTCATTTCACCTGTGACTCGGTTCAATAGGCCACGAAGTCTAACCGATTTTGCCGTTAAAATTTATTTGATGCAGTTTGTCAGAAGAAAAGAGGTCAACGGGTCAACCATACTAGTTACACGGGCAATTTGGTAGATAGTTAGAACATATGAAAATTCCAGAATAGTCTAGAAGCTCTACCCATTTCTATATAATGAGGGAAACCTTAAATTTTAAAGGCAGTTGGTCTGGGGCAATGGAGTTGGTCTGACAAGTCGGGTTTGGCAGAATTTTTCCAAAGGGGGCTTTTGCTAGGTTAGTCATAGGCGAGTGACTGAAAAAACATGTGTTAAAGAAACCAAAGAATTTTCTCTCTCTCTCAAGAAAAATATTATAATGAATTAAATAAATGAGCCATTTGAAAAGCAAGAAAGTACCGTCCCCATCTTTATTTTACTACGACCAAAGAAATCGTATGAGAAATCATTAACAAACAAACATGAACAGATATCTTCAAAAGAAACTAAAAACATGAGCTGCAACAAATGACTTGATAAGAATCATTCTTGTAAACTGAACCAACAGAGCCTCAAAATCTAAAAAAAAAAAAAAAAAAAAAAAAAAAAAAAAAGCAACTAAAGGAAATACTACACCTACCCATAAGCAGTTGAGATATATAGAGGAGGAGGAGAACACTCAATGCCTTTTGGTAGAATTAAAGTGGATGAAGAAAGCACCAAACTCCAATTTAGATTGAATTTATCATTGGAAAAATACAATAAGAAAAGATTTTTAAATTGTAAAGTTGCAAAAAAGTATTCTCAAGAGTTGATGACATCCAATAGAACAATTTTTTTGTTGTTTTTGTTTTATTTCAGGTTAGACTCGATTGAACAGAAAGAGAAAGCAACAAATGAAGTTTCCTTGATCTGCTTTGTGGTACGGTTACCACAAAAAAAAAAAAATCTTTTCAGTGTGACAAAATGCGATGAAAAATTTTCAATGATATCAGATCTAGTGAAACAGATGGTCTCTCCATCGAAAAGAGAGCACATTTGTTTTTGTTTTATTTTCAGGGTGAGACTAATCAGCAGAATGGATTAAATTAGAACTACAAAACCACAAATGAAATGCCTTAGATCTGATGAATGGTACAGAACATTCCCTGAAAAACAACATTTTTTGATTGCAATATCTTTGAGATGAAATTTTCTTTGAAATTGGATCTGGTGAATCACAAATTGTTTCACCATCAAAGAAAGCACACCTGTAATACCTGCAGTAGAATATTTCGACTGAATTCAACATTGAAAAAGCATAATATATGGCACAATAAGGAGAAAAAGTTTTGCAAAAAAAGTATTCTCAAGAATTGATGACTGCCAGTGACACATGTTGAACAATACCAATGTAAAAGGTTTTTTTTCTTGTGAGACTCAAATGAACAGAATCAATCCAAGAGGAAAAGTTGGAGATTGTCAAAAATGGCTTTGATAAAAGAGAATATGCTGTATATTCCTTGGTAATCTTTTATAATTTTCTACAAGAACTAAGAAGCTTCAATCCATTTGGAGATTGGTACATTCCGTGCAATTGAAGAAATTTTTAGATGATCATTCACGAGTTATCTTGATTTTCCAAGAATGCTGAGTATCCGTAAGAGCTGTGAGAACCAGTTTAAACTTAGATTTTACATTCATGTACATGGAACTGCACAGCAAAAGTGATCAACAGCAGCAGTAATGTTTATTATATGCCATATTTAGCAAATGGATAGCTTATTTGGACTAACATTGCCCCAAATATTTATGCCCAGCAGTATTTCATGGGAATTTAAATTGGATAAAGTGATTAACAAACCAAATAAAATAATACATTATATGCTATATTCAGCAAATGAATAGCATATTTTGGACTCACTGAATCCTTCCTAATGGACAATGGAGGAGAGTTCAATTAATGAGAGATACATTTAGTATATCTGACTTATATGGCCTGGGGAACTAGGGACATTACCAGGGTATCACACCACATAACAATGGACCCAAGGGTAAAACCTATGAGAACCCCCCCCCAAAGTACCAATTGCCCTCAAAAGAAATCAAAACAGGAGATGCAACAAATGACGAGACATAATTGTTCCTGTAAATACATAGACACATTAGTGTATATGAAACTGGCAACATGCATAGCAGAGCAAACAACATGCTATGTAAAGATGAAGGTTCATCCGCTGTTTAATTTTAAGATAAAAATGATTATGTGAATTGGACAAACAATTTGGCCTACATAGACACATTAGTGTATATGAAACTGGCCACATGCATAGCAACAATGATTAACAGCAGAAATGAAGAAATAAATTATTTGCTGTATTCAGCAAATGGAAGCATATTCAGACAGCTGAATGAAATATTATCAGTCAGTGTAAAACGGATTCTTGAGGAAAATAAAAAAGTTATCCTGTTGATTGAGAGGAGTAAGCAACACTAATTACATAAATGCCTATCAAATAAATTTAAGCCATTTTTCTGTGGAATTTTGGTTTTCACTATCTTAGCCTCAACATAAAGAAGACTTTTATAATATTCTTGGTGAAAAAAAACAAAAAAAAAAAACTGGATTCTTGAGAAAAAATAACCGTAAAGAAGGAAAATTTTTTTCAGAGTGGACACCCTGAAACATCCATCAGACTTGGCCGGATCCATAGAACCAACAGACATCAATGGATCTATCAGTCAATTGCAATGAACATTTTAGACAGTTGTAGTTCATCTCTTAAAATATGCTATGCCAAAATATTACGTTCAGTTTTAAATATCTTGTATTTTATATCAAATTGTTTTTTGTTTTTGTTTATTTTCAGGGTGAGACTCGATTGAACAGAAGAGAAATGCAACATATGAAGTTCCCTCGATCTGCTTTGTGGTACGGTTACCACAAAAAAAAAAAAAAAAAATCTTTTCAGTGTGACATATGTGATGAAAAATTTTCTACGATATCGGATCTAGTGAAACACAGATGGTCTCTCCATCAAAGAGAGCACACTTGTTTTTGTTTATTTTCAGGAGAAAGTTTTTAATTGTTAAGTTTGGAAAAAATTATTTTCAAAAATTGACGACTGCCAATAGAACAGAATGGTCCAAGAGGAAAAGTCACTAACACTATGAAATTGTGTTTTTCTCGCTACCAAAATACCATCATGGTAGAAGGGTTTTTAAGCTTATTTTGGACCAACTCGAGTCTTCCTAATGGACAATGATTCAATAAGGATTCCATGATGAAGGTAAATCTTATAATTATGACTTCTGAACACAGCAGCAATGTGTCCATGGAGTAACGAAGAAGAGTTCAATAATTAATTCATGAGAGATACATTAGGTATATCCGACTTAGGATCCCCATGTAACATTGGACCCAAAGGTAAAACCCATCATAAACCCACTAAGTACCAATTTCCCTCAAAAAGAAACTAAAAACATGAGCTGCAACAAATGACTTGATAAGACAATCATTCTTGTAACTGAACCAACAGAGCCTCAAAATCTAAAAAAAAAGCAACTAAAAGGAAATACTACCACCTACCCATAGCAATTGAGATATATCAGGAAAGAGGAGGAGAACACTCAAATGCCTTTTGGTAAATTAAAGTGGATGAAGAAAGCACCAAACTCCAATTTAGATTGAATTTATCATTGGAAAAATACAATAAGAAAAGATTTTTAAATTGTAAAGTTTGCAAAAAAGTATTCTCAAGAGTTGATGACATCCAATAGAACATTTTTTTGTTGTTTTTGTTTATTTTCAGGGTGAGACTCGATTGAACAGAAGAGAAATGCAACAAATGAAGTTTCCTCGATCTGCTTTGTGGTATAGTTACCACAAAAAAAAAATCTTTTCAGTGTGACAAATGCGATGAAAAATTTTCAATGATATCAGATCTAGTGAAACACAGATGGTCTCTCCATCGAAAGAGAGCACATTTGTTTTTGTTTTATTTTCAGGGTGAGACTAATCAGCAGAATGGATTAAATAGAACTACAAAAACCACAAATGAAATTCCTTAGATCTGCTGAATGGTACAGAACCTTCCCTGAAAAACAACATTTTTTGATTGCAATATCTTTGAGATGAAATTTTATTTGAAATTGGATCTGGTGAATCACAAATTGTTTCACCATCAAAGAAAGCACACCTGTGGTACCTGCGGTAGAATGTTTTGACAGAATTCATAATTAGAAAGACACAAGAAGTAGTAAGTTTTAAATTGTAAAATTTGCCAAAAAGTATTCTCAAGAGTTGATGACAACCAATAGAACATGTTGAGCCATACGAATATAAAAGATTTTTCCTTGTGAGACTCAAATGAATAGAATGGATCAAAGTCATTGACTCGTTCATAGTTGGAAAGACACAATGGATACTGAGTATCCATGTGAACCAGGATAATTATGTAAACACCTTTGGAAGAATTGGGATAATTCCTTATTGCCCTGTGATAAATGGCAAAGAGAGGATGCTATTAAAAAAAAAAAGTTACCTTGTCGTTTAACACTCAAAAACTTTACCAATTCAATAAATGCCTATCAAATAAATTTAAGACATTTCTCTGTGGAATTTTGGTTTTAAATAGAAATTTTCTCAACTCCAGCCTCCACATGAAGAAGGCATTTATAATATTCTTGGAGAAAAAAAAAATAGAAGGAATTTTGAGAAAAATAATTGTAATGTAAACATGGCCTAGGCCTAGGTGTCAGCTATTGCATTGAGCCATACGAATGTAAAAGGTTTTTTCTTGTGAGACTCAAATGAATAGAATAGATCAAAGTCATTGACTCATTTATCATTGGAAAGACATGGCACAATAAGGAGATCCCTGTGCTACTCATACGCTGAGTTGGCGAGGGGTGGTATCAAACTAGGAACCTTGTGGATTATAGCTGAATGCTCTACTGACTGAGCTAACTCAAGCCCTATCCAGTTCAGTAATGTTTTACAATTTCTACATTACATGCTGTATTCAATCAAATGGAAGAATATTCAGACGGCTGAATGAATTCTTATTCATAACAAATGAAACTGATCTGTGAGTCAAGGGAATTGACTACATTTACGACTCCATTTGGTTGATACGCATGTTTAATAGGTTTTCTCTCATCTGTCATTACAATTTTTCTCTCAAATCAGATCTGGTGAAACAGAAATTGTCTCACCATCAAAGAGAACACGTGTGATACTTACAGTAGAATGTTTTGATTGAATTCATTGTTGGAAAGACACAATAAGGAGAAACTTGATGACATCACACACGGAGGTAAAAGTATATTGATATATAGATGGGAGATTATTCACGTGTTATCTTATCCATTAAGGAAAAGAATAAAGACTATATTAATGCCAATTATGTAGATTTCTGACACTTCTCTGGGAAATGTCAGTTTCAAATAGGAATTTTCTTGACACCAGCCTCTACACAAAGAAGGCTTTTCTAATATTCTTGGTGAACAAAAAAAAAAAAAGGCCTAGGCTGTAGCGGCCAGAAATTCTTTGCATAATTTCAGTTGACTTTCAGAATTATTCCAACTTTGCTAAATGTGATAATTGTCACAGAGAGAAGATTTTATTTTCTATTTATTAGATAATTCACAAGTTATCCATGTAAAGCAGGAAAATCATCACAAAACCAGAATATTTCTATTTATTAGATAATTCACAAGTTATCCATGTAAAGCAGGAAAATCATCACAAAACCAGAATATTTTTATTTATTAGATAATTCACAAGTTATCCATGTAAAGCAGGAAAATCATCACAAAACCAGAATATTTCTATTTATTAGATAATTCACAAGTTATCCATGTAAAGCAGGAAAATCATCACAAAACCAGAATATTTTTATTTATTAGATAATTCACAAGTTATCCATGTAAAGCAGGAAAATCATCACAAAACCAGAATATTTCTATTTATTAGATAATTCACAAGTTATCCATGTAAAGCAGGAAAATCATCACAAAACCAGAATATTTTTATTTATTAGATAATTCACAAGTTATCCATGTAAAGCAGGAAAATCATCACAAAACCAGAATATTTCTATTTATTAGATAATTCACAAGTTATCCATGTAAAGCAGGAAAATCATCACAAAACCAGATATTTTTATTTATTAGATAATTCACAAGTTATCCATGTAAAGCAGGAAAATCATCAACAAAACCAGAATATTTCTATTTATTAGATAATTCACAAGTTATCCATGTAAAGCAGGAAAATCATCACAAAACCAGAATATTTCTATTTATTAGATAATTCACAAGTTATCCATGTAAAGCAGGAAAATCATCACAAAACCAGAATATTTCTATTTATTAGATAATTCACAAGTTATCCATGTAAAGCAGGAAAATCATCACAAAACCAGAATATTTTTATTTATTAGATAATTCACAAGTTATCCATGTAAAGCAGGAAAATCATCACAAAACCAGAATATTTCTATTTATTAGATAATTCACAAGTTATCCATGTAAAGCAGGAAAATCATCACAAAACCAGATATTTCTATTTATTAGATAATTCACAAGTTATCCATGTAAAGCAGGAAATCATCACAAAACCAGAATTTTTATTTATTAGATAATTCACAAGTTATCCATGTAAAGCAGGAAAATCATCACAAAACCAGAATATTTCTATTTATTAGATAATTCACAAGTTATCCATGTAAAGCAGGAAAATCATCACAAAACCAGAATATTTTTATTTATTAGATAATTCACAAGTTATCCATGTAAAGCAGGAAAATCATCACAAAACCAGAATATTTCTATTTATTAGATAATTCACAAGTTATCCATGTAAAGCAGGAAAATCATCACAAAACCAGAATATTTCTATTTATTAGATAATTCACAAGTTATCCATGTAAAGCAGGAAAATCATCACAAAACCAGAATATTTTTATTTATTAGATAATTCACAAGTTATCCATGTAAAGCAGGAAAATCATCACAAAACCAGAATATTTCTATTTATTAGATAATTCACAAGTTATCCATGTAAAGCAGGAAAATCATCACAAAACCAGAAATTTTTATTTATTAGATAATTCACAAGTTATCCATGTAAAGCAGGAAAATCATCACAAAACCAGAATATTTTATTTATTAGATAATTCACAAGTTATCCATGTAAAGCAGGAAAATCATCACAAAACCAGAATATTTTTATTTATTAGATAATTCACAAGTTATCCATGTAAAGCAGGAAAATCATCACAAAACCAGAATATTTCTATTTATTAGATAATTCACAGTTATCCAAAGAGAATCATCACAAACCAGAATATTTTATTTATTAGATAATTCACAAGTTATCCATGTAAAGCAGGAAAATCATCACAAAACCAGAATATTTTTATTTATTAGATAATTCACAAGTTATCCATGTAAAGCAGGAAAATCATCACAAAACCAGAATATTTCTATTTATTAGATAATTCACAAGTTATCCATGTAAAGCAGGAAAATCATCACAAAACCAGAATATTTTTTATTTATTAGATAATTCACAAGTTATCCATGTAAAGCAGGAAAATCATCACAAAACCAGAATATTTCCAACAATATACCAGGAAAAAAAAAATCTTTTCAGTGTGACTACTTTCAAAAATTTTCTGATATCGGATCTATTGAAACACAGATGGTCTCTCGATCAAAGAGAGCACACTTGTTTTTGTTTTATTTTCAGGGTGAAACTAATCAGCAGAATGGATTAAATAGAACTACAAAAACCACAAATGAAATTCCTTAGATCTGCTGAATGGTACAGAACCTTCCCTGAAAAACAACATTTTTTGATTGCAATATCTTTGAGATGAAATTTTATTTGAAATTGGATCTGGTGAATCACAAATTGTTTCACCATCAAAGAAAGGACACCTGTGATAGAATGTTTCAATTGAACTCATCATTGTAAAGACACAATAAGAAGAAAGTTTTAAATTGTAAAGTTTGCCAAAAAGTATTCTCAAGTGTTGATGACAACCAATAGAACATGTTGAGCCATACGAATATTAAAGGTTTTTTCTTATGAGATTCAAATGAACAGAATGGATCCAAGAGGAAAAGTTACTAAGACCATCAGGAAACAGCAGGAAAACACTACTTCACCAACGTGGATGCCTCAAATCTATTGAATCCATAGCAGGATTGATCCAAGAAGAATGCAACATGCACAGATAAAATTGTCTGGATGTTTAATAAATTTCCAAATGGGAAATGAAGAGGGCTTAGGTTTATTTCTTTGGAAAAACACAAGAAGAAACTTTTTAATTCAGAAAAGTACTGATTACCCACCACCCATCCACCCAAATAATTATTATCAGTAAGATAAAATTTTCTTTGTTATCGGATCTGGTGAATCACAAATTGTTTCACCATCAAAGAAAGCACACCTCTGATATCTGTGGTAGAATGTTTCGATTGAATTCATCATTGAAAAAACATAATATATGGCACAATAAGGAGAAAAAGTTTGCAAAAAATTATTCTCAAAAATTGATGACTGCCAGTGACACATGTTTAACAATACCAATGTAAAAGGTTTTTTCTTGTGAGACTCAAATGAACAGAATCAATCCAAGAGGAAAA
Organism: Doryteuthis pealeii; assembly: GCA_023376005.1. Classification (NCBI taxonomy): domain Eukaryota; kingdom Metazoa; phylum Mollusca; class Cephalopoda; order Myopsida; family Loliginidae; genus Doryteuthis; species Doryteuthis pealeii. The sequence goes on from CM042151.1 coordinate 108,589,672, forward strand.
GTCTTGGAGATTGTCAAAAATGGCTTTGATAAAAGAGAATATGCTGTATATTCCTTGGTAATCTTTTATAATTTCTACAAGAACTAAGAAGCTTCAATCCATTTGGAGATTGGTACATTCCGTGCAATTGAAGAAATTTTTAGATGATCATTCACGAGTTATCTTGATTTTCCAAGAATGCTGAGTATCCGTAAGAGCTGTGAGAACCAGTATAAACCTAGATTTTACATTCATGTACATAGAACTGCACAGCAAAAGTGATCAACAGCAGCAGTAATGTTTATTATATGCCATATTTAGCAAATGGATAGCTTATTTTGGACTAACTGAATGTGGCCTAGTGGATAATGGAGAGGAGTTCAATAATGAATCAATGTATTCAGCAAATGGAAGCATTACTGGTCAAAAACAGATGAGATTTTATGAATCTCCAGTGTGGTATGAAGAATCCTTGGCTGGAGCAGCCAGAAATTCTTGGCATCATTTCAGTTGGCTTTTGGAATAATTCCAACTTTGCCTAATGTTAGAGAGAGGAATTTATTCAAAAGAAAGAAGCAAATGAGAGGACACCATTTCTACAAGAACTAAAATCTATGATGAATATTCCAACTTTGATAAATGTGACAAATATTACGGAGAGGAATTTATTAAAAAAAAAAAAAAAAAAAAAAAAAAAAGAAAAAAAGAACGAAGACGCTTCAAAACAATTCATTATATCTATTTTTTAGATAATCATTCATGAGTAACCTTATAAACATGAAAGAAATCAATATGAACTGTATAAATGCCAATCATATAAACTCAAGATATTTGAGAAATTTCAATTCTCAATAGGAATTTTCTCCACATTTTTCTTGCAAACCATCATTTATAATATTCTCAAAAAACAAAAGCAAAAAAAACCCAAAAAATAAAACTGAAGAGGGAAAATGACAACATCCATCAGACTTGGCTGGATCCATAGAACCAACAGACATCAATAGATCTATCAGTCAATTGCAATGAACATTTTAGACAGTTGTAGTTCATCTCTTAAAATATGCTATGCCAAAATATTACATTAAGTTTTAAATATCTTGTATTTTTTATTAAATTGTTTTTGTTCATTTTCAGGGTGAGACTCAATTGAACAGAAAAGAAATGCAACAAATGAAGTTGCCTCGATCTGATTTATGGTACGGTTACCAGGAAAAAAAAAAATCTTTTCAGTGTGACAAATATAAAGAAAAATTTTCTATGATATCAGATCTAGTGAAACACAGATGGTCTCTTCATCAAAGAGAGCACATTTGTTTTTGTTTTATTTTCAGGGTGAGACTAATCAGCAGAATGGATTAAATAGAACTGCAAAAACCACAAATGAATTTCCTTAGATTTGCTGAATGGTACAGAACCTTCCCTGGAAGAATCAGGATAATGGCAAAGAGAGGAATTCATAATAAGAGAGGAATTTTGGTTTTAAATAGGAATTGTCTCCACTCCAGCATGCACATAAAGAAGCCTTTTAGAATATGTTTGGAGTAAAAATAATCTTAAACTAAATGTTTGTTAACAGTCAAGGCTAAATGCTTAATATAAAAATCACTTTGATAATAACAGAAGAAATTAACAATTGGTAGAAGAGCTAACAAGATGCCATGTAACATGAAGATCTCCTCCTCCACAGTTCGATGAAGAGAAAAATAATTCTGAGATTTGGACAAAGAATTTGGCCTACATTCATAGATTCATGTATATGGAAGTGATTATATGCTACTGCATAGCAAAAGTGATTAACAGCACAAAGGAAATAGTTTATATGCTGTATGCAGCAAATGGATAGCTTATTTTGGAGTAATTCGAGCCTTCCTAATGGACAATGGAGGAGAGTTCAATAATGATTCCATTATGAAGATACAACTTTTAATTATGACTTCTGAACACAGCAGCAGTCTCCATGGAGTAATGGAAAATTCAATAATGAATTCATGGGAGATACATTATGTATATCTGACTGTTTGAATATGATGATCATTCACATGATCATTAGCATGAGAAATATTGACACTGAAAAAAAAAAAAAAAAAAAAAAAAAAAATAGAATAAGAGAAACAGATACTTGAGGAAAGTATTTGTAATTTAAACATGGCCTGGGGAACTAGTAACATTACCAGGGTATCACCACATTATAAACCCACCTAGCAAAGTATCTTATTCTTTTCAGCTGGAAATGGTAAGAGGATTGACTGGAAAAAATAGAGCCATGACCAAAAGTCATATGCTGTATTCAGTAAATGAATAGTTTATTTTGGTTGGTTGGTTGGGTTTTACGGCACATCAACCCATTGGGTCATTTTATGCCAAAGACATTTATGTTTTATTCATTCTTGAAGGGTACTCAAGTTTTTTAAAATTTAGATGATCATTCACGAGTTATCTTGATTTTCCAAGAATGCTGAGTATCCGTAAGAGCTGTGAGAACCAGTATAAACCTAGATTTTACATTCATGTACATGGAACTGCACAGCAAAAGTGATCAACAGCAGCAGTAATGTTTATTATATGCCATATTTAGCAAATGGATAGCTTATTTTGGACTAACTCGAGCCTTCCTAATGGACAATGGAGGAGAGTTCAATAATGATTCCATTATGAAGATACAACTTTTAATTATGACTTCTGAACACAGCAGCAGTCTCCATGGAGTAATGGAAAATTCAATAATGAATTCATGGGAGATACATTATGTATATCTGACTGTTTGAATATGATGATCATTCACATGATCATTAGCATGAGAAATATTGACACTGAAAAAAAAAAAAAAAAAAAAAAAAAAAATAGAATAAGAGAAACAGATACTTGAGGAAAGTATTTGTAATTTAAACATGGCCTGGGGAACTAGTAACATTACCAGGGTATCACCACATTATAAACCCACCTAGCAAAGTATCTTATTCTTGGTGCAAAAAAAACAAAAAAAACATGGCTTACAGAACGAGGGATATTACCAGGGTATCACCAAGTAAAAATGGATTCAAAGGTAAACCCCATCATTAACCCACACAACACCATTTGCCCTTAAAAATAAAGTAAACCAGGAGCTGCAAGAAATGACCTGACATGAGGTGTTTAGTTCAGGTATAAAAAAATAAAGACTGTATAAATGCCAATCCTAGAAATGCTTAAAGAAGGATTTTTTAGAAATATTATTATAGTAGAAATAATCTCAAAGTGAATGACTGTTAACAGTCAAGGCCAAATGCTTAATAGAAAAATCACTTTGATAATAAGAGAAGAAATTAACAATTGCTAGAAGAGCTAACAAGAAGATATTATTAGAGTAGAAATAATGTCATGCCATATGGATGTTGAAGGTTTTTCGTGTGACGTTTGTGCAGCTAAATTCTGTTTCCTCACCTATCTCGCAACTCACAAGGATTCAAATTTTGATCCTTCTGATATAGATGACACTTGTCAACAATTTGATTCTATCAACACTTCAAATTGTACAAGTGCATTTCACAAATCAAAGGTTAAACGTAATTTTTCTTAAATTACAATTATTTTCGTAAAGAATCCGCTTGGACATTTTAATTAACTCAACGATCCACTTCTTCGTTAAAAAATTTTTCACAATTCACCACTGAAACTAGGTGAAATAAAAGACTTTGTCAAAAAACGCAAAAGCTAATAGCTCATTGGGGATTAATGGTATATGAAATAAATGGAAGGTGTAAACGAGCAGTAGAAAATGCAGAATTCCCCCTCAAGATGAAAGAAATAATTAGCACTGTGGCAAATGGAAAAGCAGCTCTAGGCCTTCACCCACAGTATTGGTGGTCTAAAGAATCCACATTAAATAAAAGAAAAATTGTTCCTGAATGAATTCATCCTCTTAAGGAAGTCAGGCGAATTGTTACATTAAATAAAGTGATTAACAACAAAAATAAAATACTTTATATTCAGAAAATGGATTGCTTATTTTGGAATAATTAGATCCTTCCTAATGGACAATGGAGGAGAGTTTAATAATTAATCCATTAGGGAGATACATTTAGTAATTCTGACTTCTGAACACAGCAGCACAGTGTCCATGGATAGTGGCACCTGTGGAAGGTTGATTCAAACATTATCAGTGTAAAATAGATTTGTGAGGAAAATAATTCTAATGTAAACATGGCCTAGGCATAGGCCAGGGCTGTAGCTGCCAGCAATTGTTTGTATAATTTCTGTTGGTTATCACAAAATCATTAGGTTTGTGGAATTATTCCAACTTTGCCAAATGCAATTAATGTTACAGAGAGGAATATATAAAGAAGGAAACAAATGAGAGGATACCATTTCTACAAGAACTAAGACACTTCAAAACCATTTTGAATATTGGTACTTATCATGCAATTCAAAGAATTTTTATTTTCTATTTTATGTATTCTGTAGATCATCATTCTTGAGTTACCATAAATATCAGAACTATTTGAATCTAATTCCTCATGGCTAATGAGATATGACAGCAAACAAAATTTACAAGAAAAGACGCAGTTCCAATCCTACATACAGGACATGAAGACTCTCAGCCACCACCTTCTAGCACCCATATGATAAAAAGGACTCTCCACAGTTCGATGAAGAGAAAAATAATACTGGGACTTGGACAAAGAATTTGGCTTCCAAACACAGATTCATGTATATGGAAGTGATTACATTCTAATGCATAGTAAAAGCGATTAACAGCACTAATGAAATAATAATGAATTCTGAACACAGCAGCAATGTGTCCATGGAGTAACGAAGAAGAGTTCAATAATTAATTCATGAGAGATACATTAGGTATATCCGACTTAGGATCAACCTGTTTGAATATTGTGGCCTTGTGCCAGACACAGAGAAACCTTAATAGATGTGGTATGATTTGAAGAATCGTCCCGAAAATAAATATAAACATTCGGTCGAGCAAGAAGATAATGGAATTCTCATTATCACCTGTGACTCGGTTCAATAGCCACGAAGTCTACGATTTTGCCGTTAAAATTTATTTTGATCAGTTTGTCAGAAGAAAGGATGGTTGACCCGTTGACCTCTTAAGTTACACGGGCAATTTGGTAGATCAGTTAGAACATATGAAAAGTTCCAGAATAGTCTAGAAGGCTCTACACCCATTTCTATATAATGAGGGAACCTTAAATTTTAAAGGCAGTTGGTCTGGGGCAATGGAGTTGGTCTGACAGTCGGGTTGGCAGAATTTTTCCAAAGGGGGCTTTTGCTGAGGTTAGTCATAGGCGAGTGACTGAAAAACATGTGTTAAAGAAACCAAAGAATTTTCTCTCTCTCTCAAGAACAATATAATAATAAATTAAATAAATGAGCCATTTGAAAAGCAAGAAGTACCGTCCCCATCTTTATTTTACTACGCCAAAGAAATCGTATGAGAAATCATTAACAAACAAACATGAACAGATACTCTTCAAAAAGAAACTAAAAACATGAGCTGCAACAAATGACTTGATAAGAATCATTCTTGTAACTGAACCAACAGAGCCTCAAAATCTAAAAAAAAAAAAAAAAAAAAAAAAAAAAAAAAAAAAAAAGCAACTAAAAGGAAATACTACCACCTACCCATAGCAGTTGAGATATATCAGGAAAGAGGAGAACACTCAAATGCCTTTTGGTAAATTAAAGTGGATGAAGAAAGCACCAAACTCCAATTTAGATTGAATTTATCATTGGAAAAATACAATAAGAAAAGATTTTTAAATTGTAAAGTTTGCAAAAAAGTATTCTCAAGAGTTGATGACATCCAATAGAACATTTTTTGTTGTTTTTGTTTATTTTCAGGGTTAGACTCGATTGAACAGAAGAGAAATGCAACAAATGAAGTTTCCTTGATCTGCTTTGTGGTACGGTTACCACAAAAAAAAAAAAAAATCTTTTCAGTGTGACAAATGCGATGAAAAATTTTCAATGATATCAGATCTAGTGAAACAGATGGTCTCTCCATCGAAAGAGAGCACATTTGTTTTTGTTTTATTTTCAGGGTGAGACTAATCAGCAGAATGGATTAAAATAGAACTACAAAAACCACAAATGAAATGCCTTAGATCTGATGAATGGTACAGAACATTCCCTGAAAAACAACATTTTTGATTGCAATATCTTTGAGATGAAATTTTCTTTGAAATTGGATCTGGTGAATCACAAATTGTTTCACCATCAAAGAAAGCACACCTGTAATACCTGCAGTAGAATATTTCGACTGAATTCAACATTGAAAAAGCATAATATATGGCACAATAAGGAGAAAAAGTTTGCAAAAAAGTATTCTCAAGAATTGATGACTGCCAGTGACACATGTTGAACAATACCAATGTAAAAGGTTTTTTTCTTGTGAGACTCAAATGAACAGAATCAATCCAAGAGGAAAAGTCTTGGAGATTGTCAAAAATGGCTTTGATAAAAGAGAATATGCTGTATATTCCTTGGTAATCTTTTATAATTTTCTACAAGAACTAAGAAGCTTCAATCCATTTGGAGATTGGTACATTCCGTGCAATTGAAGAAATTTTTAGATGATCATTCACGAGTTATCTTGATTTTCCAAGAATGCTGAGTATCCGTAAGAGCTGTGAGAACCAGTTTAAACTTAGATTTTACATTCATGTACATGGAACTGCACAGCAAAAGTGATCAACAGCAGCAGTAATGTTTATTATATGCCATATTTAGCAAATGGATAGCTTATTTTGGACTAACATTGCCCAAATATTTATGCCCAGCAGTATTTCATGGGAATTTAAATTGGATAAAGTGATTAACAAACCAAATAAAATAATACATTATATGCTATATTCAGCAAATGAATAGCATATTTTGGACTCACTGAATCCTTCCTAATGGACAATGGAGGAGAGTTCAATAATGAGAGATACATTTAGTATATCTGACTTATATGGCCTGGGGAACTAGGGACATTACCAGGGTATCACACCACATAACAATGGACCCAAGGGTAAAACCTATGAGAACCCCCCCCCCCAAAGTACCAATTGCCCTCAAAAAGAAATCAAAACAGGAGATGCAACAAATGACGAGACATAATTGTTCCTGTAAATACATAGACACATTAGTGTATATGAAACTGGCAACATGCATAGCAGAGCAAACAACATGCTATGTAAGATGAAGGTTCATCCGCTGTTTAATTTTAAGATAAAAATGATTATGTGAATTGGACAAACAATTTGGCCTACATAGACACATTAGTGTATATGAAACTGGCCACATGCATAGCAACAATGATTAACAGCAGAAATGAAGAAATAAATTATTTGCTGTATTCAGCAAATGGAAGCATATTCAGACAGCTGAATGAAATATTATCAGTCAGTGTAAACGGATTCTTGAGGAAAATAAAAAAGTTATCCTGTTGATTGAGAGGAGTAAGCAACACTAATTACATAAATGCCTATCAAATAAATTTAAGCCATTTTTCTGTGGAATTTTGGTTTTCACTATCTTAGCCTCAACATAAAGAAGACTTTTATAATATTCTTGGTGAAAAAAAAACAAAAAAACAAAACTGGATTCTTGAGAAAAATAACCGTAAAGAAGGAAATTTTTTTCAGAGTGGACACCCTGATAACATCCATCAGACTTGGCCGGATCCATAGAACCAACAGACATCAATGGATCTATCAGTCAATTGCAATGAACATTTTAGACAGTTGTAGTTCATCTCTTAAAATATGCTATGCCAAAATATTACGTTCAGTTTTAAATATCTTGTATTTTATATCAAATTGTTTTTTGTTTTTGTTTATTTTCAGGGTGAGACTCGATTGAACAGAAGAGAAATGCAACAAATGAAGTTTCCTCGATCTGCTTTGTGGTATAGCTACCACAAAAAAAAAATCTTTTCAGTGTGACAAATGCGATGAAAAATTTTCAATGATATCAGATCTAGTGAAACACAGATGGTCTCTCCATCGAAAGAGAGCACATTTGTTTTTGTTTTATTTTCAGGGTGAGACTAATTGTTTCACCATCAAAGAAAGCACACCTGTGGTACCTGCGGTAGAATGTTTTGACAGAATTCATCATTGAAAAGACACAAGAAGTAGTAAGTTTTAAATTGTAAAGTTTGCCAAAAAGTATTCTCAAGAGTTGATGAATACGAATATAAAAGATTTTTCCTTGTGAGACTCAAATGAATAGAATGGATCAAAGTCATTGACTCGTTCATAGTTGGAATGACACAATGGATACTGAGTATCCATGTGAACCAGGATAATTATGTAAACACCTTTGGAAGAATTGGGATAATTCCTTATTGCCCTGTGATAAATGGCAAAGAGAGGATGCTATTAAAAAAAAGTTACCTTGTCGTTTACGACTCTAAAACTTTACCAATAAATGCCTATCAAATAAATTTAAGACATTTCTCTGTGGAATTTTGGTTTTAAATAGAAATTTTCTCAACTCCAGCCTCCACATGAAGAAGGCATTTATAATATTCTTGGTGAATAAAAAATAAACAGATTCTTGAGAAAAATAATTGTAATGTAAACATGGCCTAGGCCTAGGTGTCAGCTATTGCTGAAATTAAAGCACCAAGAAAATGTGAATCCATTGCATTAAAATAGATACCTAAGTTGACAACAGCATAAATCTCAATCAGGGATTTTTAAAAAATGGTACAAGGGAAGCAGTGTCAGTACAAACAGTTCGTTTGTCAACCCAATGCACCCAATGTAAAAGAAAATTCTATTCATATCCTTTCACTAAAATTTTACATGCATTATGCCTTGATCATTTCGGTGCTCCAACACAAAAGAAAAAAATTGTATGTACAGCCAATAGAAGACACAGAAAAAAGGGCCGACTTAGAGTAAACCAGCGTTTTCTTGAGAAGTGGCTTGTGAATTGCTATGTACTTTATATGCTGTATTCAGTAAATGAATAACTTATATTGGAATAAATGGAGAGTTCAATAATGAATCCATTAAGGAGATACATTTAGTATATCCAATTTCTGAACACAGCACAAAGTACATGAAGTAATGGCACCTGGATCAAACATTATACGGCAGTGTTATTGGTGACCCACCCACCCCGGATTCTTGAAGAAAATAATTGTAATGTAAGCCTAGGCTGTAACTGGCAGAAATTCTTTGCATAATTTCACTTGGCTTTCACCAATCAGTTGGTTTTTGGAATAATTCAAACTTTGCCCAATGTGATAAATATCATAGAAAGAAGGAAACAAATGAGAGGATACCATTTCTACAAGAACTAAGAAACTTCAAAACCATTTTGAATATTCTTACTTCTCATGCAATTCAAAGAATTTTTCTTTTCTATTCTTTAGATGATCATTTAGGAGTTATCTTGATTTTCCATCCGTGTAGAACAGGGAAATTATCTGAAGAATGATCTTTCCACGGACAAAATAAATACAAATTATATTAATACAAAGTAATAAACTAAATTTGCATTCAAAATAAATGACTATAATTATTCTTGTATCATTTAGGACGATCCATCTGAACTGTTTGTAAAGAGAACAATTGAAGTACAGCAACACGTCAGATGATTACGACTAAAATTAACTTGGTCCAAAAGTCAAATTAACCAGAATGAATTGACCTTTCTGGGGACACACAATATCCAACAAAGGAATAGCTATTGCAAAATACTTCAATATGTAAAGACTAAAAAGAAGCCAAAGTACACCAATTAGATGTACAGGTAAATCAGATGAGAGTTAAACTTAAAGTGATATACACCCCCTTCTACCCACAGGATATATTCTCTATTAAGTTTATGGGAGTACACACAGAGCTACAGTCATTTGTAATATAAAATAAACGTGAATTAATAGACAAGAGTCATTGACTTGCACATGGTGAATCAAATAGAGAAGAGGTTAACAACTGGTAGCAGAGTGAACAACATGCTATGTAAGATGAAGATTCATCCGCTGTTTAATTTTAAGAGAAAAATGATTATGTGAATTGGACAAACAATTTGGCCTACATAGACACATTAGTGTATATGAAACTGGCGACATGATTAACAGAAATGAAGAAATAAATTATTTGCTGTATTCAGCAAATGGAAGCATATTCAGACGGCTGAATGAAATATTATCAGTCAGTGTAAACGGATTCTTGAGGAAAATATTTGTAATGCAAACATGGCCTGGGACTAGGCCCGGGCTGTAGTAGAAGAATTTATAAAAAAAAGTTATCTTGTTGATGAAGAGGAATAATCAATACTAATTGTATAAATGCTTATCAAATAAATTTAAGATATTTTTCTGGGAAATTTTGGTTTCTCTACCCCAGCCTCCACATAAAGAAAGCTTTTATAATATTCTCAAAGAAATTGGTTCTTGAGAAAAGAGGGAAATTTTTTTCAGAGTGGACACCCTGACAACATCCAGACTTGGCCGGATCTATAGAACCAACAGACATCAATGGATCTATCAGTCAATTGCAATGAACATTTTAGACAGTTGTAGTTCATCTCTTAAAATATGCTATGCCAAGATATTACATTAAGTTTTAAATATCTTGTATTTTTTATCAAATTGTTTTTGTTTTCATTTACTTTCAGGGTAAGACTCGATTGAACAGAAGAGAAATGCAACATATGAAGTTGCCTCGATCTGCTTTGTGGTACGGTTACCACAAAAAAAATATATATTTTCAGTGTGACAAGTGTGATAAAAGTTTTTCTACGATATCAGATCTAGTGAAACACAGATGATCTCTCGATCAAAGAGAGCACATTTGTTTTCGTTTTATTTTCAGGGTGAGACTAATCAGCAGAATAGATTAAATAGAACTGCAAAAACCACAAATGAAATTCCTTTGATCTGCTGAATGGTACAGAACCTTCCCTGAAAAACAACATTTTTTGATTGCAATATCTTTGAGATGAAATTTTCTTTCCAATTGGATCTGGTGAATCACAAATTGTTTCACCATCAAAGAAAGCACACCTCTGATACCTGTGGTAGAATGTTTCGATTGAATTCATCATTGAAAAAACATAATATATGGCACAATAAGGAGAAAAAGTTTGCAAAAAATTATTCTCAAAAATTGATGACTGCCAGTGACACATGTTGAACAATACCAATGTAAAAGGTTTTTTCTTGTGAGACTCAAATGAACAGAATCAATCCAAGAGGAAAATCTTGGAGATTGTCAAAAATGGCTTTGATAAAAGAGAATATGCTGTATATTCCTTGGTAATCTTTTATAATTTCTACAAGAACTAAGAATCTTCAATCCATTTGGAGATTGGTACATTCTGTGCAATTGAAGAAATTTTTAGTTTCTATTTTTTAGATGATCATTCACGAGTTATCTTGATTTTCCAAGAATGCTGAGTATCCGTAAGAGCTGTGAGAACCAGTTTAAACTTAGATTTTACATTCATGTACATAGAACTGCACAGCAAAAGTGATCAACAGCAGCAGTAATGTTTATTATATGCCATATTTAGCAAATGGATAGCTTATTTTGGACTAACATTGCCCTAATATTTATGCCCAGCAGTATTTCATGGGATTTTAAATTGGATAAAGTGATTAACAAACCAAATAAAATAATACATTATATGCTATATTCAGCAAATGAATAGCATATTTTGGACTCACTGAATCCTTCCTAATGGACAATGGAGGAGAGTTCAATAATGGGAGATACCTTCAGTATATCTGACTTCTGAAAACTGCAGTACCATGGAAGGTTGAATGAAATATTCTAGTTTTTGTATTTTTATCTTTTTTAGATGATCATTCTCTTAAACATTATATGATCATATTCAACTGCATTGTGGAATAATCATCTTATTTTGATGGCTGAATCAAATATTAGTGTAAAACAGATTCTTGAAGAAAAATAATTGTAAACATGGCCTAGGGAACTAGGGACATTACCAGGGTATCACACCACATAACAATTGACCCAAGGGTAAAACCCATGATAACCCCCCCCCCCCCACAGTACCAATTGCCCTCAAAAAGAAACTAAAACAGGAGATGCAACAAATGACGACACATAATTGTTCCTGTAACTGAACCAAGAGACTGGCTCTCTTTTCTAATAATAGTAAAAAACAAAAAAAAAAACAAATGCTACTGTACAACTATGTTGTGACCCTTGATATCTAAACACTTCCACCTGCCCATAGAAAAACTGGTATATTTCAGGAAACACAACTTCACCAAATTCAACACCTCAAACGCCTTCTGGCAAATTAAAGTTGATAAAGAAGTCTCCAAACTCCCTTTACCTATGCATTCCATATATATACAAAGGTAAGGAATTTTGCGTCATTTCCCAGAATACCTATAACCAATTGGCTCTAGAACACCTTAATAATAACAACATTTATTCAGAAGTAACAAACATTCAATCAACACAAATTGAAAATTTAATCAACAGTACATGGATTAACATATGTAGACATAGAAATATATATAGTAAATACAAGAATAACTTCATCACTAGAAACAGTAAACTACCCACTTTCTACCACCTCATTAAAACTCACAAAACTGACTCAACACTTCAGATCAGACCAATCATTTCCAGCTTGGAAGGACCTCTCTACAAGATATCATGGCTTCTCTCACAAATACTGAAACCTCTACTATCCACCTTTCCAGGACATGTTCAAAACTCCGATGAAGTCATCCATAGACTACAACAATTAAATACTGGAGTACTTAAACAAAATAATTACACATTCAGTTTAGATGTGGTCTCACTGTATACCACAGTACCTGCACAACCAGCGGTTGACCTCATATCGGAACATATCATCTCTCAAAACCTATACTGTCACAATCTAACTACAGCGGACATACACCAACTACTATCCATTATAGTAGACAACACCTATTTCACATTTAACGGACATATATATAAACAAATGTCAGGATTACCCATGGGATCCAGTATCTCAGGAATATTGGCCATTGCATACATGGATACACTGGAACGACGAGCACTAACCATCTGCCCATCATGCATTTTCTTCACCAGGTATATTGACGATATACTTATATTAACATCATCTAAAGAAGAAGCCAATGACATAGCTGAGAAATTCAATAGTATAGACAACCACATCCAATTCCAAATAGAACATCCAGATAGCACTCGTTCCCTAGCACTTCTAGATTTTAGAATAAGAATATCACCTACAGGCAAAATTTACACTTGCTTCTACAAAAAAAACACCACTAAGGATCTCTTTGTACACTTCAAATCAGCTCTTCCACTCAGTTCCAAGACTAGTTACATCATAAATGAAATTAATAGAATACACAATAGATGTAGTGAAGAAACAGACAGAATCACTCACACTGCACACTTTATGAACACCCTCAAAAACAATGGCTACCCAACTTCATATATACGCCATTTAAATAACAGAAAAACACGGACACTACACACACACTCTAACACCTGTTTCCTGAAACTACCACATTTCAGTGAAACAATCACTAAACAAATACGCAAGGCTATTCATAGAGAGGGACTAGATATCCAACTAGCCCACTCTGGACCCTCACTACGCCAACATCTAACAATAAAACATAAAAATGTTATTACACCATGCTCACTAACCAACTGCCCAATAAAAGACCCTAACTTATGCCACAAGACCTATACAATTTACCGTCTAACTTGCTCCAAATGCCTTAATTTCTACATAGGTAGTACAATTAGACCCCTCCACATTAGAATCAAGGAACACATCCACACACGTGCATCCTCATTCCATAAACACCTAATCAAATGCAAAAATAAGGACAACAATTTTTCAGTTAAGATAGAGGCTATAATACGCAACATTGGTAATCTCAGAATTAGAGAAAGTTTATTAATAGCTAAATTAGGTCCTAATATAAACAATAGATTAGAATTAAACACAGAATACATAATTAACTAAATTTACACGTTCCATATATAGGTTTTAGTTTATTTAGTACACATGTTCTCTCATATATATATAATTTTCCCTACCATAAATTTTAAACCTACCAACTATCAATAGATTAGAATTAAACTCAGAATACACGATTAACTAAATTTACACGTTTCATATATAGCCTTTTTTTTTTTTTTTTTTTTTTTTTTTTAATTAAATTAATTATATATATATATATATATATATATATATATATATATATATATATATAGTGATGGGATGATTGAGAGTGAAAAGAAGATAATAGAGAAATATAAAAAAAAAATTAATTACGATTAATTTAACAATATTGACATACGTATTAACTCCTTTACATGACATTATTTCTTTAAACCATGACACTATTTCTTTAAACCATAATACCCTCTTAGGAGTACGGTCAGTCTAGAACTATTAATAAATATTTAAGGAAAAGTGGGGAAAAAAAAAAAAAAAATAAGAATAAATAATAACAACAAAAGAATGAAAAAAAAAAAAATAGTTAAATAAAATATATAATTGAAGCAGTACATTATGCCTTTTGTAATTCAAATATTTGATTTATGATATTTAATCTATCTGAAACTTAAGGGGGGAATGGTTTGTCTTATTTTTATTGTTTTGAATTTTACATCAATCCTAATATGTAATTATTTTAATATATAATTAATATAATATTTAATCTATTTAAGTTTAAAAGAAAAAGAGAAAAAAGTACTCATAAAAGATATTTTCTTAAAAAAAAAAAAAAAAATAATAATAATAAAAAAGAATCATTTATTTTTCTATCAATACTAATACATAATTTAAGATAATCTTTTATTTACTTATTTACTATAAAAAAATAATTTAAATTAGAGAACAAAGGGGATAAAGGGGAAAAAAAAGAAAGAAAGGAGAAGAAAAAAAAGAAAAAGAAGAGAAATAACACAAAAAAAAAGAAAGAGAGGGAGAAAGAATAAGAAATGAAAGGTGAAAGCAAAACAAAAGCTAAGTATGTTAAAAAAAAAAAAAAAAAAATTCTATTAACGGTTTTTTATTCATTTGTTCACTTTTGTTTTTGAAATTATGACACGCTCACACCGTTGCTAAACATTGCTACACATTGCTACACATTGCGACATTGCAACATCTTACCGGATGTCAGCCTTGTTCTCAACAAACTTTTAAGAAAGAAAAAAAAAAAGAAAGAGAGAAATAAGAAATTACAGTTATTCGCCCATTCATAAAGGAGGAGAAGAAGAAAGAGAGGAAAAAAAGGAGAGGAAAAGGAAATAAGAAGAGAAATTATAACCACACAAATATAAAAAAAAACAAAAACATAAGCACGTCATTTCTGAAATCCGTCTCTGACGATAAAGCTTCGCTTTGAAATCGATTAGACATATAAACATCTTTTTGTCTTTATTTTTTACGCATTGTATTGCCTTCGAATTTTATTATTTTATAATATATATATATATATATATTTACCAACCCCTCCTCACGAGCAGGATTCAACACAAGATCAATTTCTTAAGCTGACTTTAACAGGTTTGAATTCAGAGTTTTCCTTCGCCTAGACTGGTTACCTAGCCATGGTTAAACAGTCCAGTCTGCCCTGCTATTTATCCATAGCTGAAGGGAGACTTGGATTCATACCTTTCCCAAGGGTATTAGGCGCCAAGGGTATTATGCATTCCATATAGGATTCGCAGTGCCAGTGAGGCGTACCAAGACCACATTACTACAATCCATAGAAAAGGATGTTAGAATTCACAAGATGACACATGAACTGCGTGTAAAGAGAACAACTGACGTACAGCAACGTCTCAGTTGATCACAACTAAAATTAAATTAATCCAAGTGTCAATTTAACCAGAGTGACTTTTCTGCAGACACAATACCCAACAAAGAAATAGCTATTTCTCAAATAGTTCAATATGTACCCATGTAAAGCAGGAAAATCATCAGAAAACCAGGATAATTCATTATTGCCTTGTGATGAATGAAAAAAAAAAAAAAAAAAGATAAAATTATATTAGTCTGTAAATATGATTGACATTTTCTCAATATGAATAAAAATTACCATTTCTCCAAGAACTAAAAAGTTTCAATACCATTTTAACATTGGTACTTCTCATGCAATTCCAGCAAGTTTTATTTACTGTTATTTTTTTTTTTAGATGATCATTCCCGAGTTTACAAGAATGCCGAGTATCCATGTGAACCAGGACAAATTACCGGAAAATATCGGAAAGAATTTCCTTATTGCTCTGTGATAAATGGCAAAGTAAGGAATTTATGAAAATGTTTTCTTGTCAATTGAGAGGAATAATCAATGGGAATTGCATATCTAATTAATCTAAGACATTTCTCTGTGGAATTTTGGGTCTAAAAAGAAATTTTCTTCATCTTAGATTTCACATGAAGAAGACATTTATAATATTCTTGGTGAAAAATGTTTTCACTGAATTCATCATTGGAAAGACACAAGAAGAAGAAAGTTTTGAATTTTAAAATTTGCCAAAAAGTATTCTCAAGAGTTGATGACAACCAATAGAACATGTTGAGCCATACGAATATAAAAGATTTTTCCTTGTGAGACTCAAATGAATAGAATGGATCAAAGTCATTGACTCATTCATAGTTAGAATGACACAATGGATACTGAGTATTCATGTGAACCAGGATAATTATGTAAACACCTTTGGAAGAATTGGGATAATTCCTTATTGCTCTGTGATAATTGTCAAAGAGGAATTTAATAAAAAAGTTACCTTGTCGTTAACAAGACTGAAACAGTATCAATTTAATAAATGCCTATCAAATAAATTTAAGACATTTCTCTGTGGAATTTTGGTTTTAAATAGAAATTTTCTCAACTCCAGCCTCCACATGAAGAAGGCATTTATAATATTCTTGGAGAAAAAAAAAAAAATAGAAGGAATTTTGAGAAAAATAATTGTAATGTAAACATGGCCTAGGCCTAGGTGTCAGCTATTGCATTGAGCCATATGAATGTAAAAGGTTTTTTCTTGTGAGACTCAAATGAATAGAATGGATCAAAGTCATTGACTCATTTATCATTGGAAAGACATGGCACAATAAGGAGATCCCTGTGCTACTCATACGCTGAGTTGGCGAGGGGTGGTATCAAACTAGGAACCTTGTGGATTATAGCTGAATGCTCTACTGACTGAGCTAACTCAAGCCCTATCCAGTTCAGTAATGTTTTAAAGCAGGAAAATCATCACAAAACCAGAATATTTCCAACAATATACCAGGAAAAAAAAAAAATCTTTTCAGTGTGACTACTTTCAAAAATTTTCTGATATCGGATCTATTGAAACACAGATGGTCTCTTGATCAAAGAGAGCACACTTGTTTTTGTTTTATTTTCAGGGTGAAACTAATCAGCAGAATGGATTAAATAGAACTACAAAAACCACGAATGAAATTCCTTTGATCTGCTGAATGGTACAGAACCTTCCCCGAAAAACATTTTTTGATTGCAATATCTTTGAGATGAAATTTTATTTGAAATTGGATCTGGTGAATCACAAATTCTTTCACCATCAAAGAAAGCACACCTGTGATACCTGTGATAGAATGTTTCAATTGAATTCATCATTGTAAAGACACAATAAGAAGAAAGTTTTAAATTGTAAAGTTTGCCAAAAAGTATTCTCAAGTGTTGATGACAACCAATAGAACATGTTGAGCCATACGAATATTAAAGGTTTTTTCTTATGAGATTCAAATGAACAGAATGGATCCAAGAGGAAAAGTTACTAAGACCATCAGGAAACAGCAGGAAAACACTACTTCACCAACGTGGATGCCTCAAATCTATTGAATCCATAGCAGGATTGATCCAAGAAGAATGCAACATGCACAGATAAAATTGTCTGGATGTTTAATAAATTTCCAAATGGGAAATGAAGAGGGCTTAGGTTTATTTCTTTGGAAAGACACAAGAAGAAACTTTTAAATTGGAAAGTTTGCAAAATAGTACTGATTACCCACCACCCATCCACCCAAATAATTATTTTAATCAATATCAGTAAGATAAAATTTTCTTTGTTATCGGATCTGGAGAAACTAATTGTCTCACAATCAAAGAAATCACTCCTGTAATACCTGCAGTAGAATATTTCGACTGAATTCAACATTGAAAAAGCATAATATATGGCACAATAAGGAGAAAAAGTTTGCAAAAAATTATTCTCAAGAATTGATGACTGCCAGTGACACATGTTGAACAATACCAATGTAAAAGGTTTTTTCTTGTGAGACTCAAATGAACAGAATCAATCCAAGAGGAAAAGTCTTGGAGATTGTCAAAAATGGCTTTGATAAAAGAGAATATGCTGTATATTCCTTGGTAATCTTTTATAATTTCTACAAGAACTAAGAAGCTTCAATCCATTTGGAGATTGGTACATTCCGTGCAATTGAAGAAATTTTTAGATGATCATTCACGAGTTATCTTGATTTTCCAAGAATGCTGAGTATCCGTAAGAGCTGTGAGAACCAGTTTAAACTTAGATTTTACATTCATGTACATGGAACTGCACAGCAAAAGTGATCAACAGCAGCAGTAATGTTTATTATATGCCATATTTAGCAAATGGATAGCTTATTTTGGAGTAATTCGAGCCTTCCTAATGGACAATGGAGGAGAGTTCAATAATGATTCCATTATGAAGATACAACTTTTAATTATGACTTCTGAACACAGCAGCAGTCTCCATGGAGTAATGGAAAATTCAATAATGAATTCATGGGAGATACATTATGTATATCTGACTGTTTGAATATGATGATCATTCACATGATCATTAGCATGAGAAATATTGACACTGAAAAAAAAAAAAAAAAATAGAATAAGAGAAACAGATACTTGAGGAAAGTATTTGTAATTTAAACATGGCCTGGGGAACTAGTAACATTACCAGGGTATCACCACATTATAAACCCACCTAGCAAAGTATCTTATTCTTTTCAGCTGGAAATGGTAAGAGGATTGACTGGAAAAAATAGAGCCATGACCAAAAGTCATATGCTGTATTCAGTAAATGAATAGTTTATTTTGGTTGGTTGGTTGGGTTTTACGGCACATCAACCCATTGGGTCATTTTATGCCAAAGACATTTATGTTTTATTCATTCTTGAAGGGTACTCAAGTTTTTTAAAAGTCAATATTTTTTCTATTTAATCCATAGATTTGTTTTGTTTGACGGCATATAAACCTCAGGTCATTTAATGCCGATAAAGTTTTGAAATAAATCAATTCTTAATGGATAATACAATTTTGTTTATCAACTCATGTTTTTCTATTCAACCCATAGATGGGACCCTAACAGGTACTATCACTCCGGGTCAGAGTGGACCAGGGAGCAATGGTGATGAAGGGGTGCTCCACATTCCCCAAACCTCAAAAACTAGAACCTCACCATCAGATAGAGTTTAACGTCATTCCCAGGACATGTAGACCCACAGCCACCACCTTCTAGCACCCATATGATAAAAAGGGGTTGGGGCTTGCCATAAGGGCAATAAGGTTGGGAAAATCATATAGGTGCTAGGGCTTGACGTGGCCAGCCGGTTGATCAGAGGGGGCCTCTCCGACCGCCCGTCTAGCCCAAGATAGGGACAAAGTGGGGTATTGCATGTCATGAACTGCTCATCCACCTAGGCTCTATCCTTAAGCATCACGGGTCGCCACCCACGGCCAACAGGTGGCCCCATTGGGGGAGTCTTACCCCTCTGCAGAGGTGCAATCGGTGCATTCTAACACCCCAGCCGACAGGGCGGTTAATCCATAGATGGAACCCTAACAGGTACTACCACTCCGGGTCAGAGTGGACCTGGGAGCAATAGTGATGAAGGGGTGCTCCACATTCCCCGAGCTCCAGAACTGGAACCTCACCATCAGATAGTTTAATGTCATACCCAGGACAAGTTTATTTTGGACTAATGGGATCCTTCCTAATGGACAATGGAGGAGAGTTCAATAATTAATCCATTAGGAAGATACATTAGGTAGATCTGACTTAGGATTAACCCATTTCAATATTATTAAATAAATTAAATGCTGTATTCAGCAAATGGATAGCTTACTTTGAAGTAACTCGAGCCTTCCTAATGGACAATGATTCAATAATGGTTCCATGATGAAGGTAAATATTTGATAATGACTTCTGAAAACAGCAGCAATGTGTCAATGGAGTAACGAAGAAGAGTTCACTAATTAATTCATGGATTATAAATTAGGTATATCCGACGCAGTTCCAATCCTACATACAGGATATGAAGACCCTCAGCCACCACCTTCTAGCACCCATATGATAAAAAGGACTCTCCACAGTTCGATGAAGAGGAAAATAATACTGAGACTTGGACAAAGAATTTGGCCTCCAAACACCGATTCATATATATATAAAAAAGAGAGTGAAATAAAAAAGAGAGAGAAGGAGAAAGAGAGACATTCATACAGAGAGAGAGAGAGAGAGAGAGAGAAGAAGAGAGACATTCATACAGAGAGAGAGAGAGAGAGAGAGAGAAAGAGAGACATTCATACAGAGAGAGAGAGAGAGAGAGAGAGAGAGAGAGAGAGAGAGAGAGAGAAGAGAGACATTCATACAGAGAGAGAGAGAGAGAGAGAGAGAGAAAGAGAGACATTCATACAGAGAGAGAGAGAGAGAGAGAGAGAGAGAGAAAGAGAGACATTCATACAGAGAGAGAGAGAGAGAGAGAGAGAGAGAGAGAGAGAGAGAGAGAGAGAGAGAGAGAGAGAGAGAGAGAGAAGAGAAGAGAAAGAGAGACATGGATAGATTAAGAGAAGACAAGATACCAGTAAATTTGTCATGCATGTCTCGTCTGTCCATCCCCGATACATTCTGATCTCAATTCTGGGTTTGATAATTTCCTAAATATTCCAATTATCTATTTAATTATTCTAATCATTTAACCCCAAATAATATCAGATGATCATTAATGACGTAGGTTTCTGCAATTCCCACATTCTTTTATATATGTTCCATTATGTCAACCAAAAATTTCTCTTAACTATTCCACCATTGTTTTAAATTGTTGGCCTATCCTTCTTTTGTATTAAAAACAATTAAATAAGGGAATAGAAGGCTTCAAAGACATCTGCAAGAAAGATATGAAGACATGTCACATTAACATAAATACATGGGAGATCGGTGCAGGAAACCGAGCTGTCTGGTGCCACAGTGTCAAAGGCATAAAAAGGAGTGAAACAGAGAGGAATGTAGCCTCCACAGCAAGCATCACTGTTTGTGTAGAGTCAGTGCCCCAGAGACTGCCATTGTCTTCAGTTAGGATGCTAACTACATTAAAAAGTCCTAAAATATTTTTCCTAAATTATTTTGTTTTCTCTTTCCTTTCGAATTCAAAGTTACAAACTTAGTAAAGTGAGACCCCTAATTATTTTACATACATACATACATACATACATACATACATACATAGAGAGAGAGAGAGAGAGAGAGAGAGAGAGAGAGAGAGAGAGAGAGAGAGAGAGAGAGAGAAATAATTTAGAATAATGGAGATAATGTGTATGTCTGTAACTGACACTACATCACCTCGTTGTCACAATTTCCTTAGTTATTTACATCACATTCACCATTATCATATTTCAATTTAAATTATTTAAAAAAATAGCTAATTAATATCATTAATACCGTTGGCCATATCTACATACTAATAACATGCAATTGCATTTATATATACAGCCAAATAGTTTATAATAGTTTGAACGGAATGATAATTTGCAGCTTGTGTTCAAACAGTTCTATTCTTATTTCAAATAAGTTTAAAGTAATAATTAATAGTTAATGATTTATATAGAAATCAATAAAAATAAGTATCATGTGTGATATCCATAGTGAATTTTCAATTTCTTAATAAACAACTGAAAGGTGAAGCACATAAAATGTTCCACTTGTATCACCCCCTGAACAATTCAAAAATTAACTGGCCCATGTTTGAATTAATATTTTCAGAGTCCAATTCAGCCAATCAACACCCACACAAATTTAAATATTTTCACTCATCTGACCTCATCAGTTCAAAAATACAAAAAGGTTGATTCATTATTATTCACTTGAACAAGTGTCCTTATCTCGATTGTTTTAGTCCCAAAACGAGAGAAATTTTATGACTAGAATTGCATTCATTCTACATTTATTCCTAATACAAATAATTTGTGCACAGTTAATTTCTATCAATCAATAGTCTTGAATACAGTTATGTGTTTATAAATAACTAATAATCATTCTGTAGAGATACAGTTTAATGTCATAGCCAGAACACCCCCCTTTTTTGTGTATGTGTGTGTGTGTGGGGGGGGTCTTACTCTTTGCAGTGGATACAGAAGATTCTATTTTAGCTGTTTCAACTTTTCTGACAGAGATGAGGACATTAGAATGAGTAAAGGAGTTGATAATAAAATTCAATCCAAAAACTTTTAATTCATTTTGAAATATGTTGCTTTCTTTTTCATCCGACAAAAACAACATTCATCAAATAAGAAAAATAACAGATTTATAGAATAATAAAGAGGAGAGAAACCAAACTCTTGAGAATTCATTTTAGATAATTTTTTTATCATAATGAGATGGCAAAAACATTTTTCAATTAAATACATTATTAGCATCTTATTGCTTCTTAAATAACAGGAAATATAATATTTATAGAAAAAAATTCCATCTGAGAAGCAAAAATATGAAAATTCTTAATATGCGTCCGAGTGATTTAGATGGTGTTTCAAAAAAAAAAAAAAAGAAAAAAAAAAAGAAAAAAAAAAAAAGTGATATTTGATTTTAAGGGCATATCAACCCATCTGGGGTTATTTTATGCACATGGTCCTAGCAAATACAAATAATCTTTAAACAGATTTATTTGACTCATAGATAGGACTAACCTGGAGGAATGGTGTGTTTTGGTGTGCTTGGTTGTAGGAAAGATACTTAGTCAAGTCCCTACACTCCAAGGATCAACTCTAATATGATATAGTAACACGGAATAGGATGAAATATAAAAGGCTTTGATGAGTGTGTGTGTGTGTGTGTGTGTGGGGCTGGAAACGCAAATCTGCAAACAGGACAAGGCTACGTTTTTTCTTCAGAGTGTATTCGTATGTGACTTTTCAACTGTGAATTTTGTACAAAAGCTGCTCCACACACTTCACAGGAGTATGACTTTATTTTAGAGTGTGTTCGCGTGTGACTAAGCAAATGTGAACGTCTGGCAAATGAAGAACCACATTCTTCACAAGAATATGGCTTTTCTCCAGTATGCGTTCTCATGTGACTTTTTAAATGTGTCTTACGTGAAAAAGCAAATCCACACAACTCACAAGAATATGGTTTCTCTCCAGTGTGTGTCCGCATATGCATTTTCAAAGAAGAATTCTGCGAAAATGCAGATCCACACACTTCACAAGAATACGGTTTCTCGCCAGTGTGTATTCGTTTATGCACAATCAAAGTTGCTTTATCAGAAAATGCTGTTTTACACACATCACAAGAAAATGGTTTCTCTCCAGTATGTATTCGTTTATGTACAATTAATGTTGACTTATTTGCAAAAGACAATTCACATATTTCACAAGAATATGGTTTCTCTCCAGTGTGTGTTCGCACATGAGCTTTTAAAAAAGAATTCTGTGAAAATGCCGATCCACACACTTCGCAAGTATATGGTTTCTCTCCAGTGTGTGTTCGCATATGTATTTTCAAAGAAGAGTCCCGCGAAAATGCAGATCCACACACTTCACAAGAATAGGGTTTCTCTCCAGTATGTGTTCGTTTATGCACAATTAATGTTGATTTTGCTGAAAAGGAAGATCTACAAACATCACAAGTATATGGTTTCTCCCCAGTATGCTTTCGCTTATGTACAATTAAAGCTGACTTATCTGCAAAAGATGATGAACACATCTCACAAGAAAATGGCTTCTCTCCGGTGTGCGTCCGCATGTGAGCTTTCAGAGATGAATTCTGTGAAAAGGCTGATCCACATACTTTACAAGAATATGGCTTCTCTCCAGTATGTATTCGCCTATGTACAATCAAAGTTGACTTATCTGAAAAAGAAGATTTACACAAATCACACGAATACGGTTTCTCGCCAGTATGCGTTCTCTTGTGTACAACTAGAGCAGACTTATCAGCAAAAGAGGATTTACACATCTCGCAAGAATATGGCTTCTCACCGGTATGTGTTCGTACATGTGCTTTCAAAGAAGATGTCAGTGTAAAGGCAGATCCACATACATGACAAGAATAGGGTTTCTCTCCAGTATGTGTTCGCATGTGTGCTTGCAAAGCAGAGTCAAGTGAAAATGCAGATCCACACACAACGCAAGAATATGGTTTTTCTCCCACATGCATTTGGATGTGCTTTTTTAAATATGAACGGTCCAAAAATGCAGATTCACAAACTTTACAAGAGTAGAGCTTCTCGTTATGATCCTGCATATGGTGGTTTAAATATGCCTTCTGTAAAAATGAAGTGCCACACACTTCACAAAAATAGAGTTTTTCTTCAATTTTTGTTTCCATATGTGTCATTAAGTTTGTATTATGTAGAAAGATCCACATATATCACCATGGGTTTTGCTCTTGGTAAATTTGCATACACATTTTCTGCTGTGATTAAACAAAATGGCATCTCACAATCCCACATCCAATTGTTTTTTTTTTTTAATTTTTTTTTTTTACATACATTAATAGAATGCAATGTTTTTTTCAAAATTGTTATATACCCTACCTAGGAACATTAATGGGTATGTCTCAATCCTCATAAATATGGGAGTATCATGCTGACTGAGTAGTCTTATACCACTAGCAGTGGTTTCATGCTGCTGTCAAGTATTGTATTTTGTTAATGTTATAAAGATTCCATTTAATTTGGTTATTTCTCATTTAGTAACCTATGTTAGGTTACAATAAAAATATGTGAATTGTATTTTTCCAAAAAATAAAAATGAAGAAATATACACTTCACAAAAAATAGCGTCTTTTTTCAATTTGTCTTTTTATGTGTTATTAAGTTTGCATTCTGTGAAAATGCACATCTGCATACATCACTGTTTTTGGGGGCGAACAGACAATATGCCGTCTCCCTATCCCACATCCAATGTTTAAAATTTTTTTTTTTAACTTAGAATGCAATATTTTTTGCAAAATGAATGATGTTGCACCCCTTAAAATCTAACAAAATATTTTTTTTAAGCTATTAAATTTCAGATCTAAACTTTTCACAATGTTTTTTCTCACTGTCAGTTTCTTAGTGCATATTCGTATGCGAGAATCTGAATTAATTATGCAAAATATAATGTAAACTGTTCCAAGCTGTAA
>CM042151.1:108620014-108760779 GCA_023376005.1 Doryteuthis pealeii
AATTTCTAAGTTCTAGCCATGCATGAGCTTCAGTTTGTGTGTGGTTCCCCAATATAATGATCTTTGTATTCAACTGACATGGTGGGATGTCAGTAAATAATTATTGTTAGTGGGGGGTCAGTTTGGGGGGTCAGTCGGGAGAGCATTCACCTAGAAACTGAAAGGTTCTTAGTTTAATACCCATCTTCACCAACTTGGCACATTCTTGGATAATCAGAACTCGATAAAGTGGAGAGCTGATGGTAGGTGTAGCACTCCACCTTAGACACAAAAACAATTTCCTTATTCTAGCACTAGCAAAAAGGGGATAGACTCCCTCACAGTCTGGCTGATACCAATAATAGGCTACTCTGCTGACTTGACTTTGACTGCTGGTTTGAATTCAGAGTTTTCCTTAGACTAGACTGCCTTACTAAGGCTAAAAAAATCCCATTCTGCCCTAATATTTGTCCATAGATGGTGAGAGGAAATGAACTCCTACCTTTTCAAAGTGTATTAGCACAAAGTGAAATACAACCGCTTCATCCAGGATTTGAACTCGGGTCGCTAATTCCATTTCCAGTGATGATAATTGTTATGCTAACACCTGAAAAATAGATAAATTAAAAAATTAAATAGAAGTCTTGAATATTTGAATATGAAATTCTCTTACAATATTGAGCACTGTTTAATTATAGATATAGCACCCATCTATATCAACCTATGCCCTGAATGAAATATGCTTGTGCGTCTTTCATAATTTCAAATACAGTAATCACACATCTTTCATGTTTCTTTATAGGAGGCCCGAGGCCCATGTTTGCTCATCGTCGAAAGTCAACCCCATATGTCATAAGGAAAAACAATAGCAACAAACAAAGAGAGACGGACAAAGCAGGTTAGGGTGAAGGGTCCAAGTGGTTAGGAAGAAATTATGGCACCAGGCGGTTCTATTCTGCTACTATCATCGTTGGCTTCAGTCGAATAGGGGGGAGAGAGCCCAAATGCACGCCTCAGCTCTCAGTCTAACTCTCCCCTCTGCAAACTCAACCAACTCGACTACCAACTGAACTGAACTGCCTTTCGACTTCCACTCCCCTAAACTGAACATATATATATATATATATATATATATATATATATATATATATATATAAAATTCAACCCATCCTTGACCTGGCTAACCCTTGACTATTCTTTTGTTTGAAATAAACAACTAGAACAATCACAATACTAGCACAAAGTTAATTCCAGACTTATAGTCTCCGGTATTAAAGACTAACAATAACTAGTACAATGTCCCTTGTAACTAAAACCTTACTCTAAATAAATAATTTATATTACAAACAGAAACAAATCATCCCGGATTGTATATCATATACATCCCAGTGCACCAAACTGAAAAGCATTAATATCATAGTGCTACAATATAAACAATATAAAGAAATATAAAATATAGTGATTACTGAGCTTAGTTGGGGCACAAAGCCAGATGTATGGGGGAACCCAATGAAAATTGAACTTACTAACAATGGTCTGTTCATCTAGCTTGCTGACCACTACACCACGTGAGGTACCATATTGTTTCTTGTGTATGACAGAAAGAATTAGACAAAGTGTAGCGGAGTAACAAGTTGACATAAAAAGAGGACCAAAGTTGGTGAGGTAGGCAATAAATGACTATATAAAAATAAAACAATTAACTGGTCAGTTTAGTGGCAGTTACACTGGTTATGGCAAAAATATTGTAATCTTCAATTAAAATTTGCATGGCAGTAATCATAAGACTTCATTGCATAGGATTTATTTATTTTTCTTATCTATACATATAAAAGGGGCGGTTGGTGTGTATGTAGCATTACAAGCATTTAGCTGACGCTAAGAAAAGAAAATAATCTCTAAATATGGAATTTGTAGGTGTTTTTATTAATTGAATAATTTTTTTTACAGCGAATTAAAAACGTATTTTGCTTCAAACAACCGAAAATCCGTGATAGGAATTTTTTCCCGAGAATACATTTTACACTCTACATTTCTTTGGAAAATCTAAGTGACTAATCTTTATCAATATTCTTGAAATTTTTCACCTAATACAAACGGGGTCCTTTTTTGTTTCTAGGACCCGTGGAAATAAAAATATGAAAGGGCAAAGTTGAAGGCTATTTGTTTAAAAAATATAAGAGAAGAAGAAAAAAAACAAAAAACACTATGTCCGTGATATTAGAAAGTTTCAGAATTATTTTGATATATAATTCGTAAAATTTAAAGATTGCTAAACGGTTCGGGATTTGCTTCGAAACTTTGTATTTAAAAAAAACCAAAAAAAACAAAAAAAAAAAAAAAAATTTATTTGTCCAACATGCATACGTAACGTAAATTCTCTAGGCATTGTTTATGCACACAAAGTTTAAATTCATCACTTATTTCTCGTCCAATTTTTAAAAAAATATTTATATTGTTGAAAATAAAATAACGCAATCTTTCTAATCATTCAACTTTTCTGTGTTTTTAACAATTGAATTATTTTTTACGTCCATTTCAATTTTGGGAAAAAAAAAAACAAAACTTTTCAGGTAGAAAATAAGTACCGAAAATCTGAAAATTAAATGTAAAAAAAAAAAAAAAAAAAAAAAAAAAAAAAAAAAAATTGTAAATTTTGTTCATTTTTTTTTTTTTACTGTTTATGTATGTGAAAAAATTATACGTCGATACTTGTTCTGTCTAAATGGTTGGGGCCTAACTTTACAATTGAGTTTTCTCCAAAAATTATTAGATAACAATACTAAAGTAGGCTTGTTATTAAATAAATTTGTTTTTAGAATCTAAAAATGATTTGGTGACAATTTCATTAGAATCAATCAATTCCCTGATTTTTTGTAGTAGTTTGAAAATTCAAAAATTTAAATTTTTTATTACCTCCCTTTGTGATTTCTGGACATCCCTAATGAAAAACCTTGTACTTTTTAAAATACAAAAAAAAAAAAAGAAAGTATTTCTCTGAATTTTTTTTTTTAGATGAGGCTTGATGATTAGTACTATTCGGACTATTGTACTCATCTTCATTGTTATCTGTACAATGTTTCGGCCAATGTGCCCGCCAGCCTTCTTCAAGTATTTCTTGTCGGACTCGGGAGACATCACAGAACTTTGAACAAAATTCACACTGGATTGACCAATTGGACACATGGCCTAGTGGATAAAGGAGTTAGGTTTAGACAGTTCTAAGTGACAGTTATCTCTAGACTGCAGATTTAATCCTGGTCAGAGGCAGCAGTAACAGAATAATTAACACAGCTTATCGCCTCTACCCCAGCTATGGTTTGCAGAATGAGAACAGGATACTCCCGTGGACTGAATAAAGGGTTAGGTTCAAAGTCCCGATTACGACAAGAAGGTTCCCGAGTCCGACAAGAAATACCTGAAGAAGGCCAGAGGACACATCGGCCAAAATGTTGTACAGATAACAATGAAGATGAGGACAATAGTCCAAATAATACAAATAATACTAAAAAAGAAAGTATGTTAATCCAACCTTGTGTCACATTTCAAAACTGTGTGGGTGAGTTAAACATTGTAAAACAAGGAGATCTCTTACTAATCCCAGTTAAACAAAAGATTTTATTAATTCAAAAATAAACTAGTTTAGCTCAGTCGGTAGAGCATCCATCTTGGAACTACAAGGTTCTGGGTTCAATCCCGGCCCTTAACAACACAGTGCATGAGACGCACAGCCTTAATCTGTGTGGAAAATTGGGGAGCAAATGGTAGGTGTAGCACTCTACATCAGACACAAAAAACAATCTCCCTAGTCTAACGCTAGTGAAAAGGGGATAGACTCCCTAGCTGTTCAAACAATAGACCACTTCACCTACTTAAAAAAAAAAATATTTTTAAATAAAAAAAAAAATAGGCCAATTGAATCAGAGAAATACTTTTTTGCATCAATTCAAAAGAAAAATTTTTTTTTTAAACTATGAAAAGAGGAAACATGCTACACAAATTATTTTTTGAGTTTTGAGAAAATAACTTTTAAACTTTCAAATAATAATTTTCGGTGTTGAAATTTTTTAATTTTTCACTTTTTAATGTGGTCTTCTGGATTTTAACTTTCTAGAAATGTAAAAATTAAGGACTTGAAAACTTTTTTCTTCAAATGACCAAAGGTTACCCCCCCCCAACACTCATAATTGATAAAAAAAAATTAAAAAATTCTTACAAGTTTTTTTTTGTTTTTTTTTGTTTTTAAAAGAAAATAAGCTATTCATTAAATTAAGTCACTTTGAAAATTGTGATAAAATTAAAATTTTTTTATTATTATCTCCCTAGAGATAAAATGTACACAGCTATAAATGAATATACAGTAATTTTAACATTTTGTCATCCAGGCCTCTTGCGCTAATTTATGTTAGGTTTTACTGACCCAATTTAAATATTTTTCCAAGTCGTGTTTTCCCTTTTTATTGCAAATTAATCAAGATATTTTAGAATGGTCCCCTCACTTTTGGTAGAGGGGCATAACATATCTACATTAATTTGCCAATAAAAAGCAAGAAACACAACTCAGAAGAAAATAAATTTGGGCCGGTAAAACATAGCGTACATTAGGGAAGGAGTCTGGATTCCAAAACGTTAAAATTACAGTTTAAAAAAATCTCTCCCTAGAATAAAACCTAGAAATCAATATACAACAAAATGATTTATTTAAAATCCAAAAACAATTTTATTTTTTGTTTCTGTAAGATCAAGATAAACAATATCCGTTTTCTCAGGGAGAATAGAATATTTGTTGGAACAAAAAGCAAAAAATAAGTATTATCTATATACATATATAAAAAAAGGTAGTTGGTGTGTATGTATGTTTGGAGAAAGTAAATATATATATATATATATATATATATATATATATATTAGGTACCACCAGACCGTTTAGGTCATCTTGAATAAAACGGAAATAGATATTTCCGAACTTTGTTTATCAAAAATCTCGTTAAAAAAAGATCGTACAGGGTTGTTACAAAGAAAAATAGTTAATTCAAAGATCAAATTATCCGATTGGGAAAAATTACATCGTTATCTTAAAAAATAAACAAACCTATCCATATTACGTGCGAAAGGGTAATTTTCAGGCCGCGATTTAGATAGAAAGAAATACATATTATTACCCTCTTACAGTTATGCATCTAAGTACGGATGGGTGTAACGGACAAACTTTTTTAGCCAAATTTTTTCTATTAAAATGAATAAAATCTTTAAAAACTTTAATATTACAATTTAAAATGAATAAAATCTTTAAAAACTTTAATATTACAATTTACTATGAATAAAAACTTGAAAAACTTTAATATTACAATTTACTATGAATAAAAACTTGAAAAACTTTAATATTACAATTTACTATGAATAAAACTTGAAAAACTTTAATCTTAAAATTTCGCAGTGAAATTGACGTTAAAAAATGTCTTCGGTTTTAGTATTAATTCTTAAAATCGAAAATAAAATGAAAATTTGAATATTTTTTCTAAAAGAAAAACTGATAAAACAATCATTCAATATATTATTTTTATTCTAATTGGTCGTAAAAGTTAAATAAAATATTTTTTTACGCTCAGAAAAACAAACTTTAGTTACCGAGAAGCGTCTCGTCATATGTCAGTTTTGCTCTTCCGTACATTCTAAGAATCACACATTACTATTTAACAATAAAAATTACAAATTCTTTTAAAAATATTAATCGAGCACGGATCGGACCAACTTTTAGTTCACCTGAATTCTAAAATTCATGTTTTTAAATATCCGTGAAAATTTTGATTTTTTTCCACAGGAAAAAAAAAAAAAATTTAATTTATTTCACGCAGAAAATAAAAATATTTAATCACACAAAAGATTGAAAATCTCGTAAAAATTAATTTCTTTAAAATTTTTTTTTTTTTTTTTTACAATTTAATAGAATATAGTACATACCAATTACATAAAAAAAGTTTTCAAATATTAATATTATGACATTTCTTTTGCACTTTTTATTTCCGATTTCATTATTTTTTCCTAAAAAAACTATAATTCGGTACGTTATACAATTTCATTGATATAGTTATTCAGACTCTTATCTTTATAGAAAAAAAGTACCAAATTTTTTTTCCACATCATTTTTTTTTATCTCATAAAATAAAATAGGGGGGGGGGTGATAGACATCGTAAAAAAATATTTCCCCTAATATATTTTAGAAAAAAACTATTTCAGATGTATTTACATCCAATGGTAAACATTTATGGAAATTTTCGTGAAAATCGGACCATTAATTGATTTTTCATAGAATTTTTAAAAAATCCTCTTATCGTAACTTGTTTTTAGCTACGTTAAATTTCAGTTGATTTAACAGTGCAAAAATGAAAACATTGTTTTTCAATCATAATTTTCATTATTTTCGTATGCTGATAAAAAATTTAAAAAATCATCAGGAGTTTATTTAATGTTTTTTCTTTCGAATGGAAAAAAATTTTCAAGAAAATATTAATTTTTCTGCAAGTTTCATTGTGTTAAATGTAGGGGGGGGTAAATTGCACAGGGTCAAATTGGTGGTATATATATATATATATATATATATATATATATATATATATATATATAAAGATCTCTCTAGAGTAAAAATGCACTACAAAAAAAAAAAGTGTTTTATTTAAAATCCCAAAAACATTCTCTTGTTTCAAAGTGTTTCCGTTAGATCTTAAGATTAACTATATCCGTTTTCCAGGGGACACTGGAAGAATTGTTGGGACAATGAGCAAAAAATAAGTCTAGTCTATATCTATTCTATACATATGTAAAGGCTAGTTGCTGTGTATGTATGTCAGGATGAAACTATGAAAATAAAACAATTAATGACAAAGTAAATATATATACACATTCACCAGATCTTGCTTTTTGAGCAAAAATGATAAAGATTTGATTTATATTCATGAAGATGATTAAAAAATAAAATTTAAATAGTCACAGCATGGAATTTTTTCTTCGTTTTTGCATTTAACATTTTAAATAGACATTCATTTTTCTTTTCAGTGTCGGTGAACGTTTTATTCTGACAAATAACTGAATGGATCATCCTGTGAAGATCCCATTAGTGATTTAGTAATAATGGATCTGTGATACTACCTCCCCCTATTCAGGTGATGCCGGGTAGCTGTTTCTAGTCAACTATAAAAGGATAAAAAAAATTTCAGATTTTTACATGATTAGGGGGAGGGGGTTTAAGTCATCCAAATTTGAGGAAAAGACTCTTTTTTACGAGTTAAATAATTTTATTTTTCTCTTTGTATTTTAAATTTTGGTTTGGATTGTTGTTAACCTTTGACCTGAACTACTATAAAGCCATAATAATTAGGTTTCATTTCACTTCTTATACTCTGTACTTGGTAATTTTAACGTTTTGTAAGCCCAGACTCCTGCCCTAATTTACAATATGAAATTGAGATTTAAAAGATTAACGAAATCAGTTTTCCCGGGGACATTAGAATATTTGTTGGGATAACAAGCAAAAAAATAAGTGTGTATATATATATATATATATATATATATATATAAAATCAATAGTAATGGTATTATGAATGATTTGGACTCATAACTTAAAGTTTCATGGCTAGGCAATCCTCAGATAAGTAAAAAAAAAAAAATAAAAAATAAAAAGTAATAAGTCCAAATCATCCATAATACCATTACTATTGATTATAAATCTGCTCTGCTTTATTAGCATTGAGCACCTTTTCATGCCAATACCTTTCTCATTTATATATATATATATACATACACAAACTTATTTTTTGCTTGTTGTCCCAATATATATATTTACCAACCCCTCTACATGAGCAGAATGTGACACAAGGTCAATTTATAAATGGAGCTTAAGTTTTCCTTCTCCTAGACTGGTTACGTAGCCAAAGTTAGAGCCCAGTCTTCGCTACTATTTACCCATAGCTGTAGAGTAAGTAGTGGGATGCATACGTTTCCCATGGGTATTAGTACTATGTGAAATGCAAACAGCCCTGTCCAAGATTTGAACTCAAGTGAATGAGTCCATTTCCAACAAAACTATTACACATACAAAAAAATAAATATTATTAAAGGGTGAACTTTTTTTTTCTTACAGATTTTTTACATGATTTTGGGTATTTGTTTTTTTGTTATAATTGTGTCCTCCCAGCGTTCTGCCCCAATAGGTTATGTTTAATCTAGTTGGGGTCAGGAGAATTTAAAGCCCAATTTTCAGAGTTGTTATTTTGCCAGAAAATTAATGTAGATATTTTAACCCCCACCCAGATTTTTTTAATAAGCAAATCAATGTAGATATTTTACAACCACCCTACTTTTTTTAAAAACATTGTAAAATTAAAACAGAGCGAACGATAGGAAAATTGATTTAGTAAAAAATTCAACTGAAATCTGTACAAATTCAATCAAAAAAAAAAAAAAATCTTTAAAAAAGAGGTGTGAGTGATTGTAATACATTTACATTGATTTGCCGATAAAAATTGTGAGGGACGGGGTGACTGTAAAATATCTACATTAATTTGCTGAAAAAAAAAAAAAATGACAAAAACACAACTTAGAAGATATCTAAGTTGGGCCAGAAAACAGTAAATTGTTACATAATCTATGCATAGATTATTGTCAACCCCCTGTATTTCATATCACGGGTGGGACTTTCTATGGAATATTACAGAAAGCCCGCGAAATACGTGAAGTCACGTGGGACTTGGTTGGCTCTCAGTTTCAGCTTGGTCGTCAGGCAGAGAAGATATGTCTGCTTTAGCTGGGGCTCACTGCACACGCGCGTTGTGTTATTTAGAGAAATA
Source organism: Doryteuthis pealeii (assembly GCA_023376005.1). Classification (NCBI taxonomy): domain Eukaryota; kingdom Metazoa; phylum Mollusca; class Cephalopoda; order Myopsida; family Loliginidae; genus Doryteuthis; species Doryteuthis pealeii. The sequence continues at coordinate 108,628,838 of CM042151.1, forward strand.
TGTTTAGTTAAGTAAATAAAGGTTTAAATAAATAATATGGTTTTGTGGTTGATAAATGTCTTGGCAACAAGACTGACCTAGAAGAAGAAATGAATCAAGGACGACCAACCAGCAAGACAAAGTCCAGACGTTAGAAGAAGAACGTAAGATACCAAAGATGAGCAGAAGTATAATAGAAGTAAAGAAAGGGTATACAACAGAAATTACGAGAGGAGACCAGCAATGACAAATGTTGTATTATTATTTTAGTTTGTTAACATTTGATATGAACTGGTATAAAACTATAATAATCTGGTTTCATTTCATAGGTTCCCTACTTTTTGTATTAAAAGGATAAAAAAGTTTTGCATATTTTTTAAATTAATTTTTTTTTTTAATTCATCCAAATCTGTGAACTTTCTATTTTGATTCGGACTTTAAAAAAGAAGTCTCATTTGTTTTCCTAATCCACCCCAAATGATAGCCTTTGTTTAAATTTAATATCAAACATATTTAGAAGTCTTTGGTTTAAGGGAAATAACTGGTAACTTTAGATGCAAAGGTCATTTTAAAAAAAAATATATCCTTATAGGAATACTCTGGGTGTTCTCTTAACATCCTGTTGAGAATCTTTTAAGTCCAGAGCATTCCTATAAGGATATATGATAAAAAAAAAAAATGGCTAAAAATGACCTTTGCATCTAAAGTTACCCGTTATTTCCCTTAAACCAAAGACTTCTAAATATGTTTAATATTACATTTAAACAAAGGCTATCGTTTGGGGTGGATTAGGAAAACAAATGAGACTTTCGGCCGGGTGGAATGAGGACTTTAAGAGTTAAGCTTTTGGCATGAACAAGTATAAAAATCATAATAATTTGGTTTTTATTTCATTACTTATGTTCTGTATTTTTTGTATCATCAATTAAACATTTTTTTAGACTTTTCAGCAACTTAAAAATTTGCCTTTATTTCAGACAAACTAAAATTTGCCTTTTTGATCCTTTTTAACAAATGTTTTATTGTTTATCAAAATAAAAATAAAAAGTCAAAGACAAAACAACAGTATATAAGAGGATACTAACCACAAGGGAGTCTCTTCGTCTGGTGATCGCATAGGCGAGAAACTGACAGTTATCAAGCACCGCTGAGTTTGTGTTTATGCTATTCAATCTTAGATTCATTCACTATCACTGATATTGATCGCCCTATCTTCAGAAATATAGACAATCATATATATATATATATATATATATTATATATAAAATCTTACTGAGCAGGACAGTTGTATTGATGTATGTATTTGTATCTGAATGTTGAGGATATCTTTTAGATTAACCCTGGTCATTTTAATTGAAATAATACAAATCTATTACATCTCACATATGTCTATATGGGGGATCGATTTACTATAAACTTATACGAGGAAATGAGCACCCGTGAAAACTAAAAAAAATAAAGAACTTTTAAGAATTTTTTTTTTACAATCTGATAGATTGGTGTGTAATCGATAATAATCCACTGAGTACATATGGAGGCCTTTATTCATTTATAGTGATACTATTTCGTATGTTTGAAATATCTGGATGTCAAATCTGAGTTTTCAAATTAAAAGATTGTTGAATAGTTAATTTTAAAAGTATTGCCTCAATTATGATAAAAAATAATTAAAAAAAAAAAAAAAAAAAAAAAAAAAAAAAAAAAACAAAGTTTAATAAAGATTTATTTTTTATTTTAAGAAAGAAGCGCTATGAATTTTTTAAGTCTTGAAAAAAACAAAAAAAAAAAACACGTAAAATCTTTTTTGGTTTTTATTTACTTTTTTTTCTCTTTTACCTTTACTTTTTAATCATTAATTAACAAAAATTCATTTTGTTGATAATTTTAGTGCTACCTTTTCAATTATTTCTTCAGCGAATAATTTACAACAGATGTTACGAAGCTTTATTTATTTTCAAAAGCGTCAATAACAGGAAGCACAAGAATTTAAAAAAAAAAAAAAAAATCTAATAATCCGAATTTAATAAAATGTTCTGTTTATCAAGTAGTAAGATCTTATATTTTAAATAAATCTTTACTTTAAATTAAAAGTGCGGGTATTTTACCCCACAGTGTACAATAAATAAGTAACTTATTAAAAAAAAAAAACAAACGCGAAGAAACTTAGTTTCTTCGTATTTGTTTTGTTTTTGTTGGGTTTTTTTTTTGGTAGAGGAAAATTAATTTTTCATTTCTTGAAAGAGAATTTAATGACGAAACGTGTAAAAAAAAAAAAAAAAAAAAAAAAAAATCGCTGTTTAGATAAACATTTTGGTAATAAAATTTGCTCGTAAATTCCTAACATTAAATAAACTGAACGCCCATTTTATGTCCGTGTTTTTGCAAAAAATGTTTTATTTTTCTTGCACCCGTTATTTTACAATACTAAACATATTTCCTTTATTTATTTTAATATTCACTTCAATATGTATATTCTAAAATTTTTTATTTTGTGAGAATGCTTAGTTTTAAAGTGGGGGTTCGTTTTTACACTTTAACTTTTTACTCGTAAATTCCTACCATAAAATGCCCAAGTCTAATTTCATGGCAGGAATTTACGAGTAAACAGTTGAATATTACTTTTTGTTATTTCTTTTTTTTGGGGGGGGGGGGGGCTTTGGTACTCTAAAATAAAAACGTCAGAATTTAATCATCGTCGACGAAAAAACAAAATTACGGTCATAAAAGGAAATTATGAACTTTTGTTTAGTAAATTAGGGTGTCCCAGAAAAAACAGAACCCACAAATTTTGTAATAAAACTGCTAATTTTAACTAGGGGAGTTTAGGGTTTGGGTACTGTTTTTGTCTTCATTTGCAAGGAGAAACCTCTTAAAAATATTCAGCCACACGAAGGGAACATAAAAACTTAAACACGCGACTTGTAAACAATTTACATTCCATCATCGTGTGTAAATTTTACTCTAAACTTATTTTAATTAAAAAAAAAAAAAAAAAAAAAAAAAAAAAAGCGAATAATTTCATAAACAAAAAGAATTCATTTGCCAATAATTCCTGTTAATGCGAATTAAAATTTACATGAAAACTGCCAAAATTTCACGTGTCTAACAAAACTGTTATTTGTTTGTGGTTGCTTTTTTTTATTAATATAACTACAAAAATGTTTACTACTTAGTGTTAGTATAACAATATCTACAATAAAAATACTCGTGTAAAATATATTTTTAAGAACATTCAGTTTAATTTCAGTGTTCAATAATTTTTTTTTTCTTTTTAATTAGATTAGTATTAATTTCAAGTTTACTATTTTTGAAAGGAATGTAAAAAAAAAAAAAAAAAAAAAATAAAAGAACAATGTACTTTTGGAAATAAAGTGATCCTTTAATGAATGAATCATAATAACTTGGGAAATGAGTTGAATTCGTTCACAAATCACACTGTAAAGACCGTGGTCACAAGGGGAGATAATTTTGATCTTTTGGGCTTCCATATTTTAAATTGACGATTTTTTAAAAATCGTTTTAATTCTTTTAAAATATCTTTCCAGGGTTTCCGCATTTTTTAACTTAGATTTTTTCAAAGATAAAATTCTGGGCTATCTTTGGTTAAAATTGCTAATTAGGCCGTACTGCGTTTGGACATTAAATTGACCTTGAAATTTTTAAGGTAGTCCAAAACCCAGTTTAACTTAAGATAGAATTTTTTTTTTTTTTACATCAATTTAAAGACAACTATATTTTATGATACTACGAAAAAAAAAAAAAAAAAAAAAAAAAAAAAAAAACTTGCTACATTAATTATTTTTTGAGTTTTAAGAAAATGAATTTTAAATTTTAAAATCACTTTTTTAGGTTATTGAATTTATATTTTTTTATTTTTCTGTATATTCTTCAGGATATGATCTTTCAAGAAATGTAAAAATTAGGGACCGGGATTTTTTTTTCTTCAAATGGTCAAAGGTCACCCCCCCCCACATTCTGAATTTATAAAAAAAAGTATTTTTTTCAAGTTTCTTCCATAAAATAAACTAATCCTTATAAAATTAAGTCGTGGGAAAATAATTTGGTGAAAATTTCATTAAAATCGGACAATTCCCTGATTTTTGGTAATTGTTTTAAAATTAAGAAATTAAAAAAAAAAATTACCTCCCTTGGCAATGTTTGCCGGTAGCTATAATATATATATATAAAGTTAAGAGAAAGGAAATGAATCCGACGGTATGAGTATAGATAAAAGGATATGAAAACAACAACATATTGTGTTGTTTTCATATCCTTTTATCTATACTCTCTCATATATATATATATACATACATACATACATACATATATACACACACACACATTAAATATCACCAGTTCTTGCTTTTTGTGCAAAAATTATGAAGATTTGATCTATATTTGAAGACCTTTAAAAATTAAAATATACATAGAAATAGCATTGAAATTCCACTGAAGAGTGTCTAGCAATTGTTAATCTCAAAAGTGCACAAATCAATACATCAGGGTTTTTTTTTTTATTCCCCTATACCCAGGTGATGATGGGTAGCCACTTCTAATGATATCTTTCAACACAAAATTTACACAGTATTTAAAGAGAAAACACACTGACATATTCACACTTGCGGCAAAAATAAACTTACCTTTAGGAGAAACTAAATCATATATCCATTTCAGTGGATTGTTTGTTTGTTGGATTTTAAGGCAATTCAACCATTGTTGGGTTATTTTATGCTGAACACGTTTTGTTTTATCCATTCTTGATGGGGGTACTTAATTTTTTATATTTCACTAAAACATTTTAGTTTGGATTATAGATAAGTTAGTTTTAATCATCCGGTTATGAATATGGTGAGGGATATATCCGGGAAAAAAAGTTAATTATATATTTCAAGTGGAGATGACGCACCCACTCCTAAATTTTCAGCTAAAAAATCTGGGAAAATAAATTTTTACCCTAGTCTACCAGACAGATGTTAGTGAAATATAAAATGAAGTCCAATGTATATATTTTTTTTATTTCTCAACTGGGATTGATACTTTTAATAAAAAAATATAACTCTAAAGAAAACAACATTATATGTTAATTTATTTAGAAAAAATTAAATGACAGCATTAATTGATGTTATATAGATTTAAAGTTGTTGCATAGTGATTCAGTAATACACTTTTTTGACAAAAGTGGACCGTTTCAGGTTTTTAAAAAAAATTTATACTCTGAAATAGAAATATTGTTAAATACTTAGCAAAAAATTGGGGCTCTTCGCAGAATTGCATCTTGGCCCCCTGCCTTAAAAAACGCTAAGAGGTACCAGCTCAAAAAAAGTCCCTAGCTGAAGCGGTGCCTGCTGAAAAAACAAGTTGTGCTTAAGGTATTTTTATTAAGATAAAATAAAAATACTGAAAAAATATTTTCATTTTTTATTTGTAATTGATTGTCGCAAAAAAAAAAAAAAAAAAAAAAAAAAATTTTTTAGTGGTTTGAAGGCATTTTTATCGACAAATTACTTTTTTTTAGTGGTTTGAAGGCATTTTTTATCGACAAATTACTTTTTTTTAGTGGTTTGAAGGCATTTTTATCGACAAATTACTTTTTTTTAGTGGTTTGAAGGCATTTTTATCGACAAATTACTTTTTTTAGTGGTTTGAAGGCATTTTTATCGACAAATTATTTTTTTTAGTGGTTTGAAGGCATTTTTATCGACAAATTACTTTTTTTTAGTGGAAAAGTAAGCCATATTTTTATCGACAAGTAAATGTAAATATTTAGCCTCTGAAAAAATATTTTAAAGAGGGGAGGGTTAAACTATTTACATTTACTTGTCAAAAAAGAAAAAGAAAAAAGCAGTTTATTTCACTATAGAACTAAATTCTCAATTCCATTCAAATGCTGAGATTTTTTATTAAAAATATTAATCCCAGTTGAGAAATGAAAAACATATAGATTGGACTTCATTTCATATTCCACTAACATCTGTCCAGTAAATGAGGGTAAAAATTTATGCCCCTCAATTTACAGTCTATCCACAAATAATTATGGATTAGATGCATAATGAACTTTTCATGTTGATAGAACCTTCGTCTGACCAAAAAAACAAAATCATAAATTCAAAATATATATAATCATCAGGTCATGCTATCAGCATGAATATCCATGACAATTGCCAAACGTCCCTTTCATTCATTGCACTATGGAAGTCTTCTGCACAGCATCTAGTATCCATGCAGATCATTGCTTGGCAACCACACTAACATTCTCATATAATAACATCACTTAAGGAGTTAAACAATGGGTAGGTGGGGAAAATAAAAATAAACAATCTAAAATGGCAATTCACTCTACTTTTTGAAATTAGTACAAATGCAGAATAGGATACAAGAAATAATATTAGATTAGCTATACCCCAAATCGGCCTAAATGCGTTTTTGACAAAATGACTTTAGCCCCCCCCCCCCGAAAATAATTTACCAAAAATCAGGGAATTATCGGATTTTAATTAAATTTTCAGTGTTTATGTATCAATGAATGATCTTTATAATGCATTATTTATTTTATTTCAAAACTCATTTTTTTCAAGTCACTTAATTTTGACACCCCCTTATGTTGGGGGCGTAACATTTTTTTTTCAAGTTGGTCTTATAGTTTTCTAATTACAGTATAAATAAAGAAATAAAAGACCGAAGTTATGAATAGAAACAAAAAAATAAAAATAAAATGTAAAAAAAATAATAGATAATTCATTTTTTGGAGATTTTTTTTTTACTCATTTCAATAATTATTTAATTGGCTATTATCTTATAAAAGAAGAAGTTATACATCGATATTTTTTCTGATTAAAAAGGGAGGGGTACATTTTCAATTGAGTTTTTCTTCAAAAAGTATACTTTGATGAAATAAAATAAGGTTTGCATTAAATAGATATTTATTTTTAGAATCTAAAAATATAACATTTTAAACTTAACATCAGGCTTTTCATATTTTAAATGAATGTTATATATTAATTTTTCATAGCAAAAATACTAAATTAAAGTTTTGAAATAAAATAACTGATGCATTATAAAATTCATTAATTGATAAATCAATACTGAAAATTTCATTAAAATCGGATAATTACCTGATTTTGCATAATTTTTTTTTGCAATCGCGAATGTTACAGTAAAATTGTAAACAAGCGCATAAAACCATTGAAAAAGAGACAGAATGGCAGATTGCGAAATTGACCAAAACAAATCGTTTTAAATCTATTAAAAATAAACGGCATATGTAATGATATTTTTCATTTTTTAATGATGGTCATTATGTTACTACTTATCATTTTAGACAAAAGTTTGACTTTAAATAATAGATTTAATTAATTTTAATTTGTTTTTAAAAACCTAGCAGCCGACAAAATTGGGTATGCCTACATTAGATTACAGAAACTCCCCAAGTAGCCTAACCCTAACACCTACCCTAAACCCAACGTCTCAAATGTTTCTGGGTATTTCCATGAAATGTAATGCCTTTTAATACATAATTTAATGATTAGTATTATCTGCGTTAATTGGACGAATAACGCAGATACTACTAATCATCAAGCCTCATCTCAAACATTCAGAGAAATAATTTAATGATATTATCTCTTGTGCACTAGTCTGCATTTGTACCTTATTCATACATTTTTTGGTACAAATGCAGAATATCATGCAAAAGATATTAGGTACCACCAATTGTGACGTCACAGACACATTTTACAAAATAAATTTAACTCCCATTATTGAAAAAAAAAAAAAAAAAAAAAAAAAAAAAATTACCATAAATCAGGGAATTATTCAATTTTAATGAAATTTTCACTAGTGATTTATCAATGAATGAATTTTATAATGCATCAGTGATTTTATTTAAAAACTGATTTTTTTCCGGCCACTTAATGTTGGACGACCCCCCCCTTATTTTTGGAGTGCAAAATATCAATGGGGTTATATAAATATAACTTTAAAAAATTCTTTTTAGTTTATTTTACACATTTAATTTTCAGATTTTCAGTACTTATTTTCTACCAGAGGCGTTCCTATAAAAGTTTTTTCTTCTATTCACACCTTCAGTCTTTTTATTCATACTGTAATTAGTTTCAAAAGTATATAACTGCCGATATTTTACACCTCCAAAATAAGGGGGGGGGATTAAGTGACATGAAAAAAAATCAGAAAGGTTTTAAATAAACTAATGCATTAAAAAATAATTCAAAAAAAAGTTATTTTTTGAGGTTTCAGGGGTGCTCATTTCCCCGTATAAGTTTATCGTAAATCGATCCCCCATATTGTAACCACTAAATAAAAATGGTTTTATTTATTTATTATTTTTTTCCCTTCAATGGATTATTATCAATTACACACCAATCTATCAGATTTTTTTAAAAAATTCTTAAAAGTTCTTTATTTTTTTTGAGTTTTCAGGGGTGCTCATTTTCCCGTATAAGTTTATAGTAAATTGATCCCCCATATCGGAACCGCTCAAACTGAACTTGCACAAAGGTGTCAAAAGTTAGGGTGTTCCAGAAAAAACAGAACCCAAATTATTTATTTATCTTCCCATTAAACTAACTTTAAACCCCAACACCAACCCCCCTTAGTTAAAATTAACAGTTTTATTACAACATTTGTGGGTTCTGATTTTTCTGTGTCACCTTAATTTTGACACCTTTGTGCAAATTCAGCCCAACTGTTAAGATAGAGCGATTCCGATATGGGGGATTGATTTACTATAAACTTATACGGGAAAATGAGCACCCCCCTGAAAACTCGAAAACATAAAGAACTTTTTTGAATTTTTTTTTTTTTTTTACAATCTGATAGATTGGTGTGTAAACGATAATAATCCATTGAAGAAAAAGAAAAAAATTTACAAAGAAAATTTTTTTTCAGCCGTTACGATATGGGGGATCGGTTTACAATAAACTTATACGGGGAACTGAGCACCCCTGAAAACTCGAAAAATAAATAACTTTTTTTAACAATCGGATAGATTGGTGTGCAATCGATAATAATCCGTTGAAAAAAAAAAAAAAAAAAATTTTTAGAGAGGGGGTTCCAAAAGCTCAGGTCCGCCATTGTTTAAAATCAGATAATTTTATTAACTCTTTAAGAAAGTTAATATTTTTAAAAATTAAAAAATTTTTTTTTTTTTTTTTTTTACTTATTCAAATCAGAAAACTTTTTTTTTCCCCACCAAATTTTGTATTTAGGAATTCTCAGTCTATTCGTTAAAATTTCAACATTTATTCATTCAATTTATAATAATAACTAGCAAATATATGCACCCTCCGGGTGCAAGTATTTAAGTTTTAATGTAATAAAATATTGTATTAAATTAGAAAGGCTAATGAAACTAAATAAGAATACAGATAAAACGATTTGAAACAGAGGGAGTATAATAAAAAATTGAACCACTGAAACTTACTCTTCTATCACTCTCGTCTTTCATTGTTATTTTTTCTAATTTAAATATTTAGTTAAAAGAAGAAGTAAAGAATAAAATGACTTATTTTATCTTGTTAATGGATTTCATTTAAGATTCATTGAAGAGATTTTCTTATATTCATTAAAATAAAACCAAACAGTTAGAAATCAATAATACTAAGCACATATTTATTAAATTCGATTTTTTAATATTAATATGCAAATTAGCTTCCCCGTTCACACTGTAAACCGCTATTTTGTTGTGTGTATATATATATATATAATTGCATGTTGTCAGTACGTAGACATAGTTAACAGTATTAATAATGTAAGACAATTTTATTAATAATTGAGGTTTAGATAAAAATAAAATCATGGAGAATGTGATGTCAATAACTAAGAGAATTGTGACTTGAGTAGGAATATAGTTTCGGTTACAGACAGAAAAACACACAATCTCCATTATAATAAGATGTTAAAAGAAAATAATAGCATGAAAATATAAAGCTTTAAATAAATGTCAGTTTATCTAGGTACTACCAATTTGTTCGCTCATTTTCATTTAAAAAACGAATTAAAATTAATTAAATCAATTATTTATAGTCAAAGTTTTTCTAAGTCGAAAAGTAGTAACATAAGCATCAGTATATTAAAAAAAACAACAAAATTGAACATTACATATGTAATTTATTTTTAATACATTTTAAACAATTCAATTTTGTTTGCTAAAAAAATGGGTCTGACTTCCGATTTAGGTCGGAAAATTAAAACGGAAAGTTTTTTGGTGGTCCCCAATGACAGTTTAACTACAGTCTATGAATTAACATTTTGCGAATTGGGTTACGGTTTTAGGGGATTAAGGTTGTTTTTAATTACGTATTGCTTTAAAAAAATAAACAACAAAAAACCCAAATTTAATGTTGAAAAATATTTTTAAACTAAGTTTAATTGAAATTATACATTGCAATACTTAATTATTGAATCTATCATTGAGACAGTTGTTTGTGTTAGTATTGCAATGTATAATTTCAATTAAACTTAGTTTAAAAAAATATTTTTGAACATTAAATGTACAGTAATTTGGGCGGACCCGAACTTTTGGACCCCCCCCCCCTCGAAAATTTTTGTTTTTCATTTTTTTTCTTCTTTCAATGGATTATCATCGATTGCACACCAATCTATCAGACTGTAAAAAAATAATTCAAAAAACTAATACGGGGAACGGAGCACCCCTGAAAACTCGAAAAATAAATAACTTTAATTTTTTTTTTTTTTTAACAATCAGATAGATTGGTGTGTAACAGATAATAATCCGTTGAAAAAAAAAAAAAAAAAAAAAAAAAAAATGAAAAACGAAAATTTTAGAGGGGGGGGGCAAAAGTTCAGGTCCGCCGTAATTTGGGTTTTTTGTCGTTCATTTTTTTAAAGCAATATGTAATTAAAAACAACCTTAATCCTCTAAAACCGTAACCCAATTCGCAAAATGTTAATTCATAGACTGTAGTTAAACTGGTCATTGGGTACCACCAAAAATCTTTCCGTTTTAATTTTCCAACCTAATTCAGAAGTCAGCCCAATTTTAAAACATTTTAAAAAGGTTTCTTCCAAGAAACCAATAACATAAAAACATTAAATACACTATAAACAGAAAAATTACTAACTTGTTGATATTTATTTAAATGTAATATAATTTTTTTGATCCAAGCATGCAGTCCGCAAAACTTGTTTATTTTTTGTAAGGAAACAAGTTAAATAAATAAATGCCAGTTAATTGGCAACAACTTTAAATCCAGACAATATCAATTAATGCTGTCGTTTAATTTAAAAAAAAAAAAAACCGTAATAAATGAATTAATATTGTATTGAATTATGTTTTCCTTAGAATGTTTTGGACTTCATTTAATATTCCACTAACATCTTTCCAGTAGACTATAATAAAAATTTACGCCCCTCAATTCACAGTCTACCGTGTTTAAAAGCAGACAACAAATTTGTTAATAAAATTAACAAGATTTTTTCGACTTACCTTTCAATCAAAAAACTTCAAAAGTTTCGGGTTTTTCTCACCAAATTTTCTGTTTAAGATTTTCTCAGTCAATTTCGGCAAAATTTCGACATTGCTCATTCAATTTATAATAATAATAATAATGTTAAAGTAAAGACGAAAATAATAAAGCTTTAAATAAATGTCAGTTTATCGAGGAGAAAACATATCCGCTGCTAAAATAAATAGAACATGAAAAGGCGGTGTCTACCAAAACTTTGTTCCTCGAGTTTAAAATATCCGGTTCACAGTATTTCGTTTAGGTACTTATAAAAATTCGGCGGACCTGAATTTACGGAACACCCCCATCTAAAATTTTTTCTTTTAATTTTTTTCTTTCTTCTTTCAATGGATTATTATCGATTGCACACCAACCTATCAGACTGTAAAAAACAAAAATTCAAAAAGTTATTTATTTTTCGAGCTTTCAGGGGTGCTCATTTCCCCGTATAAGTTTATAGTAAATCAATCCACTTATCGGAACCGCTAAAAAATTTTTTTTATTTATTTATTCATTTATTTATTTATTTTTCCTTCAATGGATTATTATCGATTACACACCAATCTATCAGATTTTTTTTAAAAAATTCTTGAAAGTTCTTTATTTTTTGAGTTTTCAGGGGTGCTCATTTCCCCGTATAAGTTTATAGTAAATCGAACCCCCATATCGGAACCGCTCGAAAGGAAATTGGTGCAAAGGTGTCAAATTATTCATTTATTTTCCCATTAAACTAACCTTAAACCCCAACACCAACCCTAATCCCTAACCCTAACCCTAACCCCAAACCCTAACCCTACCCGCCCCTAGTTAAAATTAACAGTTTTATTACAAAATTTGTGGGTTCTGTTTTTTCACCTTAATTTTGACACCTTAGTGCAAATTCAGCCCAACTGTTAAGATAGAGCTGTTCCGATATGGGGGGTTCGATTTACTATAAACTTATACCAGGAAATGGGCACCCCTGAAAACTCGAAAAATAAAGAACTTTTTAGAATTTTTTTTTACAATCTGATAGATTGGTGTGTAATCGATAATAAACCATTGAAGAAAAAGAAAAGAAATTACAAAGAAAAACATTTTTTCAGCGGTTCCGATATGGGGGATCGATTTACGATAAACTTATACTTATATAGTGCCCCCCCCCCCGAAAACTCGAAAATTATTAACTTTAAAAAATTTTATTTTTACAATCGGATATATTGAAAAATAGTTAATTCAAAGATCAAATTATCCGATTGGGAAAAATTACATCGTTATCTTAAAAAATAAACAAACCTGCCCATATTACATGCGAAAGGGTAATTTTCAGACCGTAATATAGACAGAAAAGTTACAAATTATTTCCCTTTTACGATTAACCCGTAAAATTATGGAATGAAAACTTGAATATTTTTTCTAAGAGAAAAACTGATAAAATAATCTATTATACTTACTTTTTATTTTAATTATTGAAAAAAGTTAAATAAAATAATTTTTTTCACGCTAACACTGTCAGCCTAACAGGGACAAACTTCGGTTACTTAGAAGCGTTTCTTTGTAAAACAAATATGTCAGCAATGCTCTTCCGTACATTCTAAGGATCACACATTACTATTCAACAATAAAAATTACAAATTCTTTTAAAAATATTAATCGAGCTCGTATCGGACCAATGTTTAGTGCACCTGAATTATAAAATTCATATTTTTAAATATCCGTGAAAAATTCGATTTTTTGACGCAGGAAAAAAAAAAAATTAAATTTATTTCACGCAGAAAATAAAAATATTTAAGTACACAAAAGATTGAAAATCTCTTAAAAATTAATTTCTAAAAAAAAAATTTTTTTTTGTTGACAATTTAATAGAATATAGTACATACCAATTATAAAAGCAAAAAAAAGTTTTCAAATATTAATATTATGACATTTTTTGCACTTTTTATTTCCGATTTCATTAATTTTTCCTAAAAAAACTAGACCTCGTACATTCATCCAATTTCATTGATATAGTTATTCAGACTCTTATCTTTATAGAAAAAAAGAAAAAAAAATTTTCTGACGCCTCATTGTTTTTATCTCATAAAATAAAATAGGTGGGGGGAATAGACCTCGTAAAAAATATTTCCCCTAATATATTTTAGAAAAAAACTATTTCAGATGTATTTACATCCAATGGTAAACATTTATGGAAACTTTCGTGAAAATCGGACCATTAATTGATTTTTCATAGAATTTTTTAAAAATCCTCTTATCGTAACTTGTTTTTAGCTACGTTAAATTTCAGTTGATTTAACAGTGCAAAAATGAAAACATTGTTTTTCAATCATAATTTTCATTATTTCCGTAAGCTGATAAAAAATTTAAAAAATCATCAGGAGTTTTTTTAATGTTTTTTCTTTCGAATGGAAAAAAATTTTCAAGAAAATATTAATTTTTCTGCAAGTTTCATTGTGTTAAATGTAGGGGGGGGGTAAATTGCACAGGGTCAAATTGGTGGTACCTAAAGAACATAATTCTGAAAAAGAGTTCAAATTTCTTTAAATCTTTTATATCAATATAGATTTAAAGATATTTTGATATACTTATTTACTAGGCATACCCAATTTTGTCGGCTGCTAGGTTTTTAAAAACAAATTAAAATTAATTAAATCTATTATTTAAGGTCAAACTTTTGTCTAAAATGATAAGTAGTAACATAATGACCATCATTAAAAAATGAAAAATATCATTACATATGCAGTTTATTTTTAGTAGATTGAAAACGATTTGCTTTGGTCAATTTCGACGCGATCCGCCATTCTGTCTCTTTTTCAATGATTTTAGGCGCTTGTTTACAATTTTAACGTAACATTCGCGAATGCAAAAAAAGTTACCAAAAATCAGGTAATTATCCAATTTTAATGAAATTTTCAGTATTGATTTATCAATTAAATGAATTTTATAATGCATCAGTTATTTTATTTCAAAACTTTAATTTAGTATTTTTGCTATGAAAAATTAATATATAAAATTCATTTAAAATAAAAATATTTGGATTAAATGTTATATTTTTAGATTCTAGAAATAAATATCTATTTAATGCAAACTTTATTTTATTACATCAAAGTATACTTTTTGAAGAAAAACTCGATTGAAAATGTACCTCCCCCCTTTTTTAAGCAGAAAAAATATCGATGTATAATTTTTTCTTTTATAAGATAATAGCCAATTAAATAATTATCGAAATAAGTAAAAAAGAAATCTCCAAAAAATGAATTATCTATTATTTTTTTACATTTTATTTTTCGATTTTCGGTACTTATTTTCTCATAGAAAAGCCACTGTAATTCTTTTTTTTTTCAATTCATAACTTCGGTCTTTTATCTCTTTATTTATACTGTAATTAATACAACATAAGACCAACTTGAAAAAAGTTACGCCCCCAATATGAGGGGGGGGTCAAAATTAAGCGACCTGAAAAAAATGAGAAAGTTTTAAAATAAAATAAGTAATGCATTATAAAGATCATTCATTGATAAATAAACACTGAAAATTTCATTAAAATCCGATAATTCCCTGATTTTTTGTAAATTATTTTCCCTGAGGGGGGGGGGGAGCTAAAGTCATTTTGTCAAAAATGCAATTTAGTCTCATTTTGGGTATCACTAGGATATACCACTCTATAATAATTATTACAACATTTGATATGCTTACTTAAGAGCTATTGTTAAATGTAAGTAAGTTGACGGGGCGGTCTAAAGTCGGTATCAGCCAGTCAGCGAGGGAGTCTATCCCCTTTTCAATAGCGCTAGTCCAAGGAGATTGTTTTAGCATCTGAGGTGGAGCGCCACACCTACTATCAGCTCCTTACTTTACCGCACAGACCCCTGTGCTACTCATACGCTGAGTTGGCGAGGACCGGTATCGAACTAGGAACCTTGAGCTAACCCGGCCCATTAGTATAATAACTTTGATTTAACTCTCACTGCATTTTGTTGTTCTTCCCTTTTTTACATCTTTTTAGTGCGACATGATGATGATGATTATGTTCGATTGAAACGGATTAGCATTAGTCGTTCCGCTTGCTCACCCCCTCTCTATCTTTCCCCAATTATCTTTCTTACTTCATTCATACATTTTTTCTGTGTAGCATGTCCTTTTTCTTCCCTTTCTTTCTTCATAATAAAAACGGAATGGTCCATTATTTAGCTGAGGTGACGACATTCATAAGAAATAAGAATTCGGTGGATAAGCAACATAAGATAATCAGGATTTACAATTTTGCATTTCATGTTGGATGTTTTGGACGGTCTCATTTTTAGCCAGAGGTTGTTGCAAGATGACAACGGTCGTATATTTAAGGAACACAAGTATTAATGTATAGATTACAACACAGAATGCATTAGTGTTACTTTTTTTTATTTAAAAGAACGTAAAAAAATTTTAAAAATTGACGCCCTGTCGGCTGGGGCTGTTAAATACACCAACTGCACTTCCACAGAGGGGTAAACCCCCCTCCCAATGGGAGCACCTGTTGACAGTGGGAGGCGACTCATGATGCTTAAGGATATGTAATAAACAGGGTTAGTATGAAGCGTATGGTGATGAGGAAAAGAACAAACACAGATTTAAGTTTCAATAATTGTATTGGAAAAAGGAACATGAAAAGCGAGGAAAAGATAGAAATGAATTTAAAGGATAATTTTGGTGATAGTTGTGTCTTGAATAATAAAGTCAGTGAATGTCTGGAGTCGGATCTCACAGGCCTTTTTTATTTTTTGAGGGGAGCGTTTTCGATTGAACGAAAATGTGAGTTTATTTACAAAATTATTTTCTTTAATGTTTATGAATTCTAGTTTTCCAAACGGAAGTTCAATTTGGAGCCTATGCGTAAAAACGTGTTAATTTGGTCACTTCTTTTTTGGTTACCGTAGAGTTCACTTCCGTTTTGGCGTCAGCAACTTATGTTTTGTTTTGTTGGCGAGTGTGTGTATCTTTTTTATTGCGGTGTGTGCGCGAATTGAATTGTTAATTAGAGGAGATATCTATTATTGTTTATGTAACAGATAGAACCCTGGTGATTGAGCAGTTTATAACATACAATCCTCCACTTTGTCCCTTACTTAGGCTAGGTGGGTGGTCAGAGAGGCCCCCTCTGATCATTTGATTGGTCACATCCAGCCCTAGCACTTATATGATTGTCCCAACCCTATTGTCTTTATGGCAACACCCAACCCTTTTTATCATATATATGCTAGAAGGCAGTGTCTGGGGGTCATATTGACCTGGGTATGACGTTTAAATCTATCTGATAGTGAAGTTCCAGTTCTGGAGCTCAGGGAATGTAGAGTACACCTTCATCACCATTACTCCCAGGTCCACTCTGACCTGGAGTGTTAGTAGCTGTTACAGTACCATCTATGGATCAAAGAGAAAAAAAGGTGTTTGTAAAAAAAAATTAAGTATCCATTAAGAATGAATTTACTTCAAAACTCTAAATGACCCACCGAGGTTGATATGCCGTAAAAAAAAAACAAACAGACAAAAAAATTGAAGTATATTTTTGTTGGTGGAGCTGGAATGGATTAATGGCATTTCAATTTATTTCCATTGGGAAAATTGATTTGATATGAAAATTGAGTTACAAGCAGAATGAATTGAACTCGTAAGTCAAGGTTGCACTGTATTTGTATTTTCCTATAACAATAAAAAGATTTTTTTAAATTACAGATGTGGGAAAAAAATGCGCAACTTTAAAAAAATATATTATTAAACGTGAATAAAAATGGAAAATTATCTTTTTAATGATTTATTTTATGTTCTATATATCTTGGGCTATACGGGCTGTCGGAGAGGCCCCCTCCGATTAATCGGCTGGTCACATCAAGCCTTAGTATCTATATGATTTTCCCAACCCTATTGCCCTTATGGCAAGCCCCAATCTTTCTTATCATATGGGTGCTAGAAGGTGGTGACTGAGGGTCTACATGTCCTGGGAATGACGTTAAACTCTATCTGATTGTGAGGTTCCAGTTTTGGAGGTTTGGGGAATGTGGAGCACCCCTTCATCACCATTGCTCCCTGGTCCACTCTGATCCGGAGTGGTAGTACCTGTTAGGGTCCCATCTATGGGTTAAATAGAAAACATGAGTTTATAAACAAAATTGTATTATCCATTAAAAATGAAATTATTTCAAAACTTTGTTAGCATTAAACATTTTTTTTACCAATAGAAGTATTCGGCATAAAATAACCCAAGGGGTTGTCATGCCGTAAAACCCAACCAACCAAACTTTATGTTCTATGTTTTAGCTATGTGCAAAACACGCTCTTTTAATACGCATGAGGATCGTTAAAAATATTTTAAAACGTCAATAAAAAATTGAAAATTAATTTTTTAATGTTTTCTTTTATATAAAGAACAATTCCAAGTTTATGTGTTATAAAAAAGAAATTTCTCTTACATAAAACCTATATTTTTGCATTTTAAAGTAAATTCCCGTAAATTCTTAATCTTTATTGACACAGTTATCACATCTTGACGTGTGCACTATTTTTTTGTATGGACGATCATACGTATAATAATTTCTTTTCTGAAGCAAAAACAAATGACTAATTTAGCATTTCCTTGATGTCTCACGATTTAAGTTATATACCTCAATGACCCAGCGCTACAACAACAGCAACAAGAGCAACAACTACAAGAGTTTTCCTCTAAAACCAAAGCCGATATTATTTCCATTAAATCCATCCATTAATAAGAATGACGACAATTTGTAATTCAAACATTATTTTCAAAATTTTTTAGAATAAAAACCGAAATATGTTATGTCATTATTTCTAGCTAGATATTTTTTATACAATATTTTCTTTGATTAATAAATACGATTTTGATATCCGCTAAAGAAAAGTATTTATTTTACATTTCATAATTTTTTCAAAATCCCTGAAAAAAACCCAAAAAAACCAAGTAGACAATAGGAACTTTTAATATAAAATTCTTTAGAAAATAATCTAACAATTTAGAAAAAAAAAAAAGTAAAAAAGATACAAATTTGTTCTTATTTACAAGATTTAAGTTTCAATGTTTAAGATATCCTATTACCAAAACTGAATTAGTAGCGATTTAGTTTTTTTACATATGTTCCGTCATTAAATTATCTTTCCAAAAATGTAAAAATCATTTATATCCAAAAAGAAAAAGAAATTACAAAGATCTTTGTACGGGGGATCAATGCGTGAAACAAAAACTATCGAAAAAAATGATTAGCCTTTTCAATTTAGTAAAAATTTATTTACAATAAAAGTTTGTCATTTATTACTTCATATACCGAAAGTTTTATTAAAATTGGATAGTTAGTTTATTTTATATGATTTTTAGAAGAATTTCCTGTGATCACACTTTTTTAGAGCCAGCGATAATTTGCACATGCCTACAAAGAACAATTCCAAGCTTACGTGTTCTAAAAAGAAAAAAAAAAATCCGGATATCTGTTAAATATATTTCCCACCAAAATATAACGTTGTGCCCTATGGCACAAAATTTTCATTTTTACCACATTATCACCAACAGCAGTCAGCACTAGATGACAGTGTTTAGATGCAAAAAAGTCAACAATTTATATTTCAACAATTATTTTCAATATTCTTTAAATTAAATTAAAATGAATTAATTTAAATGAATGATTTTATTATTTAAAATGTATTAAAATTTAATTATATATGTAATATTGTTTTGGCTTTAAAAAATTTTTTTTTTACTGATGCTCATTATGTTACTACTTTTCTACTAAAACAAAAATTTGACTTTAAATAATCAACTTAATTAATTTTAATTTGCTTTTAATAAAAATCTGCATTTAATCTGTTTGAAGTTTCATTTTTAAATTTTGTTTATTGATATTAAAAATAGTCAATTCTGAGAAGTGGCTGGTATAAGTTGAAGGGTGGGGCCAATCCCCTTTTCGCTAGCACTAGACAAGGGAGATTGTTTTTGTTGAGTTAAAATGCTTTACCACTCAGATGATATTACCCAGCGTGTTACTAATATGATAAGCTGAACAAGTAATTGCATCCTGGTACGCAACGATCATGTTCCGGATTCTACTTTATTGAGAAAGAAACCAGACTTGTCAACGACTTTGACACAAACAGGATACAACACAAGGTCAATTTTTAAGTGGAACACAATTTGTTTGTATTAAAAGTTTTCATTCTCCAATAACAGTTGTCATTACAAAGGTTAAAGAACCCAGTCTTATTAACTAGTTACTAGGTATGGGTATTCTGGATCAAGGGAGGTAATAAAATCATTTTTTAAATTTTGTTAAAATGTTAAAACAAATACCAGAAATCAATGAATTGACCAATTTTAATGGATTTTTCAGCTCTTTATTCATTAAGGACTTAATTCCAAATTGGAAAAAATGAAATTCTTATTAATTCAGATTGTAGGGTTTTTTGAACAAAAAGAATTTCAACCTTTGGTTACTTGAATTTAAAAAAATGTCCGGACCATATGAGCTTTAGGCACCTTTTTTTGATCTCGATTCAGAAGGACATGTTTTTCATTTACACTGTCAATATCCGGTTGTTTGTTAGGGGTTAGGGTTAGGGGTTAGAGTTAGGGGTTAGAGTTAGGGGTTAGAGTTAGGGGTTAGTTTTATAATTTTTAAAAGACTTTAAAAATCGTCTGTTAACAAACAACCGGATATTGACGGTGTAAATGAAAAACATGTCCTTCTGAATCGAAATCAAAAAGGAGTGCCTAATGTTCATATGGTCCAAATGTCCAGTCTGTAAATTTTACATTTCTAGAAACATCAAATCCAGAAGACCACATTAAAAAATTTAAAAAAAAAAAATAATAATATTCAACATCCGAAAAAAGTATGTTGTACAAAATATTTTTACCATAAATCAAGATTTATTTATTATTTGAATTTTTAAATGAATTAGAATCAGAGATAAAACTTTTTTAGGTATAAATTCAAAGAAAAATTTAATAAAAACAATATAAAAATCATTTTTTGAGTTTTGAGAAAATAACTTTTAGATTTTCAAAAAAAATTTTTCAGGTATTAGATTTTTTATGTGGTTTTCAGGATATTTTTAGAAATTTAAAAATTAGGGACTGGAAATATTTTTATATTTAAAAGAGAAAAGATTGAAAGCAACCCCCTACAATTTGAATTGATAAAAAAACATTTTTGTTAAATTTTTCTTTAATAAAATAAACTATTCATCATAAGATTAAGTGGAAAAATCTTTATTAAAATCAGACAATTCACTGATGTTTGGTAATTGTTTTAAAATTTAAAATTTGGGAAATATGGGTTACCTTCCCCTGAATCGGGACTGGAAGGTTGTTGGGCAGAGACCCTAGAAATCCTTAGGACAGTAACAGCAGTGGATGAAGCCAGACGTGCCAAGAACAATACAGCTACTTGAACAGGGCAGATGTCCAACAAACAGGAACAGTAGTCGGAGAGATAACAGGTCTCTCCTAGCAGAACCCACCAGTGCTGACTACTAGAACAGATGCATGACACAGACAACGAAGAGCCTACAACAAAAGTCTACACCCTAAAAGAACTCAACAAAGTGCATTACTTGTTAGTATATATATATATTGTATGTGACTCAAGACCGCTAAAAGCTATTAAGTTTTAGCAAACACTTTACACCGAACATAATAAAATACCTCTTTTATTTGTTATAAAAAATCATTACGTCCCTTTCCCAGTTCTTTAAATACCTAATTCTATGTAAGACAAAATTCTTAAGAACACAAGGCAATGAAACAATTGAGATGGCAACAGCAATAAAGACAGATAAGACAAATTGGGGAAACAAAAATATATTGATGAAGGAAAGTAAACTCAAATGGTAACCATTGTAAGTATCACAGGTTTGGTTTGGTTGGTTGGGTTTTATGGTATGTCAACCCCTTGGGTTATTTTATCCAGAATACTTCTATTGGTAAAAAAATGTTTAATGCTAACAAAGTTTTGAAATAATTTCATTTTTAATGGATAATACAATTTTGTTTATAAACTCATGTTTTCTATTTAACCCATAGATGGGCATGGAAGAATTGTCACTTTAGCTTAGACTTACAAAATTCAGTTCATAGTGAGTTCAATTCTCATTTAGTACTCCATATTTCTGGCCTTGACAACACAATAATTTACATAGAGTATTTTTCTTTGATACTTACACCGCCCTGTCGGCTGGGGCATTAGAATGCACCAACTGCATCTCTGCAGAGGGGTAAGATTCCTTCAATGGAGCCACCTGTTTACTGTGGGTGGCGACCCGTGATGCTTAAGGATAGAACCTAGGTGGATGAGCAGTCCATGACTTGCAATACTCCACTTTGGCCCTATCTTGGGCTAGATGGGTGGTCGGAGAGGCCTCCTCCGATCAATCTGGTCATGTCAAAAGCCCAACCCTATATAACCCCTTTTACCCCCATGACGTGACTCTCCTGATGGTGAGGTTCCAGTTTTTGAGGTTTGGGGAATGTGGAGTGCTCCCTCCATGTTACCTGTTGTCCCTGGGAAACTGATTATCCTTGAATTTATTTTATTTAAACAGTAAACAGGTTAGGTTGAATCAATGAAAAAATTAAAAAAAAAAAAAAAAAATTTTTGCTTATCACAGAATTGAAAAAAACAATTAAAAGAAAAAAGCCAAAATTTGAAATAATAAATGATGACATAAAGTATTTATTTGGCATTATAAGGAATGAAATAACAAAATCGGGGTCACAAATGGTGGAATTTTTTTTTCAAAAATATATCCGTTTAGAGTCCATAAGAAGAACGACATTTGTAATTCAAACATTATTTTTATTTTAAAAAATAAAAAAAAACCAAAATATGTTATGTCATTATTTCTAGCTAGATATTTTTTATACAATATTTTCTTTGATTGATAAATACGATTTTGATATCCGCTAAAGAAAAGTATTTATTTTACATTTTATAAATTTTTAAAAAACCCTGAAAAACTTTTAAAAAAATAAACAAGTAGACAATAGGAACTTTTAATATAAAATTCTTTAGAAAATAATCTAACAATTTAGAAAAAACAAAAAAAGATACAAATTTGTTCTTATTTACAAGATTTAAGTTTCAATGTTTAAGATGCCCTATTACCAAAACTGAGTTAGTAGCGATTTAGTTTTTTTTACATATGTTCCGTCATTAAATTATCTTTCCAAAAATGTAAAAATCATTTATATCCCCAAAAAAAAAAAATTATAAAGATCTTTGTATGGGGGATCAATGCGTGAAACAAAAACTATCGAAAAAAATGATTAGCCTTTTCAATTTAGTAAGCACTTATTTACAATATAAGTTCGTCTTTTATTACTTCATATACCGAAAGTTTTATTAAAATTGTATAGTTAGTTCATCTTATATGATTTTTAGAAGAATTTCCTGTGATCACACTTTTTTAGAGCCAGCGATAATTTGCACACGCCTACAAAGAACAATTCTAAGCTTACGTGTTCTAAAAAAGAAAAAAAAAAATATCCGCATATCTGTTAAATATATTTCCCACCAAAATATGAGGTTGTGCCCTTTTCTATGGCAGGCCATGATTTTCATTTTTACCACATTATCACCAACAGTAGTCAGCACTAGATGACAGTGTTTAGATGCAAATATTTCAATGTAAAAGTTCCTGTAACAAAAAAGTCAACAATTTATATTTCAACAATTATTTTCAATATTCTTTAAATTAAATTAAAATGAATTAATTTAAATGAATGATTTTATTGTTTAAAATGTATTAAAATTTAATTATATATGTAATATCATTTTTTATTTATTTATTTTTTTACTGATGCTCATTATGTTACTACTTTTCCACTAAAACAAAAATTTGACCTTAAATAATCAACTTAATTAATTTTAATTTGCTTTTAATGAAAATCTGCATTTAATCTGTTTGAAGTTTCATTTTTTAAATTTTGTTTATTGATATTAAAAATAGTCAATTCTGAGAAGTGGCTGGTATAAGTTGAAGGGTGGGGCCAATCCCCTTTTCGCTAGCACTAGACAAGGGAGATTGTTTTTGTTGACTTAAAATGCTTTACCACTCAGATGATATTACCCAGCGTGTTACTAATATGATAAGCTGAACAAGTAATTGCATCCTGGTACGCAACGATCATGTTCCGGATTCTACTTTATTGAGAAAGAAACCAGACTTGTCAACGACTTTGACACAAACAGGATAAAACACAAGGTCAATTTTTAAGTGGAACACAATTTGTTTGTATTAAAAGTTTTCATTCTCCAATAACAGTTGTCATTACAAAGGTTAAAGAACCCAGTCTAGTTATTAGGTATGGGCATTCTGGATCAAGGGAGGTAATAAAATTATTTTTTTAATTTTGTTAAAATTTTAAAACAAATACCAGAAATCAATGAATTGACCAATTTTAATGGATTTTTCAGCTCTTTATTCATTAAGGACTTAATTCCAAATTGGAAAAAATAAAATTCTTATTAATTCAGATTATAGGGTTTTTTGAACAAAAAGAATTTCAACATTTGGTTACTTGAATTAAAAAAATGTTCGGACCATATGAGCTTTAGGCACCTTTTTTTGATCTCGATTCAGAAGGACATGTTTTTCATTTACACTGTCAATATCCGGTTGTTTGTTAGGGGTTAGGGTTATGGGGTTAGAGTTAGGGGTTAGTTTCATAATTTTAAAAAACTTTAAAAATCGTCTGTTAATAAACAACCGGATATTGACAATGTAAATGAAAAACATGTCCTTCTGAATCAAAATCAAAAAGGAGTGCCTAATGTTCATATGGTCCAAATGTCCAGTCTGTAAATTTTACATTTCTAGAAACATCAAATCCAGAAGACCACATTAAAAAATAAAAAAAATAAAAAATAATATTCAACATCCGAAAAAAGTATGTTGTACAAAATATTTTTACCATAAATCAAGATTTATTTATTATTTGAATTTTTAAATGAATAAGAATCAGAGATAAAACTTTTTTAGGTATAAATTCAAAGAAAAATTTCATAAAAACAATATAAAAATCATTTTTTGAGTTTTAAGAAAATAACTTTTAGATTTTCAAAAAATTTTTTTTCAGGTATTAGATTTTTTATGTGGTTTTCAGGATATTTTTAGAAATTTAAAAATTAGGGACTGGAAATATTTTTATATTTAAGTGAGCAAAGATTGAAAGCAACCCCCCTACAATTTGAATTGATAAAAAAAAAATTTGTCAAATTTTTCTTTAATAAAATAAACTATTCATCATAAGATTAAGTAGAAAAATCTTTATTAAAATCAGACAATTCACTGATGTTTGGTAATTGTTTTAAAATTTAAAATTTGGGAAATATGGGTTACCTTCCCCTGAATCGGGACTGGAAGGGTGTTGGGCAGAGACCCTAGAAATCCTTAGGACAGTAACAGCAGTGGATGAAGCCAGACGTGCCAAGAACAATACAGCTACTTGAACAGGGCAGATGTCCAACAAACAGGAACAGTAGTCGGAGAGATAACAGGTCTCTCCTAGCTGCCATTGTTTTAGGCAGATTAGTAGTAATTGTATATTTTTTGTCTTGTCATGGTTCAGGTCTGATTTATGCCTTTCCCCCTTCCATTTACCCCCTTACCCTGAATAAGGTACCCTGTAACCTGGTCATTCCCACTGGAAAAAAGTGTTCCCTTAAAAGAAATAGTTCTTGGGGTTTTAAAAAAAAACTAAATATATGTAAATGCATTTTATGTGATTGGTGAAGTGTTTGTTTTCCTTTGTGTGGCTGTAAATAAGTAAATCACTGCTGTTGTGCAGTGAAAGAAAAGGGTTTTAGTAAAAAATAAATGTTTGTAGGATCTTGGACTGTGAGTAGTAATTTTTGTAAACAGTCAGGTTAAGGGATTCCTGGCAAAAATCTTGCCTTTTCCCGTTTAGGTGACCACTTGAGCAGGTCACAAACCTTGAGGCTCTCTCACAGAGCAAATTTTGGTGGTATATTTTGGAACCGCATTCTTAGTATAAGAACTACTAAGATATTGGTCTCATTAAATGTCCAAGTCCCTACGTGCCAACAAAGATAGGCAAGTTCTCCATTCCCTTCTCTAAAACTGCATTTAATATTTACATGTTATTTTTTGTTGTAATTTGTAATTTCTCTAAATGAAAATTATCCTTTTTCCTTAGTTAAATTACTGTTTGTGCCTTTTGTGGCAAATGAGTTTAAATACCCCTAACCCCCTTCGTATGTTTAATTGGTAATTCATAGTTTTAGCTTTGAATGTTTTTTATAGTTGGATTTTCGGTAGAATTACGAGGTGTAAACTTTGCCTGGTAACTTTGTTTTTTTATCCTTTTGTGTAAAATTTGTCTATTTTATTGTTTTGCAAATTTATTGTATTTTGTGTGATTTTGTGTCTTACACGAATTCGTTTAATTCACAGTTTTCATGGCATGCGCTGTATGAAAAATAAAGAATATATTTGAATTACGGTGTGGTCTGTACGTCCTTTGAGTGCACGGTGCTGCACAACCTCTTTGAAAATTAAATTGGGAAGGCCAAACTGGTTGTTAGCATTACTGTGGGACTGGCATTCACACTGACTACTAGAACAGATGTATGACACAGACAACGAAGAGCCTACAATAAAAGTCTACACCCTAAAAGGACTCAACAAAGTGCAATACTTGTTAGTATATATATATTGTATGTGACTCAAGGCCGCTAAAAGCTATTAAGTTTTAGCAAACACTTTGTACCGAACATAATAAAATATTATTCCCTTTTAAACATAATATATTTGTCTTGTCTTCATTTCTTTCTCATTACAGAATTTATTTGTTATAAAAAATAATTTCCCAGTTCTTTAAATACCTAATACTATGTAAGACAAAATTCTTAAGAACACAAAGCAATGAAACAATTGAGATGGCAACAGCAATAAAGACAGATAAGACAAATTGGGGAAACAAAAATATATTGATGAAGGAAAGTAAACTCAAATGGTAACCATTGTAAGTATCAAAGGTTTGGTTTGGTTGGTTGGGTTTTATGGTATGTCAACCCCTTGGGTTATTTTATCCAGAATACTTCTATTGGTAAAAAAATGTTTAATGCTAACAAAGTTTTGAAATAATTTCATTTTTAATGGATAATACAATTTTGTTTATAAACTCATGTTTTCTATTTAACCCATAGATGGGACCCTAACAGATACTACCACTCCGGGTCAGAGTGGACCAGGGAGCAATGGTGATGAAGGGGTGCTCCACATTTTACGTTGATAATGTCAACGGAGACAGCCAAAAACGGACCAGACTTTTCAAGTCCAATCCTCTGTCTATTGAATTTCGTGCCCCTCTTTTGGGAACAGGAAATCAGCCTCGTTTCCCAAAAATCCACCTAATCACTGACCGACCTGAAGAATCCAAGAATTCTATGGGTGTTACCTGAGAAAGATAGAACCTTTATAAAAAAAATAAGTTTGTATCTTTCCCCAAATTAATGCCCTTTACAAAGAATTTCAAAAAAACCCTTGAACTACCTTCAACACATATTTCAAGTTAAAAAAATTCTCAAATAATTGGTTATTTGCTATAGATGAAATACTAAAGGCACAAGAGGAAAATTATATTATATATGGTATTTTGAGAGTTAGACATAATGTAATAATGAATTACTGTATATATTTATATTCTGTGATAAAAATTTCTTATTACCTTCCATATACCAACAAATGCCCTGAAGATGATCTAATTAATAGATCGAAACACTGCAGTGTCGGCCAATAAACTCACCACTTAACTCATTTAAATCTGTGTTTTTTCAATCTTTCTTAATATACTACATACCGTCGGATTCACTTCCTTTTCTTCACATATTTATATCTATATTCTAAAATGCTTAAAAAATAAAGAATGTTTTGGCCGATGTACCCTCTAGCCTTCTTCAGGTCTTTCTTCTTGGACTCGAGAACCCCCTCAAACTTTGGAACCTTCATGTCATAATCAGGAGCCTTTATGGAACTTTGAACCGAACCCTTTATTCCATCCACAGGGGTAGACTGTACTCATTCCATTAACCATGACTGGGTACAAGTGTCAAGCTATGTTAATTATTCTATGTTACTGTCACCCCTGACCAGGATTGAACCTGCATCCTAGAGATAACTGTCACTTAGAACTGTATACTCAATGCGTATATCCACTACGCCCTGTGTTCAAACTTTTTTCTTAGTGATATATAACACACATTGCAGGATTTTTAATGCCCTAATAACATGAGCTGTTTTGAGGCAAATCTAAATCAAATTTTCATAGAGAGTTTGGGGAATGTGGAGCACCCATTCATCACCATTGCTCCCTGGTCCACTCTGACTCAGAGTGGTAGTACCTGTTAGGGTCCCATCTATGGGTTAAATAGTAAAACATGTTTATAAACAAAACTGATTATCCATTAAGAATGAATTTATTTCAAAACCTTATCGGCATTAAATGACCCAACGAGGTTGATATGCCGGTAAACAAAACAACCAACCAACAGAATCTCCATTATAATAAGATTCTGCCTTCTCACTTGTGCCAAGGTATTGGGCAACAGTTTAACCAAGCGGTAGAGAAAAAAAACATAAAGCCATGAAATAAAATAATAAAAGACAAAATTTGAGACAATAAATGTAACATAAAAGTTATTTATTTGGCATAAATATACATTTAAGAAGAATGAATAACAAAAAAGGATAAGAGACTTTGATGTCTTTCCAACTAAACTCAGATAAAAAAAAAAGATTAAAAGAATATGGAATGTTTCTGGAGAGTATTGAAGATGTGTCTTGGTCGATTAATAAATCTGAAGGAACTGACAAGAATCAAAACCAATAATTTTTTATTTTATAATTTTATTTTTTATTTTATAATTTTTTTTATACGCATTGTAATTGCCTTCAAATCATTAATATATTATAACATACTTAACAATGCTTCAAGCAAATTACCAATTACTTTTATATATATATATATATATAAAGGTTTTATCTATCTAACTATCATAGTTCATATCTATATATCATTACTCTTGTTCCTTAATCTTCCAAGCATTATCATCTTGCAACCCCCTCTGGTTAAAAATGACACCATTCAAATCGTCCAAGATGAAATGCAAAATGTAAATCCTGATTATCTTCTGTCCCTTATTTCTTATGAGTGACGTTGCCTCAGCTATCGTAATGTAATGGCTAGCAAGTTAGTCTCGCAGATCTATTACTACTGAATAACTAAATCAATCCTTGCTAGATTCCATACGATATTGATCTTGCTATGAAAAAATCAAAAATTATGAACTTAAAATTGATTAACTTTCAGACTTTGGATTACTCGGGCAAAAATGCTTTGATTTGAATTGGCAGTTCCAAGGATATCAGAGATCATAATCGGATGGTCACAGATGGGGATGGTGGGAGAAGGAATGGTTTTGAAGGAGTGTTATGTATGTAGGTAGTAACTTTGACCTAGTTCGTAGTCCAGTTACTACTAGAAGATATGTGTGATGATAGCAGAACAGGTTTCAAATAAGAACGTCAAAGCAAATAGTCTCTATTCTAAATTCTCTAAATACTATTTACAAGAATATTTCTTGAGCATATCCATTATTTGAAATAAAGCAGCTCTGGAAATCCAAATTCACAATTTTCACAAGGCTAAGATTTTTTTCCAGTGTGTACTCGTTTGTGTCTTTTCAACTGTGAACTTTGTATAAATGCTGCTCCACACACTTCACAGGAGAATGGTTTTTCTCCAGTGTGTATTCGCATGTGTCTGTTCAAATGTGAACTCTGAGAAAATGTAGATCCACAAATTTCACAAGCATATGGTTTCTCGCCAGTGTGAATGTGTTTGTGCCTTTTCAAATGTGAGCTCCTTGCAAATACTGAATCACACTCATCACAAGAATATGGTTTTTCTCCAGTATGTGTTCGAACATGACACTTTAATTGTGTCATACGTGGAAAAGCAGATCCACACGTCTCACAAGTAAATGGCTTCTCTCCAGTGTGTGTTCGCATATGCATTTTTAAAGAAGAATGCTGTGAAAATGCAGATCCACACATTTCACAAGAATATGGCTTCTCTCCAGTGTGTGTTCGCATGTGTACAATAAAAGTCGACTTCGCTGAAAATGAAGAGCCACACACATCACAAGGAAATGGTTTCTCTCCCGTATGTGTCCGTTCATGTACAATCAAAGTTGATCTATCAGAAAAGGAAGATTCACACATCTCACAAGTGTATGGCTTCTCTCCTGTGTGTGTTCGCATGTGCATCTTTAAAGTAGAGTTCTGTGAAAATGCAGATCCACACACTTCGCAAGAATACGGTTTCTCTCCAGTGTGTGTTCGCATATGAATTTTCAAAGCAGAGTCACGAGTAAATGCCGACCCACAAACAAAACAAGAATATGGTTTCTCTGCTAGGTGTAGTTGCATATGCCTTTTTAAATTCGACTTGCTACAAAACAACGATTCACACACATCGCAGCAATATAGTGTCTTTTCAGTTTGTGATTTTATGGGTGTTACAGTTCCGGTCTCCATGTTTAGGTGTTTAGGTCTTTGTATTTTTGTAAATGTTTAACTTGATTTCCAATTGTCTGTCAAAGAAAAAAATAGGAAATAGAAATATAACAAATAATCACATTGGGAGAAACAGTTCAGCAGATACTCCACATGCTCCAGAGTTCTGGAGTATGTGTATAAGGTTTAAGATGAAGGGTAAGAATTGAGAGAGTGGGTTATCAAATGGGGAAGTATTGAAGTGAGTAAGTCTATTGTTGGTTTGAATAACAGCAGCTAAGTACAACTTAAGCAGTGTCCATGACAGTTGGTATATATAGAAATCAAGAATGACCCATTCATGAATTTGGGTGATTTGGGTCATTCCATTCCTTGAGCTCTGATTGGCTGCTTGGCTGCTTGATTTGAATGACATTGTGGAGTCTTATATATATCCTGTCATTCTGCAGTAGACTTTGCAACTATTCGGGTTTGTATTTAAGTTACAACCGTTTGTTGCTTTGTCTTCCCAGTTCAACGGTAATTGGAACTTTAATTATTCTTCAGGAAGGTAAAAAGGCAGTTGTGTTGTTCTTTCCTTTCTTCTTTTTAATATCTTAAAAAAAAATGAGTCATTGATATATAATTCTTCCCTTTACCCATGACTAACAGACAAACCAACAAACAGTGACTTGGATTTTTATATAGGATTTCCAAAATCCACATCCTTACTATACTACTACTTGATTCATCTCCTACTATTCCCCCCCCCCCACCCCCCATAATCGATTCATACCTCTCAAAACAACAATTCCCAAATCAGCAGCAGCTGACCACCATCCTTCTCCCACTCACAACCAAAGATACTCATCAGTAAGAGAACTGAATTCTCCAGCACAAAACTCATCATATCCTGAAGAACGTCACAAAAACCGTTTATGTGTTTTTATGTAGGTGTTTTTTTGGTGCGTTGAGGATGATACATCAATCCCATTCTTAGATGTAATAATCAAAGCCAAAAACAATACAATAACCACAACCCTATACACCAAACCCACCGATAACCATACATTCCTTAACTACAACAGTAACCTAAAAATCTAAAAAAAAATCGATAATATACAGCGCGTGTATACGGATAAGATGCATGTGCTCAGACCCCCAAGAATACACACACCACACAGCCAACCTAGTACAAAGATTCTTAAAAAGCGACTACCCCATAAAACTAATCAAAACAGCCATTAACAAAGCAGCATCCCTAAACAGACAAAAGCTCCACAAATAAAACAAAAACGATCGAATCCCTCTGATATTCCACCATGGCCAATAGATGTACTAACTCACAAAAACACTAACAGTTCAAAATCCAACAATCCGACCCCAAAATAAAATCTATCTTCCAAAAACCTCCCATCAATGCCGAACAACAACCACCCAGGTAATTTATGATGAAGACCGTCCTGGTCTTCTGCATCAAAACTTGCTAACGGTGAGTGGTGAAAAACCAACCCCAGCTACGATTGAAGTCCGTAGCCGAAGCAATAGATAGATATGAAAACGACTAGATAGATAGATAGTTTTTATTTTATTTTATTAAAATATAAAAGAATATCTAAATACCCAGATTTTCTTTTATTCATGTTTGTTTAATGTCTTGTTTTTAGTTTAAATAAACAAGAATATCTAAATATTTTTATTTTATTTTTTTTTTTTACTTGTAATTGATTGTTGGAAATAAATATATTAAAATAAAATGAAAATACGAAAAAAAATAAACGTTTTGGATTTTTTCATATGTAAGTGAATGTCGAAAAAAAAACCAAAAAAAAAACCAAAACGCCCCAAGTTGGTTGTTTACTTTCAAGGGACACTGCCTCGGCTATGGACATCAATCGTAGCTGGGTTGGTTTTTCAGCAATCACCGGTAGCGGTTTTTGAGGCAGGAGACTGGCACGCACTTCCTCATAAATTATCACCACCCAACTTACTCAGTATCCTCACCACATCAAAAAAACACCTACATAACAACACACAAAAAGGCAACCAAAGGTGCAACAAACCAAGATGCCAAGTATGCGCACACATAATCACTGATTCCTCAATCCTAATAACACACACCAACATAAAGATCCAACCCCCACAACTCACTTGTGACAGCGCAAACATTATCTACTATATCTACTACACGAAATGCAAAAACAGTGGATATGTAGGTGAAACACAAACACCCATCAGATTCAGATTAAACAACCATAAATCTACAATAAAACAAAAATATGAACAGAGTAGCATCACACAACACTTCAACAAACCACAACATAACCTTGAAAACCTGAAGTGCATTTTAATCGACCACAGTTTCCCATCCACACAAACACACTGGAATTAAATGGGTCACATGCTTATGCACACATACACACAGATTAAACACAAATTTAGGGTTTATCAACCCATATAAATATTTCTCTATCCCTAACACTATCAGCACAGTAAAAGGGCACAGAATTTGAACACACAATCTCCCACAATCACAAAAAACAACATCCACACGTAGAATGATGACAGCCATGAGACAGCAATAATCATGCCAACACAAAAATACCCAGAGACAAGCAGCTGAAAATAAACACATCAAATGAGTAGCAGCAAATGGTTTCAAGTAATTATTTCTACTAGCAAATATATGCACCCTCCGGGTGCAAGTATTTAAGTTTAAATTTAATAAAATATTATATTAAATTAGAAAGGCTAATGAAACTAAATAAGAATACAGATAAAAAGATTTGAAACAGAGGGAGTATAATAAAAAATGGAACAACTGAAACTTACTCTTCTATCACTCTAGTCTTTCGTTGTTATTTTTCTAATTTAAGTATTTAGTTAAAAGAGGAAGTAAAGAATAAAATGACAGTTATTTTATCTTGTTAATGGATTTCATTTAAGATTCATTGAAGAGATTTTTGCTTATATTCATTAAAATAAAACCAAACAGTTAGAAATCAATAATACTAAGCACATATTTATTAAATTCGATTTTTTAATATTAATATGCAAATTAGCCTTTCCGTTCACACTGTAAACCGCTATTTTGTTGTATATATAAATACAATTGCATGTTGTCAGTATGTAGACATAGTTAACAGTATTAATAATGTAAGACAATTTTATTAATAATTAAGGTTTAGGTAAAAATAAGATCATGGAGAATGTGATGTCAATAACTAAGAGAATCAATTGTAACTTGAGTAGGAATATAGTTTCAGTTACAGACAGAAAAACACAATCTCCATTATAATAAGATTTGATAATAGTCATTTGTTTGCACATAGTTATAAAAACAAAAGTCATCAGGGTGGCCTAAAGTTGATATCAGCCAGACAGCAAGGGAGCTTCCCCTTTTTACTAGCACTAGATCAAGGAAATTTTTTTGGCATCTGAGGTAGAGCGCCACACCTACCATCAACTCTTCATTTTATGGCAGAGATCCCTGTGCCACTCATATCCTGAGTTGGCAAGGGCTGGTATTGAACCTGGAACATTGTGGTTCCAAGTTGGATGCTCTATCGACTAAGCTAATCCAAGGTAAACAATTATACCTTCAAGTAACTTTTCTTAATACAAATTATTTACATTTATATGACATCAAGTACTCCTATCAAATACAAATCATTTTTAAACAGATCTATTTGACCCATGGCGTGGACTCTGCCATGCTGGAACCTCAAAATTTGAAAATTAAATGTAAAAAACTAAAAAAAACTAAAATTAAAAATTTAGGATTTTTTTTTTACTCTATTGTTTTGTATATGATTGTCTTTTAGAATATCAGTGAAAAAATATACATTGATATTTGTTCTGTCTAAAAGTGTGGAGGTCTAAATTTTCAATTGAGTTTTCTCCATAAAATATTAGATAACAATACTAAAGTAGGCTTGTTATTAAATAATATTTGTTTTTAGAATCTAAAAATATGAAATTTGAAACTTAAAATTAGGAGTTTCATATTTTAAATGAATTTTTTCTATTAATTCGGTATATAACTGGTTTCCTCAAAGTGTGTATGGATTACTCTAACAGTAATATTTATTCTAAAGAATTTTGATTTATTTCCATTAAATCAGTTTGATCAAAACGATTCAGTAATTTAAAATAAAGAATTCATTGGTTAATAAGTCAATACTGAAAATTCTATTAAAATCAGATAATTCCTTGATTTTTGGAATTTTTTGTTTATCAATCTAAGTTAGTAAATCATCACTTACGACCTCCCATAGATGCAGGATATTATGTTAAACTTCTTTCCTAATAAAAGGTAATGCAAACGTGTTTTTATGCACTTCATATTTGGAATAAAAAAAAAATTAGGTTTTCATAAATATCAACAAATTTTTCTGTATATTTAATATTTTTTGTTATTGATTTCTACGAAGAAACTGTTATAATTATTGAAATCTTAAATAACCTAAGTGTTTTCGTTTGTAAATTACTTCAAACAAAGTGCCATTTTTGGTAAAATATTTGGGATAATTTGATGTTAAGATTATATATGTAATATTATTTTGCTTTTTCGACTAAAACAAAAATTTGACCTTAAATAATCGATTTAATCAATTTTATTCCGTTTTTAAAATGAAAATAAGGCAACATTTTGGCAGATCCTAACATCTATTAATAATGGAGATTCGCTTCCGGTTTTTGTCTGTAACAAAAACTACGCCATGCGTTTGAGCATGCAATGTTTGACAGTCCTCATTGTTTTTTTAAACAAGTTTTATTAAATATATACCTGGTATTATCTATCTATATATAGTTCTGATTATTTTAATATATATTTAAAATTATCAGAACTAAGTTTCCATTTCAATTTTTTAATTTTTGACTCCTTTAATAAATTTGATGATTTTACTTTACTTATGATACAAACTCTCTGATAATAAATTTTCAACTCCAATCTCCTCAGGCAATATTTATTTTATGCCCAGAGGGCGTTTTATT
The DNA here is from genome assembly GCA_023376005.1 of Doryteuthis pealeii. NCBI lineage: Eukaryota > Metazoa > Mollusca > Cephalopoda > Myopsida > Loliginidae > Doryteuthis > Doryteuthis pealeii. Next base: position 108,663,829 of record CM042151.1, read on the forward strand.
TTGCTAGTAAATATAAGAAACTAAAAATTAACAATGCACTTATCAAATTGATATGCCGAGAATTAAAAAATTATTTACTTCATTTTCGTTAGGAAATAATTTTTAAATCTTCCAATTTTTCTTCTTCTTCGCAAAACTTTTACTTAAAATGTAGATTTTTTTCCTTCTAAAAATACGGATTGCTTGAAAACATGGATGACAATAATAATGGATAAAAATAAACTTTAATTCATTGAATGAACAAAAAACATTGTACTCTAAAAAATAAAAGAAAATAATAGATTATGAGAAAATAAGTACCGAAATAATTTATTTTTGGAGATTTCTTTATTACTCATTTCGATAATTATTTAATTGGCTATTATTTTATAAAAGAAAAAATTATACATCAATGTTTTTTCTGCTTAAAAAACATTTTCAATAGAGTTTTTCTTCAAAACTTATTACTTTTTGCACCTAAAATAAGGTTTGCATTAAGTAGATATTTATTTTTAGAATCTAAAAATATAACATTTTAAACTTAAAATCTGAATACTTTTATTTTAAATGAATTTTATATATTTATTTTTCATAGCAAAAATACTAAATTAAAGTTTTGAAATAAAATAACTGATGCATTATAAAATTCGTTAATTGTTAAATCAATATTGAAAATTTCATTAAAATTGGATAATTACCTGATTTTTGGTAATTTTTTTTTCCATCCCAAATGTTATTTTAAAATTGTAAACAAGCACCTAAAACCATTGAAAAAGAGGCTGAATGGCGGATCGTGTCGAAATTGACCAAAACAAATAGTTTTAAATCAATGAAAAATAAACTGTATATGTAATGATATTTTTCTTTTTTTTTTAATGATGGTTATTATGTTACTACTTATCGATTTAGACAAAGTTTGACCTTAAATAATAGATTTATAGGTACCACCAGACCGTTTAGGTAATCTTGAATAAAACGGAAATAGATATTTCCGAACTTTGTTTATCAAAAATCTCGTTAAAAAAAGATCGTACAGGGTTGTTACAAAGAAAAATAGTTAGTTCAAAGATCAAATTATCCGATTGGGAAAAATTACATCGTTATCTTAAAAAATAAACAAACCTATCCATATTACGTGCGAAAGGGTAATTTTCAGGCCGCGATTTAGAGAGAAAGAAATACATATTATTACCCTCTTACAGTTATGCATCTAAGTACGGATGGGTGTAACGGACAAACTTTTTTAGCCAAATTTTTTCTATTAAAATAAATAAAATCTTTAAAAACTTTAATATTACAATTTAAAATGAATAAAATCTTTAAAAACTTTAATATTACAATTTACTATGAATAAAAACTTGAAAAGCTTTAATCTTAAAATTTCGCAGTGAAATTGACGTTAAAAAAATGTCTTCGGTTTTAGTATTAATTCTTAAAATCAAAAATAAAATGAAAATTTGAATATTTTTTCTAAGAGAAAAACTGATAAAACAATCATTCAATATATTATTTTTATTCTAATTGGTCGTAAAAGTTAAATAAAATATTTTTTTACGCTCAGAAAAACAAACTTTAGTTACCGAGAAGCGTCTCGTCATATGTCAGTTTTGCTCTTCCGTACATTCTAAGAATCACACATTACTATTCAACAATAAAAATTACAAATTCTTTTAAAAATATTAATCGAGCACGGATCGGACCAACTTTTAGTTCACCTGAATTCTAAAATTCATGTTTTTAAATATCCGTGAAAATTTTGATTTTTTTCCACAGGAAAAAAAAAAAATTAATTTATTTCACGCAGAAAATAAAAATATTTAATCACACAAAAGATTGAAAATCTCGTAAAAATTAATTTCTTAAAAAAATTTTTTTTTTTTTTTGACAATTTAATAGAATATAGTACATACCAATTACATAAGAAAAAAAAGTTTTCAAATATTAATATTATGACATTTTTTTTGCACTTTTTATTTCTGATTTCATTATTTTTTCCTAAAAAAACTATAATTCGGTACGTTATACAATTTCATTTATATAGTTATTCAGACTCTTATCTTTATAGAAAAAAAGTACCAAATTTTTTTTCCACATCATTTTTTTTTATCTCATAAAATAAAATAGGGGGGTGATAGACATCGTAAAAAAATATTTCCCCTAATATATTTTAGAAAAAAACTATTTCAGATGTATTTACATCCAATGGTAAACATTTATGGAAATTTTCGTGAAAATCGGACCATTAATTGATTTTTCATAGAATTTTTTAAAAATCCTCTTATCGTAACTTGTTTTTAGCTACGTTAAATTTCAGTTGATTTAACAGTGCAAAAATGAAAACATTGTTTTTCAATCATAATTTTCATTATTTTCGTATGCTGATAAAAAATTTAAAAAATAATCAGGAGTTTATTTAATGTTTTTTCTTTCGAATGGAAAATAAATTTCAAGAAAATATAAATTTTTCCTGCAAGTTTCATTGTGTTAAATGTAGGGGGGTAAATTGCACAGGGTCAAATTGGTGGTACCTATAGATTTAATTATTTTTAATTCGCTTCTAAAATTCCTAGCAGATGACAAAAATGCCTATCCCTAGATAAAAAATAAACTTTAATTCATTGAATGAACAAAAAACCTTGTACTTTAAAAAATAAAATAAAATAATAGATTACGTATAAAAATTTCATTACATTTCACGGAAACACCCGAAACCTTTGATACGTTAGGGTCAGGCTACTTCGGGAGTTTCCGTGGTACAAATGCAGAATAGCGCGCATACGTATAAATAGCATTAAATTACGGAAACTCCCGAAGTAAACAAACCCTAATCCGTAACCCTAACGACTCAAAGGGTTCGTGTATTTCCGTGAAATGTAATACTTTTATACGTAATCTAATATTATCTCTTGCGCGCTATTCTGCATTTGTACCAAAAAAGAAATTGATAAGATTAGCGTTTAGAAATAGACAATAAATTTGTTAAATAGTTAATAATATTAACCATATTTTTCTACTTACCTTTTTAATCAGCGAATTTCAAAAGTTGAAGAAAGGCACAAGTTGAGTTAAATTGTTTCTTTTCTCTCTTAAACAAAATTTATTTTGTTTACGATGTTTCAGTCAATTTATAACGATCATAAAAGTTAGGATAAAAATCAAAATAATAACATAAAGAAAATAACAAATCATTAAATAAAAACATTAATTCATCGAAGAAATAAATATTTCCACTCATCTATTGGAAGAGGAAAGTCGGGCAAACGGTGTTTAATATAATTTAGTTCCTTCAGTTAAAATATCCAGTTTACTTAACGTGTACATCTTGTTTATGAGAAAAAAATCGAAAAAATAACCATTGTATTTTTTGGACCATATGACCTTAAGGCACCCATTTTTGATCTAGATTTAGAAAGGACATGTTTTTCATTTACACCGTCAATATCCGGTTGTTTTAACAGACGATTTTTAGATTTAATTTTTTTTAAAAAACTAACCCCTAACTCTAACTCCTTACAAACAACCGGATATTGACGGTGTAATTAAAAAAAAAAAATTACCTAAATCGAAAAGGGGTGCCTTAAGGTAATATGGTCTGTTTTTTGTATTTTTTTTTTCTTTGTGGCGAAAACCACCTACCCCGAAAAAGTTTATTAACTTAACGTCTATTATATCCGTGTTCAACTGAATAATTCAGAGTGAATTTTAGAACCTATAAAATAAATCTAATACTTTTTGGGGGCCATATGACCTTTAGGCACCCCTTTTGCGATCTCGATTCATAAGTACATTTATTCCATTTACACCGTCAAAAATCCGGTTAATTGTTAACAGACGATTTTTAGAGTTTTATTTTTAAATTATAAAACTAACCCCAAACCTCAACCCCTAACCCTAACCCCTAACAAACAACCGGATTTTGACGGTGTAAATGGAAAAAATGTCCGTATGAATCGAGATCGCAAAAGGGGTGCCTAAAGGTCATATGGTCCCTTGTTTTTACCAAGAATTATACACTTACTTATTATGTATGATTTTTTTACCTTACTCATATTGTGATATTTTTTTCTTCAGACAAATAAAAAAACATGTTTTGAGGAAAATGTATTTAAAAAGAAATCTCATCTTTTATTATTTTAAATAGCATTTTTTTAAAATCCAATAATCAGACAATTTGGGGAGAATTAAAAACAAAAAACAAAAAAAAACAGTGCTTTAGTAGATGTACAATAGGTACCTTCAATTTGCGCTGTAAAATTTACCCCATCCCCTATATTCAACACAATGAAACTTGGATAAAGGTTAATATTATCTTCAAACTTTTTTGTCCACTCAAAAGAAGAAACATAAAAAAAAAAAACCTCCTGATGATCTAAAAAGATTTTTTTCAGCTTACAGAAATAATGAAAATCATGAACAAAAACAATGTTTACATTTTCGGGACCAAGTAACCATTAAGCACCCCAACTAGGAGTCACCACTAAAGGAACAGCTTTTGCTTTTCACTGCACACTTCCAGTTGTGGTATGAGAGGCGCATGGAAAATAAATTTTATAAAATCAAAGTGCCATCATCAGGGGTGATGTGTTCCAGTTTTTTCTTTCAAAGTATATTAATGGATTCCACATCCATTAATATACTTTGAAAAAAAAAATGCACTCTATCTATTATTATTTTAAATACAAAATAAAATAATAATAATAGAAAACTACTAAATCTTTTAGTATACAGGGAATAACGACCTTCATCAGAGTAAATTCTTTGGTGTTTTAAATCAAAGCGGTTAAAATATGGAGAATTTCGGAAATGTTCGAAAAAAATAATTTTTTTGAAATTGTTTGAAGAAAATATTCCACAGCGAGAGAGAATAGTGATATTATTCCTTGTATACTAAAAGATTTTGTAGTTTTCTATCATTATTATTATTTTATTTTGTATTTAAAATAATAATAAATAGAATACATGTGTACATAGATAGACTCCTGGCCGAAACATGTGTCAGTAAAATAAAATCTATTTTATCCATTCAGCATTTTCTTTCCTTTGTTCATTTTTCCTTTCAATGTACCACCGGATTCACTTCCATTTTCAACTTACACACACACACACACACACACACACATACATATATATATATCCTCCAAAAATTGTCAGCTAAAAGCCATATCAAATAAACACAGTGTTTATTTATGTATTCTCATATATATATATATATATATATATATATATATAAAAAGCCATATCATAAACACATCGCTAATGTGTATTTACTTATCATACTGTCGTGTAGAAGAAGTCACTATAAGAGGAATAGAAACCTACTTCTAAACAAAACGAAAAATCTAAGAGAGTCCGTTTGGTGTAGGGGTTACGGTCTTCGCCTGTCAGCTTGACAGTCGGGTTTCGGGTTTTGAATCATGCACAAGGCGGTCTTTCTATCTATAGCTCTGCTGATGAGGCCTAATAGGCCGAAATGTACATACAGAGATTGATTTTTCTCGATTTGTTTAGCCTTACATTTGAATAGGTATGCCTGCCTAATTAATTAATTAATTATTAATTAATTAACTTTCAAAAATTAGGTACGACTTCAATTAAGCACATATTCTCCCAAAAATTGTCGGCTAAAAAAAGCCATATCATAAACACATCGCTAATGTGTATTTACTTATCATATATATATATATATATATATATATATATATATATATCTGTTTCGACCTTTTATTAAAATGGTCTTCATCAAGAGCGAAATGTTTGTGATGGAGAGACAGTGTGAGTAAACCGTTACAAACAGTGGTACAAAAACAGTGTACGGAGCCAGAATTTTAAAAAAATTTTGAAAATGCATATTCCGTTTAAAAAAAAATAAAATAAAATAAATTTTATTTTATTTTTTTTTTTTAAATCATATTTTTCTAAAATCATTTTTTTTTAAAATCATTTTTAAAAAAAAATCATATTTTTAAAAAAAATCATACTTTTTTAAAAAAATCATTCACTTTTTCATACTGTCTTTTGAAAAAACAAAAATACCTGGATATCTCCATCTTTCCAGAGATTAATGTGGTCTGCAGTGGCTGGAATCTTGAACTTTTTGATACTTCTTTATACATTTTTTATACATATTTACATCAAACTCTTTTGAGTTTTCTTTGTGGATTATAATGCTTCTGATTTTAAAAAAATAAAATAAAATAAAAATAAAATTTATTTTATTTTATTTTTTTAAACGGAAAATGCATTTTCAAAATTAAAAAAAAATTCCGGCTACGAACATGAACGTTTGTTTGTACCACTTTTGTTTGTAATGGTTTACTCACACTGTCTCTCCATCACACACATATATATATATATATATATATATATCTTCTTATTATTATAATGGAGATTTTGTGTTTTTCTGTCTGTAACCGAAACTATATCACTAGTCAAGTTACAATTCCCTTAGTTATTGACATCACATTCCCAATGATTTTATTTTCATTTAAACCTCAATAAAATTGTTTTATATTATTAATACTGTTGACCATATCTACATACTAACAACATGCAATTGTATTTATATATACAACAAAATTGCGGTTTACAGTGTTAATGGAAAAGCTAATTTGCATATTGATATTAAAAATGTGATATTAATAAATATGTGCTTAGTATTATTGATTTCTAACTGTTTGGTTTTATTTTAATGAATATAAGCAAAAATCTCTTCAATGAATTTTAAATGAAATCGATTAACAAGAAAAAATAACTGTCATTTTATTCTTTACTTCCTCTTTTAACTAAATACTTAAATTAGAAAAATAACAATGAAAGACGAGAGTGATGGAAGAGTAAGTTTCAGTTGTTCTATTTTTCGATTATACTCCCTGTTTCAAATCTTTTTATCTGCAGTCTTATTTAGTTTCATTAGCCTTTCTTATTTAATACAATATTTTATTACATTAAAACTTAAATACTTGCACCCGGAGGGTGCATATATTTGCTAGTATATATAATATAAAGATTTTTGAAGGCAATTTACAATGCAATATGTGTTGAAAATTATATTTATTTAACTTTTCATTTTTTTTTAATTCTAAATATTTTCGGAAAGTAAAATTCCATCCTCAGAGTTATTGAAAATACTAGGTGTTTTTTTATAGTACTTATCCCACGGCGATATTGTAATCATCTGTTGTTTTAAGAAGTTGAGGAACGCCATATATTTGAAATTTTTTTTCTTTTTCGGTTACTTCCGTGATGTTAAATCGGCTATTTCCATGATGTTAATTTGGCTCGGCTCGGCTGCTCCTGTGCTCGTGGAGATTGTTCGAAATTCTTTTAATTTTTACTATAAATTTAGCCTCACTCCGGCATAGTGAAATAAAGGTTTTTTTTTATTATAGTATCTTTGAAGCATTGTGTGTATGTGTAATATAAAGATTTTTGAAGGCAATTTACAATGCAATATGTGTTGAAAATTATATTTATTTAACTTTTCATTTTTTTTTAATTCTAAATATTTTCGGAAAGTACTTTCAATAACTCTGAATTTTACTGAATTAAAAAAAAAATGAAAAGATACTATAATAAAAAAACCTTTATATATATATATATATATATATATATATATATATATATATATATATGTTATAGAATACAATACATTTAAGATGCCACATATTAGCCACTTATCATCAAGACAATGCTCCTGTGAAACTTATATCATAGTTTTTAAGTATGTTTTACTGTAAATCTTTCTTGGTATGAAATACATATTGTGGGTTCTGTGTTCTCAAGTAAATGATAAAGGGTGGTGATGTTGGTGTGGTCTATGTGGAGGCAGGTCAGCACAACCCGTTCTCTTCTATTTTTGTTGTATTTTAAGATCCATTCTCCAAAGGTAGGTTTAATGTTTTGAAGTTTGTTATTAATGAGTGGATTCCAATGATTTTGACATTTTTTTAATGATAATTTTAGTCCAGTAATAAGTAGATTTTACATATATGGATAATTCCATGTCAAATCATCCAGGCCATGCAACCTTCAATTTTTCTAAAATTTTGTCCAGTCAACCCCCAAAATTTGAGCTTCCAATTCCAAAAATTGGCCAAGTTATGTCGATTTTAGTTCTCCAAAATTGGTGGGGGTTCATGAAAAATGGTGACTTTTAGTAATCTATTTTTGTCTGTAAAATGAGTTCTAGAAATTCGCAAATCCTAAAAATTGGTTTATAAAAACCTTTTGACCAAAACAATCCAAAAATGCTATGAACAATGTCTTAAAATAAACCAATTTTAAGTTATTAATGATTTCTGATTGTTTTCATAGCAAGATCAATAGATGGGAAAATCCCAATGTGGTACTGCATTTTATTGACAAAAATGTTTTTCTATTCTTACCAAAGAAATAGTTGGATTTTTGATCAGAACCAAAACTACAACATCAGTTAAGATTTTACACTTTTATGTTTTAATTTTTCTTTTTCCATTCAACCATTAAATGAGGTCTATATGGAAGCGCGTGATGTAATGGTTAAAGTCATGGGAAATGGACGCGTCACCCCGAGTTCAAATCCTGGACGTGGTAATTGCATTTCACTTAGCGCTAATACCCTTGGGAAAGGTATGAATCCTACTCTCCCTCCAGCTATGGGTAAATAGTAGGGCAGACTGGGCTCTTTAACCTTGGTTAGGTAACCAGTCTAGGAGAAGGAAAACTCTGAATTCAAACCTGTTAAACTCCACTTAAGAAATTGACCTTGTGTCGCATCCTGCTCGTGCGGAGGGGTTGGTATATATATATATATGGATCAAAATGTCAGTTTGTGACTATTTTACTTTTGTTCTTGATGATTTGACATGGAATTACACATATAATTTTATTTTCATTTAAGAGTTTCAATGCTGTAGAATTTGGTAATTAATAATACCTAATAATATTTGTTTTAATTGTATGATTTTTAAAACAGATCTATTCAACCCATAGGTTAGACTTGGGAAAGTAATACCATTCAGAATTGGAGTGGACCTGGGAGTAATGAAATTAAGAGGTACTCAACTCTCTAGATCTGCAGACTCACTATCAGGTGAAATTTAGTTTTATACCCAGAAAACCCTTTGTGTGTGTGTGTGTGTGAGGGGTCTTACCCCTCTGCAGGGAGGGGGTGTACAGTCAGTGTATTCTAACCCCTGCCAACAGGGCAATAGTTTAATGAAAGTGATTTTGGATGATATTAACTTGGTGATTCATTTATTAATGACATGTCAACTCGTCAAGGGTTATTTTATGCCAAGAAGTTAGGGAATTGCATTCATTGTATGTTCATTATTTGATTTTTTGTGTCGTTTTTTTCTTAAGAAGTTTGATGGTTAGTTTGATTTTACGGCATGTCAACCCTTGTTTGGTCATTTAATGCCATTTTGTTTTATTCATTCTTGATGGGAATTTTACATTTTTGTCAAACTCAATTGTTTTTAACACATTTTTTCAAACTCATTTTTTTGTCTATTGAACCCATAGATGGGACCCTAACAGGTACTACCACTCTGGAACTGGGAGTAATGGCAATCAAGGGCTACTCCACATTCCCCAGAGCTCTAGAATTGGAACTTCACCATCAGATAGAGTTTAACGTCACAACCAGGACATGAATAAGAAATCGACAGCTGGTGTTTGCTGATTAATCCAAAAAGTCTTTCTCCCATTATCTACACATAACTTCTTGGATTTTTTCCCCACTTTATTATGTTACACTTTATATTCAACCTTGAAAACATCGCTGGTTAATGTAATAAAATTCTGGCATCTTTGCTTGAAAGAAAAGTAACTTTTCATTAAAAAAATGTTAGGGGTTTTGCTGTTCATCTCATCAAATCAACGTTTCTGTCTATTTATAAAAAGGTTTTTAGAGATTTAAAAAAAAAAAACTATTTAAATAAAAAAAAAAACTCGTCAAGGGGAATAACTCAAGTTTTGAGTTATTTCCCTTTGACTGTTAAAAAACTACTTAGATCTTTCCCTTAAGATGTATTTTGGTTTTGTTGGGTCAACTCTTTTTGGGTCATTTTATGCCGAAGACCTTTTTGTTTTATTCATTCTTATTGGGTACTCAATTTTTTAAAAATTCATTTTTTCTATTTAACCCATAGATGAGACCCAAATTCTGTTCCGGAGTGGACCTAGGAATAACGGTGATGAAGGGATACTTCATATTCATCTAGCTTCCAGAATTGGATCCCTCACCATCAGATAGAGTTTAACGTCATAAGCAGGACATGAAGCACCTTCTAGCACATATATAATAAAAAGAGTTTGGGCTTGCCATAAGAGCAATAGGGTTAGGACAATTATATAGGTGCTAGGGCTTGATATCCAGTAATTATTTTATATTTTGATATAATATGAAGCTGAACTGTTATTTTAAAATGTCCTTAAATCTCTCCATTGAGATGAATTTTCAGTTTAGAAAAAAAGAAGAAAAAGTTGCACAGAGCTGAGGGTCTGGTGATTGTGGAGGTTGGTGCACTTACATGATCCTGTGTTTCGCCAAAAACTGTTTAACAAAAAGTAATGAGATTTATATAACAGGAATGGTAGTTGCAGTTACAAACTCCTGATGGTTGCAGTTATCTATCAAAAAGAGTACTCGACATGTCAAACTAAAACATTTTTTTGGGGGTTTTTTTAAGTATAAAGTATAAAACCTATGATATACATTGTTTTTTTTTAAATTATCATTTTACATTTGCGACACGTCTTTCAAATTTTATGATATCTTTTTCAGACGTTAATTAACCATATTCAGAGAATATGGTTAATTAACGGAATTGTGGAATTCTTTAAATTATAGGTTTTATATATGTATGTATGTATTTATGTATGTATCTCATCTATTTTTTGAAGCAGCCAGGTTAGACTATGCAAAACTGAAGAGAGCATACAGAAAATAGGAAACTCTGCCAGCCAATTTTGAAGATGTGTTGATCTGTGAGGTGTGTGACCAGACCCTGTTGTTAAAGGCAGACCTGATTAATCACCTGAAACCACATGAGAGTAATTCAACTACAATTGTTGTCTCTCCCATTCCACACTCTCCCATTCCAACATGAAAACTTTCCATACTTCTGCTGCACTAAGTGAGACTGGTGGTCTCAGGTGTTTCATGAGAGTTCACAGTGAGTTGTATACTGAGCATGTGATCTCAATCAATGCTGATCATCATGAGCACCAAATCTGTAAGATATGCAAATCACTAGCAGGACTGAAAAGCCTTCAAGCTCACAGACGATCAATGAATGAAGGGGTGGCATTGATCTGACAAACCATTTCAATCAACATGTAATGGTTAGAAACCCCGCCTGTCAGCCTGGCAGTCAGGGTTCGAATCACACACAGAACAGTCTCTGTCTATAACTCTGCTGATGAGGCATAATATGCTAAAATGTACATACAGAGATCGACTTTTTCTTGATTTGCTTATGCCTTACATTTGAACAGATATGCTCGCCTAATCTATTAATTATCGACTAATTAAATTTCAAAAATTAGTATGACTTCAATTAAGCACTTATTCTCCCAAATTGTCGGCTATCGCCATCTCAAACAGAATATACGCCTGTTTGTTTACTTTCATACCTGTATATGTATGTAGGTATGTAAAGAGAGCAGGTACTTGTTTTAGCTTTCTAGTCAAAGCCTTAAGATCCTTGGCTTTATAACCGCCCTGTCGTCTGGGGCGTTAGAATGAACCAACTGCACCTCTGCAGAGGGGTAAGACTCCCCCAACGGGGCCACCTGTTGGCCATGGGTGGCAACTCGTGATGCTTAAGGATAGAACCCAGGTGGATGAGCAGTTCATGACATGCAATACTCCACTTTGGCCCTATCTTGGACTAGACGAGCGGTCAGAGAGGCCCCCTTCAATCAATCAGCTGATCACATCAAGCCCTAGCACCTATATGATTTTCCAAACCCTATTGCTCTTATGGCAAGCCCCAACCCCTTTTTATCATATGGGTGCTAGAAAGTGGTGACTGCGGGTCTACATGTCCTGGGAATGATGTTAAACTCTATCTGATGGTGAGGTTCCAGTTTTGGAGGTTTGGGGGATGTGGAGCACCCTTCATCACCATTGCTCCCTGGTCCACTCGGAGTGGTAGTACCTGTTAGGGTCCATCTATGGGTTAAATAGAAAAATATATTTATAGAAAAATTGTATTATCCATTAAGAATTGATTTATTTCAAAACTTTATCAGCATTAAATGGCCCGCTGAGGTTGATATACTGTAAAACCAAACCAAACCAAACCAAACCAAACCAAACTTGGCTTTATAAAAAGTAAAAACTGTGGTATTTTTAAAAATTCAAGTTTACTCCTCGAGATTATGGAAACACATTCAGCATCAGTTGATATTTATCTGTTTTTTCTTTTGTGTTGTTATTTTGTAACAGATTTTTTGTTTTGGTATTATCTGCGTTATTCGGACTATTGTCCCCATCTTCATTGTTATTTGTACAATGTTTTGGCCAATATACCCTCCGGCCTTCTTCAGGTATTTCTTGTCGGACTTGGGAACCTTCTTGGACTCAGGAACCTTCTCAGACTCGGGAACCTTCTTTTCAAACTCGGGAACTTTCTTGTCGTAATCGGGAGCCATCACGGAACTTTGAACCTAACCCTTTATTTAGTCCACGGGGTATCCTCTTCTCATTCCACTAACCATAGCTGGGGTAGGAGTTGTGTTAATTATTTTTCTGCCCTCACTCGGGAATTCCCAGAGATAACTGTCACTTAGAACTGTCTTAACCTAACTACCTTATCCACTAGGCCATGTGTCCAATTGGAAAATTGAGTGTGAATTTTTGGGAACTTATAAACCTAATGTCTTGATTTGGCTAGAATATCTACCTATTTACTTATGTATGATTTTTTTACCTAGACTCATATTGTGTTTTTCTTTTTTTTTTTCTCAATCTGATCTAGCCTTCTTAATTAAGAAGGCCGGAGGGCATATCGGCTGAAACGTTGTACAAATTACAATGAAGGTGGGACAATAATTGAATAACGCAGATAATACTAATCTTCAAGCCTCATCTCAAACATTCAGAGAAATAGTATTTTTTGTTTTGTTAGTATTTTTGCACATGATCTTAGATATGAAGTAAATCAAAGAGAAAAGTCACTCTGCAGCATATTTGTAGTATTGTCATCTTAACATACGACATTATATCCGTGGAATATATGTCTTAATTTTAATCTATACCTGGTATACACTGGATATAATCTGGCACATTCTATGATAAATTAGTTTCAGTAGGCCCCAGATACCCATGACCCCAAGGCCAATGACCTACTAAGCCTATTTGTAAACCTGTCCCGGTATACTGGGGCTTTGTCTCCAAGTCTGTGACAACTTCTCTAGTCTGCTGCTAAACGGTATTTAATATAAAAATATATGAGGCCTAAAATTGGGGATGGTAGGCTGGTCTTCACTCTCTTATTTTTAACTTAACTAGTTCCATTCACTGAACCAAAACCTGATATATTATTCCTTTCATCATAATGTTGCATTTTTTCTAAGAAATCATTCACACTACAGTCACCAAAACACACCAGTCACTCTATGAGTATCTTAACTATTCCTTTATGAACATATATTGTGAAGAAGGGAGAAGATTATTGAAATTCTATTTACAAAAAGAACCCCTCACTGATATATGAATGAAAAGAAAAAATAAAAGAGTATTTGCAATTAAAATGATTATTAATATGGGCCCTCCTTGAATAAATCTTGTAGTCAACATATTTCTTATTCTATGGCTTGGTCTGTCTTCTGGCTGTCTTCTTAACTTGTGTCTTCTTCTTAAGATGTTGGTTGAGATGTCCTGCATTGTTGGTTTCTCCTTATCTAACAACTCAAGACATTTCTTTAGTGAATTTTCATATTTTTTATTTCTCTTTCTTGGACCCGGATATCAACCACACCTGTGTGAGAGTCCAGATAACCACATCTTCATCATGGCTAACCAGAAACGGACTAGATCTATCTCTTTCACACTTTCCTCGTAAACAGGAAGCGAGGTCACAAAAGTGTTAAGAGCCATCAATCAAAATCTCTATTGTTAACAATTATTATAAATTCTCTACACTAACTGTGCATAATTGATAGTACACACATTAATTATGCAGAATATTCTCTCAACAAGAATATTATCTATATTTAGTGTGTACCTGCATCTTTTAAATGTTAATGAATTGTTAATGCAGAGCCACGCTCGTTACAAGAAAATGTTTTTTCTTCAGTGTGCGTTTCTATGTGAGATGTTAATTGCGAAATTTGTGTAAAATCTGCTCCACACACTTCACAATAATATAGTTTCTCTCCAGTATGCTTTTGAATGTGTCTTTTCAAATGTGAGCTCCTTGCAAATGAAGAACCACACTCTTTACAAGAATATGGTTTCTCTCCCGTGTGTGTTCGCATGTGACATTTTAGATATGCTGTCCGTGCAAAAGCAGAACCACACAGCTCACAAGAATATGGTTTCTCTCCAGTGTGTATTTGCATGTGTATTTTTAAAGAAAAGTCTTGGGAAAACGTAGATCCACACATTTCACATGAATATGGTTTTTCTCCTGTGTGTGTTCGCATGTGACGTTTTAGGCCTGATATTCGGGCAAAAGCAGATCCGCACTTCTCACAGGAATATGGTTTTTCTCCAGTGTGTCTTTGCAAATGCATTTTCAAAGAAGAGTACTGTGAAAAGGCAGTCATACACACCTCACAAGTATATGGTTTCTCTCCAGTATGTATTCGCATATGATTTTTCAAGTGTGAACTTTGAGAAAATGCAAAGCCACATATTTCACAAGAATATGGTTTCTCTCCAGTGTGTATTCGTATATGGTTCTTCAAGTGTGAACTGTGCAAAAATGCTGAACCGCATATTTCACAGAAGTATTTATCTCCAGTGTGTTTCCGCATGTGGATGTTCAAATACGATTTTTGGGAAAAGGACGATCCACATACTTCACAAGAATATGGTTTCTCTCCTGTGTGTCTTCGCATATGATCAATTAAAGTTGCATTCCGTGAAAATGCAGCACCACACATACCGCAAGAAAAAGGTTTCTCCCCGGTGTGTGTTCGCATGTGTGTTTTGAGCTGGGAACTTTGGGAAAATTTAAATTTGCATATTTCACAGGTGTACGGCTTTTCCCCTGTGTGCATTCGTATGTGCTTTTGTAGGCTGACATTCTGTGAAAATGCACACCCGCACATATCGCAGGAATATGGTTTCTCTCCAGTGTGCACTCGTGTATGGGTCTTTAGATGCGAACTCTGCAGGAACGTAGAATTGCACACTTCACAAGTATAGGGTTTCTCTCCAGTGTGCGTTCGCATATGGATTTTCAAATATGCATGCCGTGAAAATGTAGATCCACATATTTCACAAGAACAGGATTTTTCTCCATTCTGTGCTTCCATATTTTAATCCAACAACAGTTTGATATTCTTCCCAAAAGTATTGTCTTTCTGTTTGGTGGGGAAGATAAGAATTTTAAGTTTCATTTATTGAAGACTAGAAGTGCCTACCCAGCATCATCTGGGTAGAGTGTGGCTGGCAAAAAATATGGTGTAATGGTTAGCAAGTTAGTCTCACAGATCCATTATCATGTATATTTTAATTTTTAGATATCTTCATTGATATAAATCAAATCTTCATCATTTTTGCACAAAAAGCAAGAATCAGTTATATTCAATGTGTATATATATATTTACTTTGTTGTTGTTGTATTTTCATAGTTTCATCCAGACATACATACATATCAACTGTCCTTTATATATGTATAGATAGATATATCCACAAATGTTTTTAACAATTTTACACAAAAATATTCTATTTTTGAATGATGGATGGTCTGCTATAAAAAGATGATACTTTAATCTATTTTCACAATTTGTGTATCCTCCAGTTTAATCCTCCAGTTTAATTTCCACTGGGCTGGAGCACCTGTCAAAGAAACAAGAAAACAATAAGTGAACAAGAAATAAAATTTTATTTACTTTATACATCAATATGTCAGTACAAAAATATGGAAAAACTCAGAGGATGTATTTATTTATGAATTGTTTTGTTTATGTTTGAACATTTTTTAAAATTTTATTTTTATTGTTGTTGGCTGTCAACTTGTGCCCGAGCAAGACCGTTTCCTGTTCTTTTGTTTTTCATAGTTGAGTGCCAGTAGCATTTGACACTGTATCTTTGTGTTTTCTCAGATGACTCACTAGGCCAGCCCTGGAGAAACATACTCTTCCACATAAACTACATGTTGGAACTTGTCCACTTTGAATGTTGCTGGGCTGGAAATTACCCTTTCTAATACCCTGCTTCAATATATTAAACCATTTTCAGGGCAATATAGTGGAGAGTTGGTATGAAGCTCCAGTGTAAAAAAATAATTAAAGTTGGTGCAGTGGCTTATTGTTGATATCAGCCAGACAGCAAAGGAGAGATAGTGCTAGACCAGGGTTATTGTGTTTGACTGGCTCTTAAGGCTGGATAAATGGAATTCTCAAATTGTAGCGAAATTGAAAGGCAGAACTGTAGACGAGCAGATTCCCAACCCCCACAAACAAAGCGCGTCCGGATATGTTTGGCCTGTGCGAGGGGGAGGAGTGTGGCGAGTGGCCACAGATATTTGAACTCGTTACCTCCTCGTCGCTGAAATGCTGTTGGCAGTAACCCAGATGTAAACAGTATTGATGCATAAAAAAATGCTGGTGAATATTGAAGTTCTAAACGGGCAATGCCAGACCAGAGTAAGAAGCCCGGATGTGCATATTAACTGTGTATTTAAGAGCCTGTCCTCCCAAATAGAGGGAGAACGATAGTAGGAGTTTTGCAGTTAAGAAGAGAGTAGTACTTACCCCCACCCCCAGCGTTTACTTTCATTCTCGTTAGATGAATCTATTTAAAAAATAAGTCAATCTAGCAAAAAAATAAGCATAACAGTTATGGTTGTGGGGAATGGAATTGGTGACCCAAAATGAATATTTTTGCAGGATTAAAACAATTTTTACATAAAACCAATTCCAAAGAATATACAGCCCTGTCAAAGAGGCCTCTTCTGATCAATCGGTTGGTTACATCAAGCCCTAGCATCTATATGATTGTCCCAACCCTATTGCCCTTATGGCAAAACAGCTACAGGATTATACATGTATCTGTATGCAGCCCCTTTATACTCTATGTCTTCATGGAGGTTTGGCTCACCAGCTACTGGCATTCCCGTTCATAAGTATACGCATCTGTTCTGTCCATTTTCTGCATGTCCGAAAGTGTAAGGCTTTCTTCGCAGTAAGTGACAACCTTTATTCTTCATTTAATAGCCTCAGACTCTTTTATTTAGGATATTTATCTATCCTGTTTTGTATTCTTTCTGTTGGATTTTGTTTCAACAATAAAGTTTGTTTGTTATAACTCTTTGTCAGAATTAGTTCAATGTATATGTTCTGTGTTGGGTTACTCTTGGGTGTTAGCTGTTGAGTTAACACTTTGCTAATTCTTATAACATTAACAAGAATAAACCTTCATTTGAAGCAACATCGCAGTTGCTGTTTTGAATGTAAAAGTTTGTCAAGAAAAATTTTTAGTTCTTAAAAATCGAATTTTTATTTTCAAAAGTTGAATTCATAATTCTCAGATTTCATAAAACAGCAATAAAATCTACTAACCTGTTGAAGGTGAGTTCAATCCCCGATTCAGGCAGTGGAAAGAATGAATTAATACAATATTCTCTCAGCAATAAGAACAATCAACCTCTGTGGATTGAATAATGGACTTGATTTAAAATTCTCACATCACACAACTGAAAAAGATAAAAAACATGATGATAACAACCAAACAAACAAAAAAATTTGTCTTAATTTTTGAGTTGAGACTTGATAATTTGTATTATTTGGATTTTTGGACTGTTATCCTCATCTTTATTGTTATAATATATACAAAGATTTAAAGGATATGAAAACAACACAATATGCCGTTTAAGTGAAAATATTTTATATCATATTCATAGTTAATATTGAACAATATTTCGATCTATAAAAATCATCTTCAGAGATTGTTTTACTCCGGACTTAACAAGAGTGGAGACGAAAAATAAGGCACATATTATTTTTTGTCTCCGCTCTTGTTAAGTCCGGGGTAAAACAAGCTCTGAAGATGATTTTGTTTTCATATCCTTTTATCTATACTCATATAATGATTTGGCTGGTGTGCCCTCTGGCAGGGTTAGGGTATTTCTTTACAAACTCAGGAATCTTCTTGCTGAACTCAGAGTTTTCAACCGAACCATTTAATCAATCTACCAGGATCATGGTTAATGGAATGAAAACAGTTTACCCCTGGTGGATTGAATAAAGAGTTTGGTTCAAAGTTCTTTGAAGGCTACCAATTGTGACAAGAAGGTTCACCGCTGGTGTCTGAGTTGTCGGTTCTTCAAATTCGACTTATATAGATTGTCGTGATCTGAAATCGAAACAACACAAGCCTTTTTTATTTTTTGCGGGAGAGTTTTCAATTGGACGAAAATGTGAGTTTATAATATTATTTTCTATTGTTTAGGAATTCTTTTCCAGCCGGAAGTTCAGCTGGGGCCTATGCGTAGAACCGTTTTATTTTGGTCACTTCATTTTAGGCTACCATTGAGTTAACTTCCATTTGGCGTCAGCAACTTATGTTTTGTTTTGTTGGCGAGTGTATGTATCTTTTTATTGCGGTGTGTGTGTGAATAGAAATGTTGAATTTAGTGATATCTATATTTGGGTATATAACAAGAAGAAACACCTGAAGAAGGTTGGAAGACACATCTGCCGAAATCTGTATATAACAATAAAGATGAGGGCAACAGTCTGAAAAATCCAAATAAAGCAAAAAAAAAAATATTTAAATAAAACATAGTATAATATAAATCTATTTGATCTATAGTTGGGTCTCTAACAGTCACTACCACTCCAGGTCAGAGTGGACCTGGGATTAATAATAATGAAAAGATCTCTAGAACTGGATCCTTACTGACAAATGTAGTTTAGTATCATACCCAGGACTCCTCTTTTTGGGAAAGTCTTAACTGTCTGCAAGGAATAGAGTCAGCATACTCTAAGCCCCACTGATAGAACTATCAAAATTAATTTCAAACTAACACTACAAATGGGTGTTTTTAAATAAATACAATTTTTTTTTTTCATTTTAGTCTTCCATATTTCTAACATTTTAAATTATATTTGCAAAAACCTTGTAGGAATTAAAAATATGAAAAACCGATAAATATTTATAATACAATTTGTCTGAAATTTTGAGATGAGGCTTGATAATATGCATTATTATTTTTTGGTTGTTTGTTTGGTACGATTTAATGGCAGGTTAACCTTTGTTGGGTCATTTTTTGCCGAAGAAGTTTTGTTTTATTCATTCTTGACATGTACTCAATTTTTTAATTTTTAAACCCAATTTTTTAAACACATTTTTTAAAACTCATTTTTTCTATTTAACCCATAGATGGAACCCTAACAGGTACTACCACTCCAGGACAGAGTGGACCTGGGAGTAATGGTGATGAAAGGTACTCCACATTCCTTCGAGCTCCAGAACTGGAACTTCACCATCATACCCAGGACCTTAAGCCCTCAGCCACCATCTTCTAGCATGTATATGATAAAAATGGTTGGGGTTACTATAAGGGCAATAGGGTTGGGACAATCATATAGGTGCTAGGGCTTGATGTAACCAGCCAATTGATCAGAGGGGCCTCTCCGACCGCCTGTCTAATCTAAGTAAGGGTGAAAGTAGAGTGTTGCCTGTCATGGTGAATTTTTGAGATGAAGCTTCAGAATATGTATTTTCATTTTTCTGACAGTTATCCTCATCTTTATTGTGAAATACACATACACAATGTTTTGGCTAATGATTTCCCAAGTTGAACTATTACTAAACACGGAAAAACAAAATCTTAACACTTAACAGAATGAGAATAATCTACCCCAATGAATTACAAGAAATGCCTGAAGAAGGCCAGAGTGTACATGGGCTGAAACATTGTATATGTGTATTTCACAATAAAGATGAGGACATCAGTCCAAAAAATAAAAACGATAGATATTCATGATACAATTTTTAAAGGTTTTAATGAATTTAACTGATTTTTAAAAAATATCAAATTAAGATATTCAATTGAAGCGGCTGGAAGTGAATGCTAGAATTTCAAATAAAACTCCATGTTATGTGTGTTCTTTTCATATTCACATTTTGTAAAAATAATGATTCAGAAATAAATTATAAGATTTTTAAAATCACCCTATATATTTTCTAAATGATTTTATTCAAAATATTCCAATTTTAGGGTTGGAATATATTTATTTTCTTATGATCTTTAGATGATTAAGACATTTTTGGAAAACTTTTAAAGGTATTTTTGTGGAGAACCGTCCAGCCTCCTGCCTCAAAAATGGCTACCCGGTGGCTGCTGAAAAAAAACACCAGCTATGATTGAAGTCCGTAGCCGAAGTAGTGTCACTTGCAAAAAAAAAAAAAAAAAAAAAAAACCAACGGGGCGTTTTTTCCTGAAAACCCAACCCCAACCCAACCCTAACCTAAACCCCCCCCCTAGTTAAAATTAATAGTTTTATTAAAAAATTTGTGGGTTCTTGTTTTTTTCTGGGTCAACCTGTATACAGGGTGATCCACATAAAACAGAACCCAAATTATTTATTTATTTTCCCATTAAACTAACCCTAAATCTCAACCCCAACCCCAACGCCATTTTTTCTTTTTTTTTGCAAGTGACACTGCTTCAGACTTCAATCGTAGCTGGTGTTTTTTTTCAGCAGCCACCTGGTAGCAATTTTTGAGACAGGAACGGTTCACCGCGAAAAGTACCCTTTTAAATATATTTTTTCCAGACACGAGTATTTCTTTCATTTTTTTCTCTTTTCGTTCATTAAAATGTGAAAGGAAAAGGTATATACTAGGTACCACCAATTATGCCGTCATAGACGTATTTTACAAAATTAAATCACTATCCCTGATTGAAAGAATTTTTACCAAAAATCAGGGAATTATCCGATTTTAATGACATTTTCTGTGTTGATTTATCAATAAATTAAATTTTATAATGCATCAGTTTAATATTTAAAACCTTTCTTAACTTTGACCCCCATCTTATTTTGGGGTCGCAAAAAAACCCAAAAGACCGATGGTGCGAACAGAAAAACAAAAAAAAAAAATTAAAGGAAAGGTTTTGGAAGAAAATAGACAAATTTACAATTGTTTCTTTCTTTGCGAAATCATTTTAATTTTGATTTAATAATTTACATGAATTACTTCTTTCCTTGTAAAAATTAGAATTTTAAAGATATTTTAAAAAGAATTAAATCAAGAAAATAAATAAAACTGGTTTAAAAATGAATTTAAAATGATGAGCATCAATTATTTTATCGGAGAAAGAAAAGTTAAAAAATAAAAACAATAATTAAATATTTTTAAAAGGTTTACAGTAAATTTTATCAACAGAAAATGAAAATTAAAATGTATTATAACATTAACAATAAAACAATAACAATTGGCTTTAATATTTTTTTTTCGTTTCGTTTTTGTTTTTTTACTTACCTTTCTCATCACAAAATAATTTTTTTAAATAGCAGGCGATATAATCGTCTGTTTTTCTTTGTCTTCAAATATTTTCTTTCTTTAAAAATTTGAGCGATTCATTAAAATTTCTCAATGAATCTACACAATTTCTGTTTTCTTCATTGAATTCATAATATTAAAGTTGAAGTTGAAAGGAATTAAACAAAGAAAATACAAATTAATTTAGGGAAATATCGTCTGAATACAAAGACATTAACGGTGATCAACAAAATCTGGTTCCTTTTTCAAAAAAGTTATAACGATCAATTATTAGCTTTTATTGATGAAACTAGCAAGAATATGTCATAAGTATTTAAGTTTTTATGTAATGAAATAGATTAAATTAGAAAGGCTAACAAAATTAAATAAGAACGCATATAAAATATTACAATTATTTTAATTTTGAAAACAATAATCAGGTTTTGTTGTAACCAATATGCAAATTAACCACACCTTTATTCCTTAGGGATATACTTTGCAGGATTTTAAATGCACTAATACCACGGGCCTTTCATGACCAGTGTCTATCAATGAAATTAACAGCGTCGATCCCAGGGGGATACCCCCCCAGGCAACACCTGCCCCCTCGATTTAAAGGGGCAGGGCTGGTGTTATTGCCCAGCGCCTGAGGCGCCCCCCACGAGGGGGAATGCCGACGGGATCAACGCATTTTTTGAGCCTACCAGACATGAGCTTCGGTTTGTGGTTTAGCCCACATAAAAATGTCCTTGTGTCACACCCTCATAAGTGGAATGAGAGGCAAATACCCTAATATCATGGGCTGTTTTGAGGCAAATCTAACTCAGAATTTCATAGAGACATTCATAAATAAATTTTATTCTATGTATTATTAATGGTTTTGACTATGAATTAAATACTCATTGATAAACTTATGCAATTGCTGAGGGTATTGTGACATAGGCAGTGACATAGTTTCAGTTACACAGACAAACAGACAGACACTGACACTCCATTATGATAAGATTTGAGGCGATTTTTGAAAGTTTTCATTAAAGATTTTAGTCTAAAAGATGATTAAAATATTCCTGAACATTTTTAATCATTTTCAAATGTTTAAGAATTATTAAAATTATTGAATTATTTGAATATTCTAAAAGATCATTAATTTCAAAAGATTTAAAATAATTTTTGAATAGTTTAAAATAGTGTTAGAATATAAAAGATTGTTAGAATATCCTGAAGGATTTATTTGAAATATTCAAAAATTATTAAATTACGAAAACTATTATAAAGATTGACCCGGAATGGTTGTACCTGTTAGGGTCCCATCTATAGATAAAAAAGATCTGTGTGAAAATTATTTGTATTAGATACGAATACTTGATACCATATAAGTAAAGTAAAGTTAGAGGAATGGCCTATTATCGATATCAGCTGGACAGCGAGGGAGCCTATCCCCTTTTTCCTAATGCTAGATCATGGAGATTGTTTTGTGTCTGAGGTGGAGCACTACAACTACTGTCAGCTCCTCACTTAGATCATAGATCCAAACTGTGCTACTCATGCACTGTGTTGATGAAGGCTGATATTGAACCCAGAACCTTGTGGTTCTTAGGCAGATGCTTTACAGACTGAGCAAATTATTTGTATTAAGAATAATTACTTTAAACTATGATTGTTTACTAAGGATTATTATTATTAATTACTTGAAATTGGTACCCCTTTCACATACTGTTTGTTCCAAATATATTTTGGTATGGATGAAATTTATTATATGTCGACATTTGTTTCAACCAGAATTTGCTTATAGATATAGTATTCTATTTAAAATTATTTAAAATATAAAATGAAATAAAATGATAATAATAGAAAAGCACAAAATTGCGCATGTAGACAAAAGGTCATCATCAGGGCAGAGTGTTTTGATTTTTAAATGAAAGATAATTCAGGAAATTGTGTGTTTTTTTCTTTGTAATGTATTAAGGGGTACTCAACAAAACATGTTGAAACACATGTTGACATATAATAAATTTCATCCATACCAAAGTATATAAATTTTTCTTCATTTATTTTTTCAACATATCTGTCGGATTCATTTCCATTTTTCTCAATAGCATATTCTTCTACGTGTGAATTTATATGTTACATAATTATTAGATTCCTAATACTTATGTACAGTAGTGTAGAAACCAAAATGGCAGTTCAGCTGGCGGCCTTGAAGGATTGAATGACAAGGCTTGACCTCAGTCCCGATCCTCCTTCCGGTGGATACCATGAGAACCGGTAGAGAAGACCCTCTTCCGGTTTAGATTAGAAAGAGATTTTAGTTAGTATCGGCCAAAACCACGACGGTGCGACTCAATCTGCGCAGGTAGTCTGGTGGGGATTTCGAAATAAAATATGATCTAAGTAAATCGAAGTCTTATGTTATTATCTAAAAACTACCAATGACACAGGGCTTCTGATAAAGAGAAATCCCCAATGGAAGACCAGACACGAAGTCCCCAAGAGAAGTCCAGACGCAAGAAGAGATGTTAGAAGAGACGCTAGCAGAAGAACATAAGATAGCAAAGATGAACAGAAGAATAGAAGTAAGAAAGTAAAAAGAAAAGTATACAACATATTTTGTTTTTCCTTTCGTTTTGTTCTGTGTTAGTATATCAAAGATATACAAATGCTAAAATGCTGGTCCTTGGAGAGTGACCAATCACACCAAAGCCTTCATACCCTCTCCCCCACCTTCTTGTCTCCCTAGTTTTTTTCCAATTCATACAATAATCTCGGTTTCTTGGTCAGAAAATGTAATTGAACCCAGCTTAGAAAAATAGAGTATTGTGTTAGTAGCATTTAATTCTAAGGCTAACAACAACAAATAAATGAATTAAAACTTAGTTTAATTCTTACAATTTATTAAAGACAACTAAAACAATGAGTAACAATATAAAGTCCTTCCTGTTATTGTGTTAGTATAGCATTTAATTCTAAGACCAACAGCAACAAATAAATGAATTAAAACGTAGTTTAATTCAAACAATTTATTAAAGACAAATAAAACGATGAGTAACAATATAAAGTCCTTCCTGTTATTGTGTTAGTATAACATTTAATTCTAAGGCTAACAACAACAAATAAATGAATTAAAACTGAGTTTAATTCTAACAATTTATTAATGAGCAAATAAAACAATGAGTTACAATATGAATACATAATTCCTGTGTATAAAGTTAAGTATGAGGGACTTACCGGCGTGCTGGTGAAGATATCTAGTATCTTAGGGTGATTTCTTGGAGAGCTTTTAAAGTCGCTGCCTAGTCGGATCTGGTCTTAAGTCTCTTCAGGTCAATTTTGGTATTTTGCGCCAAAACTTCTGGGATCATCTCATGATTGGTATATCCAATCACAGAAAGCCTCTCCCTCACTCAACTCTACACACAGGAATTAGCATTTTACTGACTCAACAAGGGGAACTGAGCAGATACTACACCCTTATCCTAGGTAGAAAAGCATAACTTTCATACATAACAGAGCTCAAATTTAGGATGAGTTTGTGTTTACCTTTTTGTTTCACTAATGCCCATTGGGTGAGGCCTGAGCCTTCACTACTGATTATTGGAATTTGAAAATTTGAAAAATATAAAAATATAAAGAATATTGGAATATTTAAAAAAAATTTAAATATACATACATGTGGGGATTGTAAAATAAATAAAACCAAACAAAATAAATAAAACCAAATAAAATAAAATAAAAATAAAAAAACACAAAAAATAACAATCTTCCAGGAGCCCTCAGACAGGAAGAACCCTCTAGGTATACGCAGAGAAAAGTCCCCTTCCGTGCACCAAAAAGATCCTTCGTCCATTCTTACTCACACGGTCAATGGGGACAGATGCTATTTACTGGCTCAGGAGAAAATCTGCTCTCCAAGAAATAACTAGTAACCTAGAAATAAAGTCTGAAACCATAAAAGTATCTTTTGTCTTTGTCTCTTGTTTTTTCTTCCTTAATTCCTTTTCAGCACAAACAGAAGAATGGGGTTAAAGAAAAGAAACCAGCAACATGCACCAAATAACTTAAACCGAATCACATCAGCCCTGTCAGCTGGGGATTTAGAATACACTGACTGCACCTCTACAGAGGGTTAAGACTTCCCCAATGTGGTTACCTGTTGCCTGTGGGTGGTGACCTGTGATGCTTAAGGATGGAACCCACGTGGCTGAATAGTCCATGACATGTAACACTCCACTTTGGGCCTTACTTACGCTAGGTGGGCGGTCAGAGAGGCCCCCTCTGATCTGCTGGTCACGTCAAGCCCTAGCACCTATATGATTGTCCCAACCCAATTGCTCCCAGGTCCACTCTGACCCAGAGTGTTGTAGTACCTTTTAACGTCCCATCAATGAGTTAAATAGACAAAAAATGTGTTTAAAACAAATTGAGTGACCATGAAGAAGGAATAAAACAAAAACATATTTGGCATAAAATGACCCAACAAGGGTTGACATGCCGTAAAACCAACCAACCAACTAGCCAACCAAGCTAATCACATGAAAAACCTACCCCATATACATAACTATCATACTGTTATTTATGGCTTTAGAATAAACTAACTACACCTCTACAGAGGGGTAAGACCTTCTCCCCATGGGGCCACCTGTTGGCTGTGGGTGGCAACCAGTGATGCTTAAGGATGGAACCCTGGTGGGCGAACAGTCGATAACATGCAACTCTCTACTTTGGCCCTTAGGCTAGATGGGTGGTCAGAGAAGCCCCTTCAGATGAATCAGCCACTCCAATCAAGCCCTAGCACCTTTATGATAGTCCCAACCCTATTCTCCTCATGGCAAGCCCCAACCCTTTTTATTATATATGTGCTAGAAGGTGGTGTCTGAGGGTTTTAATGTCCGAGGTATGACATTAAACCATATCTTCAGTTCTGGAGCTCTGGGGAATGTGGAGTACCTTTTCCTCACTGGCTTGGAGAGGTAGTATCTGTTAGGATCCCATTTATGAGTTAAATAGAAAAAACTGAGTTTTTAAAAAAAAGTTTGAGTACCTATCAAGAATGAATAAAACAAAATGTTTTCGGCATAAAATAACCCAATAACAGTTGACATGCCATAACCAACCAACCAGCAATCTAACTTAAAAAAGAAACTAGGTATCTCCACAAAGAAAAATAAATTATGTTTACACACTTCAACTTTGTAAATGAAAAATGGAAAAGATTTATGGGAGTCTATAATTTATGGGAGTCTAAAGATTTATGAGAGTCTATAATTTATAATTTATGGGAGTCTAAAGATTTATGGGAGTCTATAATTTATGGGAGTCTATAATTTATGGGAGTCTAAAGATTTATGGGAGTCTATATTTATGGGAGCCTATAATTTATGGGAGTCTATAATTTATGGGAGTCTAAAGATTTATGGGAGTCTATAATTTATGGGAGTCTAAAGATTTATGGGAGTCTATAATTTATGGGTGTCTAAAGATTTATGGAGTCTAAAGATTTATGGGAGTCTATAATTTATGGGAGTCTATAATTTGCCAATTTCATATAGAACAGTTACACAACATAACCAAAAAAAAAAAAAGGAAGAAAAAAACCCCCAAAAAATTCAAGGACATGTGAGATGAAACAGTTGTTGCTTTCCCAGAGTGAAAATCTGGCTATTTTTAAGTAAAAAGGAGAATAACACATTTTTCATAAGACTACACTAGTCTTCCATAAACAAAAAAGAATAATTAATAGTAATAATTTTTAAATATATAAAAATCTCGGAAAATATGCTGCACAAAATTTGACATTTTTTAAGTTCACAATTTAAGATTGATGAAATAAATCTTTTATGGGTTTGTTAAGTACATTCTACCTTCCAGACATTCAAAATTCAATATTTTAAGGGGCTGATTTAGCTCAGTCGGTAGAGTACCTGCTAGGAATCGTAAGGTTCTTGGTTTGATATTGGTCCCTGCCAGCTCAGCGCATGAGTAGCACAGACTGGATAATCCAATCGAATCATGGAAAAGATTTTTTTTTCATCATTTCAAAGAAAAATATTGTTTTTAAAACATGAACAGAGAAAAAACATTACAAAAATCGTTTTTAATCTAAGAAAAAAAATAGCTTTAAATTTGAAAGTAACATTAATATCAGCCAATCTTATCTCTCGCCCTCTTCAAGTGTTTAGATTCAATTGCACAAAATTTAATTTTTCTTCTCGAATGGTATTAACATTTGTGTTTGACAATTCTACATTTGAATTATACAGCAGACAATTTTTTTCTTGTGCATATTCAATAGGTACCACCAGACCGTTTATGCCATCTTGAATAAAACGGAAATAGATATTTCCGAACTTTGTTTATCAAAAATCTCGTAAAAAAAAAGATCGTACAGGGTTGTTACAAAGAAAAATAGTTAATTCAAAGATCAAATTATCCGATTGGGAAAAATTACATCGTTATCTTAAAAAATAAACAAACCTATCCATATTACGTGCGAAAGGGTAATTTTCAGACCGTAATATAGACAGAAAAGTTACTAATTATTTCCCTTTTACGATTAACCCTAAAAGTATGGAATGAAAATTTGAATATTTTTTTCTAAGAGAAAAACTGATAAAATAATCTATTATACTTACTTTTTATTTTAATTATTGAAAAAAGTTTTTAAAAATAATTTTTTTCACGCTAACACTGTTAGCCTAACAGGAACAAACTTTGGTTACTTAGAAGCGTCTCGTTTCTTTGTAAAACAAATGTCAGCAATGCTCTTCCGTACATTCTAAGGATCACACATTACTATTCAACAACAAAAATTACAAATTCTTTTAAAAATATTAATCGAGCTCGTATCGGACTAATGTTTAGTTCACCTGAATTATAAAATTCATATTTTTAAATATCCGTGAAAAATTCGATTTTTTGACGCAGGAAAAAAAAATTTAATTTATTTCACGCAGAAAATAAAAATATTTAATCGCACAAAAGATTGAAAATCTCTTAAAAATTAATTTCTTAAAAAAAATTTTTTTATTGTTGACAATTTAATAGAATATAGTACATACCAATTATAAAAGCAAAAAAAAGTTTTCAAATATTAATATTATGACATTTTTTTGCACTTTTTATTTCCGACTTCATTAATTTTTCCTCAAAAAACTAGACGTCGTACATTCATACAATTTCATTGATATAGTTATTCAGACTCTTATCTTTATAGAAAAAAAGAAAAAAAAATTTTCTGACGCCTCATTTTTTTTTTATCTCATAAAATAAAATAGGGGGGGGGGAATAGACCTCGTAAAAAATATTTCCCCTAATATATTTTAGAAAAAAACTATTTCAGATGTATTTACATCCAATGGTAAACATTTATGGAAATTTTCGGGAAAATCAGATTATTAATTGATTTTTCATAGAATTTTTAAAAAATCCTCTTATCGTAACTTGTTTTTAGCTACGTTAAATTTCAGTTGATTTAACAGTGCAAAAATGAAAACATTGTTTTTCAATCATAATTTTCATTATTTTCGTAAGCTGATAAAAAATTAAAAAAATCATCAGGAGTTTGTTTAATGTTTTTTCTTTCGAATGGAAAAAATCTTTTCAAGAAAATATTAATTTTTCTGCAAGTTTCATTGTGTTAAATGTAGGGGGGTATATTGCACAGGGTCAAATTGGTGGTACCTAATATTCAATAACCGATTATTGGTTTTCAACGATTTTTAAAATATTCTCTTTTTTTATCTTGAAAAATTTTTGTGCATTCGAAAGAAGAAACATTTTTAAAAATCCTGATGATTTAAAAAAATTTTCAGCTTAGGAAAATAATGAAAATTACGAACAAAAAACAATGTTTTCTTTTTGGCACCGTTAAATAAATTTAAATTTAACGTAGCCCCCCCCCCCAAGGTAGGGTTAGGGTTGGGGTTTAGGGTTAGTTTAATGGGAAAACAAATAAATAATTTGGGTTCTGTTTTTTCTGGGTCACCCTGTAATATGTTTTAATTTTCCGACCGATTTGCAAGTTTAGCCAAAATTTACTATTAAAATGAATAAAAACTTGAAAAAATTTGATATCAAAATTGAAATTGATTTTAAAAAAAGTCTTCAGGTTTTAGTTTTTAAAATCGAAAATGTCAATGAAAATTTGAATATTTTTTCTAAGAGAAAAACTGATAAAATAATCAATATATACATACGTTTTATTCTAATAGGTCGAAAAAGTTGAAAAAGATTTTTTTTACGTTTGAAAATAACAAACAATAGTTAATATACTGAGAAGCGTCTCGTCTCTTTGTATAAAAACAAAACAAATATGTCAGTTTTGCTCTTCCGTATATTCTAAGAATCACACATTACTATTCAACAATAAAAATTACAAATTCTTATAAAAATATTAATATAGCATGGATCGGACTAATTTTTAGTTCACCTGAATTCTAAAATTCATATATTTAAATATCCGTGAAAAATTCGATTTTTTCACGCAGAAAAAAAAAATTTATTTCATGTAGAAAAAAAAATATTTAAGCACACAAAAGATTGAAAATCTCTTAAAAATTAATTTCTTAAAAAAAAAAGAATTTTTTTTTGACAATTTAATAGAATATAGTACATACCAATTAAAAAAGCATTTTTTAAATTTCCAATTTCATTAATTTTTCCTAAAAAACCCTACTGCGTTGTATGTTATACAACTTCTTTGATATAGTTATTCAGACTGTTATCTTTAATAAGGGCATATCTGCCGAAACGTTGTACAAATAACAATAAAGATGGGGAGAATACTCCGAATAACGCAGATAATACTAAAAAAATTTGTTTTGACAAAATACCAATTTACATACCAATTAAAAAAACAAAACGAAGTTTTCAAATAATAATATTATGACATTTTTTTGCACTTTTTATTTCTGATTTCATTAATTTTTCCTAAAAATCTACTGCATTGTATGTTACACAATTTCTTTGATATAGTTATTCAGACTCTTATCTTTATAGAAAAAAAGTAAAAAAGTTTTCTGACGGGTCATTTTTTTCTCATAAAATGGGGGTGGGGTAGACCTCGTAAAAAAATATTTCCCCTAATATATTATTAGGAAAAAATATTTCAGATATATTTACATCCAAAGGTAAACATTTATGGAAATTTTTGTGAAAATCAGACTATTAATTGATTTTTCATAGAATTTTTTAAAAATCCTCTTATCGTAACTTGTTTTTAGCTGTTAAATTTCAGTTGATTTAACAGTGCAAAAATGAAAACATTGTTTTTCAATCATAATTTTCATTATTTGTGTAAGCTGAAAATTAATCAGGAGTTTGTTTAATGTTTTTTCTTTCGAATGGAAAGAATTTTTTAAAGATAATATTAAATTTTCAGCAAGTTTCAATGTGTTAAATATAGGGGGGGGGGTAAATTTCACAGGGTAAATTGGTGGTACCTAATATATATGTATAATATACACGGGATATCTAAAAGGGCTGCGGTTAACTCATTTGAACACATACGTGTCCCCTAATAAATTTCCAACACATTTTGATAAGAATTGGTCAAGTTATTGGTTACAAAATATATGCAAATTAGGTTATTAGGTTATGCAAATATACAGGGCACTTAGTTTGGTCCATCTAAGTGCCCTGTATATTTGCGATTGCCGTGGATAGGACTTGTTGGTCAGACATTGGCAAACAAGATCAAATTAGCCATAACACATTTTAATGCAGTTAAAGTCCGGACAATTTTCACCACTATACCTACATTTCGTTCCACTCAAAAAGACGTCCTGCCAACTTGAACAAAGTTTTGTATTTTATAAATATCAATGCTAGTGTGCTGCCAGTTATATTGGTAGGACAACACAGAGGTTGAGAGTTCGAATCAACTAACACGTCCTGAGGGGAATAAGAAGCATCCCCCAAACCACATCCGGGCTTTCACCGGCACAAGATTCTGCCATCAGTGACCACCTCAGTAGCATAAATAGTTGTAAAATCAACTACAATGATCAGCAATTTTCTATTCTATACATGGCTAGGACAAACCAACACCTTAATGTCCTTGAGGCAGTCACCATTTTCTTTTACTGTCCGTCCCTGTAAAGACAAAGACATTTAAAACACTCCCTGGTAATTTTTGCTGGGGATGTGACAGCTGAAGTGGGGGTCACATGAAGGTATAATATACAACATTCAAAAAAAAATTTTTTCCTCCCTCTTTTGCCATCATATTGCCCCACCATTTTGTATGGTTTAATCTCCCTCTTTTACCCATTTCATATACAGTGTGACTTTTAAACAATCTACCAGTTGTTACTTTTGAAAAAGCACCAGTTGAAAGGGCCCTTAAATTTCTCCTTTTTTTTTTCTTTCGCTCCCTTTTCTTTTTACTATTCAAAATTGCTAATCAATAAAGTATGTTATTTTTAAAAATTATATATATATATATATATATATATAATCCAAAAATCCGGAGAGGAAATCTTCCTTATGACATAGGAGTTTTTTTTAAAAACGTGTCGCAGTTTGCAGAGCTCAATGTGTACTCTTATTGTTAGAGTCACAGAGCAAATTTATAAATAAAAATATAACAAACGACTTAGAATTTTTGCATTATAGTCTATTTCAGGAAGCTTAGACAAAGTGTCTAACTCTCCCAAATCATCAGATGTGAATGATGAATTCTTTATTGCCCTGTTTCCCTCTGCTATGGGGCTATAAAAAAGATATTTGACCATTTGTTGTCGGTAATTTGTTAAGAATTTCTGTTAAATCAATCTATTCCAGATTTCAACTACGGGACCACCCCATATATATGTATGTATGTATGTGTGTGTGTGTGTGTGTGTATCTGTAGAAATTTGTGTTGAATGACCAATATTCAGCTGTGTTGCAAGTTGAATCTGTTTCTGAGAATCCAGACTTGGTAAGTGTTTTAAATTGCAGGTTTGGCTATTTTACTGTGTAGCATAGGCACGTCCATTTCCAGGATTCTCATTGGCAGGTGGTTCTAGTGTGGATATTTTTATCCATATATACCAAACATTTGACTGTGTTCTAGTAGTTTGAACAACAGACTGCCTGTCTTTTTTTAATAGTCTGGTGACTGGATGCTAGTCACAGCCTTCCTGTGAAGATACGTATAATGCTGTTTCTACAGTGTATGCATAGAAAAGAAAAGAAAAATAACAATGTTTTGGTAGGGTATTCTAGTTTAATGGTAATGATGCTTTGACCCCAGAACAATGCCTGATCCTAGTATACAAGCAGAATATTTCAAACTGCCTTATTGAGAATTAGGATAAAATGTGAAGTACCAAATTAAAAGATGTTTCTAATAAAAATACCATTCATCGAAAACATCTTTTGCTCCAAGAAAACACACACACACATATATATATATATGAAACAAGATAATATATATTATCCTACAATGATCCACTCCAGCCTGCCAATGATCCAGTACTCTACTGATCATGATCCAGCCTTTCTACTGACTATGACCCGACCTGCTGATGATCCAGTCTTCTGCAAACCACAATCCGGTCTTTTTAATGATTACAACTTGGCTTACTGACAAGCCAGTCTTCTACTGACCACAATCTGGCCTTCTGCTCTTCCAGCCTACAACAATCCTGCTTTGTTTATATGCAAATAAAACTCTTGTCTTGTTAAACCTAAAACTTTGTGTTTGTCCTCCTTTGCCTGGTTTATGTCATTTCAATTTCCTCTTTTCAAAAATCTTTGCAGGGTCAGCATCCCTTTATTGGCCCAAGACAAGTTTCAGAAAACAGCACCTAAATAATCTTAAACAACATAAATACCAAACAAGTACTAAATAACAAAACATTTCTAATAAATTCATCAAAAAAACATTTTAATCGAGACAGCTTCACAAATTTTTCAAGAAAGCATTCATATAAAGATTAAACAATTATGAAAGGATAATTCATCTTAAATATATTATTCTATTAAATATTTTCCTTTGAATAAATTAATCACAGTGATTAAATCACGGACGAAAAATGTTTTTAAACACAGACACAACAAAAAATAACATTTTAATTCATTATCAAACAAAATGCATCAATATAATTTCACAAGTAAAAAATTAGTGCCGTTATAGTATGTGGCCTACCTTTTTGATTCTGTTATATTATGTGGCCTACCCAGTTTGAATGTGTCCTACTTCAGTAAGAGTATATTTGTAGATAGAAGTAGTAGGCAATTTATTGAAACTAATTTTTCACATATATTCAATTTCAAGAAATGCAATTCAGTCATAAGCTGTATATAGTAATTAAGAATAATTAAAAATTATTTATCCATAATTTACATAAATCTGAGATCTATTTAATTCTAAAATTCTGAAATAGGGTTAGGGTTAGCAGTTATTATTATAACCTATTTTTTATGGTAGACTACATACTATAAGAGAGACATGAGTTGGTAGGCCACATTCAAAAGGTAGGCAACATACTACAATGGTACCCAAAAATTTTATAAGATAAACACTTTGAAAAGTTTATTTTAGGACCACAGGAAAATGTAAACCTAAGTCTTTACAATATTTTGATTTCTGATCAATATGAATGATTGGTTTGTTGGTTTTTTACAGTATGTCAACCCCTGTTGGGTCATTTTATGCTGAAGACGTTTTGTTCTATTTTTTCTTGATGAGTATTCACATTTTTTCAAAACTCAATTTTTAAAAAACTTTTTTTAATACTCATTATTTTCTATTTAACCCATAGATGGGATTCTAACAGGTACTACCGCTCCGGGTCAGAGTGGACCTTGGAGTAAGTGTGATGAAGGGGTACTCCACACTCTCCAGAGCTCCAGAACTGGAACCTCACCATAACCAGGACATTAAGACCCTCAGCTACAGCCTTCTAGCACATATATGATAAAAAGGGTTGAAGTTTGCAATAAGAGCAATAAGGTTGGGGCAATCATATAAGTGCTAAGGCTTGATGTGACCAGCGTTTTGATCAGAGACCTTGATCACCCATCTAGACTAAGGGTCAAGGTGGAGTGTTGCATGTCATGGACTGCTCAGCCACCTGGGTTCCATCCTTAAGCAATAAGAGCTGCCAGCCAAGATCAACATGGATGAGAAATATTTCAAAAAGAAAATTGAGTTTGTAAATGCCAATAAACATCTTGAGAGAGAAAATTCATCTTTGTATTTTTGAGATGAAGCTTGAGGTGAATAATTTAGATATTTTGGACTGTTGTCCTCATCTTTATTGTGGTAACCTCGGGCTTTGATTAGGTATTTCTTTATTACCTTAATGTGGTTTTGGAGCCTAAATTACTACATTTTGGGACTTTTCATTTTAAATTCCAAATCAGATAAATACAGTTAGGTAAGTAATAGTGTTCTTTATTTTTCTATTTTAGAATATGTCATTTTTTCTTTCATTTTCTTCTTTCTATATCTAATCACATTTCTGTCAATAAGTCTGGTGGCATTTTATGTGGTAGTGATATTTTGGCTCCAAAACCACATTTGAACTCAAGGTAATCATCTGAAGATGACAGAAACACATAAACAATGCCAAAGGTTACAGTGATCTGAACATTGACTTTATACATACCACAATAAAGATGAGGACAACAGTCCAGAATATCAAAATTCTTTGAATTTATCTTTTCAAACTGTTACTGAAAATGTATGTCCATATGTTGAACAAAAATGGATGTTTCTCTGGATTACATTAAATTTGACATCTTTGAAAAACAAATATCCTTATATTTGACATCAAGGAATATTTAGGAATATGTTGATATAGTTGAAATGTTTGAGAATGATTTAGATACAAAATTACAAGAACACATTTGTTGTTGGTTAGTCTATATTATTATTATTATTTACTCCTTTTGAGTTTTCACATCAGTGTTAGCTGATGGTCTTTCACTGGAGTCTGAGTGACAGCAAGTCTCCTCAGGTCTCCAGGACTCTTCTGAGTATTCTGGCAGATTGCAGCAGTGCAGTGTTCTGGATGGTATTAATTCTTCCTCTGATGTTCCAAGTGCACCAACTACAATTGGTATAACTTTGACTTATATTCCATAACTTTTTCAGTTCTCTGGCAAGGTCCAAGTATTTGTCCATTTTTTCATTTTCTTTTAGCTTCACTCTGTGATCTGCTGGCACTGCAAAATCCACCAGTTGACAAGTTCTTTCTTTTCTGTTAATCAACACAAAGTCTGGTCTTCTTGCTGGGATAAGGTGATCCGTTTTTATTTCAAAGTCCCAGAGAATTTTATGCGTTTCGTTCTCAAGAACAGATTCTGGTTTATGCATATACCATTTTGTTGTATGGTCAAAATTTAATTTTTTGCATAATTCCCAGTGGATCACCTTCCCAACCCAGTCGTGCCTAGTTTTGTATTCCCGTTGCGCTAGTTTACTACATTCGCATACTAGCTCATTATCATTATTCATCATTATTATTATTATTATTTTTCAATTGTTTCACTCTATTTAATCTAATTAACCTATATAAAGAAATTTTCCCTAATCATCTTTCAATTCTATATATTATAACAACAGCAACCTTGAGCACCTTTTTGATCTCCATCTTTCCAACACACGTGGGCATGCCTACAAAGTCAGAAAACAGTGCGGAGACATGGAATAAACTGCCCGCGTCTGTTGTAGGCTGCTGAAGCACTGAATCTTTCAAAGCCTCCATGCTTCCTGTAGTCTGCCAACACTACACCTGATGCCACTCTCCACATACATACGCGCACACACATGCATATTACTACTGTAAACTGTTCATGTTCCTGACACTACATTATTCTGTGTACTTGACATGAGACTTTGATGAGCTGTGGTGCACCTGAGCACTGTACACAATAAATTTCATTATCTTATTATCTTATAAATATTTTCTGTATATATTTCAAATGACTTTTAATATCATAAACTTAATTTCTAAAGTAAATCTGACTTTTTAAAATGTTACTGAAAATGTATGTCCATATATTCAGCAAAAGTGGATGTTTCTCTAAATGGTGTGCTCCAATATATTACCTTAAATTTGACATCTTTGAAAAACAAATATCCTTATATTTGACATCTTATTATAATGGAGATTTGGTGTCTGTCTTGTAACAGAAACTATGTCACTGCTTACATCACAATGCCCTTAGGAATCACACAAGTTTATCAATGAGTATTTAATTTATACTCAAAATCATTAATACATAGAATAAATCTTATTTGTTAATGACGTCTTGATGAAAATCAGAGTTAGAGTATCTTATATATCACTAAGAACCAAAGGTTTACATAATATATGGTGTGGTTAATTTGCATACATGTTTTAACAAAACCAGGTTTGATAAATAATTACTTGGTGTTAGTGATCTCTAATATTGTTGTTTTATTCTCCAACATATTAAAATCAATCCTATGAAGGATTTTATAGAGAAATAAATTGAAATATAATCAAAATAAGTGTAATCTTTTTATATGTGTTCTTATTTAATGTTGTTAATCTTTCTAATTCAATATATTTCATTACATTAAAACTTAAATACCAGTAAGTGTATATTCTTGCTAGTCATAGGTAATATTTTATTTAGGAATATGTTGATATAGTTGAAATGTTTCAGAATGAAAGAGTCACAAACTTAAGGGAGTTTTTTTTTACCTGTGTCTTCCCAAATGTTTTATAGAATATGACTTTTGAATATTTACAAATATGTTTTATCAGCAGTATGTATTTGAAGATGTTGTACTAACGTTGATTTCTGTGAAAAGGCAGAACCACAAACTTCACAAGAATATGGTTTCTCTCCAGTGTGTGTTCGCATATGACGTACTAAAGCAGATCTCTCTGCAAATGCAGATCCACAAATTTCACAAGCGTATGGTTTTTCTCCAGTGTGCGTTCGCATATGCGGTATTAAATTCGACTTCCTGGAAAAGGAAAATCCACACACCTGACACGAATACGGTTTCTCTCCAGTATGTGTTCGCATGTGATCCACTAAATATGGCTTTGATGAAAAAGAATGTGAGCATACTTCACAAGAATATGGTTTTTCTCCCGTGTGAGTTCGAATATGGTGCACTAAATGCGACTTCCGTGAAAAGGTAGCCTGACATATTTCACAGGAGAATGGTTTCTCTCCAGTGTGTGTTCGCATATGTGGCACTAGATTTGATTTTCGTGAACACGCAAACCCGCAAACTTTACAAGAATATGGTTTTTCTCCAGTGTGTGTGCGCATATGTCGCACCAGATGCGACTTCAATGCAAAAGTAGTCCCACACACCTCACAAGAATAGGGTTTCTCTCCAGTGTGTGTTCGAATATGTTGCACCAAATCCGCCTTCTGTGAAAATGAAGACTTGCACATTTCACAAGAATATGGTTTCTCTCCAGTGTGTGTTTGCACATGTCTTTTTAAATTTGAACTGTTCGACAATTTACATCCACAAACTTCACAGCAGTATATTTTTTTACGCGGGAAATTTTCCATGTTTTTCTAATTTGAAGTCAGCAATATAATTTCATCCATTCAAATTTTCAAATTGTAAATAATTTTATACAAATGCAAAAAATTAACTTTTGTCAGGCTGGAACATCTGTGGAAAAAAATAAAAACATACTTTAAAAAATTGCATAAAAAATGAAATGATTATATATTAATGCTGTGTGAATCAATCATTGTTTCCTAATGGATTTTTTCCTATTTAGTTTAATAAAACAAAATACATTCTAAAATATTCCTTAATTCTGGGATTCAATTATGTTTTAAAAAATTCCTTTTTAATTGGTTCTAATTTGGTGTAATTTACAATTAAGTCAAAAACTGACCCAATTCTTACTTCACATTTTGTCTGTCACTTTCCCTCCCTCTATATATATCTTGATTAACTACTTATATATGTTAGTTTCTCTGTGAGTGTAAAGAGAGAGATTGGAGAGTGTGTGGAGAGATTAAACTTCCCACTTTATTTGTATGTTAATTTTCATCAGTAACCAACTCTTAGCTTTTGGCTGATGCTGAAAATTAACATACAAATATTTTTTTCTTGTATTAACTAAATTTATTGATTGATTTCAATGGCACATCAACCTATCTGGGGATATTTTATACCTAAAGGTTAGGAAATTGTATGTTTATATTTACATTTTTTGTATAGTTGTTATAGGGTAATTCCATGTCAAATCATCCCTGCCATGTCACCCACCCCCTTCAATTTTTCTGAAATTTTGTACAGATGTGGACTACGTTAAAGTTAGACAATCCCTACTCCTAAAAATTGGTTTATAAATGCCATCAAAAAACTCTGAAAGTCAACCAATTTTAAGTTATTAATGATTTCTGATTTTTTAATAGCAAGATTAAAATCCCAATGTGGCACTGCATCTATGATAAAGATTTTTTTCTATTATTATTTCACATATATTGAACATTATTTGTACCAAAAACATAGTTTGTTTTTTTTGCTCAAAACCGAAGCTACAACATTTTGTTTAAGTTTGTTAAAATTTCTCAAACAATTTTTCTGAAATTTTGTCTATCTTCAAGTTAGACAATCCCCAAAATTTGAGCTTCCAATTCCAAAATTGACGGAATTATGTCAATTTTTAATTTTCCAAATTTGGACAGTTGGTCACAAAAATGGTGACATTTTGTAATCTATTTTTGTCTGTAAAATGAATTCTAGAGCTTCCCTACTCCTAAAAATTGGTTTGTAAAAGTATTTTAGTCCAAGGAATCTAAAAATGCTATAAAA
Source organism: Doryteuthis pealeii (assembly GCA_023376005.1). Taxonomy (NCBI): domain Eukaryota; kingdom Metazoa; phylum Mollusca; class Cephalopoda; order Myopsida; family Loliginidae; genus Doryteuthis; species Doryteuthis pealeii. The sequence continues at coordinate 108,703,221 of CM042151.1, forward strand.
CAGTCTGAAAGTTAACCAATTTTAAATTATTAATGATTTCTGATTTGCAAAATTTTAACTGATGTTGTAGCTTCGGTTCTGGGCAAACACCAAACTATCTTTTTGGTACAAATAATGTTCAATATATGTGAAATTATAATAGAAAAAAAGGTTTGCCTTAGATTCAGTGCCACATCGGCATTTTAATCTTGCTATGAAAAAATCAGAAATTATCAATAACTTAAAATTGGTTAACTTTCAAATTTTTGATAGCATTTTTAGATTTCTCGGGTAAAAATACTTTTATAAAACAATTTTTAGTAGTAGGGAAACTCTAGAACTCATTTTACAGACAAAAATAGATTACAAAAAGTCGCCATTTTTCACCAACCCACCCAAATATGGAGAGCTGAAAATTGACATAACTGCCAATTTTTGGAATTGGAAGCTCAAATTTTGGGGATTGTCTAACTGTAATACAGTCCTTATCTGTACAAAAATTGAAGAAGGTGGGTGACAGTTTTACTTTTTTCTGGATGATTTGACATGAAATTGCCGTATAGATTTTTTTTCACACAGTTATAAAATATCAAGTATTTTCATCTAATGCAAATATCATACAATTGTATGGTTTCATGTATTCCTATATAATCTTATGGAAATTTAGTGTCTGTAACAAAACTATGTCACTGCCTATGTTACAATAACCCCAGGAATTGCATAAGTTTATTAATGAGTATTTAATTTATAGTCAAGATCATCAATACATAGAATAAATATTATTTATTAATGATGTCTCTATGAAATTCTGAGTTAGACTTGCCTCAAAACAGCCCATGTTATTAGTGAATTTAAAATCCTGCAATGTATCTTATATATCACTAAGAAACAAAGGTACTCCTCATACTGTCGTGTAGCAAGTCACCAAAAGTGGAATATAACTGAGTTCAAAACAAACGAAAAATCTGGGAAAAACCAGCTAGTGTAATGGTTAGAATCTCCGCCTGTCAGCTTGACAGTTAAGGTTAAATTTTGTAATTCAACATTATTTCTGTTCCATTGTTTAATGTTTTAAGTATGGCATTCTTGGAAATAGATTTTACTATATATCAAATCAAATGCATTAAATTTCTTGGTTTTTGATGTTTTTGATTTTTCATGGTCTCTACATATCTATATATTAATATTTGTGTTACTTAACTATATCATCTTGCAACACCCGCTTGTTAAAAATGAGACTGTCCAAGATGAAATGCAAAAATATAAATCCTTCATTCTAAAAGAAGAACCTCCACCTAAATGTTCATGTGGAAACCAATACACAATAAAACATATTTTGATCGAATGAACAAACCTCAACTGCATTCAAAGAAAGTTCTACAATGTAACAACATAAACTATTTGGAAAAACACATCCTAAAAACATATTGAATTTTCTAAAAAGAACCAGCCTCCTGTCAAGATGTAGGCTAGTACACCTACAAAAATTACCTACATAAACACTTGATATACTAATCCATAAAAATTATATGTAACTTTATATTAAATGCAGTTATATTGAAATTTTGTAATTTTACATTATTTCTGGTTTAAATAATAATCCTTTTTCAACTATTATAACTTCAAGTAACTATTTTTCGGACAAATAATTTCAATTAACTAATCTTAAACATCCTTTTTAAACTATTATAACTTCATTAAGTTTTAATGTAATGAAATATATCAAATTATAAAGACTAATGAAATTAAATAATAATGCATATAAAAAGATTAGGACCTTATGACTTTTAGGCACCCCCTTTGCAATCTCATTTCATAAGGACATTTTTTTCATTTACACCGCCAAAATCCGATTGTTTGTTAGGGGTTAGGGGTTAGTTTTATAATTAAAAAAAAACTCTAAAAATCGTCTGTTAACAAACAACCTGATTTTGATGGTGTAAATGAAAAAAATGTCCTTATGAAACGAGGTCGCAAAAGGGGTGCCTAAAGGTCATATGGTCCAAAGATTATACTTATTTTAATTGGTTTCTATATAAAATCATTCATAGGATTGATTTTAATACATTGGAGAATAAAACAACAATATTAGAGTTCAATAACACCAATTATTATTAAACCCAGTTTTGTTTAAACCTGTATGCAAATTAACTACACCATATATTATTTTTTGGAGAATATGTGCTTAATTGAAGTCATACATAATTTTGAAAATTAATTAATTGATAATTAATGAATGAGGCGGGCATACCTGTTCAAATGTAAGGCTAAACAAATCGAGAAAAAGTCAATCTCTGTATGTACATTTTCTTCTTCAGAATTTGATCTTTCAAGAAATGTAAAAATTAGGGACTGGAAAATTTTTCTTCAAATAACCAAATAACCCCCATATTCTGAATTAATAAAAAAAATTTTCAATTTCTTTTTTTTAATAAAATAAGCTATTCGTTATAAGATTAATATAGGGACTGGCGTTTTTGTCGTCTGCTAGGAATTTTAAAAGCAAATTAAAAATAATTAAATCTATTATTCAAGGTCAAACTTTGTCTAAATTGATAAGTAGTAACATAATGACCATCATTAAAAAAAGAAAAATATCATTACATATGCAGTTTATTTTTAATACATTTAAAGGGATTTGTTTTGATCAATTTCGACGCGATCTGCCATTCTGTCTCTTTTTCAATGGTTTTAAGTGCTTGTTTACAATTTTACTTTAACATTCGCGATTGCAAAAAAATTTACCAAAAATTAGGTAATTATCCGATTTTAATGAAATTTTCAGTATTGATTTAACAATTAATGAATTATAATGCATCAGTTATTTTATTTTAAAACTTTAATTTAGTATTTTTGCTATGAAAAATTAATATATAAAATTTATTTAAAATGTGAAAAATCTGATGTTAATTTTAAAATGTTATATTTTTAGATTCTAGAAATAAATATCTATTTAATGCAAGCCTTATTTCATTGCATCAAAGTATACTTTTTGAAGAAAAACTCGATTGAAAATGTACCCCCCCTTTTTAAGCAGAAAAAATATCGATGTATACTTTTTTCTTTTATAAGATAATAGCCAATTAAATAATTATCGAAATTACTAAAAAAAATCTCCAAAAAAATTAATTATCTATTATTTTTTACATTTTATTTTTCAATTTTCGGTACTTATTTTCTCATAGAATAACCACCGTAAAAAATGTTTTTTTTGTTTCTATTCATAACTTCGGACGCCCCCAACATAAGGGGGGGGGGGTCAAAATTAAGCAAAAGCGACCTGAAACAAAATAAGAAAGTTTTGAAATAAAATAAATAATGCATTATAAAAATCATTTATTGATAAATAAACACTGAAAATTTCATTAAAATCCGATAATTCCCTGATTTTTGGTAAATTATTTTCTGTGTGTGTGTGTGTGGTGGGGGGCTAAAGTCATTTTGTCAAAAACGCATTTTAGGCTCATTTTGCCAGCAGCTAGATTAATAAATAATTTCGTGAAAATTACATTAAAATCAGGCAATTCCTGGTAATTGATTTAAAATTTAGAAATTTAAAAAAAATTATCTCCCTTGGTCATTTTTGCCCATGGCTACACATTAAATATCGCTGATTCTTGCTTTTTGGGCAAAAATTACGAAGATTTGATTTATATTCGGAGATATTTAAAAATCAAAATATACATAGAACCAGCATTGAAATTTGGTACAAATGCAGCATAGCGCGCAAGAGATAATATCATTAGAATCGCATTTTACGTATAAATAGCATTATATTACGGAAACTCCCGATGTACCCTTACCCTGGCGACTCAATTATTTCGGGTATATCCGTGAAATGTAATGCTTTTTATACGTAATCTCAAAGTATCTCTCTTGCGCGCTATTCTGCATTAGAACCTTATTTATTTATCATTTTTTAAATTTGATTAATTAAGAAGAAAAAACTTACCTTTCTGTTTTCAGAACAGCAAAAAGTGGGGGAAAGGCTTTGTTGAATAAATAAAATTGATGCTCGAATAATACAAATACGATAATGTACGTTGATTTGATAAAAATGATGATGTTGAAAATTGAAAAGAAAGACAGAAATAAAGACCGACAAATGAAAAAAAGTTTTTTTTTTTAAATGAAGAAATTAAAAGCTTTGCGTAAAGAAAAACACACACTCTACACAAATCATTTTGTCTGGAACAAAGAAAATCGCTAGGCGGTGTTCAAAATTATTTCGTCCCTTCTGTAAAATATGACAAAATCAATTTAGTACTGTCGACACTGCAGGGTGATTGAAAAGTAACTCCTTATTTTAAACTATTTATATTTTTTTCATATGCAGTTACATTTTTCTCAATTCTTTAATGTATGTTCCTTAATATACATGCTGATTGAAAAGTAACTCCCTATTTTAAACTATTTATAATTCTTTTATATGCAATTCCATTTTTCTCAATTCTTTAATGTATGTTCCTTAATATACAGGCTGATTGAAAAGTAAGTGTTTATTTTAAACTATTTATAATTTTTATATGCAGTTAAATCTTTCTTAATTCTTTAATGTATGTTCCTTAATAGATAGGCTGATTAAAAAGTAAGTCTCTATTTTAGACTATATATAATTTTTTAATTTATGTTCCTTAATATATGGCAATTAAATCTGTGTGTGTGTTTTTTTTTTGGGGGGGGGGCGATTAATTATTTTGTTTAAAAATTCAAAGCCCTATAAAGATATCTGGATGTTTAACTTTAATTTAATTCTAATTCCAGTGTGGCACTAGCAGGGCCTGTGGATATACTTCAATATGATGATATGATTATCACGTTTGATATGTTTACTTAAGAGCTATTGCTTAATACTTCAATAAGCAAAAAGTATAATAATCTTCATTTAACTTTCACTTACTCTTTTTTTCTTTCTTTACATCTTTTCATATTTTCATTATGTTTGATTGAAACAGATTAGCATTATCACTTCCATGCACTCATCTTCTTTCTTTAACTTTACCCTACTCTCGTTCTTTCTTTCTTATTATATTTTTCTGTGTAGCATGTCTTTTTCTTCCCTTACTTTCTTTATAATAAAAACGGAATGATCCATTTTTTAGCTGAGGTGATGACAAGAAATAAGAATTTGGCGGATAAGCAACACCAAATAATAAGGATTTACAGTTTTGCATTTCATTTTGTACAATTTGGATAGGGTGTTGCAAGATGATAACGGTTGTACTTTTAAAGAACACGAGTACTGATATATACATGATGATGTACGTTTGTTACAATATTTACCTTGTTTTTAGGAACCTCAGCTTCTGAACAGGTAAGTGAGGTAAAATAAATTACGTGATCCTAGGGAGTCAATCCTACCAAGGAGCACCTGACCCCTTGCCTAAAATGGACAGGACTGCATTTATTGACTGGTGTCGCTCTTAAAAATGGGATTGTTGATAGGACCACACACTTTTTTTTTGCACTGGCCACTGCATGAGCTTCAGTTTATGTTGGTTAGTTGGTTGGATTTATGGCATGTCAACCATTATTGGGTTATTTTATGCCGAAGATATTTTGTTTTATTCATTCTTGATGGGTACTTCATTTTTTAACTCAATTTTTTAACATTTTTTAAAACCCACTTTTTTCTGTTTATCCAATAGATGGGACCCTAACAGGTACTACCATTCCGGGTCAGAGTGGACGTGGGAGTAATGGTAATGAAGGGGGGGGGGGCTCGACATTTCCCAGAGCTCTAGAATTGGAACTTCAGGATCAGATAGAGTTTAACGTCATACCCTGGACACTAAACCTCTCAGTCACTGCCTTCTAGCACATATATGATAAAAAGGGTTGGGGTAATAATAAAATTAAATGATTGAACTTAATTAACGATCATGGCTTGTACCAGGGCTCATCATGTGTTTGTTGTTAAAAGATTGTGTAGCACCTGCAGATTCACCAGTGTTAGTACAATCAGAGGTCACTAAACAGGAGTCTCTTTTTCATGTTTTTATTTGGTTGAAGTGGGAAAATCAGTTTTCTTTTCCAGAAGTCAATACCACATATATTCAAATGAAAAGGGGTACAGTTCTAGTCTAGAGTTAGTAGTAAGTACTTTCTGACATCCTACCATATCAGTCAAACACAAGGATTATCCTAGTGGGGAACCCTGCACAAACCAAAGCTCATGTGTGGCGAGTATAAAAATTGCATGAATCTCCTTGGCATTCCTCTTTTGAAGCACCTCAGGCACTGGGCAATAAACCCAGACCTGTCCCTTTTAGACGAGGAGGCATATGTTGCTTGGGGGATGGCCCCCTGGGATCACGCTAATATTTAATATCTTACCAGCCCATTGGTCTAAGCCAGTGCACACAGGGCCTGAAAGCCAGAGAAAGTATTTCATGATACGTTGGAATGATGCTATTCCTGATAGAAAATCAATGGAAAATTTCAGAATAGTGACCACCATTTGTAGGATGTCATTTAAAAAAATGAAATGAATAAAACTGAATTAACTGATTAATTATTTAATATCAGTTATCATCGTCTTTTTTTTTTTATCTGTATAATGGGATATTTTCAAAGTTCACTACTTCTTCACATCAGAACTTATTCTATTCAAATAAAAGTCCTATTATTATTGTAATCTGAATCCTTCTGCTCATTTATAATGAACTAACGATTTTATGAGAGACATCATTAATAAATAAGATGCTAATTAAGATTAAATAATGATTATTAAATATCTAAGGGAATTGTGACATCAGTGTTAGTGTAGTTTAGGTAACAGACAAATACACAATCTCCATTATAATAAGATATTTGGCAAAAAGAAACCTGTCCTTATGGATTGTATATCTGAAGCTCAAGAATGGATCAGCCTAAGAAAAGAGTCATCTGAAAAAATCATAGATACTATTTTCCAAATTATAGAATGTAAAAATAAAGTTGGTGGAGAGGCTTATTGTTAGTATCAGCTGGACAGTGAGGGAGTCTATTCCATTTTTACTAGTGCTAGACAAAGGAGTTTGTTTTTGCTGAGATGGAGTGATACACCTACCATCAGTAAGAGTATTTATGGGGGTTCGTTGGAGCCCTTATTCTCTGTAGTAGTGCTTATTATTCGGACGAAAGAAGGAAACAAACACGAATATAAAATACAGACACATATATTATCAAAAGTACAGAAATTGTTGCAAATTTTAATGGCATTTGCTACATGACTTATCTGAGAGGTGCAATAAAACGTTCTTGGTGAAGTGCACTAGAAAAGTGTTCTACTCGCTGGTTTTGGAATACTGTTAAAACACTTCAGCTGGTCGGTTCTCGTTCCTCAATCTTCTGTTATAATTTGGCACACTTTCCTAACTCATGAAGAGGAACATTTGTGCCAAATTCCAAGTAATTCGGTGTCAGTGGGTGCAGATTCCAACTTTTTTGGTGTTTTGACATATTAAATTAGTAAGGCTAGTGAAATTAAATAAGAATGCAGATAAAAAGATTTGAAATAGGGGGTGTATAATAAAAATTAGAATAACTGAAACTTACTATTCCATCACTCCTGTCTTTCATTTCTAAATTTTCCTAATTTAAATATTTTGCTAAATTAAGAAGTAAAGAATAAAATTACAGTTATTTCTTTTTGTTAATGGATTTCTTTTAAGATTTATCCCCAAAATTTTTACTCATATTTGTTAAAATGAAACCAATCAGAAATCAATAATACTAAGCACATATTTATTAAAATCAAGTTTTTAATATCAATATGCAAATTAGCCTTCCTGTTCACACTGTAAACCACTATTTTTTGTATATATAAATACAATTGCATGTTATTAATATGTAGATGTGGTCAACAGTATCAATAATGTAAAACAATTTTATTAATAATTGGGGTTCAAATAAAAATAAAATCATGGAGAAAGTGATATAAATAACTAAGGGAATTGTGACTTGAGTAATAATATAGTTTTGATTACAGATAGCAAAACACACAATCTCCATTATATTAAGATATCAATTGTGAAGTAGTCAAATATAACTGCAAAGATTTTCTCATCTCAACAGAAAATGCCTGCAAAATTATACTCCCTTATTCAAATGTTAAACTGTTCATTTGGGAAATATTTTGCTTTCAACAGTATTCTCCATATTTTTCAAAAGTTAACTAACTTTATTAAATCTACAGATTAACTCATTGCCCCCCCACCGTGTGAGTGATTGTCTGTTCCTCAAAAATGACATTTACAGAAGATTTGGATTATTTTGATTTTTCAAACTATTATCCTCATCTTTATTGTTATATATACACAATGTTTCGGTCAATGTGTCCTCCAACCTTCTTCAAGTGTTTCTTGCTGAACTTGGGAACCTTCACAGAACTTAGAACGAAAGCCTTTTATTCAATTCATTGGAGTAGACTGTTCTCATTCTGTTAACCATGATCGGGTGTTAAGCTATGTTAATTATTCTGTGTTATTATTACCCTTGGCCAGGATTGAACTTGCAACCTACAGATGATTGTCAGTTAAAACTGTATTAACTCAACCCTTATATCTGTTGCGCCATGTTTCCAATTGGATAATTCATTTTTGGAAATTATAAACCTGGGTCATTCCATGTCAAAACACCAGCAAAAAGTTGAAATCTGCACCCACCGACACTGAATTACCTGAAACTTGGCACAAATGTTTCCCTTCATGAGTTAGGAAAGTGTGCCAAATTATTTTGTGTTAAACCTTACCATTCCGATTTTAGAGGGGGAGGCTTATAATTTTGTTGTACTGAGCACAATATCAACATTTGAGAGTTCATGGAGCATTAGGATGATTGTCTTTAATTATAATCTTTCACTGAAATCCTGCACGTACATAGGAAAAAAACTCCGAACTTGGCAGGTTCATATCTTCTAAAGTAGACTTGACCCCCTCACGAAATTCTTTGGTGAACTTAGGCAGACATAGTATATGTTAAGAAAAAAATATTATGAAAATTGAAGAGGACCCATTTTCGATAGACTGACCATAAGCTACATAGGTGAAAAGTTGATGATTTTGGAGTCATGCATTTGGGTGGGCAAAATAAAAATTTTCTATCAGGTATAGGGTTAAAATAGTTAGATATTTGGATTCTACAATCCTTATTTGCCGTACATACCAAATTTCAGAAATATTGAATGTATGAAAGTATTTTTAAATAAATTTTTAAAAAACACTGAGATTTTGCAACACCGCACAACCTTAATTTTGAGGCAAAATAGCAAAATTATATCCTCCCTCTAAAATCGGAACGGTAAGGTTTAAGACAAAATAATTTGGCACACTTTCTTAACTCATTAAGGGGAACATTTGTGCCAAATTTCAGGTAATTCGGTGTCGGTGGGTGTAACGCCCTGGTGAATTGACATGGAATGACCCACCTAATGTTCTAATTACCTACAATATTTATGTATAAATTCAAAATAAATAGTATTAACAGAAGAGTTATGTATTTAATGGGAATTTAGTTTCTCTCCAACCAGAAAATTCTTGGAGAGTTAACAACTCTTAAAAATAATAACCCATGATCATAATTGTTTATAAAAAACAAGCATATTGTTGCAACAAAAAAAATGAACAGATGAGAGAATTGGTTTTAATTTCGTTTATTTTAAATAAACAAAAGTTGATAGATTTAGAAAAGAGAGTCTTTCTTCTTTCATTTGGTAAGGTGTCACGAGGCGAGTGGGTGTAAATCTGTCCACATATCACTTGTTGTTGTTGTTGTTGTTCTTTTGTTTTCAATCATCTTTTCTTTTTGCTTTTATTTTCACTTATTTCTCTGTCTGTAAATTCGATATCAGTCAGTGTTCATGTCAATCAGACAGTTTTCTACCCACCACTATCGGACACACCACTACATCTTCTTCTTCTTCTTCTTCTTCTTCTTCATCAACCACCTCCTTATCCTCCACCACATTCTTCTTCTTCTTCTTCTTCTTCTTCTTCAAAAGTTGATAGATTTAGAAAGGATATAATCTTTCTTCTTTCACTCGGTGGGTATAAATCTGTTCACCTAAAGATATAATGATTTTGTCACCTTATATAGTTAATGGGGAATATAAGTAGAAAATACAGCTGAGAGAGAGAGAGAGAGAGAGGTGACAAAAACAACACAAAGAATAAGTTCAATAATTTGAAGATGAATTGAAACTGGTATGTATTGTGGCTACACTAGTAAAGAAAAACAGGAATTCATATATATATATATATATATATATATATATGAAAAAAACAAACACCTAGTACTTTTAATAACTCTGATGATGGAATTTTATTTCCGAAAATATTTAGAATTAAAAAAAAAGTTAAATAAATATAATTTTCAACACATATTGCATTGTCTATTGCCTTCGAAAATCTTTATATTACACATACGCACAATGCTTCAAACATATTATAAAAAAAAAAACAACTTTATTTCACTATGCCTGAGCGAGGCTAAATTTATAGTAAAAAAATAAAAAGAATAAAAGAATTTCAAACAATATCCACGAGCGCAGGAGAAGCACGGAATTAACTGATAGAGAAAATTTTTTTCAAATATACGGCGTTCCTCAACTTCTTAAAACAACAGATGATTACACCATCGCCATGGGACAAGTACTATAAAAAAAAAAAAACACCTAGTACTTTTAATAACTCTGATGATGGAATTTTATTTCCAAAAAGATTTAGAATTAAAAAAAAAGAAAAAGTTAAATAAATATAATTTTCAACACACATTGCATTGTCTATTGCCTTCAAAAATCTTTATATATATATATTATGGACTCTCTTGTTGATTTCGACGCATGAGTGTTCATCCAATGAACAACCCACACAGTGATTTGTTTATAGTGGTGAAGGCTTGAAATCCACACTTTTTGGCACAATCGATAGGAAAGAATTGGTGCACAAGGAATGCCACAAACCCAATCAACGACCGACCTCAGGAATTTTGAATTCAGAGTTTTCCCTCTCCTAGACTGGTTACCTACCCAAGGTTAAAGAGCCCAGTTTGCCCTACTATTTAACCCATAGCTGGGGGGGGGATATATGGATTCATACCTTTCCCAAGGGTATTAGCGCTATGTGAAATGCAAAAAACTTGTCTAGGATTTGAACTCGGGTCGACAAGTCCACTTCCCACGACTCTAACCATTATGCCACGCGCTTCCATATATATATATATATATATATATATATGTAAATAGATAGTTAGATAAGTATATCTTAGGAGCATTTTTTCATTTATATATGTTTTGTTGAACATGACAGACATGATATGCATTGAACTACTTTTCTCCAGCTATGAGTAAATAGTAGGATAGACTGGGCACTTTAACCTTGGGCAAGGTAAACAGTCTAAGAGAAGGACAATTCTGAATTCAAATCTGTTAAACTTCACTTAAGAAATTGACCATCTTTCACATCCTGTTTGTGCAGAGGGGTTGAGGCAACATGGACATGGAGTCAACCTGGTTAAAGATTTTAGAATTGTTTGTTGGTTTTACAGCATATCAATCTATTTTAGATCATTCAATCCCAAAATCAGTCATTTTTACAAATAATTATATGGTTCCAAGTAAATATAATTTGATTCAATTCCAAAATGTATTCACATATTTGAAATTAGATTTCAGTAAAAAGGAAGAACCACTGAGAATATGGTTAGTTGGTTGGATTTTATGGCATGTCAACCCTTGTTGGGTCATTTTATGCTTAAGACGTTTTCTTTTATTCATTCTTTATGGTTGGTTGGATTTTATGGCATATCAACCCTTGTTGGGTTATTTTATGCTTAAGATGTTTTGTTTTATTCATTCTTTATGGGTACTCTTTTTGTAACACATTTTTTAGAACTCATTTTGTGCTATGTAACCCATAGATGGGACCCTAACAAATATTATCACTCTGGGTCAGAGTGGACCTGCGAATAATGGTGATGAAAGGGTACTTTCCCAGAACTCCAGAATTGGAACTTTGCCATAAGATAGAGTTTTCATCATACACAGGACATTAAGAACCCCAATGACTGCCTTCTAGCACATATATGATGAAGGGAGTTGGGACAATCATATAGGTGCTAGGGCTTGATCACAGGAGGCCTCTCCAACCACCCATCTTGCCTAAGTAAGGGCCAAAATGGAGTGATACATGTCATGGATTACTCAGCCATCAAGGTTTCATCCCTAAGCATCACGGATCACCACCTATGACCAACAGGTTTCCGAATTGGGGTAGGGGTCATATCACGCTGCAGAGGAGCAATTGGTGCATTCTAAAGCCGCAGATGCCAGGGTTGTCAGTAATAAAGGACAAACCAGAAACTTTATAAGAATATGGTTTCTATCCATGTGAGCATATATGCCATCTTAAACTTGTGCTTTGTCATTTACTCTAGTGTGTATTTTTACATGTCTACTCAAATGTGAGTTTTCTGAAAATGCAGATCCACACACTCCACAAAAATATGGTTTCTCTCCAGTGTGCGTTCGCAGATGTCGAACCAAATCTGATTTCTTTGAACATGAAAATCCACATACTTCACAAGAATATGGCTTCTCACCAGTATGTGTTCGCATGTGATCCACTAAATGTGATTTAGCTGTAAACGATGAGCCACACACTTCACAAGAAAATGGTTTCTCTCCAGTGTGTATGCGTATATGCCGTCTTAAACTTGAATTTTGTGAAAAGGAAGAGCCACACATATCACAAGAATATGGCTTCTCTCTAGTGTGTATTCGCATATGAGTCGCCAAGCATGATTTTGTTGAAAAGGAAAAGCTACACACGTCACAAGTGTATGGCTTCTCTCCAGTATGTGTTTTCATATGATTCCTCAAGTGAGATGCCTTTGAAAAGGATGAGTCACACACTTCACAAGAATGTGATTTCTCTCCAGTGTGTGTTTTCAAATGTTGATTTAGAGTTGAGTTTTGAGCAAAAGCAGACCCACATACTCCACAAACAAATGGTTTCTCTCCAGTATGCGTTCGCAAATGATCAACTAAATGTGACTTTGTTGAAAAATTAGTATTACACACTTCACAAGAAAATGGTTTCTCTCCTGTATGTATGCGCATATGTTTCTTCAAATTCGATTTGTTAGAAAAAGATGAGCCACACACTTCACAAGAAAATGGTTTCTCTCCAGTGTGTATACGTATATGCTGTCTTAAACTTGAATTATGTGAAAAGGAAGAGCCACACATATCACAAGAATATGGCTTCTCTCTAGTGTGTATTCGCATATGAGTCACCAAGCATGATTTTGTTGAAAAGGAAAAGCTACACACGTCACAAGTGTATGGCTTCTCTCCAGTATGTGTTTTCATATGATTCCTCAAGTGAGATGCCTTTGAAAAGGATGAGTCACACACTTCACAAGAATGTGATTTCTCTCCAGTGTGTGTTTTCAAATGTTGATTTAGAGTTGAGTTTTGAGCAAAAGCAGACCCACATACTCCACAAACAAATGGTTTCTCGCCAGTATGCGTTCGCAAATGATCAACCAAATGTTGATTTCTTGAAAAATTAGAGTTACACCATTCACAAGAAAATTGTTTCTCAGTGTGTATGCGCATGTGTTTGCTTAAATTAGAATTGTTAGAAAAGGATGAGCCACACACTTTGCAACAAAAGGTCTTCTCTCCAGTGTGTTTTTGTATATGGTCCCTCAAATAGGAACGTTTTGCAAAGGAAGAGTCACACAATTTACAAGAATATCGGTTCTCTCCAGTATGTGTTTGTATATGCCATCTTAAGCTTGATTGTAGTGAAAAAGAAGAACCACAAATTTCACACAAATATGGCTTTTCTCCAGTGTGTTTTCGCAAATGATCCGTCAAATGTGATTTCCTTGTAAAGGACAAGCTACACACTTCACATGTATATGGCCTCTCCCAGTATGTGTTTTCACATGATTTCTCAAATGTGATGTTGTTGAAAAGGATGAGCCACACACTTCACAAGAATGTGGTTTCTCTCCAGTATGTGTTTTCATATGTCTTATTAAACTTGAGTTTAGAGCAAAAGCAAATCCACACACTCTACACATATAGGGTTTCTCTCCTGTATGCTTCCGTAAATGTCCAATCAAATTTGATTTTTGCGAAAAAGAAGAATTACATTCTTCACAAGAATATGGTTTTTCTCCTGTGTGTGTTTGCATATGTCTGTCCAGTGTTGACTTTTTAAAAAAGGAATAGTCACATTCTTTACAAGAAAATGTCTTCTTCCTAGCATGTGTTTGCATGTGTTGTAACAAAAGTGATTCCTCTGAAAAAGAAAAGCTACATACCTCGCAAGTATGGGCTTTCTCTCCATGTTGTATTTCCATGTGTCATCTAAAATCTGACTTTTATGAAGGAGGGAATAGTCACATACACTCCAATGTTTAGAAATGTTGTTCTAAATTTCTTTCTTAATGTTCCTCGTGATACTTTTGTGGTTTAGGATGGGAACTATGTTCCCTCTTTGTATGTTGTGTAATTAAATGTTATATTGTATCGGTTGACTTGTATTTTCCCCTACTAAATATTCTGTGTTAGATCATCTTCTTTTTGGAATAACCCAATGCATTATAAGTGTATGAGTCAAAACACCACTAATTCTTATACAACAATTCCTTCTAAAAAGAAAAGCCACATACCTCATGAGTATGTGCTTTCTCTCCAGTTTATATTTCCATATGTCACATAAAATCTGACTTTTATGAAAGAAAAAAAGAGTCACACACAAATCTGAACATATGAATTCTTTCCAATGTTTAGAAAGGTTGTTTTAAATTTGCCTTTAGTAGCAAAGAGATCCATGCATATACTCTGCCTCTCTCAAATGTGTGTTAAAATATATCAGCTCATATAGGATTTGTGTTTAAAGAAATATCTATACACTTCACAGGAATAGATTTTTTCCAGTGTTTGTTTTTAGGGATTTTGTTTCAATCAACCTTTTCAACAACTTATCTACAGTTTTCATATTTTCTTCATGCCTTAAGAAAATGATGATATAATTGTAAAAGTTTTAAAAGCTGGAACATCTGAAAAAGAAAAGAATATGTGTTTAAAAATCATAAAATACTGCAGTTCATATGAATCTATTATTATTACTTGGTTCATATCTATCTACTATATATCTATCTCAGTCTGTATTTATGTATGGGAGTAAAATGGGGAATTAAATCCGACAGTATGCAGAAAAATTGAAAATCCCAAGTAGTCCAAAAGATGAGTTTATTCTTAATGGTGATGTCAACACTATAACGTTTCGGTTTTTGCAACCTTCATCAGGACATGTTGTCAAATCTAGTGTGGAGATGGTGGGTGATTTACAGAATCTCCACACAAGATTTAACCATGTGTCCTGATGAAGGTTGCTAAAGCCAAAAAGGTATAATGTTGACATTATCACCAAGAATAAATTCACTTTTTGGAATACTTTGTGTTTTTCTATTCTAATGTATGTATGTATCTATCTCAGTCTATTCCTATCTATCCATTTCAATCTATTTTCATGTATTTATATATTTATCATTGTCATTTTTAAACACTTTATAGTCAAAATAATTAATATATAGAATAAATCTTATTTATTAACAATGTCTCTATAAAAATTTGAGTTAGATTTGCCTCAAAACAGCCCATGTTATTAGTGCGTTTAAATCCTGCAATGTGTCTTATATATCACTAAGAAATAAAAGTTTACATAATATATGGTGTAGTTAATTTGCATACTGGTATAACAAAACTGGGTTTAATAAATACTTATTAGGCGTTATTGATTTCTAATATTATTGTTTTATTCTCAAACATATCTAAAATGAATTCCTATTTATAATTCTATATAGAAATCAACTGAAATAGAATAAAGATAAGTGTAATCCTTTTATGCACCTTTTTATTTACTTTTGTTAGTCTTTCTGATTTGATATGTTATTTGATTACATTAAAAGGACCAAGTATCCAATAGGCACCCCAAATCAACAACTTCATGAAAAGTTCACTTTTTAACTCATCACTGTTAACTTCTACTTCAAAATTTTGTAAATAAATGATTTTAATCAGAAGTTTATGAAGATGTTGAACTTATAATAAATTAAATAAACAGATGGTTGGTACATGTAATCAAATTAAAATTCAATAGCAAAATCTTTTTTAAATAAATACTTTTTAATCAGAAGTTTATAAGTTTTTTTCAACACTTACGATAAATTGACGAAAATTTTATTCTAAAATAGTTTTTACTTAATCAGAAATAGTATTAAATTTGTAAAATTTATTTTTGTCAGATACAATATAAGTTCAAAAAATCATCTGTTCATTTATTTTCAAATACTTGAAAGCGAAAGTTACTGGTGATGAGTTAAAATATGAACCTTTCATTAAGTTGATGATTTGGGGTGCTTATTGGATACTTGGTCCCAATAAAACTTAGATAATAGGACCCAGAAGGTGCATAATTTGAATAATAATAATAATAATGATAATAATACAAAAACATTAGAAAATAATAAATCAAATAGCAAACAAATTAACTAACAACAAAATTAATGTAGCCAAATATTTAACCATGTAGTATAAACTAGATCCTCTCATCATACCCCACAAACTTAATCACTCTTCTCATGATGCACCATGCAAGAGTATATAAATGTATATCCACTACATTTGTTCAATTAGATCTAAGATCATATAGGGGAGAAACATCACTGATAGGGAGCAGACTATATTATATATATATCACAAAGTAGAGAATTATACACAGTACAATTAATAGTCTATCAACATCACCAAGCAGAAAGCAAAGAACAGAACACTTGACCTTCAAAAACCCAGTCCCCACTTTCTACCCTCATCGAAGGGCCAAACCACAACTATATGAACAAACCGCTTAACCAATTTTCCATTTGATTGCATTCACATTAAACTGTCAGTAACCAGGTGTTGACTCCATATCCATGCTACCTTAACTTAAATATATATTTACCAACTTCTCCAAATGAGCAGGATGTGACACAAGGTCAATTTCTTAAGATGAGTTTAACAGGTTTGAATTCAGAGTTTTCCTTCTCCTAGACTGATTACCTAGCCAAGGTTAAAGAGCCCAGTCAGCCCTACTATTTACCCATAGTTAGAGGGTGAGTAGCTGGATGCATACCTTTCCCAAGGATATTAGCATGATGTGAAATGCAAACAGTTTCTTCCAGGATTTGAACTCAGGGCAGCGAGTTCAGTTCCCACAACTCTAACCATAAGACCATGTGCCTCCAACTCAAATATATATAGGGCTGGTTTAGCTCAGAGCATCTGCCTGAGAACCATAATGTTTCTGGTTCAATAATGAACCTTGCAAACTGTGTGGTAAAGGAGCTGGTGGTAGGTGTGGTGCTCCACCTCAGATACTAAAAATCAATCTCCTTCGTCTAGCACTAGTGAAAAGGAGATAGACTCCTTCACTGTCTGGATGATACCGACATTAGGCCACCCTGACGACTTTGCTCATATATGTATATCCAATTTGTCCAAAGGAGGTAATAAAAAAAAATTCCAACTTCCTAATCTTAAAACAATTAACAAACATCAGGGAATTTTCCAATTTTAATGAAATTTTCAAAATTTTAAGGACTTATTTTATAATGAATAACTTATAAAAAAAAAAAAACTGAAAAAAAAGTTTTTTATTAATTGAAGGGTTTTGTTCTAAACCTTTAGTCAATTGAATAAAATACTTTTTCAGTCACTAATTTTTACATTTCTAGAAAATCAAAACCACAAGACCAAATTAAAAAATATGAGTGACCAAAAAGTTATTTCAAAATTAAAAGTTAATTTAAAAAATACCAATAGCTTAATTTGTTAAATATTATAATGAACCCAACAAACATTGATGACCTTGAGTCATACACTGATATGTCCAATATCCAGGATAAAAAGGGAGATAAGTGATGTTTTTCATCTGAAAAAATAACTTTATTTTGGACAAAATTTATGAAGGCCTTCATGTATAAAATTTCATATGGGACAATTATAATATGTAGAAAATAAAAACATAAGAAAATATAGCAACATAACAAGGACACATGCATAGAAACAGGTGTTGCTGTCTCTAGAGTAAAAATCCGGGTATTTTGAAGTATAAAAGTTAAAAGTCTATTTCTGATTTAGACTACATTTGTCTTCCATAAACAAAAAGTAACTATCATTAGTAATAATCTTTAAATATATAAAAATCTCTGAAAATCTGTTGCACAAAAAAAAACAAGATACAAAATTCATTTTTTCCAGTTTTGATTTTACAAGAAATGTACAAAATTATGAACTAAAACATTTTTTTCATTCAAATGACCAAAGGTTGAATCCCCATTAAAATACTGATTAATAAAAAAAATTTTTTCAAACATAAAACAAACTATTCATTATAGATTTAATTCCTAAATGAATTAAGTGCTGAAAATTTCATTAGAATTGAACAATTTCCTGATTTTTGGTAATTGTTCAGTAGTACATTTCATTTCTCTCTAAGTATACACATTTTTTGTCTGCTTTTTATTTTAAAAACGAATAAAAATTAATCAAATCGGTTATTTAGGGTAAAATTTTTGTCCAAGTTGAAAAGTAGTAACATAATGGCATCAGTAAAAAAAAGCAAAATAATATTACACGTAATTTTAATGAAATTTTCAATATTGATTTATCAATGAATGAATTTTATAATGCATCAATTATTTTATTTCAAAATTTTCTGATTTAATTAGGTATTTCTGCTATGATAAATTAATACATAAAATTCATTTAAAATATCATGATGTTAAGTTTAAAATGTCATATTATTAGATTCTAAAAACATTTTTTAATAACTACTTTACTTTAGTATCAATTTCTTTAAATTTTTTTATCAAAAACTCTATTGAAAATTTAGCACCCCTTTTTAAACAGGACAAATACTGATGTATATTTTGTTCTTTTATAAGATAATAGCCAATTAGATAATTATCGAAATGAGTAAAAAAAAAAATCTCCAAAAATTATTTTTTAGTTTTTATTTTCATTTTATTTTCCTATTTTTGGTACTTATTTTCTACCAGAGTATCATCCTTATTTTTTTCTTCTTCTATTCCCATCTTCGGTGTTTTGTCTTTTTTTCTTTATTCAGTGATTAAATACAAACAACAAAACTAGTTAAAACTAATTTACTAATACAATTGCAAGAAATTTTTTTTACTTAAATATTCAATTAAAATCCCGACTTGTCGGCTGGGGCGTCAGAATGCACTGACTGCACCGCTGCAGAGGGATAAGACTCCCCCCAATGGGGCCACCTGTTGGCCATGGGTGGCGACCTGTGATGCTTAAGGATAGAACCCAGGTGGATTAGCAGTTCATGACTTGCAATACTCCACTTTGGCCCTATCTTGGGCTAGACAGGCGGTCGGAGAGGCTCCCTCTGATCAATCGGCTGGTCACGTCAAGCCCTAGCACCTATATGATTTTCCCAACCCTATTGCCCTTATGGCAAGCCCCAACACCTTTTCATCATATGGGTGCTAGAAGGCGGTGGCTGCAGGTCTACATGTCCTGGGAATGACGTTAAACTCTATCTGATGGTGAGGTTTCAGTTTTGGAGGTTTGGGGAATGTGGAGCACCCCTTCATCACCACTGCTCCCTGTCTACTCTGACCCGAGGTGGTAGTACCTGTTAGGGTCCCATCTATGGGTTAAATAGAAAAACATGAGTTGGTAAACAAAATTGTATTATCCATTAAGAATTGATTTATTTCAACTTTATAGGCATTAAATGACCCACGCAGGTTGATTTGCCGTAAAAATAATACAAACACCAATCAATTAAAATCAATAAAATTTAAAACAATTAAGAAGTGAGTGAGTGAAGATGCACAATAGATACCACCAATTTTCCCTGTGAAATTTATTCCCCCCCCCCCACTACATTTAACACAATGAAATTTGCAGAAAAATTAATATTTTCTTGAAAAAATATTTTCCATTTGAAAGAAAAAACATTAAACAAACTCCTGATGATTTTTAAAACATTTTTCAGCTTATTGTTAAATCAACTGAAATTTAACGTAGCTAAAAACAAGTTACAATAAGAGGTTTTTTCAAAAATTCTATGAAAAATCAATTAAGTCTGATTTTCATGAAAATTTCCGTAAATGTTTACCTTTTGATGTAAATATATCTGAAATAGTTTTTTTTCCTAAAATATATAAGGAGAAATATCTATCCCCCCTTCCTACTTTATTTTATGAGATAAAAAAATAACCCGTCAGAAAACCTTTTTACTTTTTTTCTATAAAGATAAGAGTCTGAATAACTATATCAAAGAAATTGTATAACATACAACGCAGTAGTTTTTTTTAGGAAAAATTAATGAAATCGGAAATAAAAAGTGCAAAAAAAATGTCATAATATTATTGTTTGAAAACTTTTTTTTTCTTTTTTTAATTGGTATGTACTATATTCTATTAAATTGTCAAAAAATTTTTTTAAAGAAATTAATTTTTAAGAGATTTTCAATCTTTTGTGTGCTTGAATATTTTTTTTTTTTGGCGTGAAATAAATTAAATTTTTTTTTCTGCATGAAAAAATCGAATTTTTCACAGATATTTAAAAATATGAATTTTAGAATTCCGGTGAACTAAAAATTGTTTTTCTTTGTTATTACAAATATATACTGTATGATCGTTAATTGTTTTTTACGAGATTTTTGGTAAACAAAGTTTGGAAATATTTATTTCCGTTTTATTCAAGATGGCCAAAACTAATCACGTGACCGTTTTGGTGATACCTAATACACAATATTCCATATAAAATTATAGGCATTCCAAAGTTACTGTTAAATCCGTATTTTACAAAATGAATTTACCCCCGACCCGATTGAAAGAAATTACCAAAAATCAGGGAATTATCTGATTTTAATGAAATTTTCAGTGCTGATTTATCAATGAATTAATTTTATAATACATTAGTCAAATACGGATTTTACGTTATCTTAGGCATCGTTACGGCCATGTTTACGATATATTTGAGCAAAGTTGTTAGAAAAAATAGTTTAAAATGTATTAAAAATGAATTACATGTGTAATATTAATATCATTTCTTTTTTCTTTTTTTTTTTACTGATGTTACTAATTTTCGACTTGGACAAAAATTTGACCTTAAATAATCGATTTAATTCATTTTAATTCGTTTTTAAAATGAAAACGAGTCAATATTTTGGAAGTGCCAAGATACGATAAAATTTGAATGAATCAAGGAAAAAACAAAAACTTAAAAAATCTGCCGATACTCACAAGATAATCAAATCAATTAAGTTCAATGGTTTCTTATTTTGAAAAGAAAGGATTAGGATTTACTATTTAGTTATGCGATAATTTCTTCAAGCTTTCAAGCGGTGACGTTTATAATCCGTCCCTTTTGAAGGAACGAACTTTATTACATCACTGTTTAAAGAGCGTCGTTATAAGAAAAGGAATTACATGTTTATTTTAATTATATATTTTAATAATGACAGTAGGGTGTTTTAAGTTCATTAGACTTTGTTAGCTGGGGGACCGTTTAATGATTTACCGTAAATATATAATCCGGTCTGAAAAATCATAAGCGACAAAATTATGACTAACACCGTTTTATGAATTCTTTAATTTTACATTGTGAAGCGAAATAATTTCTTGTTTACAACTGTTTTAATTATATTTAAAAAGGAAAGGCGGTTTAATTTTCAAATTAGTCAAGAAAGTTTAATATGATTATTCAAAAAACGAAAAATGCCGACCCTATTGTTGTTTGCCGGAAACTGCCAATAATTACCGAATAGTATTCAGTTTTCGCATCAATTCAAATGTTTCTTTAATGACAGTCAGAAAAGGATTAAGAAGACATAAAAAGATATGAGCAGAGATCGTAAAGTGAAGTAATGAAAAATTTAAAAAAAAAAAATTTTTTTATTTTCAAACTATTACCAAAAATCAGGGATTTGTCTGATTTTGATAAAATTTTATCCAAATTTATCGGTAACGACGTAATTTTATAATGAATAATTTTTTTTTTTTTAATTAAAAATTTAAAAAATTCAGAATGTAGGGGGTGACGAATAGGTATACTCAAATTCGAAATGTCCGCGAATTGTTAAAAAACGTCAATAAAAAATTGAAAATTAACTTTTTAATATTTTCTTTTACGTTTAATATAAAGAACAATTCCAAGTTTATGTGTTATTGTAGAAAAAATAAATAGTTGAACACTGGTGACCCAGGTGGAGCAAGCCGACGAGTCGGGGTTGCAAAAGGAATAATCTTTTGCGACCCACTCCTGCCTAGGGTCTGGTAACAAGTAGTAAACACTCCGTAAAAAAACTTCTATAACCGTAGTTGATCACGGGAGCGAAGAAGATAGTTGAACGGGGAAGGAAAGCCCATTATATAGGCGCTGCAATGTCTCCCCACCCCTCCAACTTCCGACAGGAAAACTACATAATGCAATCTCTCTCTGGTCTCGTGTTCAATCACAAGAGTCAGAACTTCCTCAACCCAACCAGCAGCTCCAGACGGTAAGTCACCAGTCCTCACCCTTTTTTTTCACACACTCCCAACACTAACAAGAAAAAAAAGGAAGAGGGGACTTTAACAGATACTAGGCCCTAGTCACGGGTCACCTGGAGGTGACAGTGGTGCGGGGTACCCTCATTCCGTCCCCTAGCCCTAGGCCCCACTGTCGGTTGTAGTTTTCAGTCTTACCCAGGACCATCACATGAAACAGTCTAAGCGGGGAGTAGACTTGGTCTACCCCTCCGTCTTTTTGGGGAGCGCAATCCGGGCAGTACCATTTTTGCCTTCTGGGGGGAGCCACGCAAATTCCCATACACTGGAAGTGGAACCACTCGTCACACAAATCGCACCCAATCATGCCCGACTCTCCCTGAGGAATGTTACACACAGGACATAGCCAGACAGGGCCCTCCGCGCCCGGAGAAAGGGCAGGGGGTTCTGCGTCCTCATCTACAGCAGAGGTGCTCGGAGGTTGCCGGACTGACTGCGCACTCTGGGACTCCTCCGGGTCGTCAGGAATCAGTGAAAGCTCCAGAGGAAATAAATGTTTCAGGGAATGGATTTCCTCGATGCCGTTCCCTTTCCTGACACGTGCCGATCTCACTACTCCGTCGTCACCAGGAATGACATCCAGGATGGATCCAAGGATCCAAAATGGTCTCGGTTTCAGAGGACTCTTGACGAGGACCACATCGTCTTTTTTAAGGCGGTTCTCAAATTGTAACCGAGACTGCCTCGGGGACCCCCTCCTGAGATCCAAGAGATACTGATTATACCACAGCTCGTGGAACTCCAACAGCCACCGGTTCCTGAGCTCCATGGTTTTAATCAACCTTTTCCGGCTGGGAGGCACAGCAGCTGAAAGGTCTTCCCCTTCCAATCGCAACAGCAACCCAGGACTACTGTTAGGTCTCAAGAACAGGTTAGGCGTAATCGCCGTTAGATGCCTTTCCGAAGATGTCTGGTAAGTTAGAGGACGATTGTTTACAGCTCTCTGTATGTCAGAGATTATGGTCAGGAGGGTGAAATAATCCACCTTACCTCTGCCGATAACTTTGAAGAGGCATGTCTTCAGGGTTTTAATACAACGTTCCCACGTTCCCCCATACCACGGGGAAAACAAAGGGATCGTCTTTAGTTTTAAGCCAGAAGAAGCGAATTTAATATGGTATTCCTGGAGAAGAGCAAGACGACAAAACAGCTTCCCGCTACCCAGGAAGGTCTTTGCGTTGTCACAGTAGAGTGCCTCTGGAATCCCGTGCAAATTTGTAAAGCGTACCAGGGCTTGAAAAAACGACAACACACTCATGTCCGGAACCACTTCAATATGCACTGCCCTAATCTTCAAGCAAGTGAAAAGGAGTAGGTACATCTTTTTTTCCTCTGTTCCTTCCTTTATCCAGAGATGCCGGTAAAATCGACTCCTGAGTTCTTAAATGGTACTTCGAACTCTACACGAGAAGCAGGTAGGCTGGCCACAGTGTTTGGTAGAACGGGTCTGGAGTTGTATCTTTTGCATTGCGCACAAGATGCTAGAACCTTGTTTACTGCCTGCCTTCCTTGTGGGACCCAGTAGCCACTACGCCTCAATTCGGCCAGGCTCGATCCCACTCCCAGATGAGAACATTTTATATGACAATCCATAATGATAAGCCTGGTGATCGGGTGGTATTTGCCAAGCAACAGAGGATTTTTGACTTCGTATCTGAAGTGTGTAGATCGGTTGAGTCGGCCCCTCGATCGGATCAAACCATCCTGGTCCAGAAAAAGATCCAGCTCGCGGACCCTCCCAGGTACTAATCCGCCCCCAGGCTTCAGTAGATAATCGAGCTCAGATGCAAATTCTTGCTGCTGCAGAGATTTTATCAGGTATACTGTTGCCCTTCTCTCATGATCTTCCTCTCGACCCCGCAGCATAGCAACAAACCTGAAAACCAGGGAGGAGACCCTCAGCAAGCGAGTGAAAGTAGAAAATCTCCGCAAGGGCAAGACAGAAGGAAACTCCTCCCTCGAGACTACCGAGAAGCTCATCGAAGAACGAGCAATCTGTTGGCATCGATCATTGAGACAGGGTAGATTTTGTCCCTGCCAAAGAAGGACCCCCTCGCGCAACCAGAGAGGGCCATGACACCAGAATTCGAAGTTGGATTTAAATTTCTTGAAGGTCAGTCCCCTGGTGATCAGGTCAGCCGGGTTCTGCACAGAGGTAACATACTTGAAGTGAGGTCCGAGACCATATCGGGACTCCAATTCACGACTCATTTGCAGGATGTCCTTGAGTCGATTCCTTGCAAAAATGTTTTTGCTAGCCATAGACTGGGAAAGGAGCCAAGACAATACCACCTGGGCGTCGGTAGCTACATATAACTTGGTGGGTTTAAAAACTCCACAATTGTCAAGTATGGTTGGTAAACACTTGATTGCAAGGTACACAGCCATTAACTCTAGAACGGGTAGTGTCCTGTCCTTCATGGGCGCGACCTTAGCCTTAGCAAACACTAAGGATGATTGTTGGTTCTGCACGACGAAGGCCGAGAATCCATATGCCTCCTTGAAGCGTCACAAAAGAGGTATATCTCCCCAGGTTGGTCTCCATTAATGGTCTGTCGCACGAATCGAAGATCGCTCAACCTGGAGAGGTCCTCAGCAAGCGCCCTCCACAGAACCAGAGATTCAGGAGGCATTGGATCGTCCCAACCAAGACCCTTCTTCCATAACGTTCCCATCAGCACACGGCTTCGTATAGTCACCAGAAGGCAGAGTGATAGAGGGTCAAATAGTCTGGAAACTTCGGACAGAATTCTCCTCTTGGTAGATGCGTCTGGATCGCACATAACAGGGGCAACATGCAACAGCTCAGAGTGGGGATTGTATCGATATCCCAAAACCCTTTCCCATCCGTCTCCGAGTTCGCTCAGTGTACCGTCCCTCTTCATTTGTGTTGCAGGACTGGATGAGAAAACCACCCTCCAGCAAGCGCTTCTTAGTCAGTGAATATAATCTGGAGAGTTTTTCAGGGTCTGTTTCGGAAGTCACCAGGTTGTCTACGTAGAAATGGTCCTCCATTATCCTACGGCAATCATCCAAAGGGTATCGAGCTGCATGAAATCTTAATATACTCCCAAGCACGAATGGGCTGGAAGTAAATCCGAAAATCAAAGTAGAGTATCTGAAACAACGAAGGCGATCTCCGTCCCTGAGAAAAAAACAACCTGTTCCTGTCAGCCTCCAGGCTGAGACGAATCATTAGGAACGCCTTTCGGATGTCAGCCAGCAAGACAAAGCTGTTCGTTCTAAATGATAGAAGCAAATTTAACATGTCTCCGGTGAGGTTGACACCAGAGTAAGCAGCTTCGTTAAGTGAGACAGAGTTACCCGTTTTCAGACTACACGTGATTGGAAAGGACCCGGTCTAGCTTATCAGTATGCCAGGGAAGTTGTACATGGTACTTCCCATCCTTGAACTTAATGGACTCCTGAAAGCGCCTCATTTGCTCCTGGTCATAATTAGAGTAGTTGTCGTGGTCGGGGATACCCAAAGACTCCATACTGAACATCTGCTCCAATCCTCTTTGCACGTCACTGAGGGGAAAGAAATCAGCCAGGGGGTCAACGTAAGAAGGCAGGGTGTCAAAAACAAAACACATGTGAGAAGAATCCACCTGGGGCGTCCGCTCAAGCACAGAATTAAAGGAGAGATGGGCCACTTCAAGTCGAGGGGATGATCCGTAGAAAAAAAGGAGTCAACCTCGTCGAATGGAACGAGGCCAGCCGGGATAGAGAAAGCCCAGCCCTGCAGACAGAGTACCATCTTCAGGGGACCCAGAAGGTGGAAAAGGTCCAGTCCTACAATGCCCCCGATAGGAATGAAGTCCGAATCCCCATCGAATTACCCGGCTAAGGAAATGCCGGAGCTCTAAAAGGCATTCAAAAGATGATCGAAATTTGCCAGACGGAGAGACAAATCCAAAGAATCTGCCACCAAAACAGGCGATGGTAGAGTACGCCCGGAACCTAAATTAATTTCCAAGACCACCTCTCTAAAGTCCTTGATACATTCACCAGAAGGGTCGACAGTCTGAGTTGGCAATCGACGCCACAGGACTCCGAGGAACCCAAGGACTGCAACACTGCGGCAGACAAATAAGACCGACCACTTCCAGAGTCCAAGAGGCAATTAACCGACGTGTTTTTTCCTCCGATGTGGAAGGTGACCTGAAGAATGGGTGGCAAGCAGCGAGAGTACCCAACTGATGTCCGGGAGTCCGATATCATCTGGAGTGTAGAACCTCTACGAGCAGTGTCAGCCTTAGTCCTCCAAGATGGTCCCCGGTGTTCAATGATGAACGAGAAGAAGCTCCTCCCTTAATCACCAGACGTTTGATGGCTTCACTAGTGAGCTGCAGAATCGATGACAATGATGGTATTCGCCTTCCGGTCAGCAGTATCATCTCTCCCTTCAAATCATTAGGGTATTTTTGAAACAGAATTTTCACCATCAAACGCGCTCCGGCCGAGTCATCCCTAGAGAAGTCACATGAGAAGGAGCTTCGTAATTCCCCAGGAGAGAGGCAGTTCTTGAGATAAATCCTCTAAGGTCAGAATATTCTCCATCCTCCTTTGGTGAAAAGTCGAGGATATCCTGAAACACCTGGTCTATAATTTCGTCCACATCCAAATATTCATCCTTCAATATAGAAAGGGCACGCTGATAGTTAGCATTTGTGCAGCTTAAATGGTTGACCAGCAGCAGAGCTCTGTCGGACAGGGAGCATTTTAAAAAGTTAAGTCTTTCACATCATTGGCCATACCAACCACACAGTTTTCAAACCTGATAAGAAGTTTCGAAAACTCATGTGGTCTGTGTCTGTCTCATAGCCGCTGAATGTAGGCCGGTAATCTGTACCTGGGGAGGTCTGACTACAAATGAGGAAGAGCTTCCTGACGCAGTAACGTAGAACGTGGGGTGAAAGTTTGATCACAAAACGAACTGGTAACAGGAGAAAGCAGGGAAGCATCCAGCTCACCCAGTTCCGCGTGCAGATCCAGCAACAAGGACCCCCAATCACCTTCAGTAGCCCGTATATCGGTACCAGAAGAAGGAGATAATTCCAATTGATTGATGCATATCTCGATCTCAGTGATGAACTCTAAAATATCCTTGCGGAAAACGGAATATACATACGATGTCATTCTGTCCTCGCGGCACAGTTTCATCCTCTCCCTGACCTTGATCTTTAAAACCGTGATACGGTGGAGCAGTTGGTCACTGGTATCTGCCATGGTGGATAACTGGTTTACCGAAAAGGGAGAAACAACGATGCCAAGTAGTTATTCCTTTTGCAATTATGTAGAAAAAATAAATAGTTGAACACTGGTGACCCAGGTGGAGCAAGCCGACGAGTCGGGGTTGCAAAAGGAATAATCTTTTGCGACCCACTCCTGCCTAGGGTCTGGTAACAAGTAGTAAACACTCCGTAAAAAAACTTCTATAACCGTAGTTGATCACGGGAGCGAAGAAGATAGTTGAACGGGGAAGAAAAGCCCATTATATAGGCGCTGCAATGTCTCCCCACCCCTCCAACTTCCGACAGGAAAACTACATAATGCAATCTCTCTCTGGTCTCGTGTTCAATCACAAGAGTCAGAACTTCCTCAGCCCAACCAGCAGCTCCAGACGGTAAGTCACCAGTCCTCACCCTTTTTTTCACTATTGCTATAGGCCAAAAATTCGTCTGCTAGGAGTTTTAAAAGCGAATTAAAAATAATTAAATCTATTATTTACGGTCAAACTTTGTCTAAATCGATAAGTAGTAACATAATGACCATCATTAAAAAAGAAAAATATTATTACAATATGCAATTTATTTATAATACCTTTTATACATTAAAAATCGTTCGAAATTCAACAAAAACTTACGTTGAGTTGATATTATTACTTCCGGTTGAAAATAAAATTTGGATAATTATTTCCCTATGGAATTCCGTAATGACTATAATATTTTTAACTTTTTTGTCTTGTTTGAAGTAAAATCCGTTTTGTGACTAAATGAATTTAGCCCCCCCCCCCTACAGAAAATAATTTACCAAAAATCAGGGAATTATCGGATTTTAATGAAATTTTCAGTGTTGATTAATCAATGAATGAATTTTTTCAAAACTCTCATTTTGTTTCAGGGCACTTAATTTTTAACCCCCCACACACACACACTTACTCTGTGGGCGTAAAATCTCTGCGGGTTGGTCAGCGTTCGGTTTTTAATTACAGTATAAATAAAAAAAAACTTTTTTTATTTGTATAAAAATAAAAGTCCGAATAATTGAATTAAAAATAGTAATAATCAAATGAACTTACCTTAAATTAAATATGGAATCTTTCGGTTAAATTACTGACACAAAAAATAACTCTTCCTAATAGAGGAAGATATATTTCATATTTTATGTATTTGGTCTTAATTGTCTTCCATACAATTAATATTCTAACATTATGTGTTTATATTGAAAATCAATTTAATTGTTTTAAAATATGTAAGTCTTGATATTAGGTTTAAAATGTTATATTTTTAGTTTCTAGAAATAAATATCTATTTATTGCAAACCTTACTTTATACTCATGAAGTAATAAGTTTTGAAGAAAAATTCTATTTTCGCAGAAAAAATATCGATGTATAATTTTTTTTTAATAAGATAATAGTCAATTAAATAATTATGGAAATGAGTAAAAAAGAAATCTCGTAAAAAATTATTTTATATTTTTTTTTTTTACATTTTATTTTTCGATAATCAATACTTATTTTAAGAGCAACCGTAAAAAATTTTTTTGGTTTCTATTTATAACTTCGGTCTTTTATCTCATTATTTATACTATAATTAGTATCGAAAAATGATCAACTTGCAAAACATTTTACGCCCCCAACATAAGCGGGGTCAAAATTAAGTGACCTGAAAAAAATGAGAAAGTTTTGAAATAAAATAAATAATGCATTATAAAGATCATTCATTGATACATAAACACTGAAAATTTAATTAAAATCCGATAATTCCCTGATTTTTGGTAAATTATTTTCTGTAGGGGGGCTAAAGTCATTTGGTCAAAAACGAATTTTAGCCTCTGTTTGCTAATGCCTAGTGTTATAAAAAAAAGAAAAAAGGAATTTCTCTCACATAAAACCTAAATTTTTGCATTTTAAAGTAATTTCATGTAAATTCTTGATCTTTGTTGAATTGTTCTTTATATTAAACGCCACAACAACAACAACAGTTTAAAAAAAAAATAGAATATTATTTCCCTTTATTAATAAGAATGACGACAATTTTTAATTCAAACATTATTTTCAATATTTTTTTACAATATTTTCTTTAATTAAATAAATACGATTTTGCTATACACTAAACAAAAAGTATTTATTCTATATTTTAAAATTTTTTAAAAATCCCTAAAAAAAAGAAAAAAAAAGTAGACAACAGGAATTTTTAATATAGAATTCTTTAGAAAATGATCTAACAATTTAGAATAAAAAAGAAATAAAAGATACAGATTTTTTGTTTTCAAATGTTTAAGACGCCCTATTACCAAACCTGGTCTAGTATCGATTTAATAATTTTTACATATGTCCCGTCATTGAATTATCTTTCCAAAAATGTAAAATTTATTTTTATACAGAAAAAGAATTACAAAGATATTTGTACGGGGAATCAATACGTGAAACAAAAACTAACGAAAAAAATTATTAGCCTTTTCAATTTAGTAAACATTTATATATCAAAATATATCATATATATCATATATCAAAAGTTCTATTAAAATCGGAGAGTTTATTTTAGATGATTTTCTTGTCATCCCCTTCAGTAGAATCCACGAGAAATTGAGCATACCTACTGAAGAACGATTGAAAAAAAATGTTTAAATAACAATTCAGTACTCCTCAGTCCCCAAAAAGAAAATTCTACAAAAATTACTTTTTCAGTTTTAAGAAAATAACTTATAAATTTTCAAATGAATTTTTTGGGAATTGAATTTTTATTTTTCATATGGAATAATGTTTGCCTCTCAAACCCTCTTTCATAGGACCAAAAAGATGATAGACAAAAGCAAACATTATTCTAGTGATGAGGAAGTGAAATCTATAGTGAAGAAATGGCTCAAAGAACAGTCAACAGAATTTTATGGGGCAGGGATACATGCTCTCATTTGAAGGGGGAACATTGCTATTGAGAGAAATAGTGACTATGTGGGTAAGTAGGGATGTCATCCACACAGGACCAGCTTCATTTTGATGTATGATACATGTTCCTGTTGGTAATTATACCTGTCCTAAACAAAATGACATTACTTTTTGACTCAACCTTGTAATTCAATTCTCAGATGGTAAGAGTTTATAGGGTTAAAACGCGACAAGTGAAAAATGAATAGATGAAAACAGGTTACCAGCAGTTAAAGAAAAAATTATCTGGGAATTTTGAGAGACAGATTTGGGTCAGGAGAAGAGTAGAGGTTTTCTGAAACCATTTGTATTAAGGTAACAGTAATAAATGTCAACTATAGAAAGTTGGAATTGAGAGGGAATAATCTGACTACGTAAAGTAGGTGGACACAATTTAAGAAATTTGGAAAGGAACTATTTTTGGGTGAAACACCAACTCGTCCGCAGCAAACTCATGGAAGAAAATTACATATAAACCAATACTTTTGAGAATAGAGACAGTCAAATTTAAATGCCACCGGAATCCATGTCAGTTTGAAAAACCTCCTGATCTAAGACCTTGTGCCAGACTCACATATAAGAACTAGTATTAAATAAATTAAATAAACAAATAAAATAAACATAGTCACACACGCACGCGCGCACCCACCCACACTGACACGCACACACAGACACCCAAATAAAAAAATGATTAATCTACTCACATTTCCATACACACGCTCCCTCTATCTCTCCCTCTCTCTCTTTCTCACATACACTCACACACAACGTAAAAAATATTTGACTTCAAAACCGTTATCCTAAGCGTCTCATAAATTTTCGAATCTATTTCTGTGAATGCTGACTTTCCATTCAAAACATTGTAAACAAACCAATAACAGCCACCTTATTATCCTGTGATAAAAGTTTTTACTTTTCCTTATATCAACAAAGGCCCTGAAGAAGATCTACTAAACAGATTGAAACACTGCAGCGTTGGCTGAATAAATATCACTCATTTTATTTGAACCTGTGTTTTTTCAAATTTTTCACTATAAGAACTAGTATGTATCCAAGAGAAAAATAGTCAGATCCAATTGTCACTCACTCAAAATAGTTGGGGGGGGGGGATAAATTCCCTCCAAAACTTTCAATCCACAGAGTTAGAAGGGAGCTGTGTTGTATTGTGGATGTCTAACAGATATTGGTCCCTACAGAGTTGTTTCCCCTTACATTGCTTATATTAAATGGTAAATTTACAGTTCTGTATAAAAAGGGAAAAAAAGGAATGATTTTCTAAATCAAATATTGTGTTGAGAAGAGAGATGATTACTGGTTGTAAATATCATCTCCTCAAATGGAATAAATAAATTATAAGAACAATTCAAAACAAAAGTAATAAGAAAAATCAGTCAGTTTTTTTTTAAATATAAATTTTTATTATTTTATAAATCAATATTGTTCAATTGGACACATAGCCTAGTGGATAAGGTAGTTAGGTTAAGACAGTTCTAAGTAACAGTTATCTCTGGATTCCAAGTTCAATCCTGAGCAGCAGCAGTAACATAGAAAAATAATTAACACAACTCCTACCCCAGCTATGGTTAGCGGAATGAGAACAGGATACCCTCGTGGACTGAATAAAGGGTTAGGTTTAAAGTTCTGTGATGGCTCCTGATTACGACAAGAAGGTTCCCGAGTATGACAAGAAGGTTCCCAAGTCCAAAAAGGTTCCCGAGTCCAACAATAAATACCTGAAGAAGGCCGGAGGACATATCGGCCGAAACGTTGTACAAATAACAATAAAGATAGGGACAATAGTCCGAATAACACAGATAATACTAATCATCAAGCCTCATCTCAAATATTCAGAGAAATAGTCAATATTGTTAAATAATCAAATATAACAGTAAAGATTTTCTCACCTCAACGGAAAAAACCTGCATTATAAATTATTCTCATTTACTCTAATTTTTCATCATATGTAATTGTTCACTTGGGGAAACTCGTTAGGATTGTTTGTCTTTATTTTCGAGATGAGGATTCATGTGAATAATTTTGATATTTTAGACTGTTGTCTCATCTTTGTTATAAACACAGTAAATCGGCCACTGTATCTCCCAGCTTTCCTCAAGTGATCTTTGAGTATCCGAGCATAGGATATGCAACCAGGGAAATCATTTTTAATAGTTTGACTGTTGATCAAACAAGTGTTGAAGAACTTTTGAAGATCTTATTCAAATAATGAAATCATTGTTTTTGCATGCCTATCATTCCGACATGTGTCACAAGAATAATCATGATGGTTTAGAAAAAAATGTTTATTGGAATTTTCTGTAAAATTCAAGGTGTAAAATCCATTGACATCAGTCTTTTTGGATATTTTTATTTTTAAAGAAATTTACTTTAAAAACAATTTGATTTAGCCTTTTCAATGATTTGTTCCCATGTTGTGTTCATCTCTACACTTGGTCTACTTAAGTTTTCAAGGTGTTTATTAAAATAAACTTGATGACATCAGTTGAGCAATTAGCATTTTATTTACACACAAACCAGCAGGAGTTACACATGGATTCCCTAGACCTTCTCTCACCATCACTGCCTATTGGCTATAGCTCTTGGAAAGTCCATCATACAGCATCAAGCATCCATACATAGATGATGAATGTAAGTTTTTGCTCGTCAACCAACACTAGTGTGTTCATGTGTAAGAGTTCACAGATGAATTTGCTTTTGATTTTTTCTTTACTTCTCCAACAGTGCTCAATATTTTTTCATTTTACTTGGATGGTCGGTGAGATGGGAGGTAAATAGACATACAGTTGTGGGATGCTGCTTCTAGGAGTTGTTCAAAATAGCTCTCAATATAACCTGTTGGTTGCTACTGAGCTAAAGGGCTCACGGAATTTCCGAAATTGGCCATCAAGATCAGATTTCAGGGTCTCTATATTTGCTGAAAGTCTAACTGAATGCCCACGTTGTGTTCAGATCTCAAACAACTAGAAATCTGCTATAGAAACTGATTTCCAAGGTTAACGGTGGCCTAGTGGTCACATAAAAAACGACTCTTTTTCTTCTTCAAACTCAACAACATTTATATTCAATAAGAGAATACAAAACAATTATTTCTCAAGGCTGTGGGAGTGATGGACCTCTAATTAATAACTTCTGGTTGGAATACAATCAGGTCTCTGCACAGTATTGTTCAAAACAGTTTGTAAGGTTGACTAAGTTTTTCAATAGTCTTAGCTGAAGTCAGTTTCTGTCGGCTCTCGGTATTTGTGTTAATCTTCGCTTTTCTAGCCCGCTAAGCTCATCTACCCATCAAGCTTTCTCAGCTTCATCTGCTTTTCGTCAAAAATGTCTCTGTTAAACAATATCTCAACCGGACATTCTGATTTCCGGTTGACGTGGAGATAGCAGAAATCTTCTCTGGACCTCCCACTTTATCAAGGGTACCACCTTCTTTTTAGTTCTAACTACCAATAGAATTCATTTCTGCTAAATCGCCAAATGGCTAGCTTTTCTGATATCATTAAGTGTTTCCCAACAAAATGTGGGGTTTTAAATACATATGTGTTTAATTTGTTTCTTCCGGTCATCTATAAGATTTTCAACAAAGAGTTTATCTTTTTCTTAAGTAGAAAAAGAAAATAATAAATGTTTTTCTCTTCATGGGCCCAAGATAATCATGGACAACCGACTTCCTCCGTGCCATCAGTCTGGTTATATCAAAGGGCTGTTTCCAACCATCACAGCCAACTCAAGTGGACTCACCGGGAGGCCTCCCTAGGCACTTGAGTTTCTCCAGCTTCAACCTCTTCCCAGACATTTCAATTACACTGTGTGGTCCTAGAATCGCCACCATCTGTTTTGACCTTACTCTGACTCAAGCTACCGGAAGATTTAAATTTCTGTTTCTTTTTCTTTCTTTTCTTTTCTAATTTCAAACAATGAATTGGTCACATCAGCATCATTGTGTAGTTCCCATCAAGCTTTTTCTCAAACTATTTTGTTAAAGTCTAGCAGTGACCAACACTGGTGTGTCCATGTGTAGGAGTTCACAGCAGAATGTCACATTTTATTTTTGTCCTTACTTCTCTCGCAGTGCTCAGCATATTTTATTTATCTTACTTGGATTGTCTGTGAAGTAGACAGTTATCCAAACAGCACACAGCATACTAATGGAAGTCCAACAAGTCAGGGTGGTGACAAGATTTCAAAATGAAAATTCATAAAATTTAACAAAGACTGTGAATTTCTTTCAAAAATTAAATTTCATGAAATTGACGATTTACCTGCAACAGGTGAATGTAATTTTTTTCCTGCATGTGTCCGTATATGTTGCTTCAAATTAGATTTCAGTGAAAAGGAAGAGCCACACATTTCACAAGAATATGGTTTCTCACCAGTGTGTGTTTGCATATGTACCACTAAATATGCCTTCTGTGAAAAGCAAGAGCCACACACTTCACAAGAATATGGTTTTTCTCCAGTGTGTATTCGCATATGCCCAAGCAAATGTGTTTTCTGTGAAAATGATGCGCCACATACTTGACAAGAATATGGCTTCTCTCCAGTATGTATTCGCATGTGATCCACCAAATGTGATTTACCTGCAAAGCAAGAACCACACACTTCACAAGAATATGGTTTCTCTCCAGTATGTGTACGTATATGCCGTCTTAAACTTGATTTTTGTGAAAAGGAAGACCCACACACTTCACAAGAATATGGCTTCTCTCCGGTGTGTGTTCGCATATGATCAACCAAACATGATTTCATGGAAAAGGAAATGCTACACACCTCACATGTAAATGGCTTCTCTCCAGTATGTGTTTTCATATGACTCACTAAATGTGATGACTTTGAAAATTTAGAACCACACACTTTACAAAAATGTGGTTTCTCTCCAGTATGCGTTTGCAAATGTTGCCTTAAACTGGAGTTTTGTGCAAAAGCAGATCCACACACTCCACATACATATGGTTTCTCACCTGTGTGTATTCGCAAATGTTCCACCAAATGTGACTTTGTTGAAAAACTAGAGTCACACACTTCACAAGAATATGGTTTTTCTCCTGTGTGTGTCCGCATATGTCGGTTCAAGTTTGACTTGTTAGAAAATGAAGAGCCACATGCTTTGCAAGAAAATGGCTTCTCTCCACTGTGTTTTCGTATATGTTCTCTAAGATAGGAATGTTTTGCAAAAGAAGAATCACAAACTTCACAAGAATATGGCTTTTCTCCAGTATGTGTTCTCATGTGATTTACCAAAAGTGATTCCTTTGAAAAAGAAAAACCACATACTTCACATGTATGGGCTTTCTCTCCTGTTTTTATATCCATATGTCATAAAGAGGATCCACAAAGATATTGTCTCTCTCCAGTATTTTCAAATTTGTTTTTGTGAAATATACAACCTAAACTGTGAGTTCTCTGGAAAAGTTAAAGATGTTACATGATTGTGGTTCCTCTTCAGTGTTTGCTCACAGATGTCACACTAAATCTGACTTTTCAAAGGACACTTACACATGACTGACAAAAATACATATCCAATATGAATGAATTGGTAGTAGAAAATGTGTTCTATCCAATGGCACTATTGTGTTCCCTTAATCTGTTGAAGTTTCTATGGAAATAAATGAGAGGCATTACTTTGGAGCAACCCACTTACAAACACATAATAATAATAATGAATTATTTCCAAGGAAAATGCCTTGTTTCTAACCTGTGCTGTAACAAAAAATACGCTTGAAAAAGAAAAGCTACACACCTAACAAGTATAGGCTTTCTCCCCTGTTTGTATTTCCATATGTCACCTAAAATCTGACTTTTATGAAAAAAAGGAAGAGTCACATTCATGTATGAATATATCAATTCTCTCCAATGTTCAGAAATGTTGTCCTAAATTTTCCTTTGTTGCAAAGAGATTCACATTGATATAGTCTCTCTCTCCTGTGTGTGTTCAAATATATCAGCTCATATATGATTTGTGTTTAAAGAAAGATCTATACATTTCCCAGGAATGTATATTTTTTCCAGTTTTGGTTTTTAGGGGTTTTATTTCAATCCAATATTTCAACAATTTATCTACAGTTCTTATCTTTTATTTTTTATTTTTCATATTTTCTTTTAAGAAAATGATGATGTATTCAAATATGATTGTACAAGTTTTAAAAACGGGAACATCTGAAAAAAAAAAAAGAATATCTTATTATAATGGAGATAATGTAACTGTCTGTTAGTAACCAAAACTACCTCATCTCTGTCATTATGATTTATTTAGTTATTTAAGTTATATTCACATTGATAAAATAATCGTTATTCAATTTTAATTAGCACCTTATTTATTAACGATTATGTAACTGTCTGTTAGTAACCAAAACTACCTCAGTCATTATGATTTATTTAGTTATTTAAGTTATATTCACAATGATTATAAGATAATCATTATTCAATTCTAATTAGCACCTTATTTATTAACGATTATGTAACTGTCTGTTAGTAACCAAAACTACATAATAATCATTATTCAATTTTAATTAGCACCTTATTTATTAACGATGTCTCTATTAAAGTCTTGTTGAGTTAGATTGACTGAAAAACTGCCCATATTATTAATGCATTTAACATCCTGAAATATGTCTAAAAAATCTCTAAAAAATACAGATTTACACAGTATATGGTGGGAATAATTTGCATAATGATTTTAACAAAACTGGGTTTGATAAATAATTGTTTGCTGTTACCGATTTCTAATATGATCATAAGAAAATGGTGATGTATTCAAATTTATAAAATATTTCAAAAGCTGGGACATCTAAGAAAAAAGAATATATGCTTAAAAATATCAGAAAACAATTCAGAAAATTAATTACATTATATGAATTCACTTTATAGTTTATTGGACTTAGGCATAAACATTATTTTATAAAGAAACTTATTTTATCATACAGGGTGACCAAAAAAAAAAAAAAAAACAGAAACCACAAATTTTGTAATAAAACTGATAATTTTAATGTGTTTTCTTTCAGAACATACAGTCACATTCAAATATTGTAAAAATAATTCTAAGCATCAAGTTCACTGTATATTCTGAAAGAAAAAAAATTGAAATTAAAATTAACAGTTTTATTACAAAATTTGGGGGTTCTGTTTTTTTTTTGTCACCCTGTGATAAAGTAAATAATGTTCCTCTTCAAGAAATACTTTCTATAAAATACTTCTAAGAAAGTTGGCCCTGTGTCAGACATTGGTTATTTTTGAAGATTAAGAAAATTTATCATTGAAATTGTGGTGCAAACTTTAAAATGATGTTCTAACTCAGGATTTCCAAATATATTCTGATTTTTGGACTGAACAAAAAATTCTTTATGACTATTTCAGCAAAATAAAGAGAGAGAAATAGAGACCCATAAATAAAGAGAAATTGTTTAATCGAAACGGCCATGAAAAGGTCAATTTAGCCAACTGTGAAAGGTGACAATTTGCCAACATTTATCAGAATGTAAAAACAAAAATTCATAATTGGTAAAACAGACACGAAATTCTAAGCAGGGGGGGGGGGGGGGGGTCACAGTAAAGTTTGACGCAATGTTCTTCCAATCAACAGGCTAAACACTCCCAACTGTATCACGCTCGTCTCACCAACAATATCCAAAATTATTTCTCTATCCCGCTCATCTCGACAACAAAATGCTACTGCAGTTGTTCTGTCTGTTGTGGGATCGTAAGTCCTTAAAATATACCTCAAACTCACCACATCTGGGCTCCTCACTCAGAATTGTCTGTGCAGCATGAGCAACACTCGTCAGCACTGCAAGTACGTGTTAATCCTTACGGCACGACCACCTACATCCGGGTCACTCTGCTATTTCCTATTTCACTGTTCAAAGGTCTCCTCTCTCACTACAGAAATATCTGTGATTTTTTTTATATTGTAATCTAATAATTTTTTCTAAAGATTTTGTTGACTTTAAAAAAATTTCTTTCAAACAAAATTTATGAAAATCAATTAATGTATAGTGTGTAAGTTTGTTTTTTTTTTAAATTTTTTTATTTTAAAGATTCTTTCTAAGAGTACAGAATTCATAAAAATCAATTCATGTATAATGTAAAGTGTTCATTTAAAATAAAATTTTCTTATGTTTCCAAGGTTAGCCCCATAACACTCACATGGTATCTTTTTTTTGGAGGAACTCTCAAAGTAGTTTTGACTAACGAGAAGAGAACTTTTGGTCTGAATTCAGAGTTTCCTTTCTCCTTGAATGGTTGATATGGTTTAATGACACAAAATTCATATCAAAATATTCCTTAGTTCTAGGATTGAATTATGTTTGAAAAGAATCCGTTTTAATTGGTTCTAATTAGTTGTAATTTGCAATTAAGTCAAAAGATGACCCATCTTTTACTTCACATTCTGTCTGTCACTTTCCCCCCCTCTCTCTATATATATATTGATTACCTCCGTGTCATGTATATACCTATAATAAACCATTCCAACTGAATAATCCTCACACCTGCACTAAATAAAAACAAACAATATCTTCAAAAATTAATCCTCCCTTAAGACAATAAGTGGATGCGATTAAAAGCGCTTGAGAGCAAAATTTAGGGCATCTTCTTTATCAATTGAACCCTGACATAAAATAACTAGCACAACAGTTAGAGAAACTTGATTAAAAGTTAATATTTTCGAACCATTCAAAAGAAGAAACATTAAAAAAACACCTGATGATTTTCTTCAGATTATAATAATAATGAAAATTATGAACGAAAACAATATTTACATTTTTGCATCCTTAAATCAATTAAATACAAGTTACACCTACAGACTTTATAAAAAAAATTCTATGAAAAATCAATTAAGAGTCAAATTTTCACGAAAATTTCAATGCTTTTTCACCTTTAGATGAATTATGTTTAAAATAGGGTTTTCCTAAAATATATTAGGGGAAATATTTTTTGAACAAAAACAATGTTTACATTTTTGCACCATTAAATCAATTGAATTTTATGTATGTGGCCATGTTAAAATTAAATTGATTCAATGGTGTGAAGATGAAAATGATAATAATAAACCTTTATTCAAATAAGTAATACTAACATTCACCATCCAGATAAGAGTGAGTTTCAGTCACTAATTTCATTATTTTTCTAAACAATTAAATCCCAAATGTACATCTTCAACTAGCTACAATTCAGCCATCAACCATATTTCATTAGTCTTTCTTTCCTCAACTAAAAAAATGTCTAGTTATGGAAATGTCAGATATATAATTTTTCAGACTTAAAATGTTTAGTAAAAGAATTAAACAAATAACTAAACTTACTTTTAGTTGGATGATATTACATTTTATACATAAATTTTTTACTTTTAATAAATGTAGTGTAGATGTTGTGTGATACAGTTATACACTTTCTTGAACTCAAAACTGCAAAAGTGGAAAGTTCTTTTTGAGTTGCTCTAAAATTAGCTATGTGCAAAATATCGCTGGCTCTAAAAAAGGGTGATCACAGGAAATTCTTCTAAAAACCATATATATATATTAAACGAACTATCCGATTTTAATAAAACTTTCGGTTTATAAAGTAATAAAAAACGAACTTTTATTGTAAATAAATGTTTACTAAATTGAAGAGACTTTTGTTAGTTTTTGTTTGGCGTATTGATCCCCCGTACCAAGATTTTTTTTTTTTTGTATATAAATAAATTTTACATTTTTCGAAAGACAATTTAATGAAGGAACATATGTAAAAAAAAGATAATTCACTAATAAATCGGTTTTGGAAATAGGGCATCTTAAACATTGAAACTTAAATCTCGTAAATAAAAAAAATATGTATCTTTTTCTTTTTTTTTAATTGTTAGATTATTTTCAAAAGAATTTTATATTAAAAGTTCCTATTGTCTACATTTTTATTTTATTTTTCAGGGATTTTTAAAAATTTATAAAATGTAAAATAAATACTTTTG
Organism: Doryteuthis pealeii; assembly: GCA_023376005.1. Lineage (NCBI taxonomy): Eukaryota > Metazoa > Mollusca > Cephalopoda > Myopsida > Loliginidae > Doryteuthis > Doryteuthis pealeii. The sequence goes on from CM042151.1 coordinate 108,743,946, forward strand.
TTTAATGTACAGCAAAATCGTATTTATTTAATCAAAGAAAATATTGTATAAAAAATATCTTGCTAAAAATAATGACATAATATATGTCGGTTTTTATTTTATAAATTTTTGAAAATAATGTTTGAATGAAAAATTGTTGTCATTCTTATTATGGATGGATCAAAGAGAAATAAAAACTGGGTTTTGGGGAAAACTGTTGTTGTTGTTTACACTGTGTTCTGTAGGTACCACCATTCAGTTTAGGCCATCTTGAATGAGACGGAAATAAATATTTCCAAACTTTGTTTATCAAAAATCTCGTAAAAAAAAGATCTTACAGGATTGTTACAAAGAAAAATAGTTAATTCAAATTTAATAAATAATTTACTATTAAAATGAATAAAAACTTGAAAAAATTTAATCTTAAATTTTCACAGTGAAATTGACATTAAAAAATGTTTTTGGTTTTAGTATTAATTCTTAAAATCGAAAATAAAATGAAAATTTGAATATTTTTTCTAAGAGAAAAACTGATAAAATAATCATGTAAACTTACTTTTTTATTCTAATAGCATAAAAAATTATTTTATTTAACTTTTTTGAACAAAGAAAAACAAACTTTGGTTGTTACTCAGAAGCACCTCGTCTCGTCTCTTTGTAAAAAAAATATGTCGGTTTTGCTCTTCCGTATATCCTAAGAACCATACATTATTATTCAACAATAAAAATTACAAATTCTTTTAAAAATATTAATCGAGCTCGGATCGGACCAACTTTTAGTTCACCTGAATTCTAAAAATCATATTTTTAAATATCCATGAAAATTTCGATTATTTTCCGCAGAAAAAATTTTTTTAATTTATTTCACGCAGAAAATGAAAATATTTAATCACACAAAAGATTGAAAATCTCGTAAAAATTAGTTTCTTAAAAAAAATAATTTTTTTTTTGACAATTTAATAGAATATAGTACATACCAATTACATAAGCAAAAAAAAGTTTTCAAATATTAATATTATGACATTTTTTTGCACTTTTTATTTCCGATTTCATTAATTTTTCCTAAAAAAACTATAGCTCAGTACATTATACAATTTCATTGATATAGTTATTCAGCCTCTTATCTTTATAGAAAAAAAAGTACAAAATTCTTTTTCCGCATCATTTTTTTTATCTCATAAAATAAAATAGGGGGGGGGGGTGATAGACCTTGTAAAAAAATATTTCCCCAAATATATTTTAGAAAAAAACTATTTCAGATGTATTTACATCCAATGGTAAACATTTATGGACATTTTCGTGAAAATCGGACCATTAATTGATTTTTCATAGAATTTTTAAAAAATCCTCTTATCTTAACTTGTTTTTAGCTACGTTAAATTTCAGTTGATTTAACAGTGCAAAAATGAAAACATTGTTTTTCAATCATAATTTTCATTATTTTCGTAAGCTGATAAAAAATCTAAAAAAATCATCAGGAGCTTGTTTAATGTTTTTCTTTCGAATGGAAAAAATTTTTCAAGAAAATATTAATTTTTCTGCAAGTTTCATTGTGTTAAATGTAGGGGGGCGGTAAATTGCACAGGGTCAAATTGGTGGTACCTAGTGTTCTGGGTCCATAAGTTAATAGGTTCGAATCCGTGACGTGTGTATAATTATACTCTGTAGAAGAAAACTCAAAGAAACAGTGTTTGAAGAAATTTATTATTTTATTTGGAAACAAATAATTTTCCCGTTTATATCCAGAAAGCAGATATTACCGTTCAGTTAAAATTTTATTATAAATAATTTCTAACATTCTAATTTTGATTTTCCCAACTTTCTTTTTCAATAATATTAAGAGTTAAATCGTGAGGCATCAAGGAAATGCTAAATTAGTAATTTGTTTTTGCTTCAGAAAATAATTTTTTATACTTATAGTTCTCCATACTAACAAAAGGTGCACACGTCAAGATGCGATAACTGTCAACAAAGAGTGGGAATTTACGGCAATTTTCTTTAAAATGCAAAAATTTAGGTTTTATGAAAGAGAAATTTGTTTTTTTCTTTTTTATAACACATAAACTTGGAATTGTTCTTTATATTAAACGTAAAAGAAAACATTAAAAAGTTAATTTTCCATTTTTTATTGACGTTTTAAAATATTCTTAACAATTAAGCGGACATTTTGAAAGTCCGCGGTTTGCACATCCCTATCTAAAATACTCGGCAAAATTAAGTTGTTTTCATTAGAATTTCATTTTTATTAAAAGTATTAACCCCGGTTGAGAAATCAAAAAATCTATAGATTGAACTGTATTTCATATTCCACTAACATCTGTCTGTTAGACTATACTCGTGAATTCATAGTTTACCAAAATAAACAATAAAGTAAGAAGCAACAAACAAAAGAAGAAAGATTTGGAATGATATGCAGGTGGCTGCACAGCTGCATACCTTACAAAGAAATAAAACAAAACGTATTCGGCATAAAATAACCCAATGGACATGTCATGCCGTAAAACCCAACCAACCTAAAGTGAGTGAGTGAAATCAAAGAAAAAAGAAAAATTTTAAAGAATCTGCTGATACTCACAAGATAATCAAATCAATAAAGTTCAATCGTTTCTTATTTTGAAAAGAACGGATTAGGATTTATTCATGAGATAATTTCTTCAAGGCTTCAAGCGGTGACGTTTATAATACGTCCCTTTTGAAGGAACGAATTTTATTACCTCAATGTTTAAAGAGTGCCGTAATAATAAAAGGAATTACACGTTTATTTATTTATTTATTCATTTTCTTTGGTAAAATCAAAACAGAAAAAAAAGCAAAGACTATTATCTAACCTTCTGTTTGCCTGAAAAGCAAAAAAAAAAGAAAAGAAAAAAAGATTTTGTATCTTAGTAGCTACCACCAATTTTCTCTGCGAAATTTACCCCCCCCCCTATATTTAACACTATGAAACTTGCATGAAGCTTGAAAAGTTTTTGTCCGTTCGAACGAAGAAACATTAAAAAAATTTTTTTTTAAATCCTGATGATTTTTGAAAAAAATTTTCAGCTTACGAAAATAATGAAAATTATGAACGAAAAATGTTTACATTTTTGCACCGTTGAAAAATTGAAATTTAATGTAGCCAAAAACAAGTTATGACTGGAGACCTTTTTATAGGTATACCCCAAAAATCGGCTGCTAGAGTCACCTAATGGTTTTTTTAAAACGAATTAAAATTAATTAAATCTATTATTTAAGGTCAAACTTTTGTCTAAATCGATAAGTAGTAACATAATGACCATCAATGAAAAAGCAAAATAATATTACACATTTAATTCATTTTTAATACATTTAAAACGATTTGTTTTGTCAATTTCGATCGCGTTCGGCCATTTACGCTCTTGAAATATGGCGTGTTTACAAAATTTATGTAACATTAGCGATTTTAAAAATTTACCAAAAATCAGGGAATTATCCTATTTTACTGAAATTTTCAATATTGATTTATCAATTAATAGATTTTATAATGCATCAGTTATTTTATTTCAAAACTTTAATTAAGTATTTTTGCTATGAAAAATTAATATAAAATTAATTTAAAATATGAAAATCCAGATGTTAAGTTTAAAATGTTATATTTTTAGATTCTAGAAATAAATATCCACTTAATGCAAAACTTATTTTAGGTGCATAATATATAGGGATACCAAAATGAACCTAAAATGCGTTTATGACAAAATGACTGATTTTTGGTAAATTATTTTCAGGGGGGGGGGGGCCTGAAAATAATTTACCAAAAATCAGGGAATTATCGGATTTTAATTAACGATCTTTATAATGCATTATTTATTTTATTTCAAAACTTTCTCATTTTTTTTCAGGTCACTTAATTTTGACCCTCCCCCCTTATTTTGGGGGTGTAATATTTTAGCGAGTTGTTCAGTTTTCTGTACTAATCCCAATATAAATAAAGAGAAAAAAGACCGAAGTTATGAATAGAAACAAACATTTTTTACGGGGTTTATCTATGAGAAAGTACCGAAAATCGGAAAATAAAATGTAAAAAAATAAAAAGATATTAAAATATTTTTTTGGAGATTTCTTTTTTTTTACTCATTTCGATAATTATTTAATTGCTTTTTGCTTATAAAAGAAAAAAATTATACATCGGTATTTTTTCTGCTTAAAAAAGGGGTGGGGCTAAATTTTCAATAAAGTTTTTCTTCGAAACTTATTACTTTTTTAGATATATTAAATCTATCATTTAAGGTCAAACTTTTGTCTAAAACGATAAGTAGTAACATAATGACCATTATTAAAAAAAAAAAAGAAAAAATCATTACATATGCAATTTATTTATAATACATTTAAAACGATTGTTTTGGTCAATTTCGATCGCGTTCGGCCATTAAGGCTCTTTATAAATGGTATAAATGGCTTGTTTACACATTTAATGTAACATTCGCGATTGCAAAATAATTTACCAAAAATCAGGGAATTGTCTGATTTTAATGAAATTCAGTATAAGTTTTGAAGAAAAACTCTATTTAAGCAGAAAAATATCGATGTATAATTTTTTCTTTTATAAGATAATAGCCAATTAAACAATTATCGAAACGAGTAAAAAAGTAATCTAAAAAAAAAAAATTTAATTTTTTTTTACATTCTATTTTCCGATTTTCGGTACTTATTCTCACATAGAATATTCCCCTTAAATTTTTTTGTTCTATTTACAGCTTCGGTCTTTTATATTTTTATTTATGCTGTAATTAGTATCAAACAATGACCAACTCACCGAGATTTGACACCCCTAAAATAAGGGGGGGGGTCAAAATTAAGTGACCTGAAAAAAAAATGAGAAAGTTTTGAAATAAAATTAATAATGTATTATAAATTTCATTCATTCATTGATGAATCAACACTGAAAATTTCATTAAAATCCGATAATTCCCTGGTTTTTAGTAAATTATTTACGGGGGGGGGTAAATTAATCTTGTCAAAAACAGATTCAGGGTTCCCACTCATTATAGAAAATCATTTTCCAGGACATTTCCAGGGCATTTAAAAATTTTTCCATGACAGAAATTGTTCACGACAATTTCATAATTTAATCGATATTAATCTAATATCGACACATTCATAGTTACAGTTTAATTGTTACTTTTTAAAAGTTGCATGGTTAATTAATTATCTTGTGTTTATTATAGATGATGCCTACATCTATCAATTAACTAAACAGGGTGTCCACAAAGTCCATTTGCACTTTAAATTTATAAATTATTTTAAGTGCACTCTGACTTTATGGACACCCTGTACAATATAATTGTCTGGCCTCCTGTTTTTGCTTAGCCATGATCAACATTACTGGGTAATTTTTTCATTAGCAAATCAATTTTACACCCTCACCCAATATTTTAAATAAATGTTTTTTTGTTTATCTTTTTATTGAATTAGTACAAATTTCAATAAACTCAAATTTCAGATATTTACCGTGCTGTGTTTCTCGCTTTTTTATTGGCAAATATATGGAGATATTTGACAATGACCACCCCTCGTTTTTTTATATCTGTATTATATTCTATATGCTATTGTATATCAATAGCCATGTTCAATTTTTGGGGTGTAAGGAAGATAAATGCGTATCCTAAGAGGCGATAACTCATTATTTGTCTCTTGCCGCTGAGTACACACCTATGGTGGACAAACATTGAAATTTTTCTACTATCTCGTACGTTTTCACATCCGGGTATTTCGAAGTAAAAGATAAATATTGGATTTTCTTTCCAATATTTTTAAGAGTATTTTTTCTTGGAAGTGTAGCCAAAAAAACTTTTCACTGTTGACATATTTATTCAAACTGGAAGAAAATTTGGCCCATTTTGTCATCCATAGTTGAAATTGACGATTTTAAAAAAATTCTTTAAATCTCCGAAAATATGCAACATATCATCACATATGTTTTAACTTATATTTTTTCAAAGATAGAATTCATGGCTATCTTTTGTTAAATTTAGTCACAGATATTGACAGACATGTAAAATTGACCTTGAAGTTTTTAAGGTAGTAAAAAACTCAATTTAACTTGGATAAAATAATTTTATTTTTTTGCATCAATTTGAAGAATTTTTTTTAAACGACGAAGAAAACAAAAAAAGAAAACATACTACATTATTCATTTTTTTAGTTTTAAGAAAATGACTTTTAAATTTTAAAATCACTTTTTTAGGGTATTGAATTAATATTTTTTTTTATTTTTCTATATATTCTTCAGGATATGAACTTTCAAGAAATGTAAAAATTAGGGAATAGGAATTTTTTTCTTCAAATGGTAAAAGGCCACCCACCCCCACATTCTGAATCAATGAAAAAAAAATTTCAGGTTTCTTCAATAAAATAAGTTAATCCTTATAAAATTAAGTGATTGAAAAATAATTTGGTGGAAATTTCATTAAAATTGGACAATTCCCCAATTTTTGACAATTGTTTTAAAATTAAAAAATCTAAAAAAATTTAAAAAATCATTATCTCCTTTTGCAATCCTTGAACATCCGTAAATATTAAAGTTATATTTTCAAGTTGAAATGATAAAGAGGGAAGAACATGGAAAAGAAGACGTCTTAAAGAAGCAGCTCATATGTTGGGCTGTAGTGACCTATTGAGTAGACCAAATACAGATTTGGTTTGGTTTTACGGCATATCAACCTCAGTGGGTCATTTAGTGCCGATAACATTTTGAAATAAATCTTAATGGATAATACAATTTTTTATAAATATATTTTTCTATTTAACCCATAGATGGGACCCTAACAGGTACTACCACTCCGGGTCATAGTGGACCAGGGAGCAATGGTGATGAAGGGGTGCTCTACATTCCCCAAACTGGAACTTCATCATCAGATTGAGTTTAACGTCATTCCCAGGACATGTAGACCCTCAGTCACCGCCTTCTAGCACCCATATAATAAAAAGGGGTTGGGGATTGCCATAAGGGCAATAGGGTTGGTAAAATCATAAGTGCTAGGGCTTGACGTGACCAACCGATTGATCGGAGGGGGCCTCTCCGAACGCCCGTCTAGCCCAAGATAGGGCCAAAGTGGAGAATTGCAAGTCATGAACTGCTCATCCACCTGGGTTCTATCCTTAAGCATCATGGGTCGCCACCCACAGCCAACAAGTGGCCCCATTGGGAGAGTCTTACCCATCTGCAGAGGTGCAGTCGATGCATTCTAACGCCTCACCGACAGGGCGGCTAAATACAGAGCTGAATACAATATGAGAACCAATCATTAAAAAGGCTAAATCAATTTTTTGTAAGGTAGCGAGGCATATGCAAATGCATTCTGGAGGAAAAGCCATATTCTTGTAACGTGTGCAAATCTCCCTTTTCACAGAAAAACTACGTTAGATGTCTGTGTGTGTTATTTTCTTAAAACTCACAATTGTGAGTTTTAAGAAAGTAACTTACATTTTTAAATTACTTTGATCATGTAATGAATTTTTATTTATTAATTTTCTATGTCCTTTTCAGGATTTGATCTTTCTATAAATGTAAAAATCAGGGCCCGAATTTTTTTCTCCAAACGACTAAAGGTCACCTCCATCCCCACTTGGTAAATTGCTAAACCCATTTTTCCCAAATTTTTTTTATAATTTACTATTTTTTGTTCTTCATAAAAATTTCGTTCTTGATAAAAATTACACTAAAAAACAAAAACTTAGAAGACTTAATTTGATAAAATACTTTAATTTATCTAATCAGTTAAATTTATTTATTCAAAATTTGGTAATTTCAACGTCTTGTCGTGTCATCTCGCTATGGTTTTACTTGCCGGCTCTCGACCTAATTACAGCCAAACGAATCGTGTTCGAAATCGAAAATTATTTTTTATGAGATTTTCAATTTTTTGTGTGTTTGTTTAATTTTTTTTTTTTTTTCTGCGTGAAATAAATTAAATAATTTTTTTTTCTACGTGAAAAAATTTTTTCACGGATATTTAAATATATGAATTTTAGAATTCAGGTAAACTAAAAATTGGTCCGATCCACGCTATATTAATATTTTTAAAAGAATTTGTAATTTTTATTGTTGAATAAAAATGTGTGATTCTTAAAATATACGGAAGAGCAAAACTAACATATTTGTTTTGTTTTTATATAGCTATCGGCTTTCTTGGGGATGTAAGGGAGATAACAGTAATGAGAGCTCTTCTTTTTTTAATTAAAAAAAAAAAAGAAGCGACCTCCCAAATACATTTACTCGTCGAAAATATCTATCTATCTCAGTCTGTTCAAAACTATCTAATCAAGAATTACGACAAATTTCTATAAATAAACAAGAATTACGACAAATTACGATAAGAATTACGACAAAAAGAAAAATAAGAGGTAATTTATGAGTTTGTTTAATGTTTTTCTTTCGAATGGAAAATTTTTTTTCAAGAAAATATTAATTTTTCTGCAAGTTTCATTGTGTTAAATATGGAGGGGGGGTAAATTTAACGGGGGTAAAATAGGTGGTACCTATTGTTTATCTATCTATCTATCTCAGTGTGTTAATATCTATTTATCTATCTATCTATCTCAGTCTATTCAAAACTATTCATCTTCATATTAAATACTAAGATTTTCCTTTATTACGATAAATAAACACGAATTACGACAAATTTCTATAAATTAACAGGAATTAAGACAAAAAAGAACCCCCCCCCCAATACATTTAACGCCCTAAGTTGGTTGTTTTCTTTCAAGTAACACCGCTGAGACGACATAACTGGGGTCGTTATTTTAAAATTCACCGTGCAGCAATTTCGGAGGCAGAGGACCGGGACGCACTTCCTCATAAATTACCGTTTTATTGTTCTTGCACCCGTTATTTTACAATACTAAATATATTTTCTTTATTTGTTAAATCTGGTTTGTTTACGTTCAGTGAGGTTACAATTCAAAATGGCTGTCTTTCTTAAAATCAAGGGACGTTACTCTGAATGCCTTTTTTTCTTTTTATTATTAAATAAATATATATTTTCTTAATAATAAATTAGGCACCTGAGGAGACTTATTGCTTTTTTTCTTTTTATTATTAAATAAATCATAGTGTTTTATTTTACTTATTTATTTGTTTTATAAATTATATATAATCCTATCTATCTATCTATCTATCTGATTCTATCTCAAACTTGTTGGTAAATCCTCGCGGTGAGAAAACACCTGGTTTGATTGTAAAAATATACTACCAAACATCACCTAGGGAAAAAATTTTGGAAAAAAAGAAAAGACCAAGATAATCGTACCAACCAAAATAATCTATTGATACAATATTTGGCCAAAAGAAATAACAATTTATATGTATATATATATATATATATATTCATACAAACACAGCTAGGATATACTAAAGCTAATAAGTAAAGAGTGCTCAATACCTAATTAGAGCAAATAAAGATAAACCTAATGAGTCAGATAAACCTACTTAAAGTTTCGATTAGTGCTCTTCAGGGATAAAATCCGACTAAAGAGATTTGGAGCAAACTTATATTTATACAACACCTTCCACCTAGACTCAAATAAATTAGCATAGACTAAACTAACCAATCAAAAACAAAGAAAAAAGACAAAACACCGCTTAAATCTATTATTTTATTTATTTAAAAATATTTAAATCTTGTCTTAAATATCTTAAAATCGGAAATTGTTTTGTGTTTGTATGAATATATATATATCTTTATATATCTTATGCAAAAATAAAGACAACAATTTTTCAGTTAAAATAGAGACAATAATACGCAACATTGGTAATCTCAGAATTAGAGAAAGTTTATTGATAGCTAAATTAGGTCCTAATATAAACAACAGATTAGAATTAAACACGGAATACATAATTAACTAATTACACTTCCACATATAGTTTATAGTCTATTTAGTATCCATATTTTATACATAAAAAAAAAAAAAAAAAAAAATTTATCACCACGCAAAAAAAAAACTTCAGCACATTCATTTCTGATTTTCGTCTCTGATGATAAAGTTTCTTTGAAATTGATAAGACAAAAATAACATCATTTTGTTTTTATTTTTATACGCATTGTAATTGCCTTCAAATTATTAATATATTATAACATACTTAAAAATGCTTCAAGCAAATTACCAATTACTTATATCTTTATAAATACTAGCAAATATATGCACCCTCCGGGTGCAAGTATTTAAGTTTTAATCTAATAATATATTATATTAAATTAGAAAGGCTAATGAAACTAAATAAGAATGCAGATAAAAAGATTTGAAACAGAGGGTGGTATTGAAAAATAGAACAACTGAAGCTTACTCTTCATTACTCTCGTCTTTCATTGTTATTTTTTCCAATTTAAGTATTTAGTTGAAATAGGAAGTAAATAATAAAATAACAGTTATTTTATCTTGTTAATGGATTTCATTTAAGATTCATTGAAGAGATTTTTGCTTATATTCATTAAAATAAATCCAAACAGTTAGAAATCAATAACACTGAGCACATATTTATTAAATTCGATTTTTTAATATCAATATGCAAATAGCCTTCCCGTTCACACTGTAAACCGCTATTTTGTTGTATATATAAATATAATTGTTGTTAGTATGTAGATATGACTAACAGTATTAATAAAGTAAAACAATTTTATTAGTAATTGAGGTTAAAATTAAAATAAAATCTAAACAAAAAATTCCTTTCCGTATTTTTTATAAAAATTAAGTAATTAATGAATAAATCTGCACATTAGCCAATATGTAACTAAAAAGACAAAACATCTTGCTAGTTTCCCCCGTTTCTTTCTGATTTGACAGTTGTAGGGTTAACAGTTTCCTATATTTGTGATGGCAGTTACTACTAAATCAACAATGATAAAATTGTTTGACAAGAGAACAATCTAATTTGTGTTCGATACTTTCTAACACAGGGTTACCACAAAAAAAACTATACAACAAACCTTTTTAAAAAGAACATTACCCCTTGAAAGGAGGGCCATAACGTATTATACCTAGAGACAGACAGGCGGTGAGATAGAATTGTATGTATAGATAGCTAAATCAACAATGATAAAATTGTTTGACAAGAGAACAATCTAATTTGTGTTCAATACTTTCTAACACAGGGTTACCAGAAAAAAACCCAAAAAAACTATACAACAAACCTTTTTAAAAAGAACATTACCCCTTACAAGTAGGGCCATAACAACAATTCTGTGAACTGGAAGAAAAGAAAAAAAAGAAAAAACAGAACGAAAAGGTTTGTGAAATTATATTCATTTTATTAAAATCATTATAAAAATACACCGACTGAATTTCAGTTTGAGAAATAAAAATATTCTCTTGATATTTATAATATTTGATGAGACTTATCCGCACGTTTCATATCACAGGCTGGAGAATATGTCTGCATAAACATTAGCATTAAGATATTGCACTAATGTGAGGATGAAATACACAAATCTCTTATCTCATTTGATAAAGATTATTTATAATGTTTGTCTCTTGTTTACGGATGATCAAAATAATAAATTTCTGATAATCGAAGGGTGATTGCAGTTGATCTTCGTTGTGTGGAATGAATTTCTACAATGTGAAATGTTAATTGAATTGTTGACTAATACCATCAATATGAGAAGTGTCGAAATAGGAGTCCTTGTGAATAATGAGATATGAAAAATAAATGGATGGAAGGAAAGTGGTGTCAGGAGGACTATTTCCACAGTATACAGGGTCGCTCAATGCATCCGATGAGAAAGAAAATTCAATCCACATTGATATGAGAAGTGTCCAAATGTGAGTCCTTGTGAATAATGAGGTATGTTGGCAAACAAAATTTAACAGCACACATGTTACAAGAAAAATGTCAGATAACAGAAGATTTTAACTTTGATTGAATTGATGAAGCAGCATTGTCTGAAAGAATATTTTCTTGAATTTATCTTTAGAAAAGACAATATCTGGCACAATAAGGAGAAACAGAAAATGTATCAAAAATTACTTTCAAATTGACCAATACCATAAATATCCAAATGTAAGTCCTCATAATGAGATATGACAGCAAATAAAATTTAGCAGCCGACATGTTCCAAGAAAAATGGTAAATCAATCTAATACATTTCTCTGTGGAATTTCAGTTCTAAATAGGAAGTTTTGGTAATCTGAACATTAGCTACATAAATAGGAGTAACCTCCCCTAGTTTTTTTTCACTTTGAGGAAGGTGTGTTTTGGTTGGCCATTTTCATTTCCCGTTAAATCTACACTGAAAATATGAATTACTCTCATGTAACTAATATTCAAATTACCAAATTTCCTCTATCCCATCCTCAACATGAAAAATGATTTTATAATATTCTTGGTGATAACAAAAAAAACCAAAAAAACAAAATACAAAAAACATCTGTATGGCACGACATGTGCATTTGGAAGTCGTGAGAGTTTGAAAAGTCTCTTTTGCAAAATTTACAATTTAGCCATCTCTCCTTATTATGCCTTGCAATATGCATTTTCAGTGTTGAACTCCGTCGAAATACTCGACTGCAGATATCACATTTCACCGGTCTTGAATGGGGAGACAATTTGTGGTTCACTAATTCTGACATCAGCGAAAACTTTTCATCGCACATGTCACACTTCAATTTTTTTTCATGGGATTCACGCAATATAGTAGGATACATCCTCATTTGTTGCATTGTTCAATTGAGTTCACACTGAAACAAAACAAAAAAAATTATCAATAAAAAATACAAGATATTTAAAACTTAATGTAATATTTTAGCATAGCATATTTTAAGAGATGAACTATGACTGCCCAATACATTCATTGCCATCAACTGAGAGATCCATTGATGTCTGTTGGTTCTATGGATCCAACTAAGTGTGTGTGTGTGTGTGTGTGTGTACTAACTCAAAGATGGATGTTGTCTTTTTCTACTATAGAAAAATTTCCCCTCTTTATCAAAGAGCGGAGGAGTCTTTATATTACATGGCATGTTAGCTCTGCTACCAGCTGTTAACATCTTCTCTCTTTGAAATTTTAAAGAGATGAACTAGGGATGCTCAGTAGATTCATTACAATCAAACAGTTGATTGGATTTTACAGAATGTCAACCCTTGTTGGGTTAACTTATGCCAAACACATTTTGTTTTATCATTCTTGATGGGTATTCATTTTCTTTTAGACTCATATTTTACTACTTAACCCATAGATGGGACCCTAACAGGTAATACACCCCGGATCAGTGTGAACCTTGGAGTTATGGTGATGAAGGGGTACTCCACATTCCACAGATCTCCAAAATTGGAACTGCACCAGAGAGTTCAATATCATACCTAGGATATAAGACTCTCAGCCACTGCCTTCTAGCACATATATGATGAAAAAAGATTGGGGTTTTTACATAAGAGCAATAGGGTTGGGACAATCATATAGGTGCAAGGGCTTGACGTGACTAGGTAAGGGCCAAAGTGGAGTGTCGTATGTTATCAATTTCTAAGCATCACAGGTTGCCTTTCATTTTGAGGAATTTATCCCTCTGCAGAGGTGCAGTCGGTATTTTTCTAAAGCCACAGATAACAGAGCTGATAATCAACCAGTAGATCACACATTATTGAAGAAAAAAAAAAGAAGATATTTATATCTGTTATATGTCTTATATATCCCTAAGAAATAAAGGTTTACATAATATATGGTGTGGTTAATTTGCATACAAGTTTTAAGAAAACCGTTTTTTTTCTTCATATTGGAATCTATTAGAATAAATTAAAAATAGATATAATCTTTTCTGTTCTTAATAAATTTCATTACATTAAAACTTAAATACTTATTCCTGGAAGGGGCATATTCTTGCGACTGTATCTAATTCTCTCACATTCTCTAGGTATGTAGAAAACGTTCTGAGGGAGATAACCCATTTTACCCGGGTTTTTTTTTTATCTGAAAAACTGGGACAAAATTTATGAAGGACTATTAGATACCACCAGACCGTTTATGCCATCTTGAATAAAACGGAAATAGATATTTCCGAATTTTGTTTATCAAAAATCTCGTAAAAAAAAGATCGTACAGGTTGTTACAAAGAAAAATAGTTAATTCAAAGATCAAATTATCCGATTGGGAAAAATTACATCGTTATCTTAAAAAATAAACAAACCTGCCCGTATTATATGCGAAAGGGTAATTTTCAGACCGTAATATAGACAGAAAAGTTACTAATTATTTCCCTTTTACAATTAACTCGTAAAAGTATGGAATGAAAATTTGAATATTTTTCTAAGAGAAAACTGATAAAATAATCTATTGTACTTACTTTTTATTTTAATTATTGAAAAAAGTTAAATAAAATATTTTTTTTCACGCTAACACTGTCAGCCTAACAGGAACAAACTTTGGTTACTTAGAAGCGTCTCGTCTCTTTGTAAAACAAATGTCAGCAATGCTCTTCCGTACATTCTAAGGATCACACATTACTATTCAACAATAAAAATTACAAATTCTTTTAAAAATATTAACTGAGCTCGTATCAGACCAACGTTTAGTGCACCTGAATTATAAAATTCATATTTTTAAATATCCGTGAAAAATTCGATTTTTTGACGCAGGAAAAAAAAAAATTAATTTATTTCACGCAGAAAATAAAAATATTTAATCACACAAAAGATTGAAAATCTCTTAAAAATTAATTTCTTAAAAAATTTTTTTTTTGTTGACAATTTAATAGAATATAGTACATACCAATTATAAAAGCAAAAAAAAGTTTTAAAATATTAATATTATGACATTTTTTTGCACTTTTTATTTCCGATTTCATTAATTTTTCCTCAAAAAACTAGACCTTGTACATTCATACAATTTCATTGATATAGTTATTCAGACTCTTATCTTTATAGAAAAAAGAAAAAAAAATTTCTGACGCGTCATTTTTTTTAATCTCATAAAATAAAATAGGTGGGGGGGAATAGACCTCGTAAAAAATATTTCCCCTAATATATTTTAGAAAAAAACTATTTCAGATGTATTTACATCCAATGGTAAACATTTATGGAAATTTTCGGGAAAATCAGATTATTAATTGATTTTTCATAGAATTTTAAAAAACTCCTCTTATCGTAACTTGTTTTTAGCTACGTTAAATTTCAGTTGATTTAACAGTGCAAAAATGAAAACATTGTTTTTCAATCACAATTTTCATTATTTTCGTAAGCTGATAAAAAATTTAAAAAATCATCAGGAGTTTGTTTAATGTTTTTTCTTTCGAATGGAAAAAATCTTTTCAACAAAATATTATTTTTTCTGCAAGTTTCATTGTGTTAAATGTAGGGGGGTAAATTGCACAGGGTCAAATTGGTGGTAACTAAGGACTATATATACAAAATTTCATCTTTGACAAAATAACTGATGCATTATCAAATTCATTCATTGATAAATATAAACTGAATAATTCACTCATTTTTGTGGGTTCCCCCCCACCTATAATTAGGGGTAATAATTGATTAAGTGACCTTAAAGATATTTGAAAAAATATCCGATCTTTCTAGAAATGTAAAAATTAAGGACTGCAATTTTTTATGAGTTATTCCTAAACTTTCTTTTGTAAAAGAAAAAAAAGTTTGAATAAATTAAAAGAAAAAAAGAGTATTAAAAATGTAATTTAAATATGAAGTTCAATTTGTAAAAATTAAAGAAAAATATCTATTAAAAAAAAGAACATTCAATGATAAAATAGAGAATTTAAAAGCCATGTGTTCCCTGGTCAGGAAAAAGTGAAAGAAAGAAAGAAAAAAAGAGAAAGAAAAAAAAAAAAAAAAAAAGAACTTTGAAAACTATCCTTAAAAAAAAAAAAAAAAAAAATGTTTTAAAAGAAAAGAATACGAAAATGAAAAAATAATTAAAAGCCATGTGCTTACCTGCTTGATCAGTAAAAGATGAAAGAGATCTCAAATCACAGTGACCTTCTCTTAAATAGGAATTTTTTTTTCAAGTCAAACGAGATTACCGAATTCAAGAGAAGACAACTATTGTTTTCACCCTATTTACGTGTGTGATTTTTTTTATTTTTTTATAAAATAAGATTAATCATAGAATTATATCGTGAAAATTTGATTAAAAAGATTAATTAATTGATCACAATCTGAATTTATAAAACATTTGTTCAACTTAGAAAAAAAATCTATTCACGTCACGCACGTTTTTTCGTTGGTCAATTTCGACGCGATCCGCCATTTTGTCTCTTTTTCAAAAAGCATTGATCCGCCATTTGTCTCTTTTTCACGGATATTTAAAAATATGAATTTTAGAATTCAGGTGAACTAAAAGTTGGTCCGATCCGTGCATCGTAATTAATTTTAAAAGTATTTGTAATTTTTATTGTTGAATAGTAATGAGTGATCCTTAGAATGTACGGAAGAGCATTGCTGACATATTTGTTTTCAAAGAACGCTTCTAAGTAACCGAAGTTTGTTTCCTTAGGTACCACCAATTTGACCCTGTGAAATTTACCCCCTCCCCTATATTTAACACAATGAAACTTAAGAAAATTTAATATTTTCTTGAAAATTTTTTTTCCATTTTAAAGAAAAAACATAAAATAAACTCCTGATGATTTAAAAAAATTTTTTCAGCATACGGAAATAATGAAAATTTGATTGAAAAACAATGTTTCATTTTGCACTGTTAAATCAACTGAAATTTAACGTAGCTAAAAACAAGTTACGATAAGAGGATTTTAAAATTCTATGAAAAATCAATTAATAATCTGATTTTCCCGAAAATTTCATAAATGTTTACCATTGGATGTAAATACATCTGAAATAGTTTTTTTCTAAAATATATTTAGGGGAAATATTTTTTACGAGGTCTATTTCCCCCTATTTTAT
>CM042151.1:108760789-108822242 GCA_023376005.1 Doryteuthis pealeii
ATGTGGGGATGTAGGGTGAGTTTTATATGGTTTACATCCTATCTTCCTCAACAGGAACATAGCTTTTCATCACAGAATTTCGGACGATTGTCGATACCGGTCCGTACGCCGTCCTTGAGAATACAGTTCTCAAAATTTGAATGACAGTTGCAGAATTCTACACGCACCTGAATAATCTCTGGCCACCCCGAGAACGCAATGCTACTAAAATCAATAGTAGTCTACGCCTTTTGGCAATAGGGCAGTCCATGTGTACTCGACTCCATGGTTCTTGTTCCTTTTGGCACGATATGAGTTCGATTTTTGTGGAAAGTCTTTGATTTTCCATGCACATTTGGGACATTTTTTACATAATCTTTCAATGTCACGCGAATATCCTGGCCACCAGCTCTCCAATTGAGTCTTTTTGTGTGGGGCCGCTATTCCACAATGTTATTATCGTTCGTGTACACTTTTAATTATTTCTTTTCGCATTTTTTAGGGAGGTCAAACCAGAATCCCGTTACATATACCCCTCTGTCTGTGCCATAGTTAGTTATGTTAACCTCTTGATAAGGCTTCAGCTTTACGAGCAGTCGTTCCATTTATTCCTCCTTATTCTATTCATAATTTGCTCAGAATAGGGTCCAGAAGGGTTCTTCTTGAAGCTGTTAATCGGCATTACATCGGTTTCGACCCAATGTAATACATCTTCAGTGTTCGCTTATTCGTCGTCTTCTTTGTTAAATGCTGTAATCTGGCATAACGCGTCGACATGCGAATAGTGTTTCCTTGACGCTACATGATATCGAAATTCAAAGCCACAGCAGTATGGCCCCATCTCATTAAACCTGGCGGATGTGACCTGGGTAATCTTTCCTGGGATTTAAAATGAATTCTAAGGCGTCGAGGCAGATTTAGTAAAAATTTTTTCGACCCAATAGAAATTGTCGGGCGCCTGTGTGCTCCATACTATGCCAAAGCTTCCTTCTCTATATTTGAATAGTTTATTCTGCCTTGTTAAGCTTTCGCACAGGTACATAATCGGATGAAATCTCCGTGACAACTATAGCAGACACAGCATATTCACTGGCATCCGTTTTAAGCGTTATTTCTTTTCTGGGATCAAAAACTTTAATAACGGGTTTTTTCATAAGTACTTCTTTTTATTGTAAAAGCCGTTTTTGTTTTTTTGTGTCCACCACAAACTCACTATTCTTTCTTCGCTGAATTCTGCAAATGGCTTTCAGTTAAATCGGAATATTTCGGCACATATCTGCCTATACTAAAATTAGCCAATCCTAAAAACGATTCTAATTCTTTTTTGTTGGCATGGGGATGCCACCTGCGAATTTTAATTAATAATTTGGTCAGGCGAAATGCCTTCTTGCGATATTTTGAAAGCCCAAATAATTTATCTTCTCGCATTAAATTTGCATTTATCGTAGTTTACGCCCTCATTCCGGGCTTCTTTTAATTTGTTCATACTCGCTGTTTTTTTGCTTGCAATTCATTTATACTGGTGGCCCTATTTAAAAATATCGTCCTGATAAATTATTCATATTTTCTTACTACTCCTTTTAAGACATTTTCGATTGCCTCGTTGAAATATGGCCGACGACTATGTCTTTATTCCGTATGGCATTTTCGTCCATCTCATCAATCCCAGGGGTGTGTTTAATCGTGAGTTATTTCTTGAAATTTATCGTCAATTTGTATTTGATTGTAAGCTGCCTTTAAATCAATTTCGTAAAATATTTAGTCGCCTGTTAAATTGTATACCGACACAGTTTCAAGCTCAGGAATAGGATACGAATTACTGAACAGATTTTATGACATTCACACCATCTATAATCCACCACATATTCTTAAAATCCCCAATCTTTTTTTCGCGTAAAAACTACAATTGGGAGGCCCAGTGTTACTACCAGCCGACCGATACGGTTTTAACACTCCTTCTGCTACCATATCTTCCAAATTTCTTTTTTACTAAGGTCGCAAATGTATTAGGTATCCTACGCGATCGTAATATAGGGGGGGCTATTTCTTTCACTACGTATTGTGGCTTTATAACCTCATCCAAGATCCTATTTTTGGCCTTTTACTTTCTATGCAAGTCGATTAAATTGTCTGTATCTATGTTATAATCATCTGTAGCCTATTAGTCTCATGATTTTTAAACAATCCACTACAGTTATAGGGACACTGTCGAATCTTCTAATAGCCTCAAACGTAGCGTCGAATTGGTCCCAATGCAGTGATGTAGCGAGCCATAAATTTGTCTTAATTTCAAGATGACTTCTCTTTTAAACTTGCGGTTTGCCCATATGTTGCCAAAAGTTCTTTGGAATAATAGTCACGTCACTACTCTGTATCGACTTGCATCTCAAAATGAATTTCATTTAATTTTACTGTCAACTCTTGTTTTTGTTCACCCGTACTTGGTACACGTCTTCTACGAGTTTTCCATTTCGACTTGACTCTGCATACCGTACTAAAATGATTCTGTTTTTTGCAAACATAACAGGTTTGTCCATAAGCAGGACAAATTTTGTTCTTTTGTCAATATTATGTTGAAAAATTGCAGTACTTACAATTCTTTAGCCTTGTTTTTACTTGTAACACGTCAGTGTTATTTGCTGGCATTTTCTTCTATTTGAAACACCATTGTGTTGTTTTGAGTATCTTCCTTGAATTCGGATATCATTTCCAGTTGCTGTACAAATTCCACGCATGTTTCTAATGTCATTATTTTTGACTGTAGACGTTCTAAAATTTGTCTTTTTGATTCCTGTCGTGCATTCCTTCTATGAACCGTAACTGGAATAATTCTTCTTCGATGGTAAAATCTCCTGTTCCAAGCTGTTGAAATTCACAGAATCTCGCGGCCTTTTTTAGTCTCTGAATGTAATTCCTTGCTGGTTCGTTGGGATTTTGCTTCGTAGAAAGGAATTTAGTCCTCTCAGCAATAACCAGTTTTTTCTTAGGTCTTACATTGTTCTTTATGATGTGTGGCAATTTCTTCAAAGTGGAATCCTCCAAATCTTTTGGATACGCCATAACGGCTACTTTCATGTTTGCTTCACATCCAGCGGACGCTAAAAATAAGTCTGAATCTCATTTTGTCCTCCAATGTTCTTTTGTCTTGTAATTTTTTGCTTCTTGCAAAGGCTGAAAAACATTTTATCCACATCTCAACATAATCAGGCTGCTCTTAATTATATGCCTATCGACGACGCCAGTGTTGTGAGGTGTGGTTTTGTGTTCCTTGTTACAATGAGATTTATTCGTGCTTAGTCTTAGCACTGGGTTCGGGCTTCTCGTAGCTGACCTCTTAGTCCCTAAAGTGTCTATATATGTCCTGCAGTAATACACATATGTAAATGAGAAAAACACGCCATGCTATCTCACTACAGGTGGTAACTAAGGACTATATATACAAAATTTCATCTTTGACAAAATAACTGATGCATTATCAAATTCATTCATTGATAAATATAAACTGAATAATTCACTCATTTTTGTGGTCCCCCCCCCACCTATAATTAGGGGTAATAATTGATTAAGTGACCTTAAGATATTTGAAAAAATATCCGATCTTTCTAGAAATGTAAAAATTAAGGACTGCAATTTTTTATGATTATTCCTAAACTTTCTTTTGTAAAAGAAAAAAAAGTTTGAATAAATTAAAAGAAAAAAAAGAGTATTAAAAATGTAATTTAAATATGAAGTCAATTTGTAAAAATTAAAGAAAAATATCTATTAAAAAAAAGAACATTCAATGATAAAATAGAGAATTTAAAAGCCATGTGTTCCCTGGTCAGGAAAAAGTGAAAGAAAGAAGAAAAAAAAAAAAAAAAAAAAAAAAAAAAAGCTTTGAAAACTATCCTTGAAAAAAAAAAAAAAAATGTTTTAAAAGAAAAGAATACGAAAATGAAAAAATAATTTAAAAGCCATGTGCTTACCTGCTTGATCAGTAAAAGATGAAGAAGATCTCAAATCACAGTGACCTTCTCTTAAATAGGAATTTTTTTTTCAAGTCAAACGAGATTACCGAATTCAAGAGAAGACAACTATTGTTTTCACCCTATTTACGTGTGTGTTAATTTTTTTTTTTTTATAAAATAAGATTAATCATAGAATTATATCGTGAAAATTTGATTAAAAGATTAATTAATTGATCACAATCTGAATTTATAAAACATTTGTTCAACTTAGAAAAAAATCTATTCACGTCACGCACGTTTTTTCATTGGTCAATTTCGACGCGATCCGCCATTTTGTCTCTTTTTCAAAAAGCATTGATCCGCCATTTTGTCTCTTTTTCACGGATATTTAAAAATATGAATTTTAGAATTCAGGTGAACTAAAAGTTGGTCCGATCCGTGCTCGATTAATATTTAAAAGTATTTGTAATTTTTATTGTTGAATAGTAATGAGTGATCCTTAGAATGTACGGAAGAGCATTGCTGACATATTGTTTTACAAAGAAACGCTTCTAAGTAACCGAAGTTTGTTCCTTAGGTACCACCAATTTGACCCTGTGAAATTTACCCCCTCCCCCTATATTTAACACAATGAAACTTAAGCAAAAATTTAATATTTTCTTGAAAATTTTTTTTCCATTTTAAAGAAAAAACAAATAAACTCCTGATGATTTAAAAAAAAAATTTTCAGCATACGGAAATAATGAAATTATTGATTGAAAAACAATGTTTCATTTTTGCACTGTTAAATCAACTGAAATTTAACGTAGCTAAAAACAAGTTACGATAAGAGGATTTTTTTAAAATTCTATGAAAAATCAATTAATAATCTGATTTTCCCGAAAATTTCCATAAATGTTTACCATTGGATGTAAATACATCTGAAATAGTTTTTTTCTAAAATATATTAGGGGAATATTTTTTACGAGGTCTATTTCCCCCTATTTTATTTTTATGCGATAAAAAAAAATGACGCGTCAGAAAATTTTTTTTTCTTTTTTCTATAAAGTAAGAGTCTGAATAACTATATCAATGAAATTGTATGAATGTACAAGGTCTAGTTTTTTGAGGAAAAATTAATGAAATCGGAAATAAAAAGTGCAAAAAAATGTCATAATATTAATATTTAAAACTTTTTTTTGCTTTTATAATTGGTATGTACTATATTCTATTAAATTGTCAAAAAAAAAAAAATTGTTTTTTAAGAAATTAATTTTTAAGAGATTTTCAATCTTTGTGTGATTAAATATTTTTATTTCTGCGTGAAATAAATTAATTTTTTTTTCCTGCGTCAAAAATCGAATTTTTCACGGATATTAAAAATATGATTTTATAATTCAGGTGAACTAAACATTGGTCCGATACGAGCTTGATTAATATTTTTTAAAAGAATTTGTAATTTTTATTGTTGTATAGTAATGTGTGATCCTTAGAATGTACGGAAAGCATTGCTGACATATTTGTTTTACAAAGAGACGAGACGTTTCTAAGTAACCGAAGTTTTGTTCCTGTTTAGCGTGAAAAAAATTATTTTATTTAACTTTTTCAATAATTAAAATAAAAAGTAAGTACAATAGATTATTTTATCAGTTTTTTCTTAGAAAAAATATTCAAATTTTCATTCCATACTTTTACTGGTTAATTGTAAAAGGAAATAATTAGTAACTTTTCTGTCTATTTACGGTCTGAAAATTATACGGGCTGGTTTGTTTATTTTTAAGATAACGATGTAACTTTTCCCAATCGGATAATTTGATCTTGATTAAACTATTTTCTTTGTAACAACCCTGTACGATCTTTTTTTTACGAGATTTTTTTATAAACAAAGTTCGGAAATATCTATTTCCGTTTTATTCAAGATGGCCTAAACGGTTTGGTGGTACCTATTGTTCCTGTTAGGCTGACAAAAAAAAAAAAAAAATACCAAATATCAGGTAATTATCCGATTTTAATGAAATTTTCAGTATTGATTTATCAATTAATGAATTCTGTAATGCATTAGTTATTTTATTTTCAAAACTTTAATTTAGTATTTTTGCTATGAAAAATTAATATATAAAATTTATTTAAAATATGAAAAGTCTGATGTTAAGTTTAAAATATTATATTTTTAGATTCTAAAAATAAAATATCTATTTCATGCAAACCTTATTTTTTACATCAAAGTATACTTTTTGAAGAAAAACTCTACTGAAAATGTACCCCCCTTTTTTAAGCAGAAAAATATATCGATGTATAATTTTTTCTTTTATAAGATAATAGCCAATTAAATAATTATCAAAATGAGTAAAAAAGAAATATCCAAAAAATTAATTATGTATTATTTTTTTACATTTTATTTTTAAATTTTCGGTACTCTACTTTCTCATAGAAAAGCCACCGTAAAATTTTGTTTTGTTTCTATTCATAAGTTCGGTCTTTTATCTCTTTATTTTTACTGTAATTAGAAAACTATAAGACCAACTAGAAAAAATGTTACGACCCCTACATAAGGGGCGTGGGTCAAAAATAAGTGACCTGAAAAAAATAGAAAGTTTTGAAATAAAATAAATAATGCATTATAAAGATCATCTATTGATAAATAAACACTGTAAATTCATTAAAATCCGATAATTTCCTGATTTTTGGTAAATTATTTCTGTAGGGGGGCTAAAGTCATTTTGTCAAAAACGCATTTAGGGCGATTTTTTGGGTATAAAATTTTGTCTTCGTAAACGTAATATATATAATCTGCTAACACTTGATCAAAAGAAAAGAATGAATATTTTCTGTCAATTTTGGGTATACCTACTCTTTTAAAATTCTATGAAAAATAAATTAATGGTCCGATTTTCAAGGATATTTCCAAAATTGCTTACCTTTTAATGAAAATATGTCTGAAATAGTTTTTCCTATATAGGGAAAATATATATATATATTGCGAGGTCTACCCACACTATTTTATTTTATGAAAAAATGAACTGACAAAAAAACGATTTTTACTTTTTTTCTATAAAGATAAGAGTCTAAATTTATATATCAGAAAATTTTTATGAGTTTCTATGAGAGCTTTTTAGTAAAAGAACAATGAATTCAGAATTCTGCTAAAAATATCAATAAAGAAATTGTCCCTGTGTGTAAAAAAAACGGACCATTTTACTTATTTTTCACGATAACGGTGGGTAATTTTTTCCCAATCGGATAATTTGATTCTTTGACTTAACAGTTTTTCTTTATAACAACTCTTTATTTTCGTTATTTCTTTTTTGCAAGATTGAAAAAAATGTTCAAAAATATTTACGTTTCTTCCTTCAATATGGCCTAAACTGATCACGTGACGTATTTTGTGGTACCTATGTATTTATTATCGTATTTTTCCCCTAACAATTGAACGTCCAATCGATTTTGCTTGGTAAATGTACACATGACGGGAAAAGTTATTTTATTTTTAAAAATCTTTGTATCATTGGAAAAAAAATAAGATTAAAGAAAACTCCAATATGTTTGTTATTATTATGATTATTATTTACTCCTTTTTTTGAGTTTTCACATCAGCATTAGCTGATTGTATTTCCTTGGAGTCTGAGTGACAACAAGTCTCCTCAGGTCTCAGGACTCTTCTGAGTATTCTGGCAGATTGCAGCAGTGCAGTGTTCTGAATGGTTTCAATCCTTCCTCTGATTTTCCAACCCTTTTCCAAACCCTTTTGGACCGTTCCAAGTGCACCAACTACAATTGGTATAACTTTGACTTTCATATTCCATAACTTTTTCAGTTCTCTGGCAAGGTCCAGATATTTGTCCATTTTTTCATTTTCTTTTAGCTTCACCCTGTGATCTGCAAAATCCACCAGTTGACAAGGTCTTTCTTTTTGTTAATCAACACTAGGTTTGGTCTTCTTGCTGGATAAGGTGATCCGTTTTATTTCAAAGTCCCAGAGAATTTTGTGCGTTTTCGTTCTCAAGAACAGATTCTGATTTATGCATATACTATTTTGTTGTATGGTCAAAATTTAATTTTTTGCATAATTCCAAGTGGATCACCTTCCCAACCCAGTCGTGTCTAGTTTTGTATTCCCTTTGTGCTATTTTGCTATATTTGCATAGTACATGATTTACAGTCTCATCTCTAACAGTCTCACCTCTCCTCTCCAAATTGTCGTTTGAAGTCTCCATATAATTGTTTTTCTTCTCATAGAATTCCCGAAATCGTGTTTTAAATTAAAGTTTATGTTAAATTTTGACCACTCAAGAAATGGGACGTAATAATTACCAATAAGAAATGGAAAATCAAATTTTTGACCCAAAATCTGATTGAAAAAAAAATCTATCTAAAATCATAAAATTTTCCAATGTTGATAAAATTTTCACTACTTATTCATTTATGAATAAATTATTTTTTGAAATAAGTTTTGTGTGAGAAATATTATTAGAACTATTTTTTAATTTTGTCAATAGACATCCCAAATATTAAAAAAATAGTCTCTTTATTCTAAAAGAATAAATTACATTACTGTAAAAATAGATCCCATAAGAATTAAAATCAGTTGAGTTATTTTATGGTCCGTCTATGGATTTAAAAAAATCTAATTAAGAAGAATCAACTTCATATGTATTAATAAATGGTAGACCCTCAGCCACTGCCTTGTAGCACCTATAGGATTATAAGGGTTGAATGTTTGCCATAAGATCAGGACAATCATATAGGTGCTAGGGCTTGATATGACCAGCCAATTGGTCAGATTGGACCTGACTACTCATCTTTCAAAAGCCAAAAGAAGTGTTGCATGTCACAGGACTACATAGTACACAGGTCATAGACCATTCAGTCACTACAATTTTGTCTTCAGACAGTACAGGTCACCACTCATAGCCAACAGGTAGCATCATTGGAGTGTTTTTTTTTTTTATTCCTCTGCAGGGGTGTAATTGGCATATTCTACAGGGCAAGAATCTCAGGGTATTTAGCAGAATTATTAAAATTAAATGTTATTAATGTCTAATATTATTGTTTTATTCTCCAACGTATTAGAATTGATCCTATGAATGATTTCTCTCGACCTAATTACAGCCAGACAAGTCGTGTTCTAAATCGCTTATTATTGTTTATTACGAGATTTTTTATAAACAAAGTTTGGAAATATTTATTTCCGTTTTATTCAAGATGGCCTAAACTGATAACGTTACTTTTTTGGTGATACCTAATATATATATATATATATATATATATATATATATATATATATATATATATATATATATAACTGGAGGGATGATACTTTTTGAAGAAAAACTGCAATGGATTTTTCTTTTTTTTTTTTAATTCCTGTTTGGCTTTTTAGGATAGCCCATCATTCTTATCATCCAGTGGATTTCTTATAATACTGTTTTCAAATCAAATTCAACTTACATAGTAAGTTAACTAACATGGATGTTAACTAACTACAACAACAATTTTTTCTATTATTATTACTCATATATTGAACGTTATTTGTACCAAAAAGATATAAAATACTTTTATAAACCAATTTTTAGGAGCAGAGAAACACTAGAACTCATTTTAAAGACAAAATTAAATTACAAAAAATAACTTCAGTCTTGATCACAACTCTATTGTCTCATCACCGACATGCCCCAATTGTTGATGTCAAATAAACTGGATGAGCACTCACTTATCACTGCTCTCTATCTCCTTTCCTCCCCCTCTCTCCCCTCTCTCTCTATATATATATGTATGTATGTATGTATGTATGTGTGTGTGTGTGTGTGTGTGTGTGTGTGTGTGTGTATTTAGGCAGCATTTTTTTTGTAGGCATAATGCAGCCATTTTTTGTCTGCAAATTTTGTCCTTTGTTTTTTCGTTTTGACGGATTATTTTTGTAATATCTGGCGAAAATTGGCTGATGTATTTGCCATATGTCATAGATCAAGTACTTTCCGCCCTATCGTGGGCCATCTTCATTATAAAGATCATTCATTGATAAATAAACACTGAAAATTTCATTAAAATCCGATATATCCCTGATTTTTGGTAAATTAGTTTCTGTAGAGGGTGGGGGCAAAGGTCATTTCGTCAAAAACGCATTTTAGGCTCAGTTTGCCAGTCCATGATATATATATAAATGAAGATCCAAGAAAAACTGTTTTATCTACTTACTTATTTAACTAATTCAAAATATACATATACATATATATTCACACACACACACACACACACACACACACATGTCCAGACACACACCTTTGTTTAATTAGATTAATTAATTAATTAAATTAAACAAAGGGCGTTATTTATGCCGCACCATATATATATATATATATATATATATATATATATATATATATATATATATATATATATATATGTATTGTATGTGCGCGCGTGTAGTTATTTTCCTAAAACTCACAATTGTGAGTTTTAAGAAAGTAACTTACATTTTTAAATTACTTTGATCGTGTAATGAATTTTTATTTATTTATTTTTCTATATCTTTTTCAGGATTTGATCTTTCTATAAATGTAAAAATCAGGATTCTTTTTCTTTAAAAGACCAAAGGTCACCTTGATCCCCACGTGGTAAATTGCTAAAACACATGTTTTTTCAAGTTTTTTATAATTTACTTTTTTTTTTGTTCTTGATAAAAATTACACTAAAAAACAAAGACTTAGAAAGATTTAATTTAATAAAATACTTTAATATAGGGACTGGCAAACTGAGCTTAAAATGCGTTTTTGACAAAATGACTTTAGCCCCCTACAAAATATAATTTACCAAAAATCAGGGAATAATCGGATTTTAATGAAATTTTCAGTGTTTATTTATCAATGAATCATCTTTATAATGCATTATTTATTTTATTTCGAAACTTTTTCATTTTTTTTCAGGTCACTTAATTTTGACCCCCTTATGTTGGAGGCGTAAAATGTTTTTCAAGTTGGTCATATATTGTACTAATTACAGTATAATTTTTCATAGCAAAAATACTAAAGTTTTGAAATAAAATGACTGATGCATTATAAAATTCATTAACTGTTAAATCAATACTGAAAATTTCATTAAAATCGGATAATTACCTGATTTTTGGTAATTTTTTTTGTAATCCCAAATGTTACGTTAAAATTGTAAACAAGCGCCTAAACCATTGAAAAGGAGGCTGAATGGCGGATCGCGTCAAAATTGACCAAATCAAATAGTTTTAAATCTTTTAAAAATAAACTGCATATGTAATTATATTTTTCTTTATTTAATGATGGTTATTATGTTACTACTTATCGATTTAGACAAAGTTTAACCTTAAATGATAAATTTAATTATTTTTAATTCGCTTTTAAAACTCGTAGTATCCAATTCTTTTTTGCCAGTCCCTACTTTAATTTATCTAATCAGTTAAATTTATTTATTCAAAATTTGGTAATTTCAACGTCTTGTCGTGTCATCTCGCTATGGTTTTACTTGCCGGCTCTCGACCTAATTACAGCCAAACGAATCGTGTTCGAAATCGAAAATTATTTTTTATGAGATTTTCAATTTTTTGTGTGTTTGTTTAATTTTTTTTTTTTTTTCTGCGTGAAATAAATTAAATAATTTTATTTTTCTACGTGAAAAAATCGAATTTTTCACGGATATTTAAATATATGAATTTTAGAATTCAGGTAAACTAAAAATTGGTCCGATCCACGCTATATTAATATTTTTAAAAGAATTTGTAATTTTTATTGTTGAATAAAAATGTGTGATTCTTAAAATATACGGAAGAGCAAAACTAACATATTTGTTTTGTTTTTATATAGCTATCGGCTTTCTTGGGGATGTAAGGGAGATAACAGTAATGAGAGCTCTTCTTTTTTTAATTAAAAAAAAAAGAAGCGACCACCCAAATATATTTACTCGTCGAAAATATCTATCTATCTCAGTCTGTTCAAAACTATCTAATCAAGAATTACGACAAATTTCTATAAATAAACAAGAATTACGACAAATTACGATAAGAATTACGACAAAAAGAAAAATAAGAGGTAATTTATGAGTTTGTTTAATGTTTTTCTTTCGAATGGAAAAATCTTTTTCAAGAAAATATTAATTTTTCTGCAAGTTTCATTGTGTTAAATATGGAGGTGGGGGGGGTAAATTTAACGGGGTAAAATAGGTGGTACCTATTGTTTATCTATCTATCTATCTCAGTGTGTTAATATCTATTTATCTATCAATCTATCTCAGTCTATTCAAAACTATTCATCTTCATATTAAATACTAAGATTTTCCTTTATTACGATAAATAAACAAGAATTAAGACAAAAAAGAACCCCCCCCCCCAATACATTTAAAGCCCTAAGTTGGTTGTTTTCTTTCAAGTAACACCGCCGAGACGACATAGCTGGGTCGTTATTTTAAAATTCACCGTGCAGCAATTTCGGAGGCAGAGGACCGGGACGCACTTCCTCATAAATTACCGTTTTATTGTTCTTGCACCCGTTATTTTACAATACTAAATATATTTTCTTTATTTGTTAAATCTGGTTTGTTTACGTTCAGTGAGGTTACAATTCAAAATGGCTGTCTTTCTTGAAATCAAGGGACGTTACTCTGAATGCCTTTTTTCTTTTTATTATTAAATAAATATATATTTTCTTAATAATAAATTAGGCACCTGAGGAGACTTATTGCTTTTTTTCTTTTTATTATTAAATAAATCATAGTGTTTTATTTTACTTATTTATTTGTTTTATAAATTATATATAATCCTATCTATCTATCTATCTATCTGATTCTATCTCAAACTTGTTGGTAAATCCTTGCGGTGAGAAAACACCTGGCGAATAGTTTGATTGTAAAAATATACTACCAAACATCAACTAGGGAAAAAATTTTGGAAAAAAAGAAAAGACCAAGATTATCGTACCAACCAAAAATAATCTATTGATACAATATTTGGCCAAAAGAAATAACAATTTATATATATATATATATATATATATATATATATATATATATTCATACAAACACAGCTAGGATATACTAAAGCTAATAAGTAAAGAGTGCTCAATACCTAAGTAGAGCAAATAATAAAGATAAACCTAATGAGTCAGATAAACCTACTTAAAGTTTCGATTAGTGCTCTTCAGGGATAAAATCCGACTAAAGAGATTTGGAGCAAACTTATATTTATACAACACCTTCCACCTAGACTCAAATAAATTAGCATAGACTAAACTAACCAATCAAAAACAAAGAAAAAAGACAAAACACCGTTTAAATCTATTATTTTATTTATTTAAAAATATTTAAATCTTGTCTTAAATATCTTAAAATGGGAAATTGTTTTGTGTTTGTATGAATATATATATCTTTATATATCTTATGCAAAAATAAAGACAACAATTTTTCAGTTAAAATAGAGACAATAATACGCAACATTGGTAATCTCAGAATTAGAGAAAGTTTATTGATAGCTAAATTAGGTCCTAATATAAACAACAGATTAGAATTAAACATGGAATACATAATTAACTAATTACACTTCCACATATAGTTTATAGTCTATTTAGTATACATATTTTATACATAAAAAAAACAAGAAAAAAAAAAAAATTCATCACCACGCAAAAAAAACTTCAGCACATTCATTTCTGATTTTTGTCTCTGATGATAAAGTTTCTTTGAAATCGATATGACAAAAATAACATCATTTTGTTTTTATTTTTATACGCATTGTAATTGCCTTCAAATTATTAATATATTATAACATACTTAAAAATGCTTCAAGCAAATTACCAATTACTTATATCTTTATAAATACTAGCAAATATATGCACCCGCCGGGTGCAAGTATTTAAGTTTTAATCTAATATATTATATTAAATTAGAAAGGCTAATGAAACTAAATAAGAATGCAGATAAAAAGATTTGAAACAGAGGGTGGTATAATCGAAAAATAGAACAACTGAAGCTTACTCTTCCATTACTCTCGTCTTTCATTGTTATTTTTTCCAATTTAAGTATTTAGTTGAAATAGGAAGTAAATAATAAAATGACAGTTATTTTATCTTGTTAATGGATTTCATTTAAGATTCATTGAAGAGATTTTTGCTTATATTCATTAAAATAAATCCAAACAGTTAGAAATCAATAACACTGAGCACATATTTATTAAATTCGATTTTTTAATATCAATATGCAAATAGCCTTCCCGTTCACACTGTAAACCGCTATTTTGTTGTATATATAAATATAATTGCATGTTGTTAGTATGTAGATATGACTAACAGTATTAATAAAGTAAAACAATTTTATTAGTAATTGAGGTTAAAATTAAAATAAAATCTAAACAAAAATTTCCTTTCCGTATTTTTTATAAAAATTAAGTAATTAATGAATAAATCTGCACATTAGCCAATATGTAACTAAAAAGACAAAACATCTTGCTAGTTTCCCCCGTTTCTTTCTGATTTGACAGTTGTAGGGTTAACAGTTTCCTATATTTGTGATGGCAGTTACTACTAAATCAACAATGATAAAATTGTTTGACAAGAGAACAATCTAATTTGTGTTCAATACTTTCTAACACAGGGTTACCAGAAAAAAAACCCCAAAAAACTATACAACAAACCTTTTTAAAAAGAACATTACCCCTTACAAGTAGGGCCATAACAACAATTCTGTGAACTGGAAGAAAAGAAAAAAAAAAAGAAAAAAATACACCGATGGAATTTCAGTTTGAGAAATAAAAATATTCTCTTGATATTTATGATACCAGAGACAGATGGGCCGCCAGATAGAATCCCAACCAGAGACAGATGGGCCGCCAGATAGAATCCCAACCAGAGACAGATGGGCCGCCAGATAGAATCCCAACCCAACCAGAGACAGATGGGCCGCCAGATAGAATCCCAACCAGAGACAGATGGGCCGCCAGATAGACCAGAGACAGATGGCCGCCAGATAGAATCCCAACCAGAGACAGATGGGCCGCCAGATAGAATCCCAACCAGAGACAGATCCAGAGACAGATGGGCCGCCAGATAGAATCCCAACCAGAGACAGATGGGCCGCCAGATAGAATCCCAACCAGAGACAGATGGGCCGCCAGATAGAATCCCAACCAGAGACAGATGGGCCGCCAGATAGAATCCCAACCAGAGACAGATGGGCCGCCAGATAGAATCCCAACCAGAGACAGATAGCCCAGATAGAATCCCAACCAGAGACAGATGGGCCGCCAGATAGAACCCAACCAGAGACAGATGGGCCGCCAGATAGAATCCCAACCAGAGACAGATGGGCCGCCAGATAGAATCCCAACCAGAGACAGATGGGCCGCCAGATAGAATCCCAACCAGAGACAGACCAGATAGAATCCCAACCAGAGACAGATGGGCCGCCAGATAGAATCCCAACCAGAGACAGATGGGCCGCCAGATAGAATCCCAACCAGAGACAGATGGGCCGCCAGATAGAATCCCAACCAGAGACAGATGGGCCGCCAGATAGAATCCCAACCAGAGACAGATGGGCCGCCAGATAGAATCCCAACCAGAGACAGATGGGCCGCCAGATAGAATCCCAACCAGAGACAGATGGGCCGCCAGATAGAATCCCAACCAGAGACAGATGGGCCGCCAGATAGAATCCCAACCAGAGACAGATGGGCCGCCAGATAGAATCCCAACCAGAGACAGATGGGCCGCCAGATAGAATCCCAACCAGAGACAGATGGGCCGCCAGATAGAATCCCAACCAGAGACAGATGGGCCGCCAGATAGAATCCCAACCAGAGACAGATGGGCCGCCAGATAGAATCCCAACCAGAGACAGATTAGAATCCCAACCAGAGACAGATGGGCCGCAGATAGAATCCCAACCAGAGACAGATGGCCGCCAGATAGAATCCCAACCAGAGACAGATGGGCCGCCAGATAGAATCCCAACCAGAGACAGATGGGCCGCCAGATAGAATCCCAACCAGAGACAGATGGGCCGCCAGATAGAATCCCAACCAGAGACAGATGGGCCGCCAGATAGAATCCCAACCAGAGACAGATGGGCCGCCAGATAGAATCCCAACCAGAGACAGATGGGCCGCCAGATAGAATCCCAACCAGAGACAGATGGGCCGCCAGATAGCCAGATAGAATCCCAACCAGAGACAGATGGGCCGCCAGATAGAATCCCAACCAGAGACAGATGGGCCGCCAGATAGAATCCCAACCAGAGACAGATGGGCCGCCAGATAGAATCCCAACCAGAGACAGATGGGCCGCCAGATAGAATCCCAACCAGAGACACTATACAACAAACCTTTTTAAAAAGAACATTACCCCTTACAAGTACGGCCATAACAACAATTCTGTGAACTGGAAGAAAAGAAAAAAAAAAAACAGAATGAAAAGGTTTGTGAAATTATATTCATTTTATTAAAATCATTATAAAAATACACCGACTGAATTTCAGTTTGAGAAATAAAAATATTCTCTTGATATTTATGATATTTGATGAGACTTATCCGCACGTTTCATATCACAGGCTGGAGAATATGTCTGCATAAACATTAGCATTAAGATATTGCACTAATGTGAGGATGAAATACACAAATCTCTTATCTCATTTGATAAAGATTATTTATAATGTTTGTCTCTTGTTTACGGATGATCAAAATAATAAATTTCTGATAATCGAAGGGTGATTGCAGTTGATCTTCGTTGTGTGGAATGAATTTCTACAATGTGAAATGTTAATTGAATTGTTGACTAATACCATCAATATGAGAAGTGTCGAAATGGGAGTCCTTGTGAATAATGAGATATGAAAAATAAATGGATGGAAGGAAAGTGGTGTCAGGAGGACTAGTTCCACAGTATACAGGGTCGCTCAATGCATCCGATGAGAAAGAAAATTCAATCCACATTGATATGAGAAGTGTCCAAATGTGAGTCCTTGTGAATAATGAGGTATGTTGGAAAACAAAATTTAACAGCACACATGTTACAAGAAAAATGTCAGATAACAGAAGATTTTAACTTTGATAGAATTGATGAAGCAGCATTGTCTGAAAGAATATTCTCTTGA
Organism: Doryteuthis pealeii; assembly: GCA_023376005.1. Taxonomy (NCBI): domain Eukaryota; kingdom Metazoa; phylum Mollusca; class Cephalopoda; order Myopsida; family Loliginidae; genus Doryteuthis; species Doryteuthis pealeii. The sequence continues at coordinate 108,777,796 of CM042151.1, forward strand.
ATTTATCTTTAGAAAAGACAATATCTGGCACAATAAGGAGAAACAGAAAATGTATCAAAAATTACTTTCAAATTGACCAATACCATAAATATCCAAATGTAAGTCCTCATAATGAGATATGACAGCAAATAAAATTTAGCAGCCGACATGTTCCAAGAAAAATGGTAAATCAATCTAATACATTTCTCTGTGGAATTTCAGTTCTAAATAGGAATTTTTGGTAATCTGAACATTAGCTACAGAAATAGGAGTAACCTCCCCTAGTTTTTTTTCACTTTGAGGAAGGTGTGTTTTGGTTGGCCATTTTCATTTCCCGTTAAATCTACACTGAAAATATGAATTACTCTCATGTAACTAATATTCAAATTACCAAATTTCCTCTATCCCATCCTCAACATGAAAAATGATTTTATAATATTCTTGGTGATAACAAAAAAAAACAAAAAAACAAAAAACAAAAAACATCTGTATGGCACGACATGTGCATTTGGAAGTCGTGAGAGTTTGAAAAGTCTCTTTTGCAAAATTTACAATTTAGCCATCTCTCCTTATTATGCCTTACAATATGCTTTTTCAATGTTGAACTCCGTCGAAATACTCGACCGCAGATATCACATTTCACCAGTTTTGAATGGGGAGACAATTTGTGGTTCACTAATTCTGACATCAGCGAAAACTTTTCATCGCACATGTCACACTTCAATTTTTTTTCGTGGGATTCACGCAATATAGTAGGATACATCCTCATTTGTTGCATTGTTCAATTGAGTTCACACTGAAACAAAACAAAAAAAATTATCAATAAAAAATACAAGATATTTAAAACTTAATGTAATATTTTAGCATAGCATATTTTAAGAGATGAACTATGACTGCCCAATACATTCATTGCCATCAACTGAGAGATCCATTGATGTCTGTTGGTTCTATGGATCCAACTAAGTGTATATGTGTGCACTAACTCAAAGATGGATGTTGTCTTTTTCTACTATAGAAAAATTTCCCCTCTTTATTAAAGAGCGGAGGAGTCTTTATATTACATGGCATGTTAGCTCTGCTACCAGCTGTTAACATCTTCTCTCTTTGAAATTTTAAAGAGATGAGCTAGGGATGCTCAGTAGATTCATTACAATCAAACAGTTGATTGGATTTTACAGAATGTCAACCCTTGTTGGGTTAACTTATGCCAAACACATTTTGTTTTATCATTCTTGATGGGTATTCATTTTCTTTTAGACTCATATTTTACTACTTAACCCATAGATGGGACCCTAACAGGTAATACCACCCCGGATCAGTGTGAACCTTGGAGTTATGGTGATGAAGGGGTACTCCACATTCCACAGATCTCCAAAATTGGAACTGCACCAGAGAGTTCAATATCATACCTAGGATATAAGACTCTCAGCCACTGCCTTCTAGCACATATATGATGAAAAAAGATTGGGGTTTTTACATAAGAGCAATAGGGTTGGGACAATCATATAGGTGCAAGGGCTTGACGTGACTAGGTAAGGGCCAAAGTGGAGTGTTGTATGTTATCAATTTCTAAGCATCACAGGTTGCCTTTCATTTTGAGGAATTTATCCCTCTGCAGAGGTGCAGTCGGTGTTTTTCTAAAGCCACAGATAACAGAGCTGATAATCAACCAGTAGATCACACATTATTGAAGAAAGAAAAAAAAAAAAGAAGATATTTATATCTGTTATATGTCTTATATATCCCTAAGAAATAAAGGTTTACATAATATATGGTGTGGTTAATTTGCATACAAGTTTTAAGAAAACCCTGTTTTTTTTTCTTCATATTGGAATCTATTAGAATAAATTAAAAATAGATATAATCTTTTCTGTTCTTAATAAATTTCATTACATTAAAACTTAAATACTTATTCCTGGAAGGGGCATATTCTTACGAGTGTATATAATTCTCTCACATTCTCTAGGTATGTAGAAAACGTTCTGAGGGAGATAACCCATTTAACCCGGGTTATTTTTTATCTGAAAAACTGGGACAAAATTTATGAAAGACTATATATACAAAATTTCATCTTTGAAAAAATAACTGATGCATTATAAAATTCATTCATTGATAAATACAAACTGAATAATTCACTCATTTTTGTGGGTCCCCCCCCTATAATTAGGGGTAATAATTGATTAAGTGACCTTAAAGATATTTGAAAAAATATCCGATCTTTCTAGAAATGTAAAAATTAAGGACTGCAATTTTTTATGAGTTATTCCTAAACTTTCTTTTGTAAAAAAAAAAAAAGGTTTGAATAAATTAAAAGAAAAAGTTAAGATAAAAAAGGAAAATAAAGAAAAAAAAACATTGGAACGAATGGTATAAACAATTCAGGGGGAAGAAAAAGTCAAAAATGAGAAAATAAGTAGAGAATGAAAAAGTGTGAAAGAGAAAAAGTTGAGATAAGGAAAAAAGTCTTAAAAGAACAGAATAAAAACAGGAAAAACTCTAAAGAAAAAAATCTTATCTCACAAAAAAAAAATAAAGCTTTGAAAACTATCCCAGTATTAAAAATGTAATTTAAATTAAGTTCAATTCGTAAAAATTAAAGAAAAATATCTATTAAAAAAAAAAGAACATTCAATGATAAAATAGAGAATTTAAAAGCCATGTGTCCCTGATCAGGAAAAAGTGAAAGAAGAAAAAAAAAAAAAGAAAAAAAAGGCTTTGAAAACTATCCTAGTATTAAAAATGTAATTTAAATTAAGTTCAATTCGTAAAAATTAAAGAAAAATATCTATTAAAAAAAAGAACATTCAATGATAAAATAGAGAATTTAAAACCATGTGTTCCCTGATCAGGAAAAAGTGAAAGAAAGAAAAAAAAAAAAAAAGCTTTGAAAACTATCCTTTAAAAAAAAAAGTTTTAAAAGAAAAGAATACGAAAATCAAAAAATTATTTAAAAGCCATGTGCTTACCTGTTGATCAGTAAAAAATGAAAGAGATCTCAAATCACAGTGATCTTCTCTTAAATAGGAATTTTTTTTCAAGTCACACGAGATTACCGAATTCAAGAGAAGACAACTATTGTTGTCACCCTATTTACGTGTGTGTTAATTTTTTTTTTTTTTTTTATAAAATAAGATTAATCATAGAATTATATCGTGAAAATTTGATTCAAAAAATTAATTAATTGATCACAATCTGAATTTATAAAACATTTGTTCAACTTAGAAAAAAAATCTATTCACGTCACGCACGTTTTTTCGTTGGTCAATTTCGACGCGATCCGCCATTTTGTCTCTTTTTCAAAAAGCATTGATCCGCCATTTTGTGTCTTTTTCACGGATATTTAAAAATATGAATTTTAGAATTCAGGTGAACTAAAAGTTGGTCCGATCCGTGCTCGATTAATATTTTTAAAAGAATTTGTAATTTTTATTGTTGAATAGTAATAATGTATGGTTCTTAGAATATACGGAAGAGCAAAACCGACATATTTGTTTTACAAAGAGACCAGACGAGACGCTTCTGAGTAACAACCGAAGTTTGTTTTTCTTTGTTAAAAAAAGTTAAACAAAATAATTTTTTACGCTATTAGAATAAAAAGTAAGTATACATGATTATTTTATCAGTTTTTCTCTTAGGAAATAATATTCAAATTTTCATTTTATTTTCGATTTTAAGAATACTAAAACCGAAGACATTTTTTAACGTTAATTTCACTGCGAAATTTTAAGATTAAATTTTTTCAAGTTTTTATTCATTTTAATAGTAAATTGTAATATTAAAGTTTTTAAAGATTTTATTCATTTTAATAGTAAATTGTAATATTAAAGTTTTTAAAGATTTTATTCATTTTAATAGAAAAATTTGGCTAAAAAGTTTGTCCGTTACACCCATCCGTACTTAGATGCATAACTGTAAGAGGGTAATAATATGTATTTTTTTCTGTCTAAATTGTGGCCTGAAAATTACCCTTTCGCATGTAATACGGGCAGGTTTGTTTATTTTTTAAGATAACGATGTAATTTTTCCCAATCGGATAATTTGATCTTTGAATTAACGATTTTTCTTTGTAACAACCCTGTACGTACGATCTTTAATTCTTACAGTAAAATAGAAAACAAGCGCTTAAAACCATTGAAAAATAGACCAAAGCAAATAGTTTTAATTCTTTTAAAAATAATCTGTATATGTAATTATATTTTTCTTTTTTTTTTTAATGATGGTTATTATGTTACTACTTATCGATTTAGACAAAGTTTGACCTTAAATAATAGATTTAATTATTTTAATTCGCTTTTAAAATTCCTAGCAGCCGACAAAAATGCTAATGGCTAATATATATATATATATATATAATATATATATATATATATATTAGGGACTGGCAAAAAATTCAGCTTCTACGAGTTTTAAAAGCGAATTAAAAATAATTAAATCTATTATTTAAGGTCAAACTTTGTTTAAATCGATAAGTAGTAACATAATGACCATCATTAAAAAAGAAAAATATTATTACAATATGCAATTTATTTTTAATACATTTTATACATTAAAAATCGTCCGAATTTCAACAAAAAGTTACGTTGACTTTATTTTGATTTATCGTGTTCAATAATGGCTTTAAAATATTTTAAAAATACTTATAAACATTTCTTTTTAGAAATAATTACAGCGTTACTTTAAATACATATTCATTAAATGTTACTGAAATTTTTCACACTCGTTTTAACTTTTAACCAAGTAAAATCCGTTTTTTGTATGTAAAAAAAATCAAAAATATATTTAGTTTCATTGAAAATAAAATTGGCATATTATTTACGTTTCGTGTATGGTATTCCATAATTGCCATAATATTTTAAACTTTTTTGTGTTGTTTGATTGACGTAAAATCCGGTTTTTGACAAAATTAATTTAGCACCGTCTCCTACAGAAAATGAGCACCCCTAAAAACTCAAAAAGTAAAGAACTTTTAAGAATTAAAAAAAAAAATCTGATAGATTGGTGTGTAAACGATAATAATCCATTGAAGGAAGGAAAAAACAAATTTGTAGCGTTTCCAATATTTACGACGGGGAACTCGAAAAATAAAGAACTTTTTAGTTTTTTTTTTTACAATCTGATAGATTGGTGTGCAATCGATAATAATCCATTGAAAAAAAAAATTAAAAATTAAAAACAAACATTTTAGATATTAAGTTTAAAATGTTATATTTTTAGTTTCTAGAAATAAATATCTATTTAATGCAAACCTTACTTTATACTCATGAAGTAATAAGTTTTGAAGAAAAATTCTATTTTCGCAGAAAAAATATCGATGTATAATTTTTTTTTTTTTAATAAGATAATAGTCAATTAAATAATTATGGAAATGAGTAAAAAAGAAATCTCCTAAAAAATTATTTTATATTTTTTTTACATTTTATTTTTCGATTTTCGGTACTTATTTTCTCATAGAAGCGCAACCGTAAAATTTTTTTTTTATTTCTATTCATAACTTCGGTCTTTTATCTCTTTATTTATACTGTAATTAGTATCAGGTAAGGACCAACTTGAAGCAATTTTACGCCGGGGGGTAAAAATTAAGTGTACCTGAAAAAAATGAGAAAGTTTTGAAATAAAATAAATAATGCATTATAAAGATCATTCATTGATAAATAAACACTGAAAATTTCATTAAAATCCGATAATTTCCTGATTTTTGGTAAATTATTTTCTGTAGGGGGGGCTAAAGTCATTTTGTCAAAAACGCATTTTAGCCTCTGTTTGCTAGTCCCTAATATATATATGGTAATGAATTTTTATTTTTAAAATTTTTCTATATCTTTTTCAGGATTTGATCTTTCTATAAATGTAAAAATTCGGGCTCGGAAATTTTTTTTCTTCAAACGACCAAAGGTCACTTTCATCCCCACGTGGTAAATTTGCTAATCCCAACCACCCGTTTTTTTTGTTTTTTTTCAAGTTTTTTATTATTTATTTATTTTTTTATTCTTGATAAAAATTACACCAAAAAACAAAGACTTAGAAGACTTAATTTGATAAAATACTTTAATTTATCTAATCAGTTAAATTTATTTATTCAAAATTTGGTAATTTCAACATTTTGTCGTGTTCTCTCGCTATGGTTTTACTTGCCGGCTCTAGATCTAATTACTGCCAGACAAGTCGTGTTCTAAATCGCTTATTATTGTTTTTTTACGAGATTTTTTATAAACAAAGTTTGGAAATATTTATTTCCGTTTTATTCAAGATTGCCTAAACTGATAACGTTACTTTTTTGGTGATATCTAATACATATATATATATATATATATATATATATATATATATATATATATATATATATATATAAAATGTCCATTTTTGCACTGATGATTCTTTTTGGGTATGGCGTGCGATTGCACGATCAGCAACGGCGAACGTCAATTAAAAAAAAAAAAGATTACTTTAATTATTAATTTTAATAATCTATTGGGTCAAATGGGGAAATAAATGAAATGATTGTTGATAAAAAAAATTATATAAAAATATGGAATTGTTTTTGTCAATTTGGACGCGATCCTCATTTTGTCTATTTTTCAATGGTTTTAGCCACTTGTTAAAATTTTAACGTAACATTTGCGATTACAAAAAAAATTTTAATGAAAATTTCAGTATTGATTTATCAATTAATGAATTTTATAATGCATCAGTTATTTTATTTCAAAACTTTAATTTAGTATTTTTGCTATGAAAAATTAATATTTAAAATTTATTTAAAATGTGAAAAGTCTGATGTTAAGTTTAAAATGTTATATTTTTTGATTCTAAAAGTAAATATCTATTTAATGCAAACCTTATTTTATTACATAAAATTATACTTTTTGAAGAAAAACTCGATTGAAAATGTACCCCTTTTTTAAGCAGAAAAAATATCGATGTATAATTTTTTCTTTTATAAGATAATAGCCAATTAAATAATTATCGAAATGAGTAAAAAAGAAATATCCAAAAAATTAATTATCTATTATTTTTTTACATTTAATTTTTCGATTTTCGGTACTTATTTTCTCATAGAAAAGCCACCGTGATTTTTTGTTTCTATTCATAAGTTCGGTCATTTATCTCTTTATCTATACTGTAATTAGAAAACTATAAGACCAACTTGAAACAAAAAGTTACGCCCCCAATATAAGGGGGGTCAAAAATAAGTGACCTGAAAAAAATGAGAAAGTTTTGAAATAAAATAAATAATGCATTATAAAGATCATTCATTGATAAATAAACACTGAAAATTTCATTAAAATCCGATAATTCCCTGATTTTTGGTAAATTATTTCTGTAGGGGGGCTAAAGTCATTTTGTCAAAAACGAATTTTAGGCCCATTTTGGGTATAAACTTTGTCTTCGTAAACGTAATATATTTTCTGTCAATTTTGGGTATACCTACTCTTTTAAAATTCTATGAAAAATAAATTAATGGTCTGATGTTCAAGGATATTTCCAAAATTGCTTACCTTTTATAGTTTTTTCCTATATAGGGAAATATATATATATTTTGCGAGGTCTACCTACACTATTTTATTTTATGAAAAAATGAACTGACAAAAAACGATTTTTACTTTTTTTTCTATAAAGATAAGAGTCTAAATTATTATATCAGAAAAGTTTCTATGTGAGAGCTTTTGAGTAAAAGAAGAATGAATTCAGAATTCTGCTAAAAAATATCAATAAAGAAATTGTCCCTGGTGTAAAAAAAACGACCGTTTTACTTATTTTTCACGATAACAGTGTTACCCACCGTCTTTTCCCAATCGGATAATTTGATCTTTGACTTAACGGTTTTTTTTTTTGTAACAACTCTTTATTTTCGTTATTTCTTTTTTGCGAGATTGAAAAAAAATGTTCAAAAATATTTACGTTTCTTCCTTCAATATGGCCTAAACTGATCACGTGACGTATTTTGGTGGTACCTATGTATTTATTATCGTATTTTCCCCCTAACAATTGGAACGTCCAATCGATTTTGCTTGGTAAATGTACACATGACGGGAAAAGTTATTTTATTTTTAAAAATCTTTGTATCATTGGAAAAAAAATAAGATTAAAGAAACTCCAATATGTTTGTTATTATTATGATTATTATTTACTCCTTTTGAGTTTTCACATCAGTATTAGCTGATGGTATTTCCTTGGAGTCTGAGTGACAACAGGGTCTCCTCAGGTCTCCAGGACTCTTCTGAGTATTCTGGTAGATTGCAGCAGTGCAGTGTTCTGAATGGTATCAATCCTTCCTCTGATTTCCAAACTTTCCAAACCCTTTTGGGACCGTTCCAAGTGCACCAACTACAATTGGTATAACTTTGACTTTCATATTCCATAACTTTTTCAGTTCTCTGGCAAGGTCCAGATATTTGTCCATTTTTTCATTTTCTTTTAGCTTCACCCTGTGATCTGCTGGAACTGCAAAATCCATCAGTTGACAAGTTCTTTCTTTTTTGTTAATCAACACTAGGTTTGGTCTTCTTGCTGGGATAAGGTGATCCGTTTTTATTTTTTTATGCGTTTCGTTCTCAAGAACAGATTCTGATTTATGCATATACTATTTTGTTGTATGGTCAAAATTAAATTTTTTGCATAATTCCAAGTGGATCACCTTCCCAACCCAGTCATATCTAGTTCTGTATTCTCGTTATGCTAGTTTGCTACATTCGCATAGTACATGGTTTACAGTCTCATCTCTATTACTGCATAATCTACATTTAATATTTTGTTGGGTCTTATCAATTTTTGTTTTGATATAGTGATTCAGTTTCTCTTTTAAGGTTTCCTTTTCTTAACCATGTCCAGGTCTTTTCATGTGCAACCTCTCCAAATTGTCATTTGAAGTGTCCATAGAATTGTTTATCTTCCAATTATTATTATTATTTTTTTTCATATCATAGAATTCCCGAGATCGTGTTTTAAATTAAAGTTTACATTAAATTTTGACCTGAGTGGTCAAAATTTAACATAAACTGGGACATAATAATTACCAATAAGAAATGGAAAATCAAATTTTTGACCCAAAATCTGATTGAAAAAAAAATCTATCTAAAATCATAAAATTTTCCAATGTTGATAAAATTTTCACTACTTATTCATTTATGAATAAATTATTTTTTGAAATAAGTTTTGTGTGAGAAATATTATTAGAACTATTTTTTAATTTTGTCAATAGACATCCCAAATATTAAAAAAATAGTCTCTTTATTCTAAAAGAATAAATTACATTACTGTAAAAATAGATCCCATAAGAATTAAAATCAGTTGAGTTATTTTATGGTCCGTCTATGGATTTAAAAAAATCTAATTAAGAAGAATCAACTTCACATGTATTAATAAATGGTAGACCCTCAGCCACTGCCTTGTAGCACCTATAGGATTATAAGGGTTGAATGTTTGCCATAAGATCAGGACAATCATATAGGTGCTCGGGCTTGATATGACCAGCCAATTGGTCAGATTGGACCTGACTACTCATCTTTCAAAAGCCAAAGGGAAGTGTTGCATGTCACAGGACTACATAGTACACAGGTCATAGACCATTCAGTCACTACAATTTTGTCTTCAGACAGTACAGGTCACCACTCATAGCCAACAGGTAGCATCATTGGAGTGTTTTTTTTTTTTATTCCTCTGCAGAGGTGTAATTGGCATATTCTACAGGGCAAGAATCTCAGGGTATTTAGCAGAATTATTAAAATTAAATGTTATTAATGTCTAATATTATTGTTTTATTCTCCAACGTTTTAGAATTGATCCTATGAATGATTTTATAAATAAGTGTAATGTACAACACTTATTCCACTTTCCAAGTATATATATATATATATATATATATATATATAAGAAAATTTGAAAAAACAAGTATTCCGAAATTGGGATGAATTTAATAATCGATGTTTAAAACATTTCGGTTACATTGAACCTTCATCGGGATGTCTCTTGGGGTGAAGAAAATGATGGATGTTTTTATATGTGACAGGAGATGAAAATCTTTTTAGTTATGTAACTGTATTTGATCAGCGTTTTAATTTTGAAATCATTCCCACTTTGTTCCCTTAATAACCGACATGTATTATTTATTATATCTACGTTTCTAGTTAAATAGTGTTAAATAATTACTAAATACCAGGCTTCATTTAATTATTTATTTAGTTATCATTCCCACTTTGTTTCCCTATGTTCTCTTAAAAATAATCAGTCCATTAATACTTTTTCTCGTCTTTTGCATTTCTTCGAGTGGCGTCACGCGTCATGACACCTTCGCGTGAGTAGATCGCGATTTGCCTTTCAAAATTAAAACGCTGATCAAATACAGTTACATAACTAAAAAGATTTTCATCTCCTGTCACATATAAAAACATCCATCATTTTCTTCACCCCAAGAGACATCCCGATGAAGGTTCAATGTAACCGAAATGTTTTAAACATCGATTATTAAATTCATCCCAATTTCGGAATACTTGTTTTTTCAAATTTTCTTTATATTGTCAGATTTAATTTCCATATTTACTCCCATATATATATATATATATATGATTTTTTTCCTCACCCCTTTTTGCCTTCATATTACCCCACCATTTCGTTTGATTGAATCTCTTTTACCCATTTAATTTACATTGTGACTTTCAAATGATCTACCGGTTGTTACTTTTGACAAAGCACCGGTTGAAAGGGCCCTTAAGTTTCCATTTTCTCATTGCTGATCAATAAAAGTAGGTCATTATTTTTAAAAAATCCTTTATAAATTCAGCTGTACCAAAAATTTGTATATATATATATATATATATATATATATATATATATGTGTGTGTGTGTGTTGAACATTGGCCTTCACAATCACAGAAGGCACTATAACTTCAGGGGCACAAGAAATATATAGTCTTCCGAGGCTGCAATGCCAAAGAGTCTGAATAATATAAAAAACAAAACTCGGTGGGCCTCAGATACCCACAAGTGGAAATGGTCCATAATCACAATATCCTATTTTATTCACAAATAAATTTGCTCTGTTTATAAAGATTATAAAGTATATAAAATTTATAAAAATTAAGCATTGAGCTCTCACACGGAACCTGAGCTCTACAACAAACTACTGTTAGAGAATAGGACCAGCCTAGAATCACCCTTGTACCAAGAAACTTGGTACCCCAACAAAGATATATATATATATATATATATATATATATATATATATTCCTGAAAGCATCGATGCATGTTTGATAAATTTATAAATAAAATTTTTTTTTTGAACAACTCATGTCATATAAATGTTTTATTGAATATTGAAAAAGTACAGCAAAAAGTTAAAAATATAATGAAAAGAAAATATTCTATATCAAGAGAAGCCATCCACCAAATACATTTTGATATTTTATGGTAAAAAACAATTTTTATTAGGCAGTATTAGAGCAAATATTTTTATGCTTGTATTATATTAGGATCAAAATTCATCAAGGAATCATATTAATATCATGTGTTGAAGGCAGTCAAGAAAATAATCTCTTGCGTTAGGTATTCTTGATTTTAATGTTGAAAGTTATTTTTCAGTTTTGGAAAGATTGATTCTGAAATTAAATAATTTCAATAGCAGAAGGACAAATGCATAAGCAATGTTCTATACACATGGACATATAAGTGTTGTTCAACCAACAAAAAGTTGTTATTTTACAGTTTTCGAGAGACTGATTCTGAAATTAAATGTTATAATTTCAATATCTGAAGGACAAACTCATAAGCAATGTTCTTCAATGGACTCCTACACATGGACATACCAGTGTTAGCCAATCAGCAAAAACTTAGATACAGTAGGCCTATGAAGGTACTAGATGCCGTTTAGAGGACATACCAGCAGAGATGATTGAGAGGGACGGATGGCAAGAGAGAGACAAGGGAATTCAGGCTGTTTGCATGCCTCGATGATGATGATGTGTGTGTGTGCATATGTGGGAGAAATGTTTAGCTTTATATCATTAAGTTTAATCATTACGTTTAAGAAGAACAATTAAATATTCTACTTGATTTCCTTAAAAGATCATTACAATAAATAAACAACATAATAGAAATTCACTTTGAATTTTATTAAAATTGATCTGCTTTTTAATATGTAATCTAAATATCAGGCTGTAGAACTTAATTAAAATCAAAAAGTAATTAAAATTATTAATGTGTTTCATTGGACGAGTCCAACTTTCCTTTAGGGGAAATATCTTCCCTTACAACAAAATGTCATCTAAATATCTAATGTTGATGAACTTGAAAATCAAATTTTCTTATTCAGGGGATGAATCTTGATGAGAAATCAATTATCTAACCTTTGAAAAATGCTGCTTCAATTCAGAGAGTTTTTTAAAACACATTGTACATATGTATATGTATATATATATATATGTATATATATATATATGGAAATACGGTGAGGAATTAATTTTAAAATATTCTCTCATATATATATATATATATATTATTATACTAAAGCTGAGAATTCCTTCTCTCTTTCTTCTCTCTCTTTCAATGTTTTATTTTACGTTTAATATAAACAATCCCAAATTTATGTGTTATAAAAAAGAAATCTCTTACATAAAACCTAAATGTTTGCATTTAAAAGTAAATTTACATAAAATAGCGTAATTTCTTAATCTTTGTTGACAAAATTATCGCATCTTGTGTGCACTATTTTTTCGTATAATGTTTCGTACGTAATGTTTTCAAACAAATAAAATAATAAATTTCATCAAACACTGTTTGTTTGAGTTCTACAAGTATAATTATATTAGCGTCACGGATTTTAACCTATTATTGCTGAAGCAAAAAATAACAACAATACCCAAAAACCAGATTTTTTTTAAAAAACTAAGGTAGTTATTAATAACTAGATATTTGTTTTTAGAATCTAAAAATAGGAAATTTGAAACTTGAAATTAGGCGTTTCATATCATAAATGAATTCTAAATATTAATTTAACATAGCAGAAATACCTAATTAAGTAAGAAAGTTTTGAAATAAAATAACTGATGCATTATAAAATTTAAAAAAAAAAAATGACAATTTGTAATTCAAACATTATTTTCAATTTAAAAAAAAACAAAAAAAAAACGAAGTATGTTATGTCATTATTTTTAGCTAGATATTTTTTATACAATATTTTCTTTGATCAATAAATACGATTTTGATATCCGCTAAACAAAAGTATTTATTTTACATTTTTATAAATTTTTAAAAAATCCCTGAAAAAAAATAAACAATGAGGCAATAGGAACTTTTAATATAAAATTTTTTAGAAAATAACTTAACAATTTAGAAAAAAAAAAAGATACATATTTTTCTTATTTACGAGATTTAAGTTTCAATGTTAAATATGCCCTATTACCAAAACCGAATTAGTAGCGATTTAGTTTTTTTTTAATATGTTCTAACATTAAATTATTTTTCCAAAAATGTAAAAATCAAGAGGATCTTTGTATGGGGGATCAATGCGCAAAACAAAAACTAACGAAAAAAATTATTAGCCTTTTTAATTTAGTAAACATTTATTTACAATAAAAGTTTGTCTTTTATTACTTCATATACCAAAAGTTTTATTAAAATCGGACAGTTTATTTTATATGATTTTTAGAAGAATTTCCTGTGATCACCCTTTCTTAAAGCCTGCGATAATTTGCACAGCTAATCTAGGGAGGCCCAAAATGCATTTTTGGTAAAATAAATTTAGCCCCCCATAAGAAAATAATTTACCAAATATCCGGGAATTATCAAATTTTAATGATATTTATAAAGCATTATTTATTTTATTTCAAAACTTTCTCATTTTTTTTAGGTCATTTAATTTTAACCCCCCCCCCTTATGTTGTGGGCATAACATTTTTTTTTTAAACAAAAGATCTGTCATGAGCAGACGAATTATGGACCATCCTACTATTATCTTATAAAAGAAAAAAATATACATCGATATTTGTTCTGTTTAAAAGTTTTCAATATAGTGTTTCTAAAAAAATTATTAGATAAAAACTAAAGTAGTTATTAATAACTAGATATTTGTTTTTAGAATCTAAAAATAGGAAATTTGAAACTTGAAATTAGGCATTTCATATTATAAATGAATTCTAAATATTAATTTAACATAGCAGAAATACCTAATTAAGTCAGAAAGTTTTGAAATAAAAATTCATTTATTGCTAAATCTACACTGAAAAATTTTTTTCAATCGGGCTCAGGGTAAATTTAAATTATTTAATTACATTATTGTGATTTTTTTAATAATATAATCCGATCACAGTGGGTGACCCAACGGGTCACGTCTTTTCTAGTATATATATATATTTATTTCTTCTGCTTTGGTCAGGGGATGAATCTTTGAGAAATTCCCTAACTTTTGTAAAATTCAGCTTCAATCCAGGTAATCTTTTAACACATCTCATATATATGACCAGAAAGAAGTCATCCAATCATATATGACTTTTGTAAAAAGGAAAAGTTACAATTAACATGAAAATCGTTCCTCACTTTTGTGTTTACAGATGTTCTTTGAAAATGAAAATCCACACACTTCACAAGAAATAAATGAATTATGAAGGTATACATGATTGTTTTCTTTTTAGTACGGGATTATGTGTTTGCATATGTGTCCTCAAACAATGTGCCTTTGCATGTGATCCATTAAATGTGATGTAACTCTAAAGGCCCTATCTATGTCATTACTTCCAGTTCCTCTCAGTCCAAGACAAAGGTCAAATAAATTTGATAGAATCATGTATTTTGGAAAAATTTAAGCAACAACAAAAATGAATTATGAAGGTATATATGATTGTTTTCTTTTCAGTATGGGATTGTGTTTGTTGCCTCAAAAAAGCAGACCCACACACTTCAAAGAGTGTAAAAAAAACGCAAGAGCCACAAACTTAAGAACGTCGTTTCTCTCCAGTGTGCCTTTTCACATGTCGAACCAAATTTGATTTCTTTGAAAATGAAAATCCACACAATCCACAAGAAAATGGTTTTTCTCCAGTGTGTGTTCGCATATGTAGCCTTAGACTTGAATTTCGTGAAAAAAATGATCCACACACTCCACAAGAATGCGTTTTCTCTCCTGTGTGGGTTCTTTTATGTTCCATCAAATGTGACATGTTTGAAAAGCAACAGTTACATACTTCACAAGAATATGGTTTTTCCCCTGTGTGAGTCCGGATATGCCGGTTCAAATTTGACTTATTAGAAAAGCGAGCATCACATATTTCACAAGAATATGGCTTCTCTCCAGTGTGCTTTCGCATATGTCCCTTCAAATATGAGAGTTTTGAAAAAGTAGCATCACATACTTGACAAGAATATGGCTTCTCTCCCGTGTGTATTCGCATGTGATCCACCAAACATGATTTAATAGAAAAAGAATAGCTACACACCTCACACTTATAAGGTTTCTCTCCAGTGTGTGTTTTCATATGACTCACTAAAGTTGATTTCTTTGAAAAGGAAGTGCTACACACTTCACATGAAAATGGTTTTAATCCAGTGTGTGTTTGCTGATGTCGAACCAAATATGATTTCTTAGCAAACGAACATTCACACTCTTCACAAGAATATGGTTTTTCTCCAGCATGTGTGCGCTCATGTAGCTTTAAACTTGATTTTAGGGAAAAGGCTGATTCACACTCTCCACAGGAATATGGCTTCTCTTTGGTGTGTGTTTCAGTATGCCGTTTCAAATTTGACTTACAAGAAAAGGAAGAACCACATACTTCACAAGAAAAAGGCATCTCTCCAGTGTGCTTTCGCATATGATCCTTCAACCATGATTGTTTTGAAAAAGAAGCATCACACACTTCACAAGAATATGATTTCTCTCCGGTGTGAGTTTGCATATGTTCCTTCAAATATGAGTTTTTTGAAAAAGTAGAGTCACACACTTCACAAGTATATGATTTCTCTTCAGTGTGAGTTTGCATGTGATTTACCAAAAGTGATTCCTCTGCAAAGGAAACCCCACATACCTCACAAGTACATGTTTTTTCTGTAGTTTCTGTGTTCTCCATTGTTTCCATTATTTCAAATTATTGTTGATTCATTCAAATTTTATTCAATCTGGAACATCTGGAAAAATAATTTAAATATTTAGTAATTCAGCAAATAAAATTAGAATAACTAATTTTTCAAGTATCCCTGTATAAAAAAATCACAAAAGGCTGAAGTTATTTTTAATCTTTTTCCTAGTTTGAAATTCAAAGTTAAATTTGAAACAATTATGGAACAAATATTAAATACACTTGTATATTGTATATCCAGTGTAGTAGTAACAGTTTCTTATGATTGAAACTGGAAAAAAAGTACTAAATCAAAAATAAATGGAGTTTTATTTCATGGGTTGCATAATGGTGAGATAGAAAATGAATTTGGGGAGAAAAGTTCAAATTCTGTTTATGACTTTGCATTTCAATTTGTGCTAATGCCCTTGAAGAAAGCATAGATCTCTCTCCTTTCAGTATTGAATAAAAAGTAGTTGCAGAGTGAGCTTACAAGCTGCATAGGGCAACCAATCAAGGAAAAGGAAAACTCAGAATTGCTTGGTAGACCTCATTTTTATTTAGGTATTTGGACACTCATTTGTGGTTAAAGTCATTATACTATTGTTTTTTCTCATAACCTTTTGTAACAAAAATTGTCAGCTAAAAAAAAAAAGCCATATCATAAAATACATCACTTGTGTATCTACTTCTCATATATATATATATATATATATATATATATATATATATTGTCATGATATTCTGAGAAATCTAAGAATATCCTGAATAATATAGAACAAGGGTTAACTATTTATTGGGAAAAGAAAAGAGAAAAAGTATAAAAGTTTTTAAAATTAATGGAAAGGTAAGAGTTGCTGCCCTTGGCCAGAAAAAAAGGGGTTAGTTCCATTAGGTCTTGTTTTGATTTGAAAAATGACCGGGAAAAATTTGACTGAGACAGATGATAGTTCAGAGAGACGGACGAAACACGAGAAAGGATAGACGGTTAGAAAAGAATGGAGTTGAGTCGTTATCAAGACACGACAGAAATAGACAGAGTTGATAATGATTTTTATGGAGAATAGTTTTTGGATTCGATGTTTGAGAATGTAAGAGATAAAAAGAAATTGGATGGAAAAAAGAAAAGTTTATTGAAAGTGGATTATCGAAGAAAATTAAGAAGAGTGAATTGGTAGGACTGAGCTGAAGGTAAAAGATGAATAATTAAGAGTGGGAATTTTGGATGAAAAAGAACAAGAATTATTGCCAGTAAGTGATTTATTATTTATTTATCAACAAAAGGGTAAAAAGTTAAAGAAACTAGAAAGAGATTATTATTTGAAGAAAAAACGAATTGATTTGAAAGGGAAAGAAACAAACGAAGTGATTGTTTTTGGAAGCCTAGAGCAAATGTCTAGCCCTTTCAATCATCAGATGCTGAATGATGAATTCTTTATTATTCATAAGGCAGTCGAAAACAGATTTTTAAAAATTGTCCTGTGTTCCTCTGTGTATATCCCTCTGGAATGTAATTAGCTGTTGGTCATAAATTATCATCTTGCCCAGTTTAGATTTTGCTGTCGGTCATTTATTAGGAGTCACTGTTAAATCAATCTATTCCAGATTCTAACTAAAACCACTTTGGGTTGGATTTTTCAGGAGAGAGGCATTTGAAATGGAGATAGTGGAAAACATTCAATGAAATTGAAAATTAGGATGACTTTTCAATGACAGATGTTTGCTAATGAAATAGATATTATTATCCTTCAAAGAGCTCCCCAAAAGGGGGGTCCTGGATATGATACTTAACAACATCTGATGGTGAGGCTCCAGTTTTAGAGATCTGGGAAGTGTGGAGTAATGTAAAGAAAATAAATTACTCCACACATGCTATAAATTGATCCTAATTATGCATTTAAAGATAAAGAATATGTTCAATTATTCAATTGATCAGATTTATCATGTGTTTTAAAATATGCTGACCATATGCACTGCAGATGCATAAGATTCCACCCCAATGAAATAAGGCTGTCCTGAGTATGATAAACTGTGTCTGATGGTGAGACTTCAATCACATAGATCTGGGAGTGTGGAGTAACCCTTCATTACTATTACTCTTAGGTCCACTGGGTTGCAGTAGTAGTACCGATTATGGTACCATATATGAATTAAAAGAATATTTGATGCTATATAACTGTAAATTGTTTGTATCAAGAAACAAATGACTCTAGTTAAATATGAATAGGGTAATTTCATGTCAAATCATCCAGGTCATATCACCCACCCCCTTCAATTTTTCTGAAATTTTGTCAAAGTGTGGAGTATGATAAAGTTAGCCAATTCCCAATATTTGGGCATCCAATTCTAAAAATTGGCAAAGTTATCTCAATTTTTAGCTTTCCAAATTTGAGAGGGGGTCTTAAAAATGGCGACTTTTTGTAACCTATTTTTCTCTGTAAAATGAGTTCTAGAGATTCCATACTTTTAAAAATTGGTTAATAAAAGCATTTTTGATCAAGGAATCCAAAACTATCAAAAAAGTCTTAAAGTCAAACAATTTTAAGTTATTGATAATTTCTGATTTTTTCATAGCAAGATCAATATCCTGATGTGGCACTGCATTTATGACAACAATTTTTCTATTATCATTTCACATATATTAAATAAAGTTTGATATTTGCTCAGAACTGAAGCTACAAGATTTTGCAAAAGTTTGTTAAAATTTTGCACTTCAATTTTTTTGAAATTTTATCCAGGTGTAGACTATCTTAAAGTTACCCAATCCCCAAAATTTGAGTTTCCAATTCCAAAAATTGGTGGAGTCGTGTTGATTCTAAAAATCAACATAACTCTCCAAATTTACGACTTTTTGTAACCTATTTTTGTCTGTAAAATTAGTTATAGAGCTTACCTACTCCTAAAGATTAGTTTCTAAGAGTATTTTAGCCCAAGGAATCCAAAACTGCTGTCAAAAAAGTCTTAAAGTTAACCAATTTTAAGTTATTAAGGATTTCTGATTTGCAAAATTTTAACTGATGTTAAAAATATCAAACTATCTTTTTGGTACAAATAATGTTCAATAGATATGAAATAATAATAAAAAAGAAATTTTGTCATAGATTCAGTGTCACATTAATATATTGAAATTGCTAGGAAAAAATATATTGAACATTATTTGTACCAAAAAGATAGTTTGATATTTGCTCAGAACCGAAGCTACAACATCAGTTAAAATTTTGCAAATCAGAAATCATCAATGACTTAAAATTGGTTGACTTTAAGACTTTTTTGATGGCATTTCTAGATTCCTTGGGCAAAAATGCTTTTATAAACCAATTTTTAGGACTAGGGATGCTTTAGAACTCATTTTATGGACAAAAATAGGTTACAAAAAAAAAAAAAAAAAAAAAAAAAAAAAAATCGCCATTTTTCATGACCCCCTCAAATTTGGAGAGCTAAAAATTAACATAACTGCCAATTTTTAGAAATTGGATGCTCAAATTTTGGGGATCATCTAATGTTAACTCATAATGTACTAAGGCGCCATGAAGCGTCCAAAAAAAAAAAAAAATTTCCCTGTGCCCAGAACACTGTGAAGTGCCCACAGTTCATATACACTGTTAAATTTGATTAAAACTCATATTTTCAACATTTTTAATCCAGGAAAAGATGTATGTTTGTTACAGAAAGGTTAATTTCTCATCTGGAATGTTTTACTGTCTTTTTAAAACAATTTTCCCAAAGAACAGGTGTTTATCTACTCTAATTAGAAAATAAAATAAAATAAGAAATAAAAAAAATCCATCCCTTTTCATATACACTCATAAAAAAATCAATTTAAAATTATTATTTTTTATTATTTTATGCAAGGGAAATAACCCTGTTCATTTTATAAAGTATTTATTTTGGTTTAAAAATATTTATCTGTCTTTTTTAAACCATTTTAAAATTGAATTTAAAAAAAAAAAATGGTGATTACGAATCAAGGTGGGTTTGCCCGTTTTCATATATACTTGTAAAAACCGATTAAAAATATTTTTTCAATAGTTTTAAGCAAGGGAAATAGCCCTGTTCACTTCCTGAATAATATATTTGCAGTTTAAACATTGGTTTTCAGTCTTTTCTAACAAAGATTTTGTGTAGCCCAGACCAATTTTTTCCCTCGCATTTTTGAAAAAAAAATTTGGAGATGGCGTCTGAAAATGTGTCCAATTTTGAAGGTTTCTCTGAAGATAATCTTTGAACTGAGTTCAAAGATTATCTTCAGAGAAACCTTTAAAATTGGACACATTTTCAGACGCCATCTCCAAATTTGTTTTCAAAAATGCGAGGGAAAAAATCTTCAAAAAAAAAAAAAAAAAAAAAAAGGCTTAGGAATAGATGCTCAAAGCGATATTTCTTTTTTGAGTGTCAATACTAGTGATTTATCAGATTTTTCTGAATTAGAAGATGAAATTTTTACAGGACCCGACCAATGGACTGAAAATATTGAATTAAGGAGACTCTCAGAATTTACAAGTTTCGTCGGTCCTACACACCCATTAGGAATTGATGCTACACCAGTGGAATATTTTTCCCATTATTTCCACTAATATTTGTTTGAAGAAATTTCTTTTCAAACAAATTTATACACAAGACAACAAAATGCTAACTTTTATTCCTACGTGTGTGCATCTGAAATACGCGTATACTTTTCCAAATGGGAGTCGTTCATTTGCCGAATTACAGATAATGCTGACAAGGGTGATCACAGGAAATTCTTCTAAAAATCATATAAAATAAACTAACAATCCAATTGTAATAAAACTTTCGGTTTATGAAGTAATAAAAGACAAACTTTATTGTAAATAAATCTTTACTAAATTGAAAAGGCTAATTTTTTTTTTCATTAGCTTTTGTTTCGCGCATTGATCCCCCCCATACAAAGATCTTAGTAATTTTTTTTTTTGGATGTAAATAATTTTTACATTTTTGGAAAGATAATTTAATGATGGAACATATGTAAAAAAATAAAATTGCTACTAATTCGGTTTTAGTAATAGGGCATCTTAAACATCGTAAATGAGAAAAAATATGTATCTTTTTTTTTCTAAATTGTTAAATTATTTTCTAAATAATTTAATATTAAAAGTTCCAATTGTCTACCTGTTTTTTTTTTCCAGGGATTTTTAAAAATTCATAAAATGTAAAATAAATACTTTTGTTTAGTGTCTATCAAAATCATATTTATTTAACCAAAGAAAATATTGTATAAAAAATATCTAGCTAAAAATAATGACGACATATTTCGGCTTTTATTTTTAAAAATTTTGAAAATAATATTTGAATTAAAAATTGTCATCAAGGAAATGCTAAATTAGTAATTTGTTTTTGATTCAGAAAAAAAACAAACAAATATACGTACGATCCTCCATACAAAAAAATTACAGAAATGCAAAAATTTAGGTTTTATGTAAGAGAAATTTGTTTTTTCTTTTTTATAACACATAAACTTGGAATTGTTCTATTATATTAAAAAGAAAACATTAAAAAGTTAATTTTCCATTTTTTATTGACATTTTAAAATATTTTTTAATAATTTGCGTGCATATGAAAAGAGCGTGTTTTGATCAACCCTAAGGTAAATTATATTCATTATTACTATGTGTGAAATTTCTGAAATTTAGATTTTTTTCTTTCTGATTTTTCTTTCGGTTTAAAAAAATTAAAATAAACTTGGTGTGAAAACCAACACCAAGTGAATATTTTGACGACTGGTAATACCATAAAAAATAGGACCATTACTCTAGAACTCACCTGAGTAGAATGTAATAGCTTTTTTTTCTATTCTAATATGTAGATGTAGAAAATATGAACTGTAATATTGCTGAACCTCATTTAGTGCAGAATCATTGGATATATAGTGAAAATCTTATCTTTTTTTAATATGAAAAAAATACTTCAGACACCTGTCTTTTTACCTGTTGATTGCTTCACAATGGAGATGCACTGAGTTCAGTGATGTTTGTACGATTATTTCTGTAACTAACTGCATGTAAAGTATTCCTAATAAAGTGTTTTAAAATGTTTTTTCAACAGCTTTATTGAGTATACCTGTTTTTTTTTACCTATCTTTATGTAATTGTTCCATAACTATGTGCATGCAAAATCATTTTCAGTGCAAACAACTTTATAACATCGAGGAAGAAATTGTTTTCTGCAAGTCTGCCTATTTTCACAACAATCTGTTCACAAATAACAATACTATGAGCTTTTGAATGTACAGACCATTTTTAGCTGTTTTTTACCAAATCCTTATGGGAACAGAGGGATTTGGACCTAGAATTGCTTCTGGGAAGTTAAGAGTTAACATAGTTCACACCTGAAAAAAATTGAAGGGGGGGGGCGGTGACAATTTTACTTTATTTCTGGATGTTTTGACATGGAATTACCAAATAATTACTTGAAACCATATAATTATTAATATATTTTTGTTTTGAGGAATATTGTAGTTATAATTTTGTTCACAGTAGTTTGGACTTGAGAGAAAAAAAAAAAAAAAAAAAAAAAAAACAAAGTTGGATTTTATAAATTTTCCCAGGTAAAAAATCAAGCAGGTATGAACCTAACATTAACAGGTCAACATGTGTTGTGGATTTAGTTTTTAGCCTTACTAGCAAGAATATGCCCCTGGTTGTAAGTATTTAAGTTTTAATGTAATGAAATATACTAAATCAGAAAGACTAACAAAATTAAATAAGAACACAATTATTTTAATTATGTTTTAATTGGTTTCTATATAAAATCATTCATAGGATTGATTTTAATATGTTGCAGAAAAAAATAATATTAGAGATCAATAACACCAAGTAATTATTTGTTAAAACCCAAATGCCACACCATATATTATTTCTTAGTGATAAAACAACAACCTTCTGTGGACAAGGCGGCATTGTGTTCAATCTTGAGAAGTTTCATTTAGCTGAAGATGAGGTGGAATTTGCTGGTTTCTGGGTCACAAACTGATGGAGTAAAACGCACTAAGCACACAGTTAAAGATTTATTTAACTTCTCAATACCCCCAAACCTCACTGGATCATGGTTTGTACTCATGAACCAGCCCCCCCCCCATTAGAGAATTGCTGAGCCATAAAATCCACAAGTTCTATTGGGATGATGCACTTGTTCATTTGTTAGAGCGATCTTAATATCATACAGAAGATAGAGGAAGGTTAGTTGGTAATTTATGAGGAAGACCGCCCCGGTCTCCTGCCTCAAAACTTGCTACCAGTGACTGCTGAAAAACCAACCCCAGCTACGATTGAAGTCCGTAGCCAAAGCATTGTCGATAAAAATGTTGTTTTATTTCATTTTATTATTTTATTAAGGCATATTGGAAAATAGTTTGTATCTTTTTCTGAAAAGCAGATAAATAGATAGGAACAGAGACAGATGGATAGTTTTGAATCGATTGATATATAGATGAATAGATAGGTAGATAGATAGAAACAAAGTAATATAGATAAATATGAAGATGACTAGTTTTGAATATACTGAGATAGATAGATAAACAAACAAAATAATATAGATAGATGGAGATAGATATGAAGATGACTAGATAGATAGATATTTTTTATTAAAATATAAAAGAATATCTAAATACTCAGATTTTCTTTTATTCATGTTTGTTTAATGTCTTGTTTTTAGTTTAAATAAGCAAGAATATCTAAATATTTTGATTTTTTTTATACTTGTAATTGATTGTTGGAAATAAATATATTAAAATAAAATGAAAATACCGAAATAAATAAACGTTTTAGATTTTTTTTATATGCAATTGAATGTCGAAAAAAAAAAAAAACCGCCTTAAGTTGGTTGTTTTCTTTCAAGTGACACTGCTTCGGCTACAGACTTCAATTGTAGTTGGGTTGGTTTTTCAGCAGTCACAGGTAGAAAGTTTTGAGGCAGGAGACCAGGACAGTCTTCCTCATAAATTACTGGTTAGTTGGTTGGTTGGATTTTATGGAATGCTGAACATGTTTTCTTTTATTCATTCTTTATGGGTACTCAATTTATTTCAAACTCAATTTTTTTAAATACATTTTTTTCAAACTCTTTCTTTGTAATCCATAGATGGAACCCTAACAGGTACTACCTAACAGAGTTGACCTAGGAGTAAAGATGAAGGGGTACTCCACATTCCCCTGAGCTCCAGAATTGGAACTTCACTGTCAGATGTAGTTTAACGTCATACCAAGGATATGAAGATCCTCAGCCATCGCCTTCTAGTACATATATGATAAAAAGGGTTGAGACTTGCCATAAGGGAAATAGGGTTGGACAATCATATAGGGGTGAGGGTCACCAGCTGACTGGAGGGGGATCTCGAACCGTCCGTCTAGCCTGAGTAAGGGCCAAAGTGGAATGTTGCATGTCATGGACTGCTCAAGTCACTAGAGTTCCCTCCTTAAGCATCACGGTTTGCTTGACAATTAGGTGGCCCCATTATGGGGCTTGTAACCCTCTGCAGAGGTGCAGTCGGTGTATTTTCAAGATCCAGCCAACAGGGCTCAATAGAGGAAGGCGTTGAAACATTTTTGGTCCCTAATTTGAGTAATAACCATTGGAAGCTCATCCAGGCAAGATTCTGCTTCACCAGGGATGCAGAGTCACATTACACCCTGGTGGAAGGGGAAGCACTTGCACTCATCTATAGATTAGAATTATGCCGGATGTTAGTATTAGGGTGCCCTGGCTTGCTGGTGACCATAAACCACCATGAGCCACTGGTAAAGCTATTCTCAGATCAGGCCCTGGAAAACATAAAGAATTCCCTACTGTTCAGTTGTAACAGATACATCAAGTACCTCCCTGGGAAGCCGAATAAAGCATGTTCGACACCATCCAGCCCATATATGAGCACAATCCCAAATTGCAAGCTGTTATTTGGAGGAGGATGATTGTTGCCGTGGCAGCAAAAGATGAAAAATGCAGGATACTGGCAGAATATATTCAACATAGATTTCCAAAGTTGAAACACAAATTTCCATCATGCATTTGCCACTTTTGAGTCACACAGGACAACTTAATTAAGGATAACAAAATTCTCTTACCAAAATCATTCCAGGCTGAGGTGCTCAAGTCGCACCATGGTGTTAATGGTATGCTGGTGAATACCAGCATACCATTAACCATCTCAGTAGAGATTGATTTTGGACGAGAAGATAGACCGATGTTGAAACTAAATAAGACAGTCCTAGTGGTGAGTCATGAGGTTTCAGCGAATCAATAAATTCTGCTACAGAAAACAAAAGTTATCAGTCCTGAAATAAATGTCAGCCGACTGATAGGTTTCACCGTGTTGTCAGCCAGAGAGCAGCCCATTAAGCTATGTCAAAGCTGGCCGCCATTTTCATCTTGTCATTGTTTATTGTAAAACTCCATGACAAGATAAATACAGAAATTCCTCTTTCGGTAATATTCGTAGAGTTCTGTCCAGGCCTTCTGCCTCAAAAACATACAGGGTGACCAAAAAAAAAAAAAAACAGAGCCGAAATTATCTATTTATTTTCCCATTAAACTAACCCTAGTTTGTTTTCAAGTGACATAATATATTTGTCGATAAAAATGCTTTCAATCTGCTAAAAAAAATCTTTTTTTTCGTTATTTTCATTTTATTTTAATATATTCATTTCCAACAAACATTTACAAATAAAAAATCAAAATATTTAGATACTTTTAAAAATTTTTTTACTAAAAACAAGACATTAAACAAACATAAATAAAAAAAATACTAGTTTAGCCTAGTTTAGTTGCTAGCTCTTGGCAAACTCAATCTGCAACTCTATTGCCATGTCCCATCCAAGGAAACCCTTAAGGCCACAACCTAACCCAGAATTACCATTTCAACACTCATGGACCTTTTTGACCTACACAAATAATGCTATATAGTCTACACAGACTGCTACACCAGATAGATAGTGGTGGCAATTATGCCGTCAAATAAAGCCATGGTAGTGTGTGGTTCTGTACATATAGTGCACCCAAGGATCTCACTTCGCATAAAGGACAGCCATTCGATTCTCATAAATACAGATCATTTTTAAGGGATTGGGGCATATGGAGATGTAATTCCTTAGCCTACTATCCCCAAAGCAAATGGCTGCGCAGAACTTGCAGTAAAAGCAGTTAAGCATAGACTTACACAGACAATAAAGATGGTAGTGGTTACCTCACCCAGGAGTGAGCAGCCTGTGCCCTGTTGACACATTGAAACATCCCCATCTACAACCTCGACATGTCCCTCAGTGACTATGGGGTCCCTCTATAAAAAATCACCTGCTTTTAAGAAAAAGGTACCAGTATTATCCTTCTTTATTCCTCTCACTCCATTTCTCTTAATATGCATATCTATATCAATGTGATGAAATTGAAAGGCAGACCTATGAACAAGCGGATTCCCAGCCCCCACAAACAAAGCGCGTCAGGATATGTTTGGCCTGTGCGAGGGGGAAGAGTGTGGCGAGTGGCCACGGATATTTGAACTCGCTACCTCCTCGTAGCTGAAATGCTGTTGGCAGCAACCCGGATGAGGTATAAGATGGACTGTCACTGACACAGAGAGTGAGGAAGAAAGTGTTTGGATGGCAAGTGAAATCTGACAACTGGTATTTGAAGTAAGAGTAACGTGCTCAGTTGGGAAGGGAATTACATTTCGTTTGCTAGAGAGACTTGCAAAAGATTAATATTATTTTGAATTTTTAGACCATCAAAAAGAATCTTCTCTCTCACTTTCTATCTACTCTTTCTATTTTCTCCTCTCTTCTCCCTATTATTTCTATCCACTCTCTTTCTCCCCCTCTCTCTCTATTTTTTTCCATCACAAAAGACCAAGAAAAGATGCTTCTAGTTTTTATCCAAGGTAAACCAGTTATTCCTTTTTTCAATCTGACCCAGAACTATAATGTGGTTGTAAGGTCTATTCAGTTGAAAGGGTTTATCATTGGTAGGGGAAGTGTTAGTTATTAAAAGATATTTAGTATGTAATGATTAATAAAATGGCAGTTGCTGATTGTTTTAAAAAAGGAGCAAGTAAGAATTCCAAAAATTCAATAACGGAACTAACAGACGCTGAATTCAAAATCGTGCGTCAAAAAGAAGAAGCGGGAATTCTAGCAAGAAGAAGGAGAATAGAGTTCTGAGGATGACAAGCAAGTAGTCGTCACACAAACAAGTCAGCTCCATTATTAGAAAATAAAAGACAAAATATGAACTTTAAAAACAAGAACAATTAAAAGGACTTTGCCCGGTATCTTGTACTACATTTTTGTAACTTTATTTAATACAGGTTGTTTATTTTAAACACAACTTTGTTATTTCTCCATTGTGCTGAATCATGTTTGATGCTAGTAAGATGTGTACAACATATATATATAAAATATATATATATAACCCACTTACTACAAGTATATTAATGCCGGTGTTGAATGCCTTAACAAAAACACCCCCACCCCAAATAAACCTTTCCAACTGAATAAACCGGACACCCACATTAAACAAAATCAAAATATAACTACAAAAATAATTCCCTCTGAAGCGGATTAATGGATGTGATTGAAAGCACTTGGGAGCAAAATTTGGGGCACCTCCCCTCTCTCTCTCTCTCTCTATATATATATATATATATAGTGATGTGCAAGAAATGCAAAGGGAGGTAATTTTTTTTTTTTTAATTTCCAATTTTTTCTAAAAATCTCAATATAATTATTAGTAACATACCTAAACTAGAAAAAATTATCTCTGCCTTACCCGCTTGATAATTTGTAAATTTATTCCGGTCTTAAAAATTACAAGCGACAAAAATATCATTAATACCGTTTGTTGATTTCTTCAGTTTTACGTTGTTGAACGGTCGGGAAAACGTGGTGTATGTCATTGCTGTATTTAAAAGATTTTTGTGGATAAAAAAACCTTCTTCCATGTAAGTTGAACTTTTTTTAAAAATGTATTTTTTAATTTCATTTTCTTTATAGAGGGGGGGGGGGATAAATATCACATAGAAAATTGGTGGTACCTAATATTTTTAAATGTATTTTTAATTTCATTTTCTTTATTTGCTTTTAAGCCGATCTCCAAAGAAAAAAAATGGTCGATTAAAAAAAGAAAATAAAACTCAATTTATTTGAAGTGAAATCTTTAAAAATTACAAACACTTTTTTTCTTCTCTTAAATTAGATAAATCTTTTTAAAATCAAATATATAACCGTTAATCTTTACATTCTGTTCGTAGGTGTAAAATACATTTTTATTTTCATAAAATGGGGGATTAATTCATATTGTATTTATTTCCTAAACTGGTCCCCCTCTTTTTTGGTCATATTTCCCTCCTTTGTTAAGATACTTCCTCCATCAAATTTGTTTTATTGTTTTGTTTAAATTCATCTACGAGATTTTCAAAATAAAAAAAAATCTATAAATAAATAATATACTAATAATAATGATAATAATAATTAGATATCACCAATTTTCCCAGTGCAATTTTCCACCCCTATATTTAACAAAATGAAACTTTCATAAACGTTAATATTAGTATAGCCATGTTCAAGAAATGCAAAGAGAGGTAATTTTTTTTTTAATTTCTTAATTCTAAAACAATTACCAAAAACCAGGGAATTGTCCAATTTTAATGAAATTTTCAAATTATTTTTGAATTACTTGAAATTCGGCACAAATGTTCCCCTTCATGAGTTAGGAAAGTGTGCCAAATTATTTTGTCTTAAACCTTACTGTTCTGATTTTAGAGGAGGGATATAATTTTCCTACTTTGCCTCAAAATTAAGGCTGTGCGGTGTCGCAAAATCTCTGTTTTTAAAAATATTTAAAAAAATACTTTCATACATTCAATATTGCTGAAATTTGGTATGTAAGGCAAATAAGGATTGTAGAATCCAAATATCCAACTATTTTAACCCTATACCTGATAGTAAATTTTATTTTGCCCACCCAATTGCATGACTCCAAAATCAACAACTTTTCACCTATGTAGCTTACGGTCAGTCTATAGAAAATATGTTCTCTTCAATTTTCATAATATTTTTTTCTTAACATCTACTATGTCTGCCTAAGTTCATCAAAGAATGAAGGGGAACATTTGTGCTAAATTTCAAGTAATTCGGTGAATTGACATGGAATGACCCATTAGTTTATTTTATGGAAGAAACTTGAAAAAATACTTTTTTTTATCAATTCAGAATGTGGGGGAGGGGGACCAGTTTAGGAAATAAATACAATATGAATTGATCCCCTTTTTATGAAAATAAAAATGTATTTTACACCTACGAAAAGAATTTAAAGATTAACGATTATATATTTGATTTTAAAAAGATTTATCTAATTTTTTTCTTCAAATGCTCAAAGAATCCCGATCCCTAACTTTTACATTTCTTGAAAGATCATATCCTGAAGCATATATAAAAATAAAAAAATAATAAATATAAATTCAATAACCTAAAAAAGGGATTTTTAAATTTAAAATTCATTTTCTTAAAACTCAAAAAATAAATAATGTAGCAAGTTTTTTTTCATAGTAATAAAAAATATAGTTTTCTTTAAATTGATGCAAAAAAATTATTCTAAGTCAAACTGAGCTTTTTACTACCATAAAAATTTCAAGGTCAATTTTATATGTCGAGGATTATTATGGATTATCTAGAAATTTTAACCAAAGATAGCCCAGAATTTTATCTTTGAAAAAATCTAAGTTAAAAACCTTGCAACACCTTGTCGTATTTTTTAAAAGAATTAAAACGATTTTTTTAAAGCCTAAAAGATGCAAATTATCCCCCTTTCTGACCACAGTCTTTACAGTGTGATTTGTGAACGAATTCAACGCATTTCACAAGTTATTATAATTCATTCATTAAAGAAAGACTTTATTTCAAAAAGTACATTGTTCTTTTTTTTTTTTTTTTTTACATTCCTTTCAAAAATAGTAAACTTGAAATTAATACCTAATCCAATTAAAAGAAAAAAATTTAAATATATATTTTACACAAGTATTTCTATTGTAAATATTATTATACTAACACTAAACATTTTTGTAGTTATATTTAAAAAAATCAAACAACCACAAACAAATAACACTTAAAGTTTTGTTAGACACGTGAAATTTTGGCAGTTTTCACGTAAATTTTTATTCGCGTTAACAGAAATTATTGGCAAATGAATTCTTTTTGTTTATGAAATTATTCGCTATTGAAATTTTTTAATTAAAATAAATTTATAGTAAAATTTACATAGCGAATAATTTAATTTTTTTGTTTTTGTTTTTTGGTAAAGTTTCCTAATATTGTTTATTCTGTAGGTACCACCAACCGTTTATGCCATCTTGAATAAAACGGAAATAGATATTTCCGAACTTTGTTTATCAAAAATCTTGTAAAAAAAAGATAGTACAGGGTTGTTACAAAGAAAAATAGTTAATTCAAAGATCAAATTATCTGATTGGGAAAAATTACATCGTTATCTTAAAAAATAAACAAACCTGCCCGTATTACATGCGAAAGGGTAATTTTCAGACCGTAATATAGACAGAAAAGTTAGTAATTATTTCCCTTTTACGATTAACCCGTAAAAGTATGGAATGAAAATTTGAATATTTTTTCTAAGAGAAAAACTGATAAAATAATCTATTATACTTACTTTTTATTTTAATTATTGAAAAAAGTTAAATAAAATAATTTTTTTCACGCTAACACTGTCAGCCTAACAGGAACAAACTTTGGTTACTTAGAAGCGTCTCGTCTCTTTGTAAAACAAATGTCAGCAATGCTCTTCCGTACATTCTAAGAATCACACATTACTATTCAACAACAAAAATTACAAATTCTTTTAAAAATATTAATCGAGCTCGTATCGGACCAATGTTTAGTGCACCTGAATTCTAAAATTCATATTTTTAAATATCCGTGAAAAATTCGATTTTTTGACGCAGGAAAAAAAAAAAAATTTAATTTATTTCACGCAGAAAATAAAAATAATTAATCACACAAAAGATTGAAAATCTCTTAAAAATTAATTTCTTAAAAAAAAATTTTTTTTTGTTAACATTTTAATAGAATATAGTACATACCAATTATAAAAGCAAAAAAAAGTTTTCAAATATTAATATTATGACATTTTTTTGCACTTTTTATTTCCGATTTCATTAATTTTTCCTCAAAAAACTACACCTCGTACATTCATACAATTTCATTGATATAGTTATTCAGACTCTTATCTTTATAGAAAAAAAATTTTTCTGACGTGTCATTTGTTTTTATCTCATAAAATAAAATAGGGGGGGGGATAGACCTCGTAAAACATATTTCCCCTAATATATTTTAGAAAAAAACTATTTCAGATGTATTTACATCCAATGGTAAACATTTATGGAAATTTTCGGGAAAATCAGATTATTAATTGATTTTTCATAGAATTTTTAAAAATCCTCTTATCGTAACTTGTTTTTAGCTACGTTAAATTTCAGTTGATTTAACAGTGCAAAAATGAAAACATTGTTTTTCAATCATAATTTTCATTATTTTCGTAAGCTGATAAAAAATTAAAAAAATCATCAGGAGCTTGTTTAATGTTTTTTCTTTCGAATGGAAAAAATCTTTTCAAGAAAATATTATTTTTTCTGCAAGTTTCATTGTGTTAAATGTAGGGGGGGTAAATTGCACAGGGTCAAATTGGTGGTACCTATTATTCTGTAATTGGTCAGTCTGGAATTTTTTTCCGGTGCTAAAACCATAATTTTTATTTGGAATACTAAATAAATATCAATTTACAATTTTAATTTAGGCCGAATTTTTTAAAAAGTTAAAACGTCTTCGGGTTAAATCAAACTCAATGGATCTAAATTTAACCATCGTATTTTCACCCCGCCGTAAGAAAAAAAAAACAAAACCAAAACTCAGGGAATTAATCAAATTTAATGTATTTCAAGAAATGTAAAATTAATTTTCCTCCACCAAAAAAACAAACACGGAAAAACTTATACATTTCTTCGTGTTTGTTTTTACATGGGAGTAGTGGAGCGTGAAAAAACAAAGTAAAGATTTATTTAAAATATAAGATCTTACTACTTTATATACCAAACATTTTATTCAATACGGATTATTACTTTATTTTTGCTGACTCTTTTTAAAAATTCTTGTGCTTCTTCTTACCAACGATTTTGAAAATCAAATAAATAAATTAAAGCTTCGTAAATTCTGTGGTAAATTATTCAGGGAAGAAATCATGGGAAATGTAAAACTAAAATTATCAACAAATAAATTGTTGTTAATGATTTAAACAGGCTCTGTTTCAGTAAAAAAAAAGAAAAAAAACGAAAACAAAAAAAAAAGATTTTACGTGTTAGTTTTTTTAACACTTAGCACTTCTTTCTTAAACTAAAAATTAATCTTTATTTTTTATCATAATTGACGCAATACTTTTAAAATTCATTATTCAACAATGTTTATCTTTTACTTTGAAATACCCGAAGTTCACATCTGCGTATTTCAAACATACAAGATAGAAGTATATCGCTGTAAATAAAAATGTCTCCATATCTTTGTTCAACTATCATAAAAAAAGGAGAGTTATCGTACGCGGTTATCTCCTTACACCCCAGTTTCTGCACATACCTATGGGTCATTCCATGTCAATTCACCAGGGCGTTACACCCACCGACACCGAATTACCTGAAATTTGGCACAAATGTTCCTCTTCATGAGTTAGGAAAGTGTGCCAAATTATTTTGTCTTAAACCTCACCGTTCCGATTTTAGAGGGGGGTATAATTTTCCTATTTTGTCTCAAAATTAAGACCGCGTGGTGTCTCAAAATCTCAGTGTTTTTTTTTAATTTAAAAAACAAAAAATACTTTCATACATTCAATATTTCTGAAATTTGGTATGTAAGGCAAATAAGGACTGTAGAATCCAAATATCCAACTATTTTAACCCTATACCTGATAGTAAATTTTATTTTGCCCACCCAATTGCATGACTCCAAAATCAACAACTTTTCACCTATGTAGCTTACGGTCAGTCTATCGAAAATGTGTCCCCTTCAATTTTCATAATATTTTTTTCTTAACATCTACTATGTCTGCCTAAGTTCATCAAATACTTTTGTGTGGGAGCAAAGTCTACTTTAGAAGATATGAACCTGTCAAGTTCAGAGTTTTTTTCCCTATGTACATGCAGGATTTCAGTGAAAGATTATAATTAAAGACAATCATCCTAATGCTCCATGAACTCTCAAATGTTGATATTGTGCTCAGTGACTTCTTAAACTATTCAATAATATTTTTTATAATAATATTTTGCAGATATTGCTTTTTTTATTGTTTTTTTTTTAGATAGTCTTTAACAACTGGTAAACATTGCCTCAGGCATGATAATTAGCAGTGCATAAAATATTTGTAGATACCACTAAACATGAAGTTAAAAGAAATTCTTTCTTTTTGTTTTTTTTGTTTTTTTCCATTTTTATATTTTTTACTATTTTTCAATTATTTTCATGAAACAAAAACATTTGATTTTTTCATTCAAATGAAAGTGATAATAAAAATGAATATACAAGGAGTCTTTAAAACATTACATTTTAAACTACACTGTGCCATAAATTTTGTTGTGTGTATAGACCATCTTGGACAGATGATAAACTCTACCATTTATTGTTATAGGGACATCAACAGTTCACAGAATATTTGTGAATGGCACAAAACATATCCTTAAAATCCTTTTCCCAGTAAAATGAACAAGATTGAAGAGCTGGGCGCATTAACTTAATCAGCAAGTCATTCTCGGTATCAATCTAAATTTTATGGTCATACCTGCAACAAACATATCCTGAAACAACAAATTTCACTGTTTTTCTTCAGTTCCAATAGAGAAGTCATGTATTAGGTCATAGTTTTCATCTTCACTAGATTGTTTTATGGCTATTTTATCTCTGATGAGTGGAATAAATTGATGAAAACTTCTTGTTCCTAGGACTGTGGATGCATTTTTGAATCTCATGTTGAGACTCCTCCTTGCTTCCTCAACTTCCTCCTTTTCAACCAGAATGAATTTGATACCTTCAATTACAGATCTGCAAAATTCAAACATAGATTTTTGGAAAGGATTTCTTTGGTAGTTGGTCTTTGGAGACTTTCTTTTGACACTATCCTTTTCACTGTCCCACCTATACCATCACATAGTTGTTTACCATGACTTGTTGCAAAGACATTCCATTTTGTATTGAGACCCAAATATTTCTGATGGTTGCAAAATTGGCAAAGTTCTTGTATTGAGCTGTGCAACTATCAGTAAAATACTCACTATTTTTTATATTTGGCAAGGTAGGCCTGATTACCTCAATTTTTTTCTGTACAATATAAACAAATGCTACAACATATGAGTTGTCACTTGACATAATGCAGAAACAATGATTTTTATTGCATTTTCAAGTTTAAAGTAGAGTACCACTGAATGTAAAGTATATTGTGAGGTACTCCAATGAAAACTCTGGATCTCATCTTGAACTACAAATTTGTATTTCTCGGCAAAATCTCCCAGGAACAAAACTTCACAATCACAAATCTCCTCCTTTCTTTGCTTTAAGCATCTGGATTGTCAGGGTTCCCACTCATTTTAGGAAACCATTTTCCAGGACGTTTCCAGGACATTTTTAAAATTTTCCAGGACAGCACTTATTCGCGGCAATTTTATAATTTACTATTATGTCTAATATTGACACATTAAGCCAGTTTTATTCTTACTTTTCAATGATGCCGGGTTAATGAAGTATCTTGAGTTCATTATAGATGATGACTACATCTATCAATTAATTATAGAGGATGTCCATAAAGTCAGTGTGCACTTTAAAATTATAAATTCATTAAAGTGCAAACAAATTTTATGGACAAAATGTACTATAAAAT
This sequence comes from Doryteuthis pealeii, assembly GCA_023376005.1. Lineage (NCBI taxonomy): Eukaryota > Metazoa > Mollusca > Cephalopoda > Myopsida > Loliginidae > Doryteuthis > Doryteuthis pealeii. The sequence goes on from CM042151.1 coordinate 108,812,733, forward strand.
TTTCAGGCCTCCTGTTTTTGCTTAGCCATGATCACCATTGCTGTTTTTTAATTGGCAAATCAATTTAGATAATTTACCCCTCTCCCTCCATGTTTAAAATAATTTTTTTTTTATTGAGTTTGTACGAATTTCAATAAACTCAAATTTCAAATATTTACCGTACGGTGTTTCTCACTTTTTATCGACAAATATATGGAAATATTTCCCAATGCCCCTTCACTTTATATCTATATTATATTTTATATACTATTATATATTAAAGTTATATTTCAAAGTTAAAATATTAGATAGTGAAGCACATTGGAAAAGAAAACATCTCAAAAAGCATATGTTTGACTGTAGTGACCTAGTATAGAGATGAACACAATATGGGAACCAATTATTAAAAAGACTAAATCAAATTGTTTTTAAAGTTAATTACTTTGAAAATAAACATATCGAAAAAGACTGATGGCAAATTTTATGCCTTAAGTTGCACAGGAAACGCCAATAAACTTTTTCTAAATGATCATGATTCTTATAGTGACACATGTCAGAATGATAGGCATGCAAAAACAATGGTCATTGTTTTTGAATGAGATCTTTGAAGGTTCTTCAATGCCTGTTTGATCAACTGTCAAACTGTTAAAAATAATTTCCCAGGTTGGATCATTACTATACTTGGATACAAAGGGAACACCTGAGGAAGGCTGGAGGATATAACAGCTGAAACATTATATGTATATACATACAATAAAGATGAGGACAACAATCCGAAAAATCAAAATTATTCCTATCAAACCTCATCTCAAAAATATAGCTCATGTTTATTTATGTTGTCATATTAGGCAGATGGGAGAGGGGATTGTGTTTTGTACAAATTCATAAAAACAAAATGTTTTAAACAGAACGGGTTTGATTTTGTTTGGTTTGTTTTGTTTTACAGTATATCAACCTCAGTGGGTCATTTAATGCTGACAAACTTTTGAAATAAAGTAATTCTTAATGGATAATCAATTTTTTTCATATATACATTTTTCTATTCAACCCATAGATGGGACCATAACAGGTACTACCACTCCGGTAAAGAGTGGACTAGGAAGCAATGGTGATGAAGGGGTGCTCCACATTCCCCAACCTCCAGAACTAGAACCTCACCATCAGATGTCATTCCTGGCACCTTCAGCCACCACCACCTAGCACATATTATAAGAAGGGTTGATCATGGATTGATCGGTGGGGCTCTCTCCGACCGCCCATCTAAACTAAGTAATGGTCTAAGCTAGGTATACCCAATTTGTTAAAAAGTCCATGTTTTTACAATACAAATATACCCCCTCCCCTTCCAAAAAATAAAGATGCTACTCAGGTAGAAAATAAGTATCGAAAATAAAATCAAAATACCACCCTGTCGACTGGGGCGTTAGAATGCACCGACTGCACCTCTGCAGAGGGGTAAGACTCCCCCAATGGGGCCACCTGTTGGCTGTGGGTGGTGACCCGTGATGCTTAAGGTTAGAGCCCAGGTGGATGAGCAGTTCATGACATGCAATACTCCACTTTGGCCCTATCTTGGGCTAGACGGGCGGTCGGAGAGGCCCCCTCCGATCAATCGGCTGGTCACGTCAAGCCCTAGCACCTATATGATTTTCCCAACCCTATTGCCCTTATGGCAAGCCCCAACCCCTTTTTATCACATGGGTGCTAGAAGGCGGTGGCTGCAGGTTTACATGTCCTGGGAATGACGTTAAACTCTATCTAATGGTGAGGTTCCAGTTTTGGAGGTTTGGGGAATATGGAGCAACCCTTCATCCCCATGGCTCCTGGTCCATCTGACCCGGAGTGGTAGAACTGTTAGGGTCTTGGGGATGAAAGGGTTGCTCCAATATTCCCAAACCTCCAAAACTGGAACCTCACATTAATAGAGTTTAACGTCATTCCAGGACATGTAAACCTGCAGCCACCGCCTTCTACACCCATGTGATAAAAAGGGTTGGGGCTTCATAAGGGCAATAGGGTTTTGGAAAATCATATAGTGCTAGGGCTTGACTGACCACCGATTGATCGGCGGGGCCTCTCCGACCGCCGTCTACCAAAGATAGGGCCAAAAGTGGAGTATTGCATGTCATAACTGCTCATCCACCTGGCTCTAACCTTAAGCATCATGGTCACACCCAAGCCACAGGTGCCCCATTAGTCTTACCCCTTAGAGGTTCAGTGGTGCATTCTACCGCCCAGTCGACAGGGTGGTATTTTGATTTTATTTTCGATACTTATTTTCTACCTGAGTAGCATCTTTTATTTTTTGGAAGGGGGGGGTATATTTGTATTGTAAAAACATGGACTTTTTAACAAATTGGGTTTACCTAGCTTAGACCATTACTTAGTTTAGATGGCGGTCGAGAGAGCCCCCCCGATCAATCCATGATCAACCCTTCTTATATATGTGCTAGTGGTGTGGCTGAAGGTCCAGGAATGACATCTGATGGTGAGGTTCAGTTCTTGGAGTCTGGGGAATGTGGAGCACCCCTTCATCACCATTGCTTCCTAGTCCACTCTTTACCGAGTGGTAGTACCTGTTATGGTCCCATTATGGGTTGAATAGAAAAATGTATATATAAAAAATTGATTATCCATTAAGAATTACTTTATTTCAAAAGTTTGTCAGCATTAAATGACCCACTGAGTTGATATACTGTAAAAACAAACAAACCAAACAAACAAACCCGTTCTGTTTAAAACATTTTGTTTTTATGAATTTGTTACAAAAACACAATCCCCTCCCCCATCTGCCTAATATGACAACAAAATAAACATGAGCTATATTTTTTGAGATGAGGTTTGATAGGAATAATTTTGATTTTTCGGATTGTTGTCCTCATCTTTATTGTATGTATATACATATAATGTTTCAGCTGTTATATCCTCCAGCCTTCCTCAGGTGTTCCCTTTGTATCCAAGTATAGTAATGATCCAACCTGGGAAATTATTTTAACAGTTTGACAGTTGATCAAACAGGCATTGAAAGAACCTTCAAAGATCTCATTCAAAACAATGACCATTGTTTTTGCATGCCTATCATTCTGACATGTGTCACGAGAAGAATCATGATCATTTAGAAAAAGTTATTGGCGTTTCCTGTGCAACTTAAGGCATAAAATTTGCCATCAGTCTTTTTCGATAGTTTATTTTCAAAGTAATTAACTTTAAAACAATTTGATTAGTCTTTTTAATAATTGGTCCCATATTGTGTTCATCTCTATACTAGGTCACTACAGTCAAACATATGCTTTTTTGAGATGTTTTTCTTTCCAATGTGCTTCACTATCTAATATTTTAACTTGAAATATAACTTTAATATATAATAGTATATAAAATATAATATAGATATAAAGTGAAGGGCATTGGAATATCTCCATATATTTGTCGATAAAAAGTGAGAAACACCGTACGGTAAATATTTGAAATTTGAGTTTATTGAAATTGTACAAACTCAAATAAAAAAAAATTTTTTAAAACATGGAGGGAGAGGGGTAAAATATCTAAATTGATTTGCCAATTAAAAACAGCAATGGTGATCATGGCTAAGCAAAAACAGGAGCCTGACAATTTTATAGTACATTTTGTCCATAAAATTGTTTGCACTTTAATGAATTTATAACTTTAAAGTGCACACTGACTTTATGGACATCCTCTATAATTAATTGATAGATGTAGTCATCATCTATAATGAACTCAAGATACTTCATTAACCCGGCATCATTGAAAAAGTAAGAATAACTGGCTTAATGTGTCAATATTAGACATAATAGTAAATTATAAAATTGCCGCGAATAAGTGCTGTCCTGGAAAATTTTAAAATGTCCTGGAAACGTCCTGGAAAATGGTTTCCTAAATGAGTGGGACCTGACAATCCAGATGCTTAAAGCAAAGAAAGGAGGAGATTTGTGATTGTGAAGTTTTTGTTCCTGGGAGATTTTGCCGAGAAATACAAATTGTAGTTCAAGATGAGATCCAGAGTTTCATTGGAGTACCTCACAATATACTTTACATTCAGTGGTACTCTACTTTAAACTTGAAAATGCAATAAAAAATCATTGTTTCTGCATTATGTCAAGTGACAACTCATATGTTGTAGCATTTGTTTATATTGTACAGAAAAAAATTGAGGTAATCAGGCCTACCTTGCCAAATATAAAAAATAGTGAGTATTTTACTGATAGTTGCACAGCTCAATACAAGAACTTTGCCAATTTTGCAACCATCAGAAATATTTGGGTCTCAATACAAAATGGAATGTCTTTGCAACAAGTCATGGTAAACAACTATGTGATGGTATAGGTGGGACAGTGAAAAGGATAGTGTCAAAAGAAAGTCTCCAAAGACCAACTACCAAAGAAATCCTTTCCAAAAATCTATGTTTGAATTTTGCAGATCTGTAATTGAAGGTATCAAATTCATTCTGGTTGAAAAGGAGGAAGTTGAGGAAGCAAGGAGGAGTCTCAACATGAGATTCAAAAATGCATCCACAGTCCTAGGAACAAGAAGTTTTCATCAATTATTCCACTCATCAGAGATAAAATAGCCATAAAACAATCTAGTGAAGATGAAAACTATGACCTAATACATGCTCCTATTGGAACTGAAGAAAAACAGTGAAATTTGTTGTTTCAGGATATGTTGTTGCAGGTATGACCATAAAATTTAGATTGATACCGAGAATGACTTGCTGATTAAGTTAATGCGCCCAGCTCTTCAATCTTGTTCATTTTACTGGGAAAAGGATTTTTAAGGATATGTTTTGTGCCATTCACAAATATTCTGTGAACTGTTGATGTCCTATAACAATAAATGGTAGAGTTTATCATCTGTCCAAGATGGTCTATACACACAACAAATTTATGGCACAGTGTAGTTTAAAATGTAATGTTTTAAAGACTCCTTGTATATTCATTTTTATTATCACTTTCATTTGAATGAAAAAATCAAATGTTTTTGTTTCATGAAAATAATTGAAAAATAGTAAAAATATAAAAATGGAAAAAACAAAAAAAACAAAAGAAAGAATTTCTTTTAACTTCATGTTTAGTGGTATCTACAAATATTTATGCACTGCTAATTATCATGCCTGAGGCAATGTTTTACCAGTTGTTAAAGACGTCTAAAAAAAAAACAATAAAAAAGCAATATCTGCAAAATATATTAATAATATTATTGATAGTTTTAAGAAGTACTGAGCACAATATCAACATTTGAGAGTTCATGGAGCATTAGGATGATTGTCTTTAATTATAATTTTCACTGAAATCCTGCATGTACATAGGGAAAAAACTCTGAACTTGACAGGTCATATCTTCTAAAGTAGACTTTGCTCCCACACAAAAGTATTTGATGAACTTAGGCAGACATAGTAGATGTTTAAGAAAAAATATTTATGAAAATTGAAGGGACACATTTTCGATAGACTGACCGTAAGCTACATAGGTGAAAAAGTTGTTGATTTGGAGTCATGCAATTGGTGGGCAAAATAAAATTTACTAATCAGGTATAGGGTTAAAATAGTTGGATATTTGGATTCTACAGTCCTTATTGCCTTACATACCAAAATTTCAGAATATTGAATGTATGAAAGTATTTTTTGTTTTTTAAATTAAAAAAAAACACTGAGATTTTGAGACACCACGCGGTTCTTAATTTTGAGACAAAATAGGAAAATTATACCCCCCTAAAATCGGAACGGTGAGGTTTAAGACAAAATAATTTGGCACACTTTCCTAACTCATGAAGAGGAACATTTGTGCCAAATTTCAGGTAATTCGGTGTCGTGGGTGTAACGCCCTGGTGAATTGACATGGAATGACCCATAGGTATGTGCAGAAACTGGGGTGTAAGGAAGATAACCGCGTACGATAACTCTCCTTTTTTATGATAGTTGAACAAAGATATGGAGACATTTTTATTTACAGCGATATACTTCTATCTTGTATGTTTGAAATACGCAGATGTGAACTTCGGGTATTTCAAAGTAAAAGATAACATTGTTGAATAATGAATTTTAAAAGTATTGCGTCAATTATGATAATAAAGATTTAATTTTTAGTTTAAGAAAGAAGTGCTAAGTGTTAAAAAACTAACACGTAAAATCTTTTTTTTTTGTTTTCGTTTTTTTTTTTTTTTTTACTGAAACAGAGCCTGTTTAAATCATTAACAACAATTTATTTGTTGATAATTTAGTTTTACATTTCCCATGATTTCTTCCCTGAATAATTTACCACAGAATTTACGAAAGCTTTAATTTATTTATTTGATTTTCAAAATCGTTGGTAAGAAGAAGCACAAGAATTTTTAAAAGAGTCAGCAAAAATAAAGTAATAATCCGTATTGAATAAAATGTTTGGTATATAAGTAGTAAGATCTTATATTTTAAATAAATCTTTACTTGTTTTTTCACGCTCCACTACTCCCATGTAAAACAAACACGAAGAAATGTATAAGTTTTTCCGTGTTTGTTTTTTTTGTGGAGGAAAATTAATTTACATTTCTTGAAATACATTAAATTTGATTAATTCCCTGAGTTTTGTTTTGTTTTTTTTCTTACGGCGGGGTGAAAAATACGATGGTTAAATTTAGATCCATTGAGTTTGAATTTAACCCGAAGACGTTTTAACTTTTAAAAAATTCGGCCTAAATTAAAATTGTAAATTGATATTTATTTAGTATTCCAAATAAAAATTATGGTTTTAGCACCGGAAAAAAATCCAGACTGACCAATTACAGAATAATAGGTACCACCAATTGACCCTGTGCAATTTACCCCCCTACATTTAACACAATGAAACTTGCAGAAAAAATAATATTTTCTTGAAAAGATTTTTTCCATTCGAAAGAAAAACATTAAACAAGCTCCTGATGATTTTTTTAATTTTTTATCAGCTTACGAAAATAATGAAAAATTATGATTGAAAAACAATGTTTTCATTTTTGCACTGTTAAATCAACTGAAATTTAACGTAGCTAAAAACAAGTTACGATAAGAGGATTTTTAAAAATTCTATGAAAATCAATTAATAATCTGATTTTCCCGAAAATTTCCATAAATGTTACCATTGGATGTAAATACATCTGAAATAGTTTTTTTCTAAAAATATATTAGGGGAAATATTTTTACGAGGTCTATCCCCCCCCCCCTATTTTTTTATGAGATAAAAACAAAATGACACGTCAGAAAAATTTTTTTTCTATAAAGATAAGAGTCTGAATAACTATATCAATGAAATTGTATGAATGTACGAGGTTAGTTTTTTGAGGAAAAATTAATGAAATCGGAAATAAAAAGTGCAAAAAAATGTCATAATATTAATATTTGAAAACTTTTTTTTGCTTTTATAATTGTATGTACTATATTCTATTAAAATGTTAACAAAAAAAATTTTTTTTTAAGAATTAATTTTTAAGAGATTTTCAATCTTTTGTGTGATTAATTATTTTTATTTTCTGCGTGAAATAAATAAAATTTTTTTTTTTTCCTGCGTCAAAAAAATCGAATTTTTCAACGATATTTAAAAATATGAATTTTAGAATTCAGGTGCACTAAACATTGGTCCGATACGAGCTCGATTAATATTTTTAAAGAATTTGTAATTTTGTTGTTGAATAGTAATGTGTGATTCCTTAGAATGTACGGAAGAGCATTGCTGACATTTGTTTTACAAAGAGACGAGACGCTTCTAAGTAACCAAAGTTTGTTCCTGTTAGGCTGACAGTGTTAGCGTGAAAAAAAATTATTTATTTTAACTTTTTTTCAATAATTAAAATAAAAAGTAAGTATAATAGATATTTTATCAGTTTTTCTCTTAGAAAAAATATTCAAATTTTCATTCCATACTTTTACGGGTTAATCGTAAAAGGGAAATAATTACTAACTTTTCTGTCTATATTACGGTCTGAAAATTACCCTTTCGCATGTAATACGGGCAGGTTTTGTTTATTTTTTTAGATAACGATGTAATTTTTCCCAATCAGATAATTTGATCTTTGAATTAACTATTTTCTTTGTAACAACCCCTGTACTAATCTTTTTTTACAAGATTTTTGATAAACAAAGTTCGGAAATATCTATTTCCGTTTTATTCAAGATGGCATAAACGGTTTGGTGGTACTAGAATAAACAATATTAGGAAACTTTTACCAAAAAACAAAAACAAAAAAATTAAATTATTCGCTATGTAAATTTTACTATAAATTTATTTTAATTAAAAAATTTCAATAGCGAATAATTTCATAAACAAAAAGAATTCATTTGCCAATAATTTCTGTTAACGCGAATAAAAATTTACGTGAAAACTGCCAAAATTTCACGTGTCTAACAAAACTTTAAGTGTTATTTGTTTTGTGGTTGTTTGATTTTTTTAATATAACTACAAAAATGTTTAGTGTTAGTATAAATAATATTTACAATAGAAATACTTGTGTAAAATATATATTTAAATTTTTTTCTTTAATTGGATTAAGTATTAATTTTCAAGTTTACTATTTTTGAAAGGAATGTAAAAAAAAAAAATAAAAGAACAATGTACTTTTTGAAATAAAGTCTTTCTTTAATGAATGAATATATAAACTTGTGAAATGCGTTGAAATTCGTTCACAAATCACACTGTAAAGACTGTGGTCAGAAGGGGGATAATTTGCATCTTTAGGCTTTAAAAAAATCGTTTTAATTCTTTTAAAAAATACGACAAGGTGTTGCAAGGTTTTTAACTTAGATTTTTTCAAAGATAAAATTCTGGGCTATCTTTGGTTAAAATTTCTAGATAATCCATAATAATCCTCGACATATAAAATTGACCTTGAAATTTTTATGGTAGTAAAAAGCTCATTTGACTTAGAATAATTTTTTGCATCAATTTAAAGAAAACTAGATTTTTATTACTATGAAAAAACTTGCTACATTATTTATTTTTTGAGTTTTAAAGAAAATGAAATTTTAAATTTAAAAATCCCTTTTTTAGGTTATTGATTTATATTTATTATTTTTTTATTTTTTTATATATGCTTCAGGATATGATTTTCAAGAAATGTAAACGTTAGGGAATCGGGATTCTTTGAGCATTTGAAAAAAAAATAGATAAATCTTTTTAAATCAAATATATATATCGTTAATCTTTAAATTCTTTTCGTAGGTGTAAATACATTTTTATTATTCATAAAGGGGATCATTCATATTGTATTTATTTCCAAACTGGTACCACTCCCCCAACAAATTCTGAATTGATAAAAAAAAGTATTTTTTCAAGTTTCTTCCATAAAATAAACTAATTGGGTTCAATTCCATGCAATTCACCGAATACTTGAAATTAGCACAATGTTCCCTTCATTTCTTTGATGAACTTAGCAGACATAGTAATGTTAGAAAAATATTATGAAAATTGAAGAGAACATATTTCTATAGACTGAAGTAAGCTACATAGGTGAAAAGTTGTTGATTTTGGAGTCATGCTTGGGTGGGCAAAATACAATTTACTATCAGGTATA
>CM042151.1:108822342-108874346 GCA_023376005.1 Doryteuthis pealeii
AGTGCCAGAGTTTTGTATTTTTATGTTGGTTGATTCCACTCTCTTCATTTTTGCTACAAGAAGCTTTATCATTTTATCAAAGTACTTAGCTTTATCTAAAATCTCATTTTTGAATTTCAAAGCCTTGGTCTTTATACATTGCAATACATAAGAATGTTTTCTCTTACCTAAATGAGCTTTTTCCAGAGTAATGAAGTCTTTTTGTTTTCGTTGGAGAAATTCCAATCACAGAGAAACATTCATTGATATTTCTTTTCTCTGTTTCTGCAGAAGTACTTGTATCAAGCTTTTTCATCGCTGATCTGATACATGTCTTGGTTCTTCATTATTACTACTCTTTTCTGATTCTGCAGAAGTACCTGCTTCAAGCTCTTTCATTTCCTCATCAGGAAGAAGTTTGTGGATTTGTATTTGACAATTAGGGCAGAGTTTCTTGTCTGGGATTAGTACCAACTTAGCCTTTGTCTTGTCTGCCATCTCCAATGAAATTGGTTTCAAACTGCCTTTAATTTGCTTTTTATGATTTTTAAATGGAATACAACATCTCTTTTCAAGCCATTCATATTTAGTCAACAAGGTCTGTTTGTGATAGCAACAGATAGTCTGTATTTATCCTCATCACAATCTTGTTCTATAGGCAATAAGTTTATATCCATCGCATCCAACTGATCAATTGGAATCACTCCAACCTGTTTATCATGGAATAACATTTTCAACTGTTAGCTCAGTACAAATAGAACAATAATGTTTGCCTCTAAAACTATCTTTCATTCTTTCTTTTCAATAAAAACATTATTCCAGTGATGAGGAAGTGAAATCTGTAGTGAAGAAGTGGCTCAAAGAACAGTCAACAGAATAGGGATACATACTCCCATTTGAAGGTGGAACATTGCTATTGAGAGAAACAGTGACTGTGGGAAAGTAGGCAGGTGATCCATAGAGGACCAACTTCATTTTAATTCATGATACATGTTCCTGTGTCAGTAATTATACCTGTACGAAACAAAATGGCATTACTTTTGATTCACCCTAATATTTAATTTTTTTTTTTTTTTTAATTGATCAAAACAATATTATTGAATTAAGAAGTCACTGAGCACAATATCAACATTTGAGAGTTCATGGAGCATTAGGATGATTGTCTTTAATTATAATCTTTCACTGAAATCCTGCACGTACATATAGGCCACAGTCCCAACCTGATTATCGTTCAGTTGCGTTGGATGTAAAAAGTCACCTGAGAAATTGTCCTTTATTATTAAAATAAACTCACCCCAAAATTCCAATTTTTGTTCGCGCATAGGTTTCTTGCATGGAGAATTAATTAAATAAGTTTTAAGTGAGTAAAATACGTATAAAACGAAATAGCTCCGAATTCAAATTAGCCAATGAGATTACAGATTTTCTCTGGAATGTAACCATCAGCTGATGTTCTGTGTTTATGAAATTTAAAAAAAAGCGATTCTCAAAACAAAAACAAAATCCCTTTACTAAAGCAAACAATTTTTTTTTGTTCAGGAAAAATTTAAAAAAAAAAAAAAAAAAAATGAATAGTATTTCATATACATGTGACAAGTCACACATATATAATGCTTAAAAAAATTGAAAAACACAATTTCATAGTTCATTTACGTGATCGAAGCAACTAGTAAACAATAAATATTTACGTTTTTTTAGAAGTAACATGTATGTGAAATACTATTATTTTTTATTTGTTCTAAAAAGGGTAATAAAGGATTATTTGCTTGTAAATTCCTACCATAATATAAACTGAACCCTCATTTTATGTCCGTGTTTTTGCAATAAATGTTTTATTTTTATTGTACCTGTTATTTTACAATATTAAATATATTTTATTTATTTATTTTAATATTCAGTTCAATGTTTATATTCTAAAAGTTTTTATTTTCTGAGAATGTTTAGTTTTAAAGTGGGGGCTCATTTTTCAATTTAGGCATAAATTGAATCCTCCTTTTATGACCGTAATTTTGTTTTTTCATCAACGATGATTAAAATCTGAGGTTTTTATTTTAGAGTACCAAAGCCAAAAAGAAAAGAAATAACAACAACAAAAGGTAATATTCAACATTTTACTCATAAATTCCTACCAATAAAATTAGGCTTGGGCATTTTATGGTAGGAATTTACGAGTAAAAAGTTGAAGTGTAAAAACGAACCCCCACTTTAAAACTAAACATTCTCACAAAATAAAAACTTTTAGAATATACACATTGAAGTGAATATTAAAATAAATAAAGAAAATATATTTAGTATTGTAAAATAACGGGTACAAGAAAAATAAAACATTTATTGCAAAAACACGGACATAAAATGAGGGTTCAGTTTATTTTATGGTAGGAATTTACGAGCAAATAGTCCTTTATTACCCTAAAAAGTCAGTTTGCTACGCGAAAGAAATATTACTTGTTATTTACGTTTCTAAGAAGTGACTTGTTGTCACATGCATGCAAAATACTATTATTTTTTATTTGTTCTAAAAAGTCAGTTCATTTTTTAATTGAAAATTATATTTTGATTTTTTTCCTGAAGAAAATTTGTTTGGTTTAGTAAAGGGATTATTATAAGGTAATGTTTATTTCGTTATACTTTTTTGAAGGTAAAACATTTTTTCTCGCTAATAAGCATGGTCGCTTCACTCGATGTCGCCATTTTTTAAAACTTGTTTATATATCGAATACTCGATTCTCGTTGGCTAATTCTCATTTCGAAGCTACTTAGTTTTTATACGTATTTTACTACAAATTAGCCCGTTTAAATGGTACTTTTTTGCATAATTTTAATGAATGGTCCTATGGCGAACAATGGTTATTAGTCTTTTTTGGATTGTTTTTATATAATTATTAATAATTACGTTAAAATTATTTTGATAGGTGGTTTGGCTACATAAATCAAAAACTAAGCCTCTTTTGACACTTGGGACTGTAGCCTAATAGGAAAATAACTCTGAACTTGGCAGGTTCATATCTTCTAAAGTAGACTTTGCTCCCACACAAAATTCTTTGATGAACTTAGGCAGACATAGTAGATGTTAAGAAAAAAATATTATGAAAATTGAAGAGGACACATTTTCGATAGACTGACCGTAAGCTACATAGGTGAAAAGTTGTTGATTTAGAGTCATGCATTTGGGTGTGCAAAATAAAAATTTACTATCCGGTATAGGGTTAAAATAGTTGGATATTTGGATTCTACAGTCCTTATTTGCCTTACATACCAAATTTCAGAAATATTGAATGTAGGAAAGTATTTTTTAAAATATTAAAAAAAAAAAAAAAAAAAAACACTGAGATTTTGCGACACCGCACGGCCTTAATTTCGAGACAAAATAGGAAAATGATATCCTCCCCGCTAAAATCGGAACGGTAAGGTTTAAGACAAAATAATTTGACACACTTTCCTAACTCATGAAGGGGAATATTTGTGCCAAATTTCAGGTAATTCCGTGATGGTGGGTGCAGATTTCAACTTTTTGCTGGTGTTTTGACATGGAATGACCCTATATATGTTGAAAGGATATATATATAATCCCTAGGTACCATCAAACCATTTAGGCCATCTTGAATAAAATGGAAATAGATATTTCCGAACTTTGTTTATCAAAAATCTCGTAAAAAAAAGATCGTACAGGGTTGTTACAAAGAAAAATAGTTAATTCAAAGATCAAATTATCCGATTGGGAAAAATTACATCGTTATCTTAAAAAAATAAACAAACCTGCCCGTATTACATGCGAAAGGGTAATTTTCAGACCGTAATATAGACAGAAAAGTTACAAATTATTTCCCTTTTACAATCAACCAGTAAAAGTATGGATAACACTAATTTAACTTTTTGTCTTGTGCATATTCAATAACCGATTTTATTTGTTTTCAACGATTTTTAAGATATTCTTTTTTTTTATCTTGAAATATTATCTGGAAATTTTTTTTGTGCATTCGAAAGAAGAAACATTTTAAAAAGTCCTGATGATTTTTTAAAAAAATTTCAGCTTAGGAAAATAATGAAAATTATGAACGAAAAACAATGTTTTCTTTTTTGCTCCGTTAAATCAATTGATAAAATAATTTATTATACTTACTTTTTATTTTAATTATTGAAAAAAGTTAAATAAAATAATTTTTTTCACGCTAACACTGTCAGCCTAACAGGAACAAACTTCGGTTACTGAGAAGCGTCTCGTCTCTTTGTAAAACAAATATGTCAGCAATGCTCTTCCGTACATTCTAAGGATCACACATTACTATTCAACAATAAAAATTACAAATTCTTTTAAAAATATTAATCGAGCTCGTATCGGACCAATGTTTAGTTCACCTGAATTATAAAATTCATATTTTTAAATATCCGTGAAAAATTCGATTTTTTGACGCAGGAAAAAAAAAAAATTAATTTATTTCACACAGTAAATAAAAATATTTAATCACACAAAAGATTGAAAATCTCTTAAAAATTAATTTCTTAAAAAAAAAAAAAAAAAATTTTTTTTTGACAATTTTATAGAATATAGTACACCAATTATAAAAGCAAAAAAAGTTTTCAAATATTAATATTATGACATTTTTTTGCACTTTTTATTTCCGATTTCATTAATTTTTCCTCAAAAAACTACACCTCGTACATTCATACAATTTCATTGATATAGTTATTCAGACTCTTATCTTTATAGAAAAAAAGAAAAAAAAAATTTCTGACGCGTCATTTTTTTTATCTCATAAAATAAAATAGGGGGGGGTAGACCTCGTAAAAAAATATTTCCCCTAATATATTTTAGAAAAAAAACTATTTCAGATGTATTTACATCCAATGGTAAACATTTATGGAAATTTTCGTAAAAATCAGATTATTAATTGATTTTTCATAGAATTTTTAAAAATCCTCTTATCGTAACTTGTTTTTAGCTACGTTAAATTTCAGTTGATTTAACAGTGCAAAAATGAAAACATTGTTTTTCAATCATAATTCATTATTTCCGTATGCTGAAAAATTTTTTTTAAAAATCACCAGGAGTTTATTTTATGTTTTTTCTTTAAAATGGAAAAAAATTTTTTCTGTAAGTTTCATTGTGTTAAATGTAGGGGGGGGGGGTAAATTTCACAGGGTCAAATTGGTGGTACCTAATAATCCCACCTGAAGTTGATTATTTATCTGAACAATTAAATCCCAAATGTACATCTTCAAATAGCAAAATTCAGCCATCACCCATATTCATAAGTCTTTCTCTCCCAAAATATTAAGATATCGATTGGTGTCACGTGTATAATATTTCCGACTTTAAATCTAACTGTTCAGTATTTTTGTCATTATAATAACAATAAAAAAAATTGTATAAAACACAAAGAATTTAACCAACCCGTTCACGTCAAGTTAAGACATTCGGCGAGAAATCGCTATTCAGTAGTAATGGACATGCGAGACTAGCTTACTAATTGGTCTCTATTTTAAAAATAAATGAAATTTGCTTCATTTAGGTTTTATATACAAGCAACAAAATTATTTAAAAACAGATTCCTAGAAGAATTCTTAAACTATTTTAAAGAAATTTACCGAAATATTCAATCAAAACCAATAAAATTTTAAACAATTGAAAAGTGAATAAGTCTGAGTAAACATCTAAAATATCCAATAAAATGTAAAATACGATAAAATTTCAATGAAAAAAAGAAAATTTTTTAAAGATCTACTGATACTCACAAGATAATCAAATCAATTAAGTTCAATGGTTTCTTATTTTGAAAAAAAAAACGGTTAAGTATTTAGTCATGCGATAATTTCTTCAAGCCTTCAAGCGGTGACGTTTATAATCCATCCCTTTTGAAATTTATTACCTCGCTGTTTGAAGAGCGCCGTTAGAATAAAAGAAATTACACATTTATTTTAAGTATTTTTTTTTTTTAAGTAAAATCAAAACAGAAAACAATTTTTTTCCTTTGAAAATTAAATAAAAATATATATTTTGTATTTATTGTCGTATTTTTGTCTTCCTTAAAGTAAAGAGGATGAATTTTCCCTCACACAAAAAATAAATTTCATTCAACACTTAAAGTGATTGTAACAAATGAATTCAGTCTGAATTTCTCGAAGTTTGTTAACATTTTTTGGTAAAAGTTAAATTTCAAACATTTGGATGAATAAATTAATAAAGTTTAAATGGATGAAACATAAGTAAAACAAATAATAAAATACGAAAATAAAATATTCTACTTCTGAATTGAATTTTCGGTGCTACAAAAGAAAGTAACGGTCTGAATATCTTATGATTTTTTTTATTTTATTAAAACTTTATTAATTCATTTATCCCTACAATGTTTAAAACTTAATTTTGAACTGAAAATGTTAACAAACTCCGAGAAACTCAAACCGTATTTATTTTACTATAGAAATACATTTATAGAAATGATTTTTAGTACGTATTCGTATTGCCTAGGTATACCGAAAATGAGGCTAAACTACGTTTTTGACAAAATGACTTTAGCCCCCCTACAGAAAATAATTTACCAAAAATCAGGGAATTATCGGATTTTAATGAAATTTTCAGTGTTTATTTATCAACGAATGATCTTTATAATGCATTATTCATTTTATTTCAAAACTTTCTCATTTTTTTTCAGGTCACTTAATTTTATTCATAACTTCGGTCTTTATACTGTAATTAGAAAACTAAGACCAACTAAAAAACTAAGACCAACTTGAAAAAAATGGGGGGGTCTTATGTTAGGGGTGTAACATTTTTTTCAAGTTGGTCTTATAGTTTTTTAATTACAGTATAAATAAAGAGATAAAAGACCGGAGTTATGAATTAAAAAATTTTTTTTAGAATTTACAGTGGCTTTTCTATGAGAAAATAAGTACCGAAAATCGAAAAATAAAATGTAAAAAAATAATAGATTTTTTGGATATTTCTTTTTTACTCATTTCGATAATTATTTAATTGGCTATTATCTTATAAAAGAAAAAAATTATACATCGATATTTTTCTGCTTAAAAAGGAGGAGGGTACATTTTCAGTCGAGTTTTTCTTCAAAAAGTATACTTTGATGCAATGAAATAAGGTTTGCATTAAATAGATATTTATTTCTAGAATCTAAAAATATAACATTTTAAACTTAACATCAGGCTTTTCATATTTTAAATGAATTTTATATATTAATTTTTCATAGCAAAAATACTAAATTAAAGTTTTGAAATAAAATAACTGATGCATTATAAAATTCATTAATTGATAAATCAATACTGAAAATTTCATTAAAATCGGATAATTACCTGATTTTTGGTAAAATTTTTTGCAATTGCAAATGTTACATTAAAATTGTAAACAAGCACTTAAAAACATCAAAAAAAGGGGCTGAATGGCGGATCGCGTCGAAATTGACCAAAACAAATCCCTTTAAATGTATTAAAAATAAACTGCATATGTAATGATATTTTTCTTTTTTTAATGATGGTCATTGTGTTACTACTTATCGATTTAGACAAAAGTTTGACCTTAAATAATAGATTTAATTAATTTTAATTCGTTTTTAAAATTTGTAGCAGACGACAAATTGGGTATACCTACAAAATTGCCGAAAATTCCGTGTTTTACAAAACAAATTTAACCCTCCAATTGAAAAAAAACCTAAAAAAAACCCCAAAAATCAGGGAATTGTTCGATTTTAATGAAATTTTCAGTGTTAATTTATCAATGAATGAATTATATAATGCATCAGTTATTTTTTTTTTTAAGTTTCTGATTTTTTCAGGTCATATAATGCTGACCCCCCCCCCTATTTGGGGGCGTAAAATATCGGTGGGGTTATACAAAGTTGAAACTAATAACAGTATAAATAAAAAGAAAAAAGACAGAGGAAGAAAGAAAGACAATTTTAAGGGTGCTATCCTGGTAGAAAATAAGTACCAAAAATCGGAAAATAAAATGTCAAATAAAAACTAAAAAAATAATTTTTGGTGATCTTTTTTTTATTCTGTAATTATGATTATTTAATTGGCTATTTTCTTAGAAAAGAAAAAACATATACATCGATATTTGTTCTGTTTAAAAAGGGGGGGGCGTTAAATTTTCAATAGAGTTTTCTCCAAAAATTATTAGAAAATGATAATAAAGTAAAAGATTTATTAAATAAATATGTTTTTAGAATCTGAAAATATGACATTTTAAACTTAACATCATGCAATTCCTATTTTAAACAAATTTTATATCAATTTACCATAGCAGAAATACCTAATTAAATCAGAAAGTTTTGAAATAAAATAACTAATGCATTATAAAATTCAGTCATTGATAAATCAACATTGAAAATTTCATCAACATCAGATAATTCCCTGATTTTTGGTGAAATTTTTTCAATCCGGGGGGAGGGGTAAATTTATTTTGTAAAATACGAATTTTATGTCATGTCTAGGCAGTGTTTACGGACATATTTGAGCTAAATTGACCAAAAAAATAAAATGAAAATTCTTTCAGGCTGTAGCTGTGTCAGTACTAATGTATGGCTGCACCATTTGGCCTGGAGAAAATCTTTGATAGAAACTAATTATCAAGTACTTATTAGGGTCCTATCTATGGGCCAAATAGATCTGTTTAAAAATTATTTGTAATGGATAGGAATACTTGAAAACATAAAATTGTTTTTCTAACAAATGATTATTATTAAATAGAATCATAAATCAAATAAAACCAAACTTAACAAATCTAATTTTGGCATTAAATAACCCATAAGGAGTTGAAATACCATTAAACAAATAAATCAAACCAATCACTTTTTCTGTTTTTTGGGGATTTAAGTTGGTAATCCTTAACTTTTTCCTCATAAATTCCTACCATGAAATAAACTGAACCCTCATTTTATTTTATTTTTGCAATAAATGTTTTATTTTTCTTGCACCCGTTATTTTACAATACTAAATATATTTTCTTTATACTTTATTCTTTAACAAATAAAGAAAATATATTTAGTATTGTAAAATAACAGGTGCAAGAAAAATTAAACATTTATTGCAAAAACACAGACATAAAATGAGGGTTCAGTTTATTTCATGGTAGGAATTTATGAGGAAAAAGTTAAGGATTACCTTTATGTCTTTATTATCACCATTTTGTATCCATGCATAGGGGTCTATAGGAAAATGTCACTTTTAACCAACAAGAAAAAACTTACAATCATTATGTGTGTGGACATTGGATGCTGTCTAAAGGACTTACCAAGAGAGATGGCCAATAGAGCTACTGTTTTGAATAAATCCTGAAAGTAGCATCCTAAAAACCAGCAGCTGTATGGCCACTTACCTCCCATCTCACAAATCATCAAAATAAAACAAGCAAGACATGCTGGGTACTGCCCATGAAATAAAGATGAAGCTACAACATCAGTTAAATTTTGCAAATTGGAAATCATTAATAATCTAAAACTGGTTAACTTTAACACTTTTTTATAGCATTTTTGAGTTCCTTGAGCAAGAATACTTCTATAAACCAATTTTTAGGAGTAGGGAAGCATGAGAACTCATTTTAAAGACAAAAATAGATTACAAAAAAGTCGCCATCTTTTGTGACCGACCACCCAAATTTGGAAAGTTCAAAATTGACATAACTCCGCCAATTTTTGGAATTGGAAGCTCAAATTTAGGGGATTAAACTGTAGGATAGTCCACACCTGGACGAAATTTCAGAAAAATTGAAGTGAGAAATTTTAACAAGTTTTAACAAAATTTTTTAGCTTCGCTTTTGAGCAAACATCAAACTATCTTTTTGGTACAAATATTGTTCAATAGATATGAAATAATAATAGAAAAAATCTTTGTCATAGATTCACTACCACATCGGAATATTGATCCTGCTGTAAAAAATCAGAAATCATCAATAACTTAAAATTGGCTGACTTTAAAATTCTTTTGATAGCATTTTTGGATTCCTCAGGCAAAAATGCTCTTATAAACCAAATTTTAGGAGTAGGGAGGCACTAGAACTTATTTTACAGACAAAGATAGATTACAAAAAGTCGCCATTTTTCATGACCCCCTCAAATTTGGAGAGCTAAAAATCGACATAACTGCCAATTTTTAGAAATTGGAAGCTAAAATTTTGGGGATTGTCTAACTTTAACATAGTCCACACCTGTACAAAATTTCAGAAAAATTTGAAGGAGGTGGGTGACATGGCCTGGATGATTTGACATGGAATTATATATATATATATATATATAAGTAAGTAAAGTCGACGGGGCGGCCTAAAGTCAGTATCAGCCAGTCAGTGAGGGAGTCTATCCCCTTTTCAATAGTGCTAGATGAAGGAGATTGTTTTTTAGCATCTGAGGTGGAGCGCCACACCTACCATCAGCTCCTTACTTTACCGCACAGGTCCCTGTGCTACTCATACGCTGAGTTGGCGAGGACCGGTATCAAACTAGGAACCTTGTGGTTTCTAGCCGAACGCTCTACTGACTGTGCTAACCCGGCCCGGTTATATATATATATATGAGGTAAAATATAAGGAATGAAAGAACAAAACTCAGATAAAAATGTGTAGTATATTTTGCTGGAGTGTTGAACTCGGCGTCTTCGGCTTTTATTGAATTATCAGGATGATACAAGTGTTTTATAAAGTGGGAAGTAGGTAGGTGGGTAAGTTTTGTGGTGAGGGGAAGATTTGATTGGTTATAGAGGAAATCTTTGGGGAAGATGAGAAGGGAAATCAGATGGGAAGAGAGTTGAGGGAGGTAGAAAAAATGAATGGTGAGAAATTTATTACTCCCATTTGTTACTTCCTCTACGCAAATCTCTCTCCAAGAAAGGCTACTCCTCTCCCCTATCAGGTATTTCTCACCATTCATTTTTCTACCTACCTCCCTTAACTCTCTTCCCATAAGATGTCCCCTATAACCAATCAAATCTTCCCCTCACCACAAAACTTACCCACCTACCTACTCCCCCTTCTACAAAACACTTGTATGATCTGAATAATTCAATAAAAGCTGATGAAGCCACGTTCCACACCCCAGTGAAATATACTACACATTTTTTGTCTGAGTTTTGTTCTTTCATTCCTTATATTTTACCTCATTCTGTCGGATTCATTACCGTCCCTCGCCAACTCAGTGTATGAGTAACACAGTAAGAAGCTGATGGTAGGTGTGGCACTCCACCTCAGACGTCAAAACAATCTCCTTGGTCTAGCGCTAGTGAAAAGGTGATAGACTCCCTCGCTGATTGGCTGATACTGACTTTAGGCCACCCTGACAACTTTACTTACTTTTATATATATATATACTCGCGAGTGGAAATGGTCCATAACCACGATACCCATGGTATTTAAGGCCTTTTTATTCCCAATATATATATATATATATATAGAGAGAGAGAGAGATAGATATTTCAGTAGAAAATTGCATAGGTGAGAAACTGTCAGTTAACAAAACCCCCGTTGCATTCATGTCTTCAGTACCCAAAACTTAGATATACATATTCTATCAATGATATTAAGCACTCTATGCATATAAATATGAATATTTCAATCTATATTATCAATATCAAAATTGAATATATATATATATATAATTTTGTTATTGATAATATAGTTTGCAATATTCATATGCATTTTATATATATGAATATGGGAGTAAATATGGAAAATAAATCCGACAATATTAAGAAATTTGAAAAAACAAGTGTTCCGAAAATAGGATGAATTTATTTATCGATGTTTAAACATTTCGGTTTCATTAAACCTTCATCAGGATGTATCTTGGGGGTGAAGAAATTGATGGATGTTTTATAGATGACAGGAGATGAAAATCTTTATAAAATCTTTTGTGTAACTGTATTTGTTCAGCGTTATATTTTCAAAAGACAAGTCGCAATCCACACACGCGAAGATGTCACGACGCGTGACGCAACTCGAAGAAATGCATTCAACAAAAGACAAGAAAAAGTATTAATGGACTGATTTTATGAGAACAAAGGGAACAAAGTGGGAATGATAACTAAATAATTAAATAAAGCCTGGTATTTTGTAGTTATTTAAAACTATTTTAGCTAGAAACGGTGATATATTAAAAAATCCATGTCGATTATAAAGGGAGGGCAAAAGCAAAATTGCACAAGCTTCAAAAATCTGTCGTAGTCTTTTGTTGTGAATATGAGCTAATATTGTGGCATCATTGAAACTAAAGTTATTATCAGTTTCAGTCCATTAATACTTTTTCTTGTCTTTTGTTGAATGCATTTCTTCGAGTTGCGTCACGCATCATGACATCTTCGCGTGTGTGGATCGCGACTTGTCTTTCAAAAATATAACGCTGAACAAATACAGTTACACAACAAAAAAAAAAAAAGATTTCATCTCCTGTCATCTATAAAACATCCATCAATTTCTTCACCCCAAGATACATCCTGATGAAGGTTTAATGAAATCGAAATGTTTAAACATCAATAAATAAATTCATCCTATTTTCGGAACACTTGTTCTTTCAAATTTCTTAATATATGAATATATATATATATAATTATGTGTTCTTGTGAACGTTGTTTGTTTGGTCTTTTGAAACATTGGAAAAAAGAACAAAAACAAGAAAAACAGAACAAAAATCAGAATTTTTATATATTCAACCGTTGATCTGTTCCTAGTTTAATCTATTCCAATATTTCAGATGAACCTTCACCCTTTTTCAAGGTAATAACAAGACAGTCTGGAGAAAAAAAAAAAGGAAATGTTGTATATGAGGGCAAAAAGTAATTAAATGAAGTGAACGGATTTGGCGTTTTTTTAGCCGTTAATTTTCTTTCGAAATTGTGTGACACAACTCATCCAGAATACGATCATGGTAATTGTTCAAAATGTGGCATGACTTTGATCGTGAAAGTCATGTGCAACTTAAAGAATATATAAATATATATATGATTACTTAAATATATTTTTTCTCCTCTTAAAAAATCATATTTATGTAAACCTAATATGTAACTTTGTCCATTCTGAAATCAGATTTGAAGAGGCAAACTAACCAAAATAAATTTATATCTGATAAACTAAGATTCCATTTATTTATTTATTTAGGGTCCCATCAATGGGTAAAAATAGATTAAAAATAAATTTCTGAAAAAAGTGTTTAAAAAAATGAGTTTGAAAAAAATTAGATACCCAACAAGAAATAATTTTTTTAAAGTTTTTGACATAAAATAACCCAACAAGAATTGACAAGCCATAAAATCCAACCACCCTAACCATCTCTACTATGGATTGCTACTAATGGACACACCAATGTCAGCTCTGTGCAGACACTGGATGTTGTCTAGATGACTTGCCAAGTGTGATAGTCTATAGGGACAGATGGTGAGAGAGAGTCAAGGGAACCTACACTGTTGACATGTCTTGATGATAATAAAGTGTATCTAGTTCATAAACATGGTGAACTGAGTTCAAATCCTGAACAAGGCTGTTTGCATTTCACACATGCTAATATATTTGGGAAAGGTATGCATCCAACTATTTTCCCTCCATCTATGGGTAAATAGGAAAAATAATGAACACGCGTTATCAGCAACTTATATCATAAAATGATGTCTAGACGTCTAGATTACTGTCTAGATGACTCAGTGCAAATTTGAAAAAGGCATCAATCAAGTAGTTTAGTTTCTGAAATATAAGCTTCATGTTTATGGGAGAAGGGTTCAAGTCTCATTCTGCAATTTAATTCAAATGAAGACATGTGATGAGCAACACATATGATAAAGAGATGAAGTCTAGATGTCAAGAGTACAGTCTGGGTAAGGCTAATGAAGTAAGGATGAACTCATGAGTGACTTTCCTCTATGGATTCCTATTGTAGTGGACCAGAAGTTATCACTCCGAAGGATAAAAGTAAAATGACAAAATATAACGTTCTGCACAGGCGGATTGCACAGCCTGTAAAAAGAAAAAATTGAAATATTAAAATTATTAATTATTGACCAATCAGAGACGTTCGCGCCTAAAAATAACTTTTCAAGAAGACCCCTTTTTGGAGCCTACCAGAATCTTATAAATAAAGAAATTTTCGGAAGTTAAGCAGTAGACACAATCTATTTGCCTGAATACTCCACGCAGTTCTAGCTGATGAGATTTAACCCCTTTAATGCATAAGGTATTATAATCTCTCTCTCTCTTTCCTTCTCTTTTTAATACCTTGACTGCTGCTTCGACTTTGAAATATTATACTCTTTCTTTCTCACTTTGAGACTTACAACAAATTTTACACTTATATTACATGAACATTCAAAAAAAGGACTTTTACAGGACATTACCCAGCATTCTCTACTACCATTGTAATTTTTGTGTCAATACATATTTTGTTTGTTAAATGTATGAGTTTTTTGTCTTTTCTGCTATTTACTAATATATTATTATAGTGGGATGAGTACTTTGCCAAAATACTTATTAATAACTGCCTCTCTCTCATTATAAATTGGTGACTACCTTCTGTGCTTTGGATACCATCCCACTATACTATAAACAGACACTCAGTTGATTGACCAGCAAACACATTTCTCAGCTCTGTACAGACACTGGATGCTGTCAAGAGGACTTGCCAAGAGTGCTAGTCTATAGAGACGGATGTCAAGGGAATCTATGCTATTTGCATCACTTGTAGATGTTGATGATGATGATGATGACAGATGATTTTCACGCAAAATTTTTATATTTTTAACATTATGACTAAAAGTCTATGTAGATTAGTCAGCAGTTTAAAAAAAAAAACAACACTTGAGTAATCTAAAGGACCCACAGTTACAGCAAAACTCTTAGACATGTATCCCCAGCAGAAAAAGAGTGTACTGGCTGGTTGGTTGGTTGGTTGGATCTTACGGCTGTGACGGAGAACGAGTACCACCTTACTCATTTGGAAAAAGAGTAAGAGTGTCTTGCCTGCCGGAGTAAAACCCGCGCCCTCACGAATGCAAAGAAATGAGACTTAGGTGCTGGATGGACGCGAGGTGCAATTCAGGTGCCCGGATGTTGCATCCGAATGCACGAGAATTGTGCATGGGGCGAGGTTCAACTGATGTGCCCGGATGATAAGGGGAAACAGCAGTTAAGTAGAAGTGGGGTGATGGCAGTAACAGTGTTGCGACTTCAGCTGCTGGTAGACGACGACAGTGTTGTAGTCTGTGAATAAGGAGTTTGACTCGCTTCTTTTTGCCTCCCCCCCACCTCAACAAAGAAGATTTACTTGAAACTCCATAATTGTGCAAATAAAACAAATCAATCTTAAACAGACTGGAGATCGAAAGTCTGATCATAAGCAGAAAAAAACAAATATTTATCTCCCCCCCCCTCTATTTTTTTCCTTCTATAACGGCATGTCAACCCCATTGAGTCATTTTGTGCTGAAGACATTTGTTTTAATCATTCAACATTTTTGAAAACTCACTTTTTTCTATTTAACAGGCACTACCACTACCAGTGGACCTGGGAGTAATGGTAATGAAGGAGTACTCCACATTCCCCACAGCCCCAGAACTGGAACCTTACTGTCAGATAGAGTTTAATATCATACCCAGGAGACTAAAACCCTCAGCTACTGCCTTCTTGCACATAAAAAAAGTTGGAGTTTGCCATAAGGGCAATAGGGTTGGGACAATCATATAAGTGTTAGGGCTTGATGTGACCAGCTGATTGATCAGAGGGGGCCTCTTTGACTGCCAGTCTAGTCTAAGTAAGGAATGTTGCATGTCATAGACTGCTTAGCCACCTGGGTTCCATCCTTAAGCATAACGAGTTGCCACATACAGCCAACAGGTGGCCCTATTGGGGGAGGGGTGTCTTACCCCTCTAACAGAAGTGCAGTCAGTGTATTCTACAGCCCCAGCTGACAGGCTGGAAGAGTGTTCTGGATAAGATCCTAAACTGCACCTGATGGTAAGCCTTCGATTTATTTGATTGGCATCCTTCCATCTACTAAAGAAGATGGCGTAGTGTCCACTTTTTTTTTCCTTTAATCTGCAGCTGTGTGAGTGACTGAACAGTCCACCTCTTGAATGGCAATCACTGCAACAAACAGTGATGCCTGCTGGAGTTGCTCTTTTTCACTCCTTTACGTTCTTGTTTGACAAGGAGTCACCAGGTTGCACGGTCGTCTGCACAAGCCTCCCATGTGTTGGTGCCAATGTGGCATGTCTTTATTTTTCTTTGCTGGCATCTTTAAAGTGCAAGCAAGGTGTTCCTGTTGGTTGGGTGCCGTCTGCCAATTCGCCGTACAGTAGGTTTTCGGAGATGCAGCCTAAGTCCATCCTCCTGATGTGACCAAGCCAAAGTAGGCATCTCTCTTGCAGATGATGGGGGCATGCTGTTCCTGTTTGCTCATTCCAGCATATCTGTGGTTGGCACTTTGTCCTGTCACGTATGCATAGGATGCAGCGTAGGCATCTGAGGTGGAAATTGTCCAGTTTCCTCTTGCAGCATGGGTATCGTTTTTGTAGTGGGAAAAACTACGTAGTTTTTCCCACTACAAAAACGATACGTAGGTAAGCCTTTACTTCTGGAGATCTGGGGTGTGCATAGGACAATTTCTGTCCTATTTGTACCATTACTCCCAGATCCACTTTAACAGTTAAGATTCTACTTATGGGTCAAATAGATATGATAGAACCATGTGCATTAGAAAAATACAATCCCTGGTAAAAATTATGGAATCATCACACATAAATGAGAATTCTTCCAAGCTGTATCCATGTTGGTACTACTGTATAAAGGCAGTTTATGACATATTGCCAACACCAGTCAATCTTCACGTCTGGGGGTTAGCTACGTCAGACCTATGCAAAGTATGTGAGAAAACTGCTAGCCTGAAACATATTCTCACGGGATGCAAGTATGCTCTAAGTAGCTACACGTGGAGACACAATGAAGTCCTCGAGATTGTTGTGGAGGTGTCGAAGATAGGTTGTGAGACTGCAAATAAAGCTGTTAATAACATCAACAAAGCAATACATTTTGTTAAAGAAGGAAACATTTCAAAATTTTTGTGTAAAAATAGGCACGTGTCGTCTATATTTGATGGCTCCACAGGCTGACGCATTGCGTGCGACTTGGAACATCAACTCGTTTTTCCAACTGAAATAACCTTAACGGCCCAGCGTCCTGATATTGTCATTTGGTCTGTTAATCAAAAGAAAGTTTTTATCGTTGAATTGACAGTTCCATTTGAAGAAAATCTTGATTGGGCCCATCAGCGGAAGTTGGAAAAATATGAAGACCTACGTGAACAATGCATCAGAAATGGATGGATAACAAATGTATTTCCCATCGAAGTCGGATGCCGGGGATTTATTACCAACTCAATCTCGGCATTTTTGTCTAAACTTGGACTTTCTCCACCAGATAAGAGGAAATACATAAAAAAGATCCAGGAGAAAGCTCTAACTGCATCAGCATGGATATGGCAGTCCTATATTGTGACATCAAACCGACAAAGTCTGGTGGTATCGTGAGATACTGCTGGGGCGCTCTGGGTTAGTGGTAATGATGCTTCAGCCCCGAAACCATGACTGAACCCAGAGTCATCATCTGATGAAGGCTTTGTTGGTTGCAATGCTACTGTGTAAATAGCAGTCATTGTATGAAGATTATTAACAGCTGTACTTAATGATATTGATGCTTCTATATGACATGTGATGCTTAAGGACGGAATCCTGTGTAAATAGCAGTCATTGTATGAAGATTATGGACTCTCACAAAAACCTTTGGAGAAAAAAGCTATATGGGGACTAAACTATTATGGACTCCTTTACCTGGACACACCAGTCTGTGTATGTAAATTAGTCTGCAGTTTAAAAAACTGGACTAGATTAATTTAAAGGAGATAACAAAAGTTACAAGAAAAATGCTGTCAATTGAAACAATGGAAATATAAAATTCCTAAAAATGATTTTGTTCATTCAGTTGGGAAATTATTATAATCATTGTTTGTTATGACTCCTAGGGCATCTCAAACATTCATCTTTTCATATCAACCTTACCTTAAAAAAAAAGCATCTTTTTGCAGAACATTTCTATATATTGATACTCTTGTTCCTTAATCTTCTGATCGTTATCATCTTGCAACACCCTCTGCTTAAAAATGAGACTGTCCAAAATCATCTTGTAACACCCTCTGCTTAAAAATGAGACTGTCCAAATCATCTTGCAACACCCTCTGCTTAAAAATGAGACTGTCCAAATCATCTTGTAACACCCTCTGCTTAAAAATGAGACTGTCCAAAATCACACCCTCTGCTTAAAAATGAGACTGTCCAAATCATCTTGTAACACCCTCTGCTTAAAAATGAGACTGTCCAAAATCATCTGTAACACCCTCTGCTTAAAAAAGACTGTCCAAATCATCTTAAAAATGAGACTGTCCAAATCATCTTGTAACAAAAAATGAGACTGTCCAAATCATGAGACTGTCCAAATCATCCAAGATTATCTGTTGTCACTTATCCGCTGAATTCTTATTTCTTATGAAAGTCATCACCTCAGCTAAATAATGGACCATTCTGTTTTATTATAAAGAAAGGGAAGAATAAGGACATGCTACACAGAAAAATATAAAAGGGAAGCAGAAAGAGAATAGGGAAAGATAGAGAGAGAGGGTGAGCATGCAGAAGTGATAATGCTAATCTGTTTCAATCGAACATAAGAAAAAGATGAAAAGAAGAAGAAGAAGAGAGAGAGAGAGAGAGAGAGAGAGAGAGAGAGAGAGAGAGAGTGAGAGAGAGAGAGTTAAATGAATATTATTATACTTTTAGTATTATTTGGATTATTCAGACTATTGTCCTCATTTTCATTGCTATCAGTACAACGTTTCAGCCAATATGCTCTCCGGCCTTCTTCAAGTATTTCTTGTTGGACTCAGTAATTTTCTTGACTCAGGAATCTTCTTGTCATCATCGGAAGCCATCACAGAATTTTAAATTTAACCTTTTATTCAGTCTATGGGGTATCCTATTCACATTGCGCTAACCATAGCTGGGGCAGGTGTTAAGCTGTGTTATGTTACTGCTGCACCTGACCATGTCAACTGTCTTAACCTAACTCCACTACTGCCCTGACCAGGACTGAACCCACAGTCAAGAGATAACTGTCACTTAGAACTGTCTTAACCTAACTCCTTTATCCACTTGGCTATGTGTTCAATTGGACACATAGCCTAGTGGATAAAGGAGTTAATAATGACAAGAAGGTTCCCAAGTCCAAAAAGAAGGTTCCTGAGTCTGATAAGAAATACCTGAAGTAGGCCGGAGGGCACATCAGCCAATGTTGTACAGATAACAATGAAGATGAGGACATTAGTCTGAATAATCCAAATAATTCTAATTATGAAGCCTCATCTAAACAATTCTGAGAAATAGTATTATACTTTTTATTATATATTGAACTATTTTGCAATAGCTCTTAAGTAAACATATCAAATGTTGTAATAATTAGATTATCATACTGTGGTATATCCACAGGTCCTGCTAGAACAATATTTATAGAATATCTATATACACTCTCAAATTCTGTTTAGTTAAACATCATAAGTGTCTGGTTTATCAACTTCTAGTTCATAGATTCTCTTAATTAAATCTTGCAGAAATTTGGAAATTATGGAGGAAGCATCTTCCTTAGTGATATTATTTTCAAGAGGAGAAATCTGATTTTCCAGAACAATATCATTTTTTGGATTTTCACACCCAAATTTTTGTTGCTGTTGTGTGTTATTACAAGAACTAAAAAATATTTAAAATGCATTTCAGGGTAGAAAGCAGCTTTTCATATATATATTTGATAAATTATATCTAATTAAATTTTAACTAATTAAAATATTAACATAAATATTTAAAAACGTCAATATAAGTAATTTAATTTAAATTCTTTATTGATTAACAATTTTTATTTACCTTTTGAAAAATAACCTATTACTTAAACATAACATTTATCTCTCTCTCTCTTTCTCTCTCTCTCTCTCTCTCTCTCTCTATATATATATATATATATATAATAGATTGAAATGATTTGTAATAAATTATTTTAATCTTTTTAAATACATGTCATCATGATATCATTTTTTAGGGACCCTCCTCCATTTTTGGCATACTTATCTGGTACCTTAACTTTGACCCCCACCCTGGATGGTTTGTCACCTTCATGACCTCAGCAAAAGCATCCAGAACTTGCCTGCCCTGTCGGTGGGGCTTTAGAATGCACCAACTGCACCTCTGCAGAGGTGTAAGACTCCCCCAATGGGGCCACCTGTTGGCCGTGGGTGGCGACCTGTGATGCTTAAGGATAGAACCCAGGTGGATGAGCAGTTCATGACTTGCAATACTCCACATTGGCCCTATCTTGGGCTAGACAGTGGTCGGAGAGGCCCCCTCTGATCAATCGGCTGGTCACGCCAAGCCCTAGCAACTATATGATTTTCCCAACCCTATTGCCCTTATGGCAAGCCCCAACCCCTTTTTATCATATGGGTGCTAGAAGGCGGTGGCTGAGGGTCTACATGTCCTGGGAATGACGTTAAACTCTATCTGATGGTGAGGTTCCAGTTTTGGAGGTTTGGGGAATGTGGAGCACCCCTTCATCACCATTGCTCCCTGGTCCACTCTGACCCGGAGTGGTAGTACCTGTTAGGGTCCCATCTATGGGTTAAATAGAAAAACATGAGTTGATAAACAAAATTGTATTATGCATTAAGAATGAATTAATTTCACAACTTTGTCGGCATTAAATGACCCACTGAGGTTGATATGCCGTAAAACAAACCAAAACAAACCAGAACTGGCAAATTATGCGTCACGTTACTAAAATATTGCATTTTTTTTTTTACTCACTCCTATATATAGAGTGTCTCTTTTTATATATATTTTTAACAATTGTAAAAATAATTTAGATTGAAGTTGAAATTCCTTTCTTTCTTACATTAGTATCAAAATTAAAATCAAACCAAAATGTGATAGATAATTTAGTTATAAGACCAAACCATGCGTTGAAAAACAGAATCTGAATGGAAAAAGTAAAAGAAAAAGAAGAAATAATTATGATTATTTACATTTAACATATATATAACATCATTAGATCTCATAAAATAAAAAAGACTTTATGCTAAAAAAGGTAAGAAGCCAGCGATATCACTCAGAGATAAAACTGAGTTGATGAGTTTTAAACAAGATGGAGGCATCTCCACATTAGATGGTAAACCTCTTATTTTAGTAGACCAGTTTACATACCTAGGTAGTAATATCTCATCTACAGAAAATGACATAAGTGTACACATAGAGAAGGCATAACCCGTTATAGACAGATAATCACACATATGGAAATTTAATCTTACTGATAAGATAAAGTGAAAAGTCTTCCAAGTCGTAGCCATGTTAGTGCTACTGTACAGATGCACCACTTGGACTTTAATGAAGCACTTAGAGAAACAGATAGATGGAAGCTACACAAGGATTCTGCATACTGTCTTGAAAGCAGTAACCCACAAGAAAACAGCTGTATGGCCACTTACCACTGATCTCACAAACCATCTAAGTAAGATAAAACAAGATATGCTAGAAAAGCAAAGAACAACTCATAAGTGATGTTTTCCTGTGGATACCTACACATGGACACACCAGATCTGTGTGGAGGACCTCCAAGAGGTGATGACCAATAAGAAGAGAGACATTGATATCTAATGCTGCTGCTGCTGCTGCTGATATATTGGTTTGGTGGTTGGTTTTGAAGTTAAACACAATGCAAGTGTAAAGAAAAACGAGAAAACTATGATGTTGTTCGTTTACCATTGATTTATTCTTTTAATATTTTGGAATTAAAAAAATCCATTCATCAGAAGAATTCTAAAAGCAGAGAGTCTCTGGACCCGAGGAGACTTGCTGTCACTCAGCCTCCAGCAAACCACCAGTTAAGCAGGAGTAAAAAACTCTAATGGATTATAATATCTTTTTTCAGCAAGATATAATGGTCTGAGACCTGTCAGCCCTTCCTTATATTTTAACATCGGAATCCTTAAATTTATTGTTTTTCCATTGCACATTTACAATCCTTTCATAACCTATCATAATCCTTTCATATCATTTTGAAGGCTGGTGCAGATCATCATGATACAAGTTATTCTCTTCCATGATTCAGGTGCGTTCCAGTCATCCGTCATCACGTATATGAATGAAGAAGGAGCCAAGATTTTAAATGATGTGTAGTTTTTGTCAATACCTCCAACATATGGAGATCCCAAATACCTTGTATATCTACGATTTTTCCATAATATGTTCAGCATTCTCCTAAAAGAGATCTATCTTATTTCTACTTATTTATATTCTTTCCACAATTCATCCTACCTTGCCTTAAAAGAATTTAAAGATGGAGCATTCACTACTAATGATTGTAGTTTATTCCATGAATCTACTAACCGGTTACTAAAATAATTTTATCTTACATATGTTTTGCAAAATTTTTTTTGAACACATTAATGTTATTTCGAATAATTCAAACATTTTTTCCCTTTCAAAATCAAACTATTTCTTTTGGGGACAGAGAAAGAGACAAGTATAAAGTTTTATTACTTTAAAAAATATTTAAATTAATATTATATTATTCATTAAAAGAAAAAAAGCTGGGAAAATTTGTAGGATAATCTAATGTGGTCAAGGGGAAATAACCCCAGAACCCTGGATTAGCTCCCTTGAGAAGAAGTGGGAAAAAAAGACAGTAAACATTAACAAGGATGCCACATTGATAAGGCTCCAGAGAAAGACAATATTACATTAAAAAAACAGATATCATATATATCATCCTTATGTCACATAATTGATGGGTAGCCTGTTAATTATGTACAGTAGTGTAGATTTTAAAATGGAAAACTTGGAGGAAATGTGATTAGCACTTTCTAACTTGTGTTTGACCTACTCTTCTGGTTTGCAAGCACAAACAGTGAAAAGTGAGTTTAGAAAATTCATCTTTGAATAACCATTAAGGGAGATGGACCGCAATGGTGGCTCTCATACAATTAGCCAAATTCTTACATGCATGTTTGGGATTTGGGATCTTAAGAAAAGAAAATATATATATAAGCAAAGTCTTGTGTCATTACTACAAACAAACAACACAAGATGTCCCAGACAGATCTGAAATAACAAAAAGATCCAGCTAAAATGACCATCTAAGAAGACAGACCAGCTAGATAATAGAGGATTAGTCAATAGACAGACGAGCCCAAATTTAAGATGGAAGAAATACAAAATAAACATCTAAGATAGATGGGCTACACAAGTATACTGCACACCCTCATTAACAAATCTTGAAAGTAGCACTCTGCAAGAAAATAGCTGTATGACCACCTGAGGAAGGCCAGAGGATATAGCGGCTAAAACGTTGTGTTTATATGTACTCCAATAAAGATGAGGACAACAGTCCAAAATATCAAAATTAGTCATTAGATCTCATAAAATAAAAACGTTTCATGCTAAAAAAGCAAGAAGCTGGCAATATCCTCCAGATACTATAATTGATGTGAAACTATGCAGATGATCTAGTGCTTCTTACAAATATACCTGCATGTCAAATCACTGCTGCATAGCCTAGAGAAAGAGGCAAGAGGCATTAGCCTCTATGTGAATTCAGATAAAACTGAGTTGATGAGTTTTAAACAAGATGGAGGCATCTCCACATTAGATGGTAAGCCTCTTATTTTAGTAGACCAGTTCACATACCTAGGTAGTAATATCTCATCTACAGAAAATGACATAAGTGTACACATAGAGAAGGCATAACCTGTTATAGACAGATAATCAATCATATGGAAATTTAATCTTACTGATAAGATAAAGTGAAAAGTCTTCCAAGTCGTAGCCGTGTTAGTGCTACTGTACAGATGCACCACTTGGACTCTAATGAAGCACTCAGTAAAAAAGAGAGATTGGATCTACAAAAGGATTTTGCATGCTGTCTTGAATAAATCTTGAAATCAATAAACCACAAGAGAAGGAAGCAAGAGATATTTACATTGTGTGAATTCAAATAATTTACTTTTAAGACAAAACCATGTATGAAAAAAACAAAAATGAAATTGAACATATAAAAAAATAATGAATTACAATTACACACACACACACACACACACACACATATATATATATATATATATATATATATATATATAGAGAGAGAGAGAGAGAGAGAGAGAGAGAGAGAGATACGATTAAAATCGAATGGTTTAAAATGCGGATCGTTAAAATATACCAACTTGAGTTTCTTGTAATAGCGAAGATTCACACTATTGCGAGAAACTAGAGTCGGTTTATTTTAAATGATCAGTATTTTAAACAATCGATTTTAATTGTCTATTTAGCTCTTAATATTGAGCATTTTTTCATCCATTTTAGTGAAAAAATCCCGAAGTAAATAAGGTTATATACTTGTTTACTTAGTGGATTTTTTATTGTCACTGAGGTATATATATATATATATATATATATATATATATATTTATTCCTTTCTAAACTCTAAAGGTGTGGAAAAAACAGATGATAATAGTTTGCAAATAAACAAATGTTGAAGTTGATATCTGGGGGGAAAAAAATGAAAAAAAAGAAGAAAAGACCAAAACATTTAAAAGTAATCATTGGTATCGTAATGAAATTGCCAAAAGAAAAAAACCAAAAACACCAAAGGAATGTTCTAAGTTATGTAGAAAGTGCTCAATACTCTATGTAGAGCAAAATTATTCACACCTATAGGAGTCAGAAACTACCCACCTAGGTTTCACCAAAATAGCTTATCAGAATAATTCTGACTGAAAGATGTCGGTACAAATAATTTTTATTATGGAAGTGGATATCCAAGTAAATAAAAATTAGCATAAAAAGTTAAAGATTACAATAAAAACATTGTGTGATGACTACATTTTATTCGCATGTTTCTACATGCATTTAGAATTTTAGTTTTTTGATTTAGTAATTTAATTGGTTTGTTGTAGGTAACTATGGAGTAATTCCATGTCAAATCATTCAGAAAAAAGTAAAACTGTCACCCACCTCCTTCAATTTTTCTGAATTTTTTCCAGGTATGAACTATGTTAACATTAGACAATCCCCAAAATTTGAGCTTCCAATTCCCCAAATTTGGTGGGGTTGTCGAAAAATGGTGACTTTTTGTATCCTATTTTTGTCTGAAAAATGAGTTCTAGAGATTACCTACTATTAAAAATTGGTTTATAAAAGCATTTTGCCTATGAAATTCAAAAATGCTATCAAAAGAGTTTTAAAGTCAACCAATTTTGAGTTATTGAAGATTTATAATTTTTTTCCTAGCAAGATCAATATCCAGATGTGGAACTGCACCAGTGACAAAATTTTTTCTATTTCACATATATTGAATATTATTTGTACCAAAAATATAGTTTGATATTTGTTCAGAACTGAAGCTACAACATCAGTCAAAATTTTGCAATTT
This sequence comes from Doryteuthis pealeii, assembly GCA_023376005.1. NCBI lineage: Eukaryota > Metazoa > Mollusca > Cephalopoda > Myopsida > Loliginidae > Doryteuthis > Doryteuthis pealeii. Next base: position 108,847,805 of record CM042151.1, read on the forward strand.
TTGGATTCCCTTGGCTAAAATGCTTTTATAAAACCAATTATTAGCAGTAGGGATGTTCTAGATTTCATTTTACAAACAAAAATAGAATACAAAAAGTTGCCATTTTCATGCCCCACCCCCACCTCAAATTTGGAGAGCTAAAAATTGACATAACTCCACTAATTTCTGGAATTGGAAGCTCAAATCTTTAAGATTGTCTAATGTTATCATAATCCACATTTCAAAAAAAATTCAAGGGGTGGTTGGATGATTTGACATGGAATTACATGAGTTTTTCCTGCATACAAGGGTGTCAAAAACTGTCCCTCACATTGTATTAGCGACATTTCTTTATTATTTCCCTTTTTAGAATAGAATTTACTCCTTCTTTTTCTTCATTTCCCACACATAATTAGATAAGCTATTGTTATGTCTGTATTTCTTGTTTCATTCAGTCATAATTATCCTGATGAGCAGTTTAAGTGAAACTTAGGTAGGTAGTTTCTGACTCCTTTAGATCCTTATATATAGGACAATAAAAAAAATCAAATGCCTTAAAAGTAATAAAGAATTCATCATTTGCATCTGATGAGTCAGGAGAGTTAGACACTTTGTCTAAGCTTCCTTGAAATAGACTATAATGCAAAAATTCAAATTTTTTTGTTATATTTTTACTTACACACACACACACACACACACACATATATATATATATATGTGTGTGTGTGTGCGTGTGTGTGTATATATGTTTGAAAACATGAAACTATGTTTGCAAGTATAATAAATTTACAAGTAAAAATTTTTTTTTTAAACTCTTATGACATATAGACATTTTATTAAATATTGAAAATGTACAGCAAAAAGTGATAAATAAATTGAATAGTAACTATACAAGTACTACTGTAGGGTTACACCACTTGGACTCAAACAAAACGCTTGGAAAAAAAAGCTTTCTTGTAAAGTAGTTAATCCTAATTTGAAAATGTACAACAAAAAATTAAAAATATATTTTCAATTCAATGTTTTTCTGTTTGAATTATGATATAAAGAAATCAAATCCATGTCAGTACTACTATATGGTTGCACCACTTAAACTCTCAAAACATTTGGAGAAAAAGCTAGATTGGGACTAAACTCATTGGGACTTCTTCACATGGACATGCCAACAAAAACTTACACTGATCAGCTCTGTGCGGACACTGGGTGCCATCTAGAAGATTTACCTAGTGTTATGGCTGATAGGGACCGATGGCAAGAAAGAGTCAATGGAATATGTGCTGTTGGTATGCCTTAATGATGATGATTATGTATATCTAAACAATGTGAAATGTTTCATTTGTCTCTATTCTTTAGATGAGACTTGATGTGAATAATTTTGATTTTTTGGACTGTTGTCCTCATCTTTATTGTGGTAGTTATTAACACAATGTTTCAACCACTGTATCTTCCTTGGCTGTTCCCTGTGTATCCAAGTATCGTAATGATCTAACCTGGGAAATCATTTTTAATAGTTTGACAATCAATCAAACAGGCATAGAAGAACTTTTGAAGATCTCATGACATCATTGTTTTTGCATGCCTATCATTCTGACATGTGACACGAGAAGAATCATGATTTAGAAAAGAAGATGTTTATTGGCATTTTCTGTACAATTCAAAGTGTAAAATTCATTGACATCAGTCATTTTGATATTTTTTATTTTTAAAGTAATTTACTTTAAAAACAATTTGATTTAACCTTTTCAATGATTGGTTCCCATATAGTGTTCATCTCTATACTTGGTCTACTCAAGAAGTTCCTGTATCCCAGCATATGTACTGTTTCTTTGAGACAACTTCTTTTCTAGTGTCCTTTCTTATCTTATTTTAACTTTATCCCACAAGGGTAGATGGTGTAGGGACTATTTTAGCTTGGTGTTTGTGATGGGTTGAAGAAGATCCGAGTTTTGATCCCCACAATTTAAATGTATGAGACTACGGAAATGTAGTTTCCATAGAAAACAAAAGAAGAAGACAAAATTGTTACAATAAATAACTTTATATACATAAATACAATTGGTATATTCAATTGTTCTTTCAGCGGTGTTGCAGACTGTATGTGTCTGTACGTAGTTGTGTTTGTAAAGTGCTCATGTATTGTTTATATTTGTGTGATTTGATATGTCAACGTTGTAGCAGTTTTCCTAAAACAATGTCTGTGATGGAAACTTGTGTCGTATTGAGTAGGAGAGAGAGAAAATATGAAACGAAAAAATAGACGGACCTGTTGAGTCGTATTTTATGTTTTCGGACAGCGTCTTCTCCCCATTGTGTCGAGTTGGAAAGAGCGTCCGTTCCCACTGTCGAGTTAGGAGCATCAGCTCCAACTCTGGCGAGTCAGGAAGAGTGTAAGCTCCCCTATGAAGTTTTTCAGCTCTATGGGCCTTTTTATAATTTTCTTTTGTCATTGTCTATATTGGAATTTTCAAATATCAGCTGTTTTCTAATGACATAAATATCGGATGATTTTGTAACATTCCGATTGCGTACATATTTTCAATGGAATTTAAACCATTGTTTATATTGTTGCTAAACTATTTCTAAACTAATATTTATTCGATTATCTTTTGTTTACATAATTCTAAACTTAACTTATACAATTGTAAAATTACTTGTTTCAGAAAACTTAATTATTTTAATGTATCCAATTCAACATGCACGTAAATAGGAGGCCAAACTCCCCATAACACACTGCAGGTTTCCTTTTCCTTCAGTGCAATGTTTTGTTTATGTGCAATATTCAAATTCCATTTTCTATGATTTTCATTTAAAGTTTCTTTAAACTGTTTAAATGTCTAGAGTAAGAAATTTGAAATACATATTTGACAAAAATGAATTATGAAAGTAAACATGATTATGTTGTCTTTTAAGTATGGGATTTCATATTTTGCCTCAAATGTGTCTCTAGTGAAAATGGAGAGCTACACATTTCACAAAAATATACTGCTCCCCAGTATGTGTTTGGATAAGTTTTCCCAAAGAAAATGTTTTGGAAATGATTTACTATGAAAATCCATCGTAAATGATTTATGATGAAAATGCATTGCAAATGATTTACTATGAAAATGCATTAGAAATGATTTACTATGAAAATGCATTGCAATTGATTAGAAATGATTTACTATGAAAATGTATTGAAAATGATTTACTATGAAAATGCATTAGAAATGATTTACTATTAAAATGCATTGCAAATGAAAAAGATACTGGCTGTGAAAAAGAAGAGCAACACACTTGACAAGAATATGGCTTCTTTTTTTCAGTTTCCCTTTAATAATTTTTAGAGACCACAGGACCCCTTCCAAGGGAAAGCACTTTATGCATAGTATTTACATCAAAGGGCGCATTTTAAAATGGAGGATGTTATTTGCTCTTCAAATCTTTCTTTCCTCTGTACCACTTCTCAAATCTTGATATTCTTGTTTTTCTGAGGTCATTTCATCCCAAGTAAAAATATCTTGGAGAACAGACACTTATCCTACATCTGTTCCCTTCAAACACTCAGTCCAGACTCCCAACTCATTACTCTCATTCTCCTTCTCGCCTTGTACTGACCAATCAGAAATTGACAGTTAGCCTTTCATATGTCATTCCAAAAATTCTAGTAACTTTCCACTCTTATGTACAATTTTTGATTTCCCATCTCATTATATTACACTAGCAGGACCCGTGGATATACTACAATATGATGATCTAATCATTACAATGTTTGATATGATTTCATAGAAAAGGAAAGCTACAAACCTCAGAAGTTTATAGCTTCTCTCCAGGATGAGTTCGCATATGACCCACTAAATGTGCTTTCTGTGAAAAAGAAGACCCACACACTTTACAAGAAAATGGTTTCTCTCCGGTGTGTGTTCGCAAATGTCGAACCAAATTTGATTTGATTGAAAATGAAAATCCACACACTTCACAAGAATATGGTCTTTCTCCGGTGTGTGTTCGGATATGTACCCTTAGTCTTGTATTTAATGCAAAACTGATCCACATACTCCACAAAATGTGTCTTTTCTCCTGTGTGTGTTCTCCTATGTTCCACCAAATGTGACCTGTTAGAAAAAGAAAATGTCACACACTTCACAAGTATATGGATTCTCCCCTGTGTGCATTAATACATGTCGATTCAAATTTGACTTAAAAGAAAAAGAAGAACCACCATACTTCACAAGGTAAATGGTTTCTCTCCAGTGTGCTTTCGCATATGTTCCTTCAAATATGAATGTTTTGAAAAAGAGAGTACACACTTCACAAGAAAATGGTTTCTCCCAGTGTGAGTTCGCATGTGATCTACTAAACATGATTTGATAGAAAAGAAAAGCTACACACCTCACATGTATATGGCTTCTCTCCAGTATGTGTTTTCATATGATTCCCTAAATGTGCTTTCTGTGCAAAAGAAGAGCCACACACTTCACAAAAAAAGGTTTTCTCTCCAGTGTGCGTTTGCAGATGTCTAACCAAAATTGATTTCTTTGAAAATGAATATCCACACACTTCACAAGAATATGGTTTTTCTCCAGTGTGTGTTCGCATATGTAACCTTAGACTTGAGTTTTGTGCAAAAGCTGATCCACACACTTCACAAGAATATGGCTTCTCTCCTGTGTGGGTTCTCCTATGTTCCACCAAATGTGACCTGTTTGAAAATGAAAAATTACACACTTCACAAGAATATGGTTTCTCCCCTGTGTGTGTTCGAATATGTCGTTTTAAATTTGATTTATTAGAAAAGGAAGAACCACATACTTCACAAGAAAATGGCTTCTCTCCAGTGTGTGTTCGCATATGTTCCTTCAAATATGAATTTTTTGAAAAAGTAGAGTCACACTCTTTACAAGAAAATGGTTTCTCCCCAGTGTGAGTTCGCATGTGATTTACCAAAAAGTGCTTCCTTTGAGAAGGAAAACCCACATACCTCACAACTATGTGGTTTCTCTCTAATTTTTTGTTGTCCTCCATTTGCTTTATTCCAGGTTACCAAGTTATTGCTGATTCACCAAATCTTTTTTCAATCTGGAAAAAAATATTTTAAATATTCAGTAATTCAGCAAATAAAATTAGAATAACTCCCTTTTCAAGTATTCATATATAAAAAAAATCTCATAAAAGACACTGAAATTCCAAGTTAAATTTGAAACAATAATGGAACAAATATTAAATACATTTGTATAGCATATATCGCACGGTCAACTGATGATATGGTGAAATGACAAAAGAAATGATATGGCCAAGGGAGTATTTTTTACTGTAGGACACAAATTAAAATAAAAAATGAAATTATTATGATTCCAGCTGCTGTTAATAAAGGAACAAAAATTTACATTTTTTTCCTCTTCCTCTGAATAATTCTTCCTCTGACTTCATTAAAAGAACCTAAATAATCTGAGCATTAAAACAGTTACTTTAGCCTCAAAAACTATATGTAACATACTGTTATATAGTAAAGTCATGTGAGTATTAGGAGGAGAGTCCATCGTCTAAGTACTTCAAGTAAGTTCAGCACAGAGTAATATGTTGTTCTTAAATAGGGGCTAGAACCATCGCCACTGTTAAGGTTATGGGGGAGATGGGTCATTCCATTATACACCCCCACCCCCACTGAGCTAAATTCTTCCGTTGGAATTTAACTTTTAATATTTTCTATTTTGGATTTGGACGTAGTCATTTTACCGCTTTCTTTTCTCTTCAACTTTTTCTCCTCACCACGGTTAACGATGATCACCATCGTTAACCGTGGTGAGGAGAAAAAGTTGCTCATGAATTTGCGGAGAATAAGAAGTTGATGGTGCAGGTGGCACATTCACAGGTACTTTTGTTAATGGGAGGTGTTGATCTCAAATGTGTCGTATAACACTTCCATGTGAAGCTCTACGTCGTTATGTTCGATATTTCAATATATCATGAACTGGTTTGATTTACATGTCTTTGAGATCAAATCGCTTTCCCTTGATTATGTAGATCACTGTCCAATTCTTTTGGTAACAATACCGTCTCTCAGTAACTCTTTCCAGTTCGATAGTTCCTAAAAAAAACTTTATCGCCCGGTTTATACATTTTGTATTAAATTCATTTTCTTTTAGGAATTTTTTTTTTCAGCCTTGGTAGTAACCTGTCGAATACGGATCTTATCTTTCGTGCAAACATTAGTTCTGCTGGTGATAGCTTTGCACTAGTGTTTTGGATTTGGTGTGATCCTGTATACAGCAAAGAAATTCTGTATACTACGTTTGTCCGTATCTTAGTCCTTGGTTTCTTTCTTAATGCTCTTTGAATGTATCCACAAACCTTTCTGCCTGCCCGTGGACCTTGGATTGTAGGCAGGTGTTCGTGATGTGTTCTATGGCCAATGAAGAGCAGTAGTCTTTAAATTCTTTACCTGTGAACATTGTAGCATTGTCGCTGACCAATATTCTTGAGGTTCCAAAGCGACTGAACACTTCATCCAATGCTTTGATGGTGTTCGTAGATGTAGGGTGTCTTAACTTGTAAATTTCCGGCCATTTAGAAAACTATCAATGATGATCAAGTAATAGTATCTGTTCAGTGGTCCTGAATAATCTATTGCACCGCTCCCATGGGATTTCGGCTTTGGCAGGGTTGAGTTTTAATCGGAGGGCCTAGTTGCTAGTTGGCAACCCGTGGCATCTTTGATCTCAATATCCTGGTCCATGTGTGGGCCAATACGTATAACTCCTCATGAAGGATTTCATAACAAGACATACCCGGATGACCTGTGTGAAAAACTCTTTTTAAAATCTTTTTTGTAAAGAGTGTGGCATTACCACCCTATCAGCGTACATAAGCATTTGGTCCACAGATTGAAAATGGAGATACTTTTGTCCATTTCCGTTTCTTTCATTCAATCCGATTTGCTTTCTTTGCCTGAATAAAATCGTGTTTCAGCGGCTTTTTTATGTCTTCCAGGTGATCTGGTAACTCTCAAATAGTATAATCAGTAACCCTGAAAGCTCTTTTTCCTCCTTCAATGATGCTATTCACTGTTTCTTCCAAAGGTTCGGTGTTCTTTGGAATTAGTTCTGAGAGACATCTGCATGACCTATTTTTTTTTATGATTACTCCATTTTGAAAATTGTAGTTTAGAAGTATATACCCATTGTTGTAACTGGTTTTGCTGTATTGTTGTATCCCCCTTTTTTGAGCCAAAAATCATTAGTAGAGGTTTGGGTTCGTTTGTAGTGTGATACTCTACCATGTATGAATCTATGAAATTTCTGATAGCATAAATATTTGAAAGGATTTCTTTTTCAATTTCACAGTAATTTTTTCTGCTGGTCGTAATGTTCTGGATGCATGAGCTATGGGTTTTGTTGACCTGCTCTTCAAGTCTATGGAGTTAGAACTTGCTCCAAGTCCATACTGGCTTGCATCTGCTGCTTTGATCAGACATTCTTTATTGGTCGAAATATGTTAGTGTGAGGTCTGACAGTAGATATTCTTTTATTCCTTGAAATGCCTTCGCACTCTTTAGACCAAACATTTTCTACCCTTTTTTGATAATTCATTTAATGGGGCTCTTAGCTCATACATTCTCGCGTTGATATATACTATAATAACTTGCTGACCTAGAAATGCCTGTAGTATCATTAACATTGTCTGTGAGGGCATATTTTTATGGATTTTAGCTCGTTCTGGATCAGATTTTTACCCTTTTGATCAATTATCTGTCCCAGATAATTTTTCAATCTATACATAAAAATTCATACTTTCAGGTTCTAGCTTAAATACCGTATTCATTAATTCTTTTAAATACTTCCCAAACATGTTTCCTATGTTGTTCCATATTTTTCGCTTTTTTAGTATTCGTCCAAATAGCCATTATCCGTATTCTAGAGCAGAGCATAGCATCCATGTTTTCTGTTGGAAAAGCTTGGTGCCACTTTTAGTCCAAATGGCAGACGTTTAGGTATACAAACCCCGGTGCGTATGGATGGTTAATATTTGGAACACTTCATCATCGACTTAACTTGTAGGTATGCTTCTAAACAAGTCGATTTTAGAAAATAACTTCCTCTGTTAAGCTTTGAAAAAAAAAAAATAAGAGTGTGCGATTTTCAACACGCCTTAATGACTGTATAAGGGATCATAGCTATCCTCTTCCAACTTCAGAAGACATTTTTTTCAAAGCTTAACAAGGAAAGTTATTTTCTAAAATCGACTTGTTAGAAGCATACCTACAAGTTAAAGTCGATGATGAATGTTCCAAATATTTAACATCCATACGCACCGGGGTTTTTACCCTAAAACGTCTGCCATTGGACTAAAAGTGGCACCAAGCTTTTTCCAACAGAACATGGATGCTATGCTAGCTGCTAGAATACGCTATGGCGTATTTGGACGACATACTAATAAAAAGGAAATATGGAACAACATAGGAACTGTTTGGGAAGTATTTAAAAATTAATGAATACGGGTTTAAGCTAGAACCTGAAAAGTATGAATTTTTTTATGTATAGATGAAATATCTGGGACAGATAATTGATCAAAAGGGTTAGAAAATCTGATCCAGAACGAGCTAAATCCATAAAAAATATGCCCTCACCAGACAATGTAATGAAGCTACAGGCATTCTAGTCTAGCAAGTTATTATAGTATATACATACCGAGAATGTATGAGCTAAGAGCCCCATTAAATGAATTATCAAAAAAGGTAGAAAATGGTGTTGGTCTAAGAGTGCGAAAAGGCATTTCAAGGAATAAAAGAATATCTACTGTCAGACCTCACACTAACATATTTCGACCAAATAAAGAACTGATCATAGCAGCAGATGCAAGCCAGTATGGACTTGGAGCAGTTCTACTCCATGACTTGAAGAACAGGTCAACAAAACCAATAGCTCATGCATCCAGAACATTACGACCAGCAGAAAAAAAATTACTGTGAAATTGAAAAGAAAGCCTTTCAATATTTATGCTATCAAGAAATTTCATAGATTCATACATGGTAGAGTATTCACACTACCAAACGAACCACAAACCTCTACTAATGATTTTTGGCTCAAAAAGGGGGATACCAACACATACAGCAAACCAGTTACAACAATGGGTATTATACTTCTAAACTACAATTTCAAAATGGAGTATATCTCATAAAAAAAAATAGGTCATGCAGATGGTCTCTCAAGACTAATTCCAAAGAACACCGAACCTTTGGAAGAAACAGTGATAGCATCATTGAAGGAGGAAAAAGAGCTTTCAGGGTTACTGATTAATACTATTTGAGAGTTACCGATCACCCTGGAAGACATTAAAAAAGCCGCTGAAACAGACGATTTTATTCAGCAAAGAAAAAAGCAAATCGGATTGAATGAAAGAAACGGAAATGGAACAAAAGTATCTCCATTTTCAATCTGTGACCAAATGCTTATGTACGCTGATAGGGTGGTAATGCCACACTCTTTACAAAAAAAGATTTTAAAAGAGTTTCACACAGGTCATCCGGGTATGTCTTGTATGAAATCCTTCATGAGGAGTTATACGTATTGGCCACACATGGACCAGGATATTGAGAAAATGATTAAAGAATGCACGGGGTTGCCAACTAGCAACTAAGGCCCCTCGATTAAAACTCAACCTGGCAAAGACCGAAATCCCATGGGAGCGGGTGCATAATAGATTATTCAGGACCACTGAACAGATACTATTACTTGATCATCATTGATAGTTTTTCTAAATGCCGGAAATTTACAAGTTAAGACACCCTACATCTACGAACACCATCAAAGCATTGGATAAGTGTTCAGTCGCCTTGGAACCTCAAGAATATTGTCAGCGACAATGCTACAATTCACAGGTAAAGAATTTAAAGACTACTGCTCTTCATTGGCCATAGAACACATCACGACACCTGCCTACAATCCAAGGTCCAACGGGCAGGCAGAAAGGTTTGTGGATACATTCAAAAGAGCATTAAGAAAGAACAAGGACTAGATACGGACAAACGTAGTATACAGAAATTTCTTGCTGTATACAGGATCACACCAAATCCAAACACTAGTTGCAAAGCTATCACCAGCAGAACTAATGTTTGCACGAAAGATAAGATCCGTATTCGACAGGTTACTACCAAGGCTGAAAAAAAAATTCCTAAAAGAAAAATGAATTTTAATACAAAAATGTATAAACCGGGCGATAAAGTTTTTTAGGAACTATCGAACTGGAAAGAGTTACTGAGAGGACGGTATTGTTACCAAAAGAATTGGAACAGTGATCTACATAATCAAGGGAAAGCGATTTGATCTCAAAAGACATGTAAATCAAACCAGTTCATGATATATTGAAAATATCGAACATAACGACGTAGAGCTTCACATGGAAGTGTTATACGACACATTTGAGATCACACCTCCCATTAACCAAAAAGTACCTGTGAATGTGCCACCTGCACCATCAACTTCTTATTCTCCGCAAATTCCATGAGCAACTTTTTCTCCTCACCACGGTTAACGATGGTGATCATCGTTAACCGTGGTGAGGAGAAAAAGTTGAAGAGAAAAGAAAGCGGTAAAATGACTACGTCCAAATCCAAAATAGAAGAAATATTTAAAAGTTAAATTCCAACGGAAAGAATTTTAGCTCAGTGGGGGTGGGGGTGATATAATGGAATGACCCATCTCCCCCATACCTTAACAAGTGCGATGGTTCTAGCCCCTATTAAGAACACACATATTACTCTTGCTGAACTTACTTGAAGTACTTAGACGATGGACTCTCCTCCTAATACTCACATGACTTTACTATAAACAGTATGTTACATATAGTTTTTGAGGCTAAAGTAACTGTTTTTAATGCTCAGATTATTTAGGTTCTTTTAATGAAGTCAGAGAGGAAGAATTATTCAGAGGAAGAGAAAAAAATGTAAATTTTTGTTCCTTTATTAACAGCAAGCTGGAATTCATTAATAATTTCATTTTTTTATTTTAATTTGTGTCCTACAGTAAAAATACTCCCTTGGCCATACATTTCTTTTGTCATTCACCATATCATCAGTTGACCGTGCGATATATGCTATACAAATGTATTTAATATTTGTTCCATTATTGTTTCAAATTTAACTTGGAATTTCAGTGTCTTTTATGAGATTTTTTTTTATATTGAAACTTGAAAAGGGAGTTATTCTAATTTTATTCTGAATTACTGAATATTTTAAATATTTTTTTCCAGATTGAAAAAAGATTTGGTGAATCAGCAATAACTTGGTAACCTGGAATAAAGCAAATGGAGGACAACAAAAAAATTAGAGAGAAACCACATAGTTGTGAGGTATGTGGGTTTTCCTTCTCAAAGGAAGCACTTTTGGTAAATCACATGCGAACTCACACTGGGGAGAAACCATTTTCTTGTAAAGAGTGTGACTCTACTTTTTCAAAAAATTCATATTTGAAGGAACATATGCGAACACACACTGGAGAGAAGCCATTTTCTTGTGAAGTATGTGGTTCTTCCTTTTCTAATAAATCAAATTTAAAACGACATATTCGAACACACACAGGGGAGAAACCATATTCTTGTGAAGTGTGTAATTTTTCATTTTCAAACAGGTCACATTTGGTGGAACATAGGAGAACCCACACAGGAGAGAAGCCATATTCTTGTGAAGTGTGTGGATCAGCTTTTGCACAAAACTCAAGTCTAAGGTTACATATGCGAACACACACTGGAGAAAAACCATATTCTTGTGAAGTGTGTGGATATTCATTTTCAAAGAAATCAATTTTGGTTAGACATCTGCAAACGCACACTGGAGAGAAACCTTTTTCTTGTGAAGTGTGTGGCTCTTCTTTTGCACAGAAAGCACATTTAGGGAATCATATGAAAACACATACTGGAGAGAAGCCATATACATGTGAGGTGTGTAGCTTTTCTTTTTCTATCAAATCATGTTTAGTAGATCACATGCGAACTCACACTGGGGAGAAACCATTTTCTTGTGAAGTGTGTGACTCTTCTTTTTCAAAACATTCATATTTGAAGGAACATATGCGAAAGCACACTGGAGAGAAACCATTTACTTGTGAAGTATGTGGTTCTTCCTTTTCTTTTAAGTCAAATTTGAATCGACATGTATTAATGCACACAGGGGAGAATCCATATACTTGTGAAGTGTGTGACATTTCTTTTTCTAACAGGTCACATTTGGTGGAACATAGGAGAACACACACAGGAGAAAAGACACATTCTTGTGGAGTATGTGGATCAGTTTTTGCATTAAATACAAGACTAAGGGTACATATCCGAACACACACCGGAGAAAGACCATATTCTTGTGAAGTGTGTGGATTTTCATTTTCAATCAAATCAAATTTGGTTCGACATTTGCGAACACACACCGGAGAGAAACCATTTTCTTGTAAAGTGTGTGGGTCTTCTTTTTCACAGAAAGCACATTTAGTGGGTCATATGCGAACTCATCCTGGAGAGAAGCTATAAACTTCTGAGGTTTGTAGCTTTCCTTTTCTATGAAATCATATCAAACATTGTAATGATTAGATCATCATATTGTAGTATATCCACGGGTCCTGCTAGTGTAATATAATGAATGGGAAATCAAAAATTGTACATAGAGTGGAAAGTTACTAGAATTTTTTGGAATGACATATGAAAGGCTAACTGTCAATTTCTGATTGGTCAGTACAAGGCGAGAAGGAGAATTGAGAGTAATGAGTTGGGAGTCTGGACTGAGTGTTTGAAGGGAACAGATGTAGGATAAGTGTCTGTTCTCCAAGATATTTACTTGGGATGAAATGACCTCAGAAAAACAAGAATTATCAAGATTGAGAAGTGGTACAGAGGAAAGAAAGATTTGAAGAGCAAATAACATCCTCCATTTTAAAATGCGCCTTTGATGTAAATACTATGCATAAAGTGCTTTCCCTTGGAAGGGGTCCTGTGGTCTCTAAAAATTATTAAAGGGAAACTGAAAAAAAAGAAGCCATATTCTTGTCAAGTGTGTTGCTCTTCTTTTCACAGCCAGTATCTTTTTCATTTGCAATGCATTTTAATAGTTAAATCATTTCTAATGCATTTTCATAGTAAATCATTTTCATACATTTTCATAGTAAATCATTCTAATCAATTGCAATGCATTTTCATTAGTAAATCATTTCTAATGCATTTTCATAGTAAATCATTTGCAATGCATTTCATCATAAATCATTTACGATGGATTTTCATAGTAAATCATTTCCAAAACATTTTCTTTGGGAAAACTTATCCAAACACATACTGGGGAGCAGTATATTTTTTGTGAAATGTGTAGCTCTCCATTTTCACTAGAGACACATTTGAGGCAAAATATGAATCCCATACTTAAAAGACAACATAATCATGTTTACTTTCATAATTCATTTTTGTCAAATATGTATTTCAAATTTCTTACTCTAGACATTTAAACAGTTTAAAGAAACTTTAAATGAAAATCATAGAAAATGGAATTTGAATATTGCACATAAACAAAACATTGCACTGAAGGAAAAGGAAACCTGCAGTGTGTTATGGGGAGTTTGGCCTCCTATTTACGTGCATGTTGAATTGGATACATTAAAATAATTAAGTTTTCTGAAACAAGTAATTTTACAATTGTATAAGTTAAGTTTAGAATTATGTAAACAAAGAATCGAATAAATATTAGTTTAGAAATAGTTTTAGCAACAATATAAACAATGGTTAAATTCCATTGAAAATATGTACGCAATCGGAATGTTACAAAATCATCGATATTTATGTCATTAGAAAACAGCTGATATTTGAAAATTCCAATATAGACAATGACAAAAGAAAATTATAAAAAGGCCCATAGAGCTGAAAAACTTCATAGGGGAGCTTACACTCTTCCTGACTCGCCAGAGTTGGAGCTGATGCTCCTAAACTCGACAGTGGGAACGGACGCTCTTTCCAACTCGACACAATGGGGAGAAGACGCTGTCCGAAAACATAAAATACGACTCAACAGGTCCGTCTATTTTTTCGTTTCATATTTCTCTCTCCTACTCAATACGACACAGTTTCATCACAGACATTGTTTTAGGAAACTGCTACAACGTTGACATATCAAATCACACAAATATAAACAATACATGAGCACTTTACAAACACAACTACGTACAGACACATACAGTCTGCAACACGCCTGAAAGAACAATTGAATATACCAATTGTATTTATGTATATAAAGTTATTTATTGTAACAATTTTGTCTTCTTCTTTTGTTTTCTATGGAAACTACATTTCCGTAGTCTCATACATTTAAATTGTGGGGATCAAAACTCGGATCTTCTTCAACCCATCACAAACACCAAGCTAAAATAGTCCCTACACCATCTACCCTTGTGGATAAAGTTAAAATAAGATAAGAAAGGACACTAGAAAGAAGTTGTCTCAAAGAAACAGTACATATGCTGGGATACAGGAACTTCTTGAGTAGACCAAGTATAGAGATGAACACTATATGGGAAACCAATCATTGAAAAGGTTAAATCAAATTGTTTTTAAAGTAAATTACTTTAAAAAATAAAAAATATCAAAATGACTGATGTCAATGAATTTACACTTTGAATTGTACAGAAAATGCCAATAAACATCTTCTTTTCTAAATCATGATTCTTCTCGTGTCACATGTCAGAATGATAGGCATGCAAAAACAATGATGTCATGAGATCTTCAAAAGTTCTCTATGCCTGTTTGATTGATTGTCAAACTATTAAAAATGATTCCCAGTTAGATCATACGATACTTGGATACACAGGGAACAGCCAAGGAAGATACAGTGGTTGAAACATTGTGTTAATAACTACCACAATAAAGATGAGGACAACAGTCCAAAAAATCAAAATTATTCACATCAAGTCTCATCTAAAGAATAGAGACAAATGAAACATTTCACATTGTTTAGATATACATAATCATCATCATTAAGGCATACCAACAGCACATATTCCATTGACTCTTTCTTGCCATCGGTCCCTATCAGCCATAACACTAGGTAAATCTTCTAGATGGCACCCAGTGTCCGCACAGAGCTGATCAGTGTAAGTTTTTGTTGGCATGTCCATGTGAAGAAGTCCCAATGAGTTTAGTCCAATCTAGCTTTTTCTCCAAATGTTTTGAGAGTTTAAGTGGTGCAACCATATAGTAGTACTGACATGGATTTGATTTCTTTATATCATAATTCAAACAGAAAAACATTGAATTGAAAATATATTTTTAATTTTTTTGTTGTACATTTTCAAATTAGGATTAACTACTTTACAAGAAAGCTTTTTTTTCAAGCGTTTTGTTTGAGTCCAAGTGGTGTAACCCTACAGTAGTACTTGTATAGTTACTATTCAATTATTTATCACTTTTTGCTGTACATTTTCAATATTTAATAAAATGTCTATATGTCATAAGAGTTTAAAAAAAAATTTTTACTTGTAAATTTATTATACTTGCAAACATAGTTTCATGTTTCAAAACATATATACACACACACGCACACACACACACATATATATTATATATGTGTGTGTGTGTGTGTGTGTGTGTGTAAGTAAAAATATAACAAAAAAATTTGAATTTTTGCATTATAGTCTATTTCAAGGAAGCTTAGACAAAGTGTCTAACTCTCCTGACTCATCAGATGCAAATGATGAATTCTTTATTACTTTTAAGGCATTTGATTTTTTTTATTGTCCTATATATAAGGATCTAAAGGAGTCAGAAACTACCTACCTAAGTTTCACTTAAACTGCTCATCAGGATAATTATGACTGAATGAAAACAAGAAATACAGACATAACAATAGCTTATCTAATTATGTGTGGGAAATGAAGAAAAAGAAGGAGTAAATTCTATTCTAAAAAGGGAAATAATAAAGAAATGTCGCTAATACAATGTGAGGGACAGTTTTTGACACCCTTGTATGCAGGAAAAACTCATGTAATTCCATGTCAAATCATCCAACCACCCCCTTGAATTTTTTTTGAAATGTGGATTATGATAACATTAGACAATCTTAAAGATTTGAGCTTCCAATTCCAGAAATTAGTGGAGTTATGTCAATTTTTAGCTCTCCAAATTTGAGGTGGGGGTGGGGCATGAAAAATGGCAACTTTTTGTATTCTATTTTTGTTTGTAAAATGAAATCTAGAACATCCCTACTGCTAATAATTGGTTTATAAAAGCATTTTAGCCAAGGGAATCCAAAAATTGCAAAATTTTGACTGATGTTGTAGCTTCAGTTCTGAACAAATATCAAACTATATTTTTGGTACAAATAATATTCAATATATGTGAAATAGAAAAAATTTTGTCACTGGTGCAGTTCCACATCTGGATATTGATCTTGCTAGGAAAAAAATTATAAATCTTCAATAACTCAAAATTGGTTGACTTTAAAACTCTTTTGATAGCATTTTTGAATTTCATAGGCAAAATGCTTTTATAAACCAATTTTTAATAGTAGGTAATCTCTAGAACTCATTTTTCAGACAAAAATAGGATACAAAAAGTCACCATTTTTCGACAACCCCACCAAATTTGGGGAATTGGAAGCTCAAATTTTGGGGATTGTCTAATGTTAACATAGTTCATACCTGGAAAAATTCAGAAAAATTGAAGGAGGTGGGTGACAGTTTTACTTTTTTCTGAATGATTTGACATGGAATTACTCCATAGTTACCTACAACAAACCAATTAAATTACTAAATCAAAAACTAAAATTCTAAATGCATGTAGAAACATGCGAATAAAATGTAGTCATCACACAATGTTTTTATTGTAATCTTTAACTTTTTATGCTAATTTTATTTACTTGGATATCCACTTCCATAATAAAAATTATTTGTACCGACATCTTTTCAGTCAGAATTATTCTGATAAGCTATTTTGGTAAACCTAGGTGGGTAGTTTCTGACTCCTATAGGTGTGAATAATTTTGCTCTACATAGAGTATTGAGCACTTTCTACATAACTTAGAACATTCCTTTGGTGTTTTTGGTTTTTTTCTTTTGGCAATTTCATTACGATACCAATGATTACTTTTAAATGTTTTGGTCTTTTCTTCTTTTTTTTTCATTTTTTCCCCCAGATATCAACTTCAACATTTGTTATTTGCAAACTATTATCATCTGTTTTTTCCACACCTTTAGAGTTTAGAAAGGAATAAATATATATTATATATATATATATATATATATACCTCAGTGACAATAAAAATCCACTAAGTAAACAAGTATATAACCTTATTTACTTCGGGATTTTTTCACTAAAATGGATGAAAAAATGCTCAATATTAAGAGCTAAATAGACAATTAAAATCGATTGTTTAAAATACTGATCATTTAAAATAAACCGACTCTAGTTTCTCGCAATAGTGTGAATCTTCGCTATTACAAGAAACTCAAGTTGGTATATTTTAAACGATCCGCATTTTAAACCATTCGATTTTAATCGTATCTCTCTCTCTCTCTCTCTCTCTCTCTCTCTCTCTATATATAATATATATATATATATATTATATATGTGTGTGTGTGTGTGTGTGTGTGTGTAATTGTAATTCATTATTTTTTATATGTTCAATTTCATTTTTGTTTTTTTCATACATGGTTTTGTCTTAAAAGTAAATTATTTGAATTCACACAATGTAAATATCTCTTGCTTCCTTCTCTTGTGGTTTATTGATTTCAAGATTTATTCAAGACAGCATGCAAAATCCTTTTGTAGATCCAATCTCTCTTTTTTTACTGAGTGCTTCATTAGAGTCCAAGTGGTGCATCTGTACAGTAGCACTAACACGGCTACGACTTGGAAGACTTTTCACTTTATCTTATCAGTAAGATTAAATTTCCATATGATTGATTATCTGTCTATAACAGGTTATTATGCCTTCTCTATGTGTACACTTATGTCATTTTCTGTAGATGAGATATTACTACCTAGGTATGTGAACTGGTCTACTAAAATAAGAGGCTTACATCTAATGTGGAGATGCCTCCATCTTGTTTAAAACTCATCAACTCAGTTTTATCTGAATTCACATAGAGGCTAATGCCTCTTGCCTCTTTCTCTAGGCTATGCAGCAGTGATTTGACATGCAGGTATTTTGTAAGAAGCACTAGATCATCTGCATAGTTTCACATCAATTATAGTATCTGGAGGATATTGCCAGCTTCTTGCTTTTTTAGCATGAAACGTTTTTATTTTATGAGATCTAATGACTAATTTTGATATTTTGGACTGTTGTCCTCATCTTTATTGGAGTACATATAAACACAACGTTTTTAGCCGCTATATCCTCTGGCCTTCCTCAGGTGGTCATACAGCTATTTTCTTGCAGAGTGCTACTTTCAAGATTTGTTAATGAGGGTGTGCAGTATACTTGTGTAGCCCATCTATCTTAGATGTTTATTTTGTATTTCTTCCATCTTAAATGGGCTCGTCTGTCTATTGACTAATCCTCTATTATCTAGCTGGTCTGTCTTCTTAGATGGTCATTTAGCTGGATCTTTTTGTTATTTCAGATCTGTCTGGGACATCTGTGTTGTTTGTTTGTAGTAATGACACAAGACTTTGCTTATATATATATTTTCTTTTCTTAAGATCCCAAATCCCAAACATGCATGTAAGAATTTGGCTAATTGTATGAGAGCCACCATTGCGGTCCATCTCCCTTAATGGTTATTCAAAGATGAATTTTCTAAACTCACTTTTCACTGTTTGTGCTTGCAAACCAGAAGAGTAGGTCAAACACAAGTTAGAAAGTGCTAATCACATTTCCTCCAAGTTTTTCCATTTTAAAATCTACACTACTGTACATAATTAACAGGCTACCCATCAATTATGTGACATAAGGATGATATATTATGATATCTGTTTTTTTAATGTAATATTGTCTTTTCTCTGGAGCCTTATCAATGTGGCATCCCTTGTTAATGTTTACTGTCTTTTTTTCCCACTTCTTCTCAAGGGAGCTAATCCAGGGTTCTGGGGTTATTTCCCTTGACCACATTAGATTATCCTACAAATTTTTCCAGCTTTTTTTTCTTTAATGATAATATAATATTAAATTTAAATATTTTTTAAGTAATAAACTTTATACTTGTCTCTTTCTCTGTCCCCAAAAGAAATAGTTTGATTTTGAAAGGGAAAAATGTTTGAATTATTCGAAATAACATTAATGTGTTCAAAAAAATTTTGCAAAACATATGTAAGATAAAAATTATTTTAGTAACCGGTTAGTAGATTCATGGAATAAACTACAATCATTAGTAGTGAATGCTCCATCTTTAAATTCTTTTAAGGCAAGGTAGGATGAATTGTGGAAAGAATATAAATAAGTAGAAATAAGATAGATCTCTTTTAGGAGAATGCTGAACATATTATGGAAAAATCGTAGATATACAAGGTATTTGGGATCTCCATATGTTGGAGGTATTGACAAAACTACACATCATTTAAAATCTTGGCTCCTTTTCATTCATATACGTGATGACGGATGACTGGAACGCACCTGAATCATGGAAGAGAATAACTTGTATCATGATGATCTGCACCAGCCTTCAAAATGATATGAAAGGATTATGATAGGTTATGAAAGGATTGTAAATGTGCATGGAAAACAATAAATTTAAGGATTCCGATGTTAAAATATAAGGAAGGGCTGACAGGTCTCAGACCATTATATCTTGCTGAAAAAAGATATTATAATCCATTAGAGTTTTTTACTCCTGCTTAACTGGTGGTTTGCTGGAGGCTGAGTGACAGCAAGTCTCCTCGGGTCCAGAGACTCTCTGCTTTTAGAATTCTTCTGATGAATGGATTTTTTTTAATTCCAAAATATTAAAAGAATAAATCAATGGTAAACGAACAACATCATAGTTTTTCGTTTTTCTTTACACTTGCATTGTGTTTAACTTCAAAACCAACCACCAAACCAATATATCAGCAGCAGCAGGCAGCAGCATTAGATATCAATGTCTCTCTTCTTATTGGTCATCACCTCTTGGAGGTCTCCACACAGATCTGGTGTGTCCATGTGTAGGTATTCCACAGGAAAACATCACTTATGAGTTGTTCTTTGCTTTTCTAGCATATCTTGTTTTATCTTACTTAGATGGTTTGTGAGATCAGTGGTAAGTGGCCATACAGCTGTTTTCTTGTGGGTTACTGCTTTCAAGACAGTATGCAGAATCCTTGTGTAGCTTCCATCTATCTGTTTCTCTAAGTGCTTCATTAAAGTCCAAGTGGTGCATCTGTACAGTAGCACTAACATGGCTACGACTTGGAAGACTTTTCACTTTATCTTTTATCAGTAAGATTAAATTTCCATATTGTGATTATCTGTCTATAACGGGTTATGCCTTCTCTATGTGTACACTTATGTCATTTTCTGTAGATGAGATATTACTACCTAGGTATGTAAACTGGTCTACTAAAATAAGAGGTTTACCATCTAATGTGGAGATGCCTCCATCTTGTTTAAAACTCATCAACTCAGTTTTATCTCTGAGTGATATCGCTGGCTTCTTACCTTTTTTAGCATAAAGTCTTTTTTATTTTATGAGATCTAATGATGTTATATATATGTTAAATGTAAATAATCATAATTATTTCTTCTTTTTCTTTTACTTTTCCATTCAGATTCTGTTTTTCAACGCATGGTTTGGTCTTATAACTAAATTATCTATCACTTTTGGTTTGATTTTAATTTTGATACTAATGTAAGAAAGAAAGGAATTTCAACTTCAATCTAAATTATTTTTACAATTGTTAAAAAATATATATAAAAAGAGACACTCTATATATAGGAGTGAGTAAAAAAAAAATGCAATATTTTAGTAACGTGACGCATAATTTGCCAGTTCTGGTTTGTTTTGGTTTGTTTTACGGCATATCAACCTCAGTGGGTCATTTAATGCCGACAAAGTTGTGAAATTAATTCATTCTTAATGCATAATACAATTTTGTTTATCAACTCATGTTTTTCTATTTAACCCATAGATGGGACCCTAACAGGTACTACCACTCCGGGTCAGAGTGGACCAGGGAGCAATGGTGATGAAGGGGTGCTCCACATTCCTCCAAACCTCCAAAACTGGAACCTCACCATCAGATAGAGTTTAACGTCATTCCCAGGACATGTAGACCCTCAGCCACCGCCTTCTAGCACCCATATGATAAAAAGGGGTTGGGGCTTGCCATAAGGGCAATAGGGTTGGGAAAATCATATAGTTGCTAGGGCTTGGCGTGACAGCCGATTGATCAGAGGGGGCCTCTCCGACCACTGTCTAGCCCAAGATAGGGCCAATGTGGAGTTTTGCAAGTCATGAACTGCTCATCCACCTGGGTTCTATCCTTAAGCATCACAGGTCGCCACCCCACGGCCAACAGGTGGCCCCATTGGGGGAGTCTTACACCTCTGCAGAGGTGCAGTTGGTGCATTCTAAAGCCCCACCGACAGGGCAGGCAAGTTCTGGATGCTTTTGCTGAGTCATGAAGGTGACAAACCATCCAGGGTGGGGGTCAAAGTTAAGGTACCAGATAAGTATGCCAAAAATGGAGGAGGGTCCCTAAAAAATGATATCATGATGACATGTATTTAAAAAGATTAAAATAATTTATTACAAATCATTTCAATCTATATATATATATATATATATATATAGAGAGAGAGAGAGAGAGAGAGAGAGAAAGAGAGAGAGAATAAATGTTATGTTTAAGTAATAGGTTATTTTTCAAAAGGTAAATAAAAATTGTTAATCAATAAAGAATTTAAATTAAATTACTTATATTGACGTTTTTAATATTATGTTAATATTTTAATTAGTTAAATTTAATTAGATATAATTTATCAAATATATATATGAAAAGCTGCTTTCTACCTGAAATGCATTTTAAATATTTTTTAGTTCTTGTAATAACACACAACAGCAACAAAATTTTGGGTGTGAAAATCCAAAAAATGATATTGTTCTGGAAAATCAGATTTCTCCTCTTGAAAATAATATCACTAAGGAAGATGCTTCTCCATAATTTCCAAATTTCTGCAAGATTTAATTAAGAGAATCTATGAACTAGAAGTTGATAAACCAGACACTTATGATGTTTAACTAAACAGAATTGAGAGTGTATATAGATATTCTATAAATATTGTTCTAGCAGGACCTGTGGATATACCACAGTATGATAATCTAATTATTACAACATTTGATATGTTTACTTAAGAGCTATTGCAAAATAGTTCAATATATAATAAAAAGTATAATACTATTTCTCAGAATTGTTTAGATGAGGCTTCATAATTAGAATTATTTGGATTATTCAGACTAATGTCCTCATCTTCATTGTTATCTGTACAACATTGGCTGATGTGCCCTCCGGCCTACTTCAGGTATTTCTTATCAGACTCAGGAACCTTCTTTTTGGACTTGGGAACCTTCTTGTCATTATTAACTCCTTTATCCACTAGGCTATGTGTCCAATTGAACACATAGCCAAGTGGATAAAGGAGTTAGGTTAAGACAGTTCTAAGTGACAGTTATCTCTTGACTGTGGGTTCAGTCCTGGTCAGGCAGTAGTTCTACTGGATAAAGGAGTTAGGTTAAGACAGTTCTAAGTGACAGTTATCTCTTGACTGTGGGTTCAGTCCTGGTCAGGTGCAGCAGTAACATAGAATAATATTTAACACAGCTTAACACCTGTGCCCCAGCTATGGTTAGCGCAATGTGAATAGGATACCCCATAGACTGAATAAAAGGTTAAATTTAAAATTCTGTGATGGCTTCCGATGATGACAAGAAGATTCCTGAGTCAAGAAAATTACTGAGTCCAACAAGAAATACTTGAAGAAGGCCGGAGAGCATATTGGCTGAAACGTTGTACTGATAGCAATGAAAATGAGGACAATAGTCTGAATAATCCAAATAATACTAAAAGTATAATAATATTCATTTAACTCTCTCTCTCTCTCTCTCTCTCTCCTCTCTCTCTCTCTCTCTCTCTCTCTCTCTTCTTCTTCTTCTTCTTTTCATCTTTTTCTTATGTTCGATTGAAACAGATTAGCATTATCACTTCTGCATGCTCACCCTCTCTCTCTATCTTTCCCTATTCTCTTTCTGCCTTCCCTTTTATATTTTTCTGTGTAGCATGTCCTTATTCTTCCCTTTCTTTATAATAAAAACAGAATGGTCCATTATTTAGCTGAGGTGATGACTTTCATAAGAAATAAGAATTCAGCGGATAAGTGACAACAGATAATCTTGGATGATTTGGACAGTCTCATCTTTAACCAGAGGGTGTTACAAGATGATTTGGACAGTCTCATTTTTAAGCAGAGGTGTTACAAGATGATTTGGACAGTCTCATTTTTAAGCAGAGGGTGTTACAAGATGATTTGGACAGTCTCATTTTTAACAGAGGTTGTACAAGATGATTTGGACAGTCTCATTTTAAGCAGAGGTGTTACAAGATGATTTGGACAGTCTCATTTTAAGCAGAGGGTGTTACAAGATGATTTGGACAGTCTCATTTTTAAGCAGAGGGTGTTGCAAGATGATTTGGACAGTCTCATTTTTAAGCAGAGGGTGTTACAAGATGATTTGGACAGTCTCATTTTTAAGCAGAGGGTGTTGCAAGATGATTTGGACAGTCTCATTTTTAAGCATAGGGTGTTACAAGATGATTTTGGACAGTCTCATTTTTAAGCAGAGGGTGTTGCAAGATGATAACGATCAGAAGATTAAGGAACAAGAGTATCAATATATAGAAATGTTCTGCAAAAAGATGCTTTTTTTTTAAGGTAAGGTTGATATGAAAAGATGAATGTTTGAGATGCCCTAGGAGTCATAACAAACAATGATTATAATAATTTCCCAACTGAATGAACAAAATCATTTTTAGGAATTTATATTTCCATTGTTTCAATTGACAGCATTTTTCTTGTAACTTTTGTTATCTCCTTAAATTAATCTAGTCCAGTTTTTTAAACTGCAGACTAATTTACATACACAGACTGGTGTGTCCAGGTAAAGGAGTCCATAATAGTTTAGTCCCCATATAGCTTTTTTCTCCAAAGGTTTTTGTGAGAGTCCATAATCTTCATACAATGACTGCTATTTTACACAGGATTCCGTCCTTAAGCATCACATGTCATATAGAAGCATCAATATCATTAAGTACAGCTGTTAATAATCTTCATACAATGACTGCTATTTACACAGTAGCATTGCAACCAACAAAGCCTTCATCAGATGATGACTCTGGGTTCAGTCATGGTTTCGGGCTGAAGCATCATTACCACTAACCCAGAGCGCCCCAGCAGTATCTCACGATACCACCAGACTTTGTCGGTTTGATGTCACAATATAGGACTGCCATATCCATGCTGATGCAGTTAGAGCTTTCTCCTGGATCTTTTTTATGTATTTCCTCTTATCTGGTGGAGAAGTCCAAGTTTAGACAAAAATGCCGAGATTGAGTTGGTAATAAATCCCCGCATCCGACTTCGATGGGAAATACATTTGTTATCCATCCATTTCTGATGCATTGTTCACGTAGGTTCATATTTTTCCAACTTCCGCTGATGGGCCCAATCAAGATTTTCTTCAAATGGAACTGTCAATTCAACGATAAAAACTTTCTTTTGATTAACAGACCAAATGACAATATCAGGACGCTGGGCCGTTAAGGTTATTTCAGTTGGAAAAACGAGTTGATGTTCCAAGTCGCACGCAATGCGTCAGCCTGTGGAGCCATCAAATATAGACGACACGTGCCTATTTTTACACAAAAATTTTGAAATGTTTCCTTCTTTAACAAAATGTATTGCTTTGTTGATGTTATTAACAGCTTTATTTGCAGTCTCACAACCTATCTTCGACACCCTCCACAACAAATCTCGAGACTTCATTGTGTCTCCACGTGTAGCTACTTAGAGCATACTTGCATCCCGTGAGAATATGTTTCAGGCTAGCAGTTTTCTCACATACTTTGCATAGGTCTGACGTAGCTAACCCCAGACGTGAAGATTGACTGGTGTTGGCAATATGTCATAAACTGCCTTTATACAGTAGTACCAACATGGATACAGCTTGGAAGAATTCTCATTTATGTGTGATGATTCATAATTTTTACCAGGGATTGTATTTTTCTAATGCACATGGTTCTATCATATCTATTTGACCCATAAGTAGAATCTTAACTGTTAAAGTGGATCTGGGAGTAATGGTACAAATAGGACAGAAATTGTCCTATGCACACCCCAGATCTCCAGAAGTAAAGGCTTACCTACGTATCGTTTTTGTAGTGGAAAAACTACGTAGTTTTTCCCACTACAAAAACGATACCCATGCTGCAAGAGGAAACTGGACAATTTCCACCTCAGATGCCTACGCTGCATCCTATGCATACGTGACAGGACAAAGTGCCAACCACAGATATGCTGGAATGAGCAAACAGGAACAGCATGCCCACCATCATCTGCAAGAGAGATGCCTACTTTGGCTTGGTCACATCAGGAGGGATGGACTTAGGCTGCATCTCCGAAAACCTACTGTACGGCGAATTGGCAGACGGCACCCAACCAACAGGAACACCTCGCTTGCACTTTAAAGATGCCAGCAAAGAAAAATAAAGACATGCCACATTGGCACCAACACATGGGGCTTGTGCAGACGACCGTGCAACCTGGTGACTCCTTGTCAAACAAGAACGTAAAGGAGTGAAAAAGAGCAACTCCAGCAGGCTTCACTGTTTGCTTGCAGTGATTGCCATTCAAGAGGTGGACTGTTCAGTCACTCACACAACTGTAGATTAAGGAAAAAAAATGGACACTCGCCATCTTCTTAGTAGATGGAAGGATGCCAATCAAATAAATCGGAAGGCTTTACATCAGGTGCAGTTTAGATCTTATTCCAGAACACTCTTCAGCCTGTCAGCTGGGGCTGTAGAATTAACTGACTGCACTTTGTTTATAGGGGTTAAGACACCCTCCCCCAATAGGGCACTGTTGGCTGTATGTGGCAACTGTTATGCTTAAGGATGGAACCAGGTGGCTAAGCAGTCTTGACATAAGCAACATTCCCTCCTTAGACTAGACTGGCAGTCAAAGAGGCCCCCTCTGATCAATCAGCTGGTCACATCAAGCCCTAACACTTATATGATTGTCCAACCCTTTGCCTTATGGCAAACTCCAACTTTTTTATATGCAAGAATTTGCAGTAGCTGAGGTTTTAGTCTCCTGGGTATGATATTAAACTCTATCTGACAGTAAGGTTCCAGTTCTGGGGCTGTGAGGAATGTGGAGTACTCCTTCATTACCTTACTCCCATGTTCCACTGGTAGTGGTAGTGCCTTGTTAAATATAAAAAAGTGGGAGTTTTTCAAAAATGTTGAATGATTTAAACAAATGTCTTCAGCAAAAATGACTCAATGGGTTGACATGCGTTATAGAAGGGAAAAAATAGGGGGGGGAAATAAATATTTGTTCTTTTTCTGCTTATGATCAGACTTTCGATCTCATCTCTCTTTT
>CM042151.1:108874446-108991670 GCA_023376005.1 Doryteuthis pealeii
CAGCTAGATTAATAGAGGAATCAGGTGAGTATCAATTAGGACAGACGAGCCATAAATTTTGAATGCAATTATAATAGAAGCATAGTTAGGTATCAATACCCAAAAGCAATCTGGTGCGAGAGAATTAAGGAAACCTTTGCTTCGCATGGAGATGCCTCTATCCATCAGTATTAGTTCTCTCTCAGTTACTGACCCACACCAGCCACGTCATTAACCAAGGAAGCTCCTTCTGACCTATCAGTCAAGCACCCACTCACGTATCTGCAGCAGAACAATAGCGCTATGACCACCCTGAGCCTGCGACCTTAAGACCGGAGATAACTCATGTCCTTATAGCGGCTAAAACGTCTGTTGTTTTTAATGTTACTCAATAACAGATGAGGACAACAGTCCAAAATATCAAAATTAGTACAGTTAGATCTCATAAAATAAAAACGTTTTCAGCTAAAAAGCAAGTACCCGCTGGCGCGCACTTGCTTCTCCACATAACTCTTAATGATCGTTGTGAAAAACTTATGCAAGATCTCAGTGCTTCCGCCCTTACATTCAATTATACCTCTTGCACTGATCAAATCCACTGACTGCATAGCCTAGAGAAAGATGGCACAGCACTCAGGCCATTGCCACCCTCCTATGTGTAACCTTCAGCATACACAAGATACTGACGAGCTTTGATGTTTGTTATTGACACAATTAGTCCATGGCAAGGCATGCTCCACATGTAGTATAATAAGCCCTTCCTTATGCCTTTTCTACGCTATGACCAGTTCACATACCTAGAGTAATATCTCATCTACAGACAAGAATTTTGTTATCCCACTTAAAGTGGATACACCACCTTTTGTGACTACCGGCAGATTTTACTCGGGCTCAACTGGTTACTAGATCAGATTACATTCACCAGTCATATGAAACACTGAATACTATACTGATAAGATAAAGTGCAAAAGCTCTCCTCCAAGCTTCGTGACGCGTGTTCGAGTTGACGTGCTACTGCCTACAGATGCACCACCTTGGACTTTATTGAAGCATGACTCACAGCGTTAAAAGAGATAGATTGGCACGTACACAAAGATGACTTTGCCTTCCTATGCCCAATGCTTCGTCTTGAATAAATCTTGGCAAACTCACAAGTAAGACCACAGGGAGAAGAAGCAAGAGATATTTACATTGTGTGAATTCAAATAATTTACTTTATAAGAAAAAAACCATGTATGAAAAAACAAAAATGAAAAGGAACATGTAAAAAAAAAAAAAATAAATGATTTACAATTACCACACACACACACACCACACACTATTATATATAGAGAGAGAGAGAGAGAGAGATACCGATTTAACATCGAAGATGGTTTAAATGCGGGATCGTTTAAAACTATACCAACTTGAGTTTCTTGTTTAATAGCGAAGATTCACACTATTGCGAGAAACTAGAGTCGGTTTATTTTACATAAAACGATCAGTATTTTTAAACAAATTCGATTTTAATTGTCTAATGTTTAGCTCTTTAATATTGAGCATTTTTTCATCCATTTTAGTTGAAAAAATCCCGAAGTAATAAGGTCTATATACTTGTTTACTTAGTTAGATTTTTTATTGTCACCTGACGGGCTATATAGTATATATATATATTTATTCCTTTCTAAAACTTAAAGGTGTGGAAAAAAACAGTGATAATGTTGCATAATACAAAAATTCTGAAATTTGATATCTGGGGGAACATGAAAAAAAAGCTGCAAGACCAAAACATCTAAAAGTACATCATTGGTATCTTACTAATAAATTGCAAAAGAAAAAAACCCAAAACACCAAGAGATATTCTATATATGCTCGAAAACGTTGCCTCAATACTTCTATCTGTAGAGGCTCAAAATTATTTCCACATCCCTATAGACGTCCCCAGAACACCTACCCACCTAGGTTATCACCAAAAACCTAGCCTACTTTCAGAATAGATGTCGCTGACTGACTACAAGTCAGCTCTCCTCCGCAGGATCTTATCGCTCGCTCGCGCGTAAACTGGGTCTCTAATTTCTATTATGGAGTGTATCGAGCTTACAACATAAAATATAG
Source organism: Doryteuthis pealeii (assembly GCA_023376005.1). Lineage (NCBI taxonomy): Eukaryota > Metazoa > Mollusca > Cephalopoda > Myopsida > Loliginidae > Doryteuthis > Doryteuthis pealeii. The sequence continues at coordinate 108,876,520 of CM042151.1, forward strand.
ACATAGTTAAGGTATTACAATACAAAACACTTGATGTGATGTCATACAATTTCTAGTTTGCATGTTTCTATCACTCATCATGCAATTTTCAGCTTTTTTGATTTAGAGCTATTAATACTCTCTCTCTTGTATGCCCTGGTAACTATGAGTTAATTCCATTCAATCATTCAGAAAAAAGTAAAACTGTCACCACCTCTTCAATTTATCTTGAACTTTTTTTCCCAGGCTATGGAACTCATGTTAACATAGACAATCCCCAAATTTGAGCTTCCAATTCCCCAAATTGGTGGGGGTGTGTCGACAAAAATAATGGTGCGTTTTTGTATCCCTACGTTTTCTGTGTCTGAAAATATGAGTTTCTAGAGAACCCTACCTATTAAAAATTGGTTTATAAAAGCATTTGTTGCCATATGAAATCTCGAAAATAATTTGCTCATCACAAGAGTTCTCTGCTGACAAGTCCGAAATCCATTTTCAGTTTTGCGGACCGGATTTCATCTTTATTCTCCAGCGCAAGATCGAATATCCAATGTGGAACCTGCACCAGTGACAATTATTCTCTCTCTTTCAGCATATATTGCAATATTTATTTGTACCAAAAAATATCAGCTCTGATATTTGTTCAGAACTGAAGCTACAACATCCCAGTCAATTTTGCTAATTTTTGGATTCCCTTTGGCCTTAACAATGGCTTTTTACTAAACTCAATTCATTAGCAGCTTAGGACTTCTAGATTTCATGTTAACAACATACAAAAATCAGGAACCTACTCAAAAAGTTGCCATTTTTCATGCCCCACCCCACCTCAAATTATGGCAGAACGTTAAAAAAATGAACATAAAACATCCACTAATTTCTGGAATTGAGCTCAAATTTTAAAGATTGTCTAACTGTTATCATAATCCACATTTCAAAAAAAATTCAAGGGTGGTTTGGATGATTTGACATGGAATTACATGAGTTTTTCCTGCATACAAGGGTCAAAAAAACTGTCCCTCCATTGTATTAGCCACATTTCTTTATTATTTCCCTTTTAGAATAGAATTACTCCTTTCTTTTTCTTCATTCCCACACATAATTAGTAAGCTATTGTTATGTCTGTATTTCTTGTTTCATTCAGTCATAATGTATCCTGATGAGCAGTTTAAGTGAAACTTAGGTAGGAGTGTTTCTCCCTTTTAGATCCTGCGTATATTATAGGCAATAAAAAAAATCAAATGCCTTAAAAGATATATAATAAAGAATTCACATTTGCATCTGATGAGAGGAGTTAGACACTTTGTCTAAGCTTCCCGTTGAATAGCACTAATGCAAAATTCAAATTTTTTGTATATTTTTTACACACACACCACACACACACACACCATATATATATATATATGTTTGTGTGGTTGCTGGACTGTGCTATATATGTTTGAAAACATGAAACTATGTGCAAGTATAAAAAGCATCAAGTAAATAATATTGTTTTTTTAAAACTCTATATGACATATAGACATTTTATTAAATATTGAGAATGTACAGCAAAAGTGATAAATAAGAATCAACTAATCATAGACCTACTACAGTGTAGGGTTACACACTTGGACTCAAACAAAACGCTCATTGGAAAAAACGCTGTTCTTGTAGAAGTAGTTAATCCAATTTGAAAGGTGTACAACAAAAATTACAAAAAATATATTTTCAATTCAATTTTTTCTGTTTTGAATTATTGATATAAGAAATCAAATCCATGTCAGTACTACTATATGGTTGCCCACCACTTACAACTCTCAAAAACATTTGGAGAAAAAGCTAGATTGGACTAAAGCTATTGGACTTCTTCCCACATGGACATGCCAACAAAAACTTACACATGAATCAGCTCTGTGCGGACACTGGGGTGCCATCTAGAAGATTTAACTAGTTTTGGCTGATTAGGGACCGATGGCAAGAAAGAGTCAATGGAATATGTGCTGTTGGTATGCCTTAATGATGATGAATTATGTATATCTAAAACATGTGAAATGTTTCATTTGTCTCATTCTTTAGATGAGACTTGATGTGAATAATTTTGATTTTTTGGACTGTTGTCCTCATCTTTGTGTTAGTTATTAACACAATGTTTCAACCACTGTATCTTCCTTGGCTGTTCCCTGTGTATCCAAGTATCGTAATGATCTAACCTGGGAAATCATTTTTAATAGTTTGACAATCAATCAAAACAGCATAGAAGAACTTTTGAAGATTCTCATGACATTCATTGTTTTTGCATGCCTATCATTCTGACATGTGACACGAGAAGAATCATGATTTAGAAAGAAAATGTTTATTGCATTTTCCTGTACAATTCAAAGTGTAAAAATCATTGACATCAGTCATTTTTGATATTTTTATTTTTAAAGTAATTTACTTAAAAAAACAATTTGATTAACTTTTTCAATGATTGTTCCATATAGTGTTCATCTATACTTGGTCTACTCAAAAGTTCTGTATTCCAGCATATGTACTGTTTCTTTGAGACAACTTCTTTTCTAGTGTCCTTTCTTATCTTATTTAACTTTATCCCACAAGGGTAGATGGTGTAGGGACTCTTTATTGGTGTTTGTGATGGTTTTGAAGAAGATCCGAGTTTTGATCCCTCACAATTTAAATGTATGAGACTAGCGAAATGTAGTTTCCATAGAAAACAAAAGAAGAAGACAAAAGTTGTTACAATAAATAACTTTATTACATAAATACAATTGGTATATTCAATTTGTTCTTTCAGCGGTGTTGCAGACTGTATGTGTCTGTACGTAGTTGTGTTTGTAAAAGTGCCATGTATTGTTTATATTTGTGTGATTTGATATGTCAACGTTGTAGCAGTTTTCCTAAAACAATGTCTGTGATGGAAACTTGTGTCTATTGAGTAGGAGAGAGAGAAAATATGAAACGAAAAAAATAGACGGACCTGTTGAGTCGTATTTTATGTTTTTCGGACAGCGTCTTCTCCCATTGTTGTGGAGTTGGAAAGAGCGCCGTTCCCACTGCTCGAGTTAGGAGCATCAGCTCAACCTCTGGCGAGTCAGGAAGAGGTGAAGCTCCCCCTATGAAGTTTTTTCAGCTCTATGGCCTTTTTATAATTTTCTTTTGTCATTGTCTATATTGGAATTTTCAAAATATCAGCTGTTTTCTAATGACATAAATATCGGATGATTTGTAACATTCCGATTGCGTACATATTTTCAATGGAATTTTTAAACCATTGTTTATATTGTTGCTAAACTATTCTCTAACTAATATTTCATTCGATTATCTTTTGTGTTTACATAATTCTAACTTAACCTTATACAATTGTAAATTACTTGTTTCAGAAAACTTATTATTTAATGTCCTCAATCACATGCACTAAATAGAGGCCAAACTCCCATAACACTGCAGGTTTCCTTTTCTTCAGTTGCAATGTTTTGTTTATGTGGCAATATTCAAATTCCATTTCTATGATTTTCATTTAAGTTTCTTTAAAACTGTTTAAATGTCTAGAGTAAGAATTTGAAATACATATTTGACAAAAATGAATTAGAAAGTAAACATGATTATGTTGGTCTTTTAAGTATGGGATTTCATATTTTGCCCTCAAATGTGTCTCTAGTGAAAATGGAGAGGCTACACATTTCACAAAAATATATGCTCCCCAGTATGTGGTTTGGATAAGTTTTCCCAAAGAAAATGTTTTGGAAATGATTTACTATAAAATCCATCGTAAAATGATTATGATGAAATGCATTTGCAAATGATTTACTATGAAAAATTAGAAAATGATTTACTATGAAAATGCATTGCAATGAAGAAATGATTTACTATGAAATGCATTGCAATGAAAAAATGCATAATGATACTCTGTGAAAAGAAGAGCAACACTCACTTGAAGAATATGGCTTCTTTTTTTCAGTTTCCCTTTACTTAATTTTAGACCACAGACCACCTTCAAGGAAAGCACTTTATGCATAGTATTTACATCAAAGGGCGCATTTTAAAATGGAGGATGTTATTTGCTCTTCAAATCTTTCTTTCCTCTGTACCACTTCTCAATTCTTGATATTCTTGTTTTTCTGAGGGTCATTTCATCCCAAGTAAAAATATCTTGGAAGAACAGCACCTTATCCTACATCTGTTCCTTCAAAACACTCACAGACTCCACACTCATTACTTCATCTCGCTTGTCTGTACTCCAATCAGAAATCTGACAGTTAGCCCTTTCATATGCATTTTTCCAAAAATTCTAGTAACTTTCCACTCTTATGTACAATTTTTATCCCATTCTCATTATATTACACTAGGGGCAACCCATGGTATACTCATATGTGATGAATCATATATCTACATTTATATGATTTTCATAGAAAAGAAAGTACAAAATCAGAAGTTTATAGCTTCTCTCCTGGATGAGTTCGCATATGACCCACTAAATGTGCTTTCTGTGAAAAAGAAGACCCACACACTTTACAAAGAAAATGGTTTCTCTCCGTGTGTGTTCGCAAATGTCGAACCAAATTTGATTTGATGAAAATGAAAATCCACACACTCACAAGAATATGGTCTTTTCTCGGGTGTGTTCGGATATGTACCCTTAGTCTGTATTTAATGCAAAAACTGATCCACATACTCACAAGAATGTGTCTTTCTCCTGTGTGTGTTCTCCTATGTTCACCAAATGTGACCTGTTAGAAAAAGAAATGTCACACCACTTCACAGTATATGGATTTCTCCCTGTGTGCATTAAATGTCGATTCAAATTTGACTTAGAAAGGAAGAACACATTACTTCACAGTAAATGGTTTCTCTCCAGTGTGCTTTCCATATGTTCCTTCAAATATGAATGTTTTGAAAAAGAAGAGTCACACACTTCACAAGAAAATGGTTTCTCCCAGTGTGAGTTCGCATGTGATCTACTAAACATGATTTGATAGAAAAAGAAAAGCTACACACCTCACATTATATGGCTTCTCTCAGTATGTGTTTTTCATATGATTCCCTAAATGTGCTTTCTGTGCAAAGAAGAGCCACACACTTCACAAGAAAAAAAGGTTTTCTCTCCAGTGTGCGTTTGCAGATGTCTAACCAAAATTGATTTCTTTGAAAATGAATATCCACACACTTCACAGGAATATGGTTTTTTCTCCAGTGTGTGTTCGCATTATGTTAACCTTAGACTTGAGTTTTGTGCAAAAAAGCTGATCCACACACTTCACAAGAATATGGTTCTCTCCTGTGGGTCTCTATGTTCCACAAATGTGACCTGTTTGAAAATGAAAAATTACACACTTCACAAGAAATGGTTTCTCCCCTGTGTGTGTTCGAATATGTCGTTTTAAATTTGATTTATTAGAAAAGGAAAACCACATACTTCACAAGAAAATGGCTTCTCTCCAGTGTGTGTTTCGCATATGTTCCTTCAAATATGAATTTTTTAAAAAGTAGAGTCACACTCTTTACAAGAAAATGGTTTCTCCCCAGTGTGAGTTCGCATGTGATTTACCAAAAGTGCTTCCTTTGAGAAGGAAAACCCACATACCTCACAACTATGTGGTTTCTCTCTAATTTTTTTGTTGTCCTCCATTTGCTTTATTCCAGGTTACCAAGTTATTGCTGATTCACCAAATCTTTTTTCAATCTGGAAAAAAATATTTTAAATATTCAGTAATTCAGCAAATAAAATTAGAATAACTCCCTTTTCAAGTATTCATATATAAAAAAAATCTCATAAAAGACACTGAAATTCCAAGTTAAATTTGAAACAATAATGGAACAAATATTAAATACATTTGTATAGCATATATCGCACGGTCAACTGATGATATGGTGAAATGACAAAAGAAAATGATATGCCAAGGGGAGTATTTTTTTACTGTAGGACACAAATAAAATAAAAAAATGAAATTATTATGATTCCAGCTGCTGTTAATAAAGGAACAAAAATTTACATTTTTTTCCTCTTCCTCTGAATAATTCTTCCTCTGACTTCATTAAAAGAACCTAAATAATCTGAGCATTAAAACAGTTACTTTAGCCTCAAAAACTATATGTAACATACTGTTATATAGTAAAGTCATGTGAGTATTAGGAGGAGAGTCCATCGTCTAAGTACTTCAAGTAAGTTCAGCACAGAGTAATATGTGTGTTCTTAAATAGGGGCTAGAACCATCGCCACTGTTAAGGTATGGGGGAGATGGGTCATTCCATTATATCACCCCCACCCCCCACTGAGCTAAATTCTTCCGTTGGAATTTAACTTTTAATATTTCTTCTATTTTGGATTTGGACGTAGTCATTTTACCGCTTTCTTTTCTCTTCAACTTTTTCTCCTCACCACGGTTAACGATGGTGATGCTCATGGAATTTGCGGAGAATAAGAAGTTGATGGTGCAGGTGGCACATTCACAGGTACTTTTTGGTTAATGGGAGGTGTGATCTCAAATGTGTCGTATAACACTTCCATGTGAAGCTCTACGTCGTTATGTTCGATATTTTCAATATATCATGAACTGGTTTGATTTACATGTCTTTTGAGATCAAATCGCTTTCCCTTGATTATGTAGATCACTGTTCCAATTCTTTTGGTAACAATACCGTCCTCTCAGTAACTCTTTCCAGTTCGATAGTTCCTAAAAAAAACTTTATCGCCCGGTTTATACATTTTTGTATTAAAATTCATTTTTTCTTTAGGAATTTTTTTTTTCAGCCTTGGTAGTAACCTGTCGAATACGGATCTTATCTTTCGTGCAAACATTAGTTCTGCTGGTGATAGCTTTGCACTAGTGTTTGGATTTGGTGTGATCCTGTATACAGCAAGAAATTTCTGTATACTACGTTTGTCCGTATCTAGTCCTTGGTTCTTTCTTAATGCTCTTTTGAATGTATCCACAAACCTTTCTGCCTGCCCGTTGGACCTTGGATTGTAGGCAGGTGTCGTGATGTGTTCTATGGCCAATGAAGAGCAGTAGTCTTTAAATTCTTTACCTGTGAACATTGTAGCATTGTCGCTGACCAATATTCTTGAGGTTCCAAAGCGACTGAACACTTCATCCAATGCTTTGATGGTGTTCGTAGATGTAGGGTGTCTTAACTTGTAAATTTCCGGCCATTTAGAAAAACTATCAATGATGATCAAGTAATAGTATCTGTTCAGTGGTCCTGAATAATCTATATGCACCCGCTCCCATGGGATTTCGGTCTTTGGCCAGGGTTGAGTTTTAATCGGAGGGGCCTTAGTTGCTAGTTGGCAACCCGTGCATTCTTTAATCATTTTCTCAATATCCTGGTCCATGTGTGGCCAATACGTATAACTCCTCATGAAGGATTTCATACAAGACATACCCGGATGACCTGTGTGAAACTCTTTTAAAATCTTTTTTTGTAAAGAGTGTGGCATTACCACCCTATCAGCGTACATAAGCATTTGGTCACAGATTGAAAATGGAGATACTTTTGTTCCATTTCCGTTTCTTTCATTCAATCCGATTTGCTTTTTTCTTTGCTGAATAAAATCGTCTGTTTCAGCGGCTTTTTTAATGTCTTCCAGGGTGATCGGTAACTCTCAAATAGTATTAATCAGTAACCCTGAAAGCTCTTTTTCCTCCTTCAATGATGCTATCACTGTTTCTTCCAAAGGTTCGGTGTTCTTTGGAATTAGTCTTGAGAGACCATCTGCATGACCTATTTTTTTTTATGAGATATACTCCATTTTGAAATTGTAGTTTAGAAGTATAATACCCCATTGTTGTAACTGGTTTGCTGTATGTGTTGGTATCCCCCTTTTTTGAGCCAAAAATCATTAGTAGAGGTTTGTGGTTCGTTTGTAGTGTGAATACTCTACCATGTATGAATCTATGAAATTTCTTGATAGCATAAATATTTGAAAGGCTTTCTTTTTCAATTTCACAGTAATTTTTTTCTGCTGGTCGTAATGTTCTGGATGCATGAGCTATTGGTTTTGTTGACCTGTCTTCAAGTCTATGGAGTAGAACTGCTCCAAGTCCATACTGGCTTGCATCTGCTGCTATGATCAGTTCTTTATTTGGGTCGAAATATGTTAGTGTGAGGTCTGACAGTAGATATTCTTTTATTCCTTGAAATGCCTTTTCGCACTCTTTAGACCAACACCATTTTCTACCCTTTTTTGATAATTCATTTAATGGGGCTCTTAGCTCATACATTCTCGGTATGTATATACTATAATAACTTGCTAGACCTAGAAATGCCTGTAGCTTCATTACATTGTCTGGTGAGGGCATATTTTTTATGGATTTAGCTCGTTCTGGATCAGATTTTCTACCCTTTTGATCAATTATCTGTCCCAGATATTTCAATCTATACATAAAAAATTCATACTTTTCAGGTTCTAGCTTAAACCCGTATTCATTAATTCTTTTAAATACTTCCCAAACATGTTTCCTATGTTGTTCCATATTTTCGCTTTTTATTAGTATGTCGTCCAAATACGCCATAGCGTATTCTAGAGCAGCTAGCATAGCATCCATGTTCTGTTGGAAAAAGCTTGGTGCCACTTTTAGTCCAAATGGCAGACGTTTTAGGGTATACAAACCCCGGTGCGTATGGATGGTTAAATATTTGGAACATTCATCATCGACTTTAACTTGTAGGTATGCTTCTAACAAGTCGATTTTAGAAAATAACTTTCCTCTGTTAAGCTTTGAAAAAATGTCTTCTGAAGTTGGAAGAGGATAGCTATGATCCCTTATACAGTCATTTAGGCGTGTTGAAAAATCAGCACACTCTTATTTATTTTTTTTCTTTACATATACTGTTGGTAATGCCCAATCTGAATAATCCACCTTTTCGATTACTCCGACTTTCTCTAGTCTTTCGAGTTCTTTGTTTATTACCTCCAAAGATGAAAAGGGTACATTTCTTTTAGGTTTGAACACTGGTTTTACATTTCCTTTAATTTCGAATCTTCGGTTTTCGTGCAACAACCTAAACCCTCAGAAAATACTTGAAGAAATTCGTTTTGTAGTTCTGTTAAAAATTGCTCTGTTTGTCTGGATTTATTTTTTTCTGTAGTGTCTAATTCATTACAAAAAGAGTTTATAGGCAGTTCCCATAAATCAAATAAAATTATCCAGTCAATACCGAACAGACACGAATTCTTACCTGGTACAATGTATACTTTTGCATTATGCGTTTTTCCACCAAAAGATACGTTAGATTCGAATTCACCTATAAATTTTAATCTATTTCCCGATACGCCTCTAGCGACTTTACCATTGTTCAGTAGTCTTGGTCGACCTATTTTTTTCCAAAGTTGATTTGTCAATAAGTGAAATGTCACTACCCGTGTCTAACAAACATCGAACCGTTTGTCCATTAATTTTAATGTCAACGTATTTTCTTTTTCCGTTGTCTTTGATTTCTTTTTTTGGATAAAACACTATTTACCTTATTGTTGGGCTTTTGTTCTTTCCTTTTTTTACATACAGAAAATTTGTGACTTATAATTCCGCATTCAAAACAAGGTTTATTTTTAAAATAACAATCACTTCTTGTATGATTTTTACCCCCACGAGCTTTGCATTGATAATTCTTTTCTTTACTTTTGGGGACTCTTTGTTTTATTCTTTGTACCTGCAAAATATTTTTTTCTTCGATACGTGAGTTATCACGTTTGACATTAATTAATCTTTGACACTCCTCAGTTACTTTTTGTAAATTGATTTCTGGGTCCTGTTCTATGATTGTTAATATTCTGGAACATATGTCTTTGTCTTTTGGTGCAGTTAACCCTTGCATGAAGATGTCCTTTGAAATAGTTCACACTGAGAGTTAACCGTACCGGCATAAGAAACAAAATCCTCATTTTCCAGTTTGACGATATTTAAACACTTATATCATGTATGTAAAAGGCTATCACGTTCGTCGAAGATTTTTGACAATGTTTTAATCGTTTCATCAAATAAAAATTTCCTCTGGTTTATTAGGAAGTATTAAATTTGTATATTTCGTATTTTCTTGAGAACTCAATTTCTGAAGTAACAATGTCACTTTTTCTTCATTGGACCACAGTTGACACCTTTTTGAAAAGATAGACTCATATCTCCTATAGTATGCCATTGTCGGGGTCATAGTGAAATTCTAAAAGAGAGTTTGCAATGTGAGGTCAGTTGACAGGGTGTTTTTACATCCGAAAGTCACGTAAATTTGAGTTTTTTCTTCAAAATCCAAAGTTTCAGAGCAAATCTTGAACTGTATAGCAATCTTTGAATTTCACAAATTTTATAGGAAAATAATTTTGAAACTCTAATTTTATGGACATATTGCGTTTTTTTTGCTTCTCTTAAATCTTTTAAACAAATAGCCTTGAACTTTGCCCTCTCATATTTTCATTTCCACGGGTCCTGGAAACAAAAAAAAAAGAGACCTCGTCTGTACTTCCAGATGTCTTCTTTTTGAGTGCAAAATTTCAAGAATATTGATAAAGATTAGCCACTTTGATTTTGAAAAACAAAACAGCGTGTAAAATTTATCCTAAAAAAAAAAAGGTCATATTTTTGTTTTCAGCTGTTCGACCGAAAATACGGTTTTAACTCGCTGTAAAAAATAATTCAATTGATGAAAACCGATAAAAATTACATATTTAGAAAGATTACTCTATTCTCTTTCCAACCATATACATTTTTTAAAGATTGATTAAGAAATACCTGAGAAATTGCAAATTTAACTGATTAAGGTCGCAAATTTGAAAAAGGCAGCGTTTTTCAGCTAAAAGCTTGTAATGCTAATTTAACCCATAGATAGGACCCTAACAGGTACTACCACTTTGAGTCAGAGTGGACCTGGGAGCAATGGTGATGAAGGGATGTTCCACATTCCCCAGACCTTCAGAACTGGAACCTCACCATCAATTGTTAAATGTTATACCTTGGACATGAAGACCCTCAGTCACGATCTTCTAGCACCCATATGATAAAAAACATTAGGGTTTGCAATAAGGGCAATAGTGTTGAGACAATTATATAGGTGCTAGTGCTTGACCTGACCAGCTGAGTGATCAGTGGGGTCATCCCCGACCATCTAGCCTAAGTAATTTAAGATTTATTCTATGTATTAGTGATTTTGACTATAAATTAAATACTCTTTGATAAACTTATGCAATTTCTGAGGCTATTGTGATATAAACAGTGACATAGTTTCAGTTAATAAGATTATAAAATAAAATAAAAATGACCTATTTAGTTGACCAAGTATAGAGATGAACACAATATGGGAACCAATCATAAACTCTAAATCAAATTGTTTTTAAAGTAAATTACTTTAAAAATAAATATATTGAAAAAGATTGATGTCATTGGATTTTATGTCTTGAGTTATACAGGAAACACCAAAAAGATGTTTTTATCTCTAAATGATAAGGATTCTTCTTGTGAAACATGTCAGAATGATAGGCATGCAAAAACAATGACGTCATTATTCAAATGAGATCTTCAAAAGTTCTTCAATGACAGTTTAATCAACAGTCAAACTATTCAAAAGGATTTCTCAGGTTGGTTCATTACTATAGTTGGATACACAGGGAACACCTGAGAAAGGTTGGAGGACACAGTAAGCAAAATGTTGTGTTAATACATAACACAATAATTATGAGGACAACAGTCTGAAAAATCAAAATTATTTACTTCAAGCCTCATCTAAAAAATACAGACAAATAATATTTGAAGTGTCCAAGTAGAATTTTATAACATTAAAAAGGGGGAATCTCATTGATCATTTTAAGTATGGTAGACCAAAAATAATAAAATAAAAAATTTAAAACATTAAAAAAAGGAATCTCCGTGATCATTTTAAATATGGTAGACCAAAAATGACAAAATAAAAAATTAAAAACATTAAAAAGGAGGAATCTCAATGATCATTTTAAGTATGTGTTGTCAAAAATACTTATTAACATGCTGGAACTGTTGTATTGATTTATTTACTTTTGAGATATACAAATGCTGGACATTTTTAAGTAGAATTTCAATGCTTTTTCTATGTATATTTTGATTTTTAGATATCTCTGAATATAAATAAAATCTTCATAATTTGTGCACAAAAAAAATCAAGAACCAGTGATATTCAATGCGTATAAATATTTAATTTCTTGTTAATTGTGTTATTTTCATAGTTTCGTCTGGACATATCTGTCAATTTTGACGTCATAGACGTATTTTACGAAATCAATCAAAAATCCTGATTGAAAAAAAATGACCAAAAATGAGGGAATTATTAGATTTTAATTAAATTTTCAGTGTTGATTTATCAATGAATTAATTTTATAATGCATTATTTAAAACATTATTTAAAACATTTCTATTTTACAGGTCATTTAACTTTAACCCCCCCCCCCACACACACTATTTTGGGGGCATAGAATATCGGTGTGGTTATATTAAGTACCACCAATTTACCCTGTGAAATTTACCCCTCACCTATATTTAACACAATGAAACTTGCATAAAAATTAATATTATCTTGATTTTTTTTTTCCATTTAAAAAAAATTTTTTCACCTTACGGAAATAATGAAAATTCAACTGAAACTTAACGTAGCTAAAAATAAGTTATGATAAGAGGATTTTTTAAAAAATTCTATGAAAAATCAATTAATAGTCCAATTTTCACAAAAATTTCCATAACTATTTACCTTTGGATGTGAATATATCTGAAATAGTTTTTTCCTAAAATATATTAGGGGAAATATTTTTTTTACAAGGTCTACCCTATTTTATGAGATATAAAAAAAAAAAATGAACCGTCAGAAAACGTTTTTACTTTTTTCTATAAAGATAAAAGTCTGAATAACTATATCTAAAAAATTGTACAATATACAATGCAGTTGTTGTTTTTTTAGGAAAAATTCATGAATTCTGAAATAAAAAGTGCAAAAAAAAAATGTCATAATATTATTATTTGAAAACTTTTTTTTTGCTTTTTTAATTAGTATGTACTATATTTTATTAAATTGTCAAGAAAAAAATTTTTTTAAAAAATTAATTTTTAAGAGATTTTAAATCTTTTGTGTGCTTAAATAATTTTGTTGTTTTAATGTTTAAAAAACTTTTTTTGTGTGTACAAATCGAATTTTTCACTAATATTTATATATATGAATTTTAGAATTCAGGTGAACTAAAAATTTGTCCACGATATATTGATATTTTAAAAAGAATTTGTAATTTTTATTGTTTAATAGTAATGTTTGATTCTTATAATATACAGAAGAGCAAAACTGACAATATTTGTAATACTTATTGTCTTTTCTTTGCTTAAGTTACCCTATAAGTTCAACTAAAAAAATATTCCGAAATTACTACAAAAAAAAAAAAAAAAATTTCAAAAATCGTTGAAAACCAATAATTGGTTATTGAATATGCACAAGATAACAATTATGTCGAATACAGCCACCCATACATTTAAATCTATAAAAGTCAAAAAGAGATAATATGTAATTTTCCAGTCCTAGTTTTGACATAAAAATTACCTTTACAAGTAAGACGAACTATTTTATTTATTTTTCCAAGATAACAGTGTAATTTTTCCCAATCGGATAATTTGATCTTTGAATTAACAGTTTTTTTCTTTGTAACAACTCTGTATGATCATTACGTTTTTTGCGAGATTTTTAAAAAACAAAGTTCAAAAATATTTACTTTCGTTTATTCAATAAAGCTTAAACTGATCACGTGACCCGAAAATGGAGGTACCTAGGCTATATACTTTCGAAATTGGTATAACTAGTAAAATGTATAAAAAATTAAATTATATATGTAATTTAATTTTTCTTTCCTTTTTTTCTTCTGTTCTTTTTAAAAAAAAATTTTTTTTTACTGATGTTACTACTTTTCGACTTAAACAAAAATTTGAGCTTAAATAATCGATCTAAATAATTTTAATTCGTTTTTAAAATGAAAATAAGCCAACATTTTAGCAGACCCTAACATACATACATACATACACATTGACCGCCATATAGATTTCTAAGAAATTTACGGAAATACTGAATTAAAACCAATCAAATTTTAAACAATTGAAAGGTAAGTGAGTGAATATAAAAAATATCAAATAAAATGAAAAATACGATAAAATTTGAATGAATCAAAGAAAAAGGAAAAATTTTAAAAATCTGCTGATACTCACAAGATAATCAAATCAATAAAGTTCTTATTTTGAAAAGAACGGATTAGGATTTATTCATAATTTCTTGAAAGCTTTAAGCGGTGTCGTTTAATAATCCGTCCCTTTTCGAGGAACGAATTTTCACACTATTTGAAGAGCGCCGTTAGAATATGGAATTAAACATTTCTTTTAATTATTTAAGTAAAATCAAAACAAAACAAGACCCCCCACACCCGAAAAAAAAATCTAATGTATTAATATATATTAATATATCTAATATTGTCTTTATTTACAAAGCGTATAGCTACTGACAAAATGAGCCTAAAATGCGTTTTTGACCAAATGACTTTAGTAATTTAGTAATAATTTACCAAAGATCAGGGAATTATCGAATTTTAATGAAATTTTCAGTGTTTATGTATCAATGAATCATCTTTATAATGCATTATTCATTTTATTTCAAAACTTTCTCATTTTTTTCAGGTCACTTAATTTTGACCCCCCTTATGTTGGGGGGCGTAAAATGTTTTGCGAGTTGGTCATTTTTCGATACTAATTACAGTATAAATAAAGAGATAAAAGACCGAAGTTATGAACAGAAACAAAAAAAAAAAAAAAAAAAAAAGATTTACAGTTGCTGTTTTATGAGAAAATAAGTACCGAAAATCGAAAAATAAAATGTAAAAAAATAATTAATTTTTTGGAGATTTCTTTTTTACTCATTTCGATAATTATTTAATTGGTTATTATTTTATAAAAGAAAAAATTATACATCGATGTTTTTTCTGCTTAAAAAGGAGAGGGGGTACATTTTCAATAAAGTTTTTCTTTAAAACTTATTATTTTTTGCGCCTAAAATAAGGTTTGCATTAAATAGATATTTATTTTTAAAATCTAAAAATATAACATTTTAAACTTAAAATCCGAATATTTTTATTTTAAATGAATTTTATATATTAATTTTTCATATCAAAAATACTAAATTAAAGTTTTGAAATAAAATAACTGATGCATTATAAAATTCATTAATTGTTAAATCAATACTGAAAATTTCATTAAAATCGGATAATTACCTGATTTTTTGGTAAATTTTTTTTTCCATCCCAAATGTTATTTTAAAATTGTAAACGAGCTCCTAAAACCATTGAAAAAGAGTCTGAATGGCGGATCGCATCGAAATTGACCAACACAAATAGTTTTAAATCTATCAAAAATAAACTGCATATGTAATGATATTTTTCTTTTGTTAATGATGGTTATTATGTTCCTACTTATCAATTTAGACAAAGTTTGAGCTTAAATAATAGATTTAATTATTTTTAATTCGCTTTTAAAACTCGTAGAAGTTGATTTTGTTGCTAGTCTCTATATTATAAGCTATATTTTTCTCTCTCCCTAAGTAACTTGACTTGGAGTCAACTAAACAACTTCTAATTATCTTATTACATGAACTTTTAAAAAAGCATTTTCTGAAGGACTTTGCTCAGTATTCATGATTATTGTAATCTTTTGTTTCAATACACATTTTATTTGTTAAATTTATGAGTTCTTTGTTTTTTCTGCCTTAATACATGTGACCTTACAGTGTGATGAGTAAATTACCCAAATATATGAAACTCCTATTAACTCCACCAATAAAAAGAAAAAAAAACGAAGGTGTGGATAGAAATTTTTTTTTAATGAAAGATTTTGGAAGAAAATAAGTACCCAAAATCTGAAAATTCAAATCCAAATAAGAATGGTTTCTTTGGACCTTTTCAATTCACTGAATAGAAAAGCATTTCACAACCTCCTGAAACAAACAGTTCCATACTATACAATTTTTAATAATTCATGGGCATAATTTGTTTGATTGTTTGTTTTGTTTTATGGCATATCAACCTCAGTGGGTCATTTGATGCTGACAAAGTTTTGAAATAAATTCATTCTTAATGGATATTAAATTTTTTTTATAAAAGCATTTTTCTATCTAATCCATAGATGGGACCCTAATAAGTACTACCACTCCGGGTCAGGGTGGATCAAATTTATTAGTAATGATTATTTTAACTAGTTGCATGTGGTCCTATACGAGTGGAAGTCAGGGGTCTCACATGACATTTGTGCGACGGGGCACATTTAAGCAAATTGTAGAAATGTTCTTCAGTGAAGAAGTGGCAATCACCATATATATATATATATATATATATATATATATATATGCACACACACACAGATAGATAGATAGATAGATAAATGTATATGCATTTACACACCATCTCTCTGACACTAGTGCCATAAAACATCATTTAATTACAAAATATCTAGATAAATTCACCTCCTCTGACATTAGAAACATTCTCACTGAAAATACTAAAATCATTTATAAAAATAACAATAAGAAACGCCTACAAATTATTGAAGCAATATGCATAAAAAAAAAACCCTAACATTAATAAAATAGCATTCATTTTATATATATATATATATATATATATATAAGATTTTTGGATGTTTGTTTATTTAGAAACGTTGTTGAATAAAGTATATATTAAATTTTTACTTGAAGGCACTTACAACGCATGTATCGCATAAAATTTGATACTTTTTCTTATAGAAAATGAACTTGACAAGTGTAATCCCAGCAAAGGATGGCTCGGTGTGTAGAATACCGTACAGACTGTTTCGACTTTATTAAGTCTCATCATTATGGTAGAGGCGTGTAGTATCATTTGACAAGCTTAATTTCGCTAGGATGGTCAGCTGTGTACTGTGGCCGAGGCGATAAAGTGTTTCACTAGTGTTTCACTGTGTCTGCTGAAGTCCCGGTTTCGATTTCTGTCGGAGGGAAACCGTTAGTATATACTGCTGATGAGACTTAATAAAGTCGAAACAGTCTGTACGGTATTCTACACACCGAGCCATCCTTTGCTGGGATTACACTTGTCAAGTTCATTTTCTATAAGAAAAAGTATTGAATTTTATGCGATAAATGCGTTGTAAGTGCCTTCAAGTAAAAATTTAATATATATATATATAAATTGTTAGTACAGGAAAATCTATATAATATGTTAATGTATAGTAATATATAATGTATAGCAATATAGTGATCTACACAATGATACTGAATGGGAGACTAAAAGGAGTGGAAAAAAGGTTGTTTATTGATAAACCAAGGGCCCTTTCATCCGGTGCTTTTCAAGTTTTACACCTGGAAACAATTAAAAGTCAAATAGTAAATTAAATAAGTCGGGATATGGAATATGGAATAGGTTAGACAAGAGGTGGGGTGTCGAAAGAAAAAAAAATTATGAAAACCCCCATCAAGTCACACCCAACCCAAGTTCTTGGGTCTTTTTTATCTGCACAAGGAAGGACGAGAAAAGACAAATAAGACCCAAGCACTCACTATTTTTATTAGGTAAGGTTGTTTGTTAGGGTTAGGGGTTAGGGGTTAGTTTTATAATTTTAAAAAAACCTCTTAAAATCGTCTGTTAACAAACAACCGGATTTTGACGGTGTAAATGAAAAAATGTCCTTATGAAATGAGATCGCAAAAGGGGTGCCTAAAGGTCTTATGGTCCAAAAATTTCTCCATGAAACTATTTTAAATAGTAATAAAGTGTAGATTCTTTAGTGCTATTTGTATTATTCAGACTATTGTCCTTATCTTCATTGTTATCTGTACAATGTTTCGGCCGATGTGCCCTCCAGCCTTCTTCAGGTATTTCTTGTTGGACTAGGGAACCTTCTAGTCATAATCAGGAGCAGTCACGGAACTTTGAACCTAACCCTTTATTCAGTCCACGTGGGTATCCTGTTCTTATTCTGCTAACCATAGCTGGAGTACAGGTGTTGAGCTGTGTTGATTATTATTCTATGTTACTGCTACCATAATAATTAACACAGATTAACACATGTACCCCAGTTATGTTTAACGGAATAAGAACAGGATACCCCCATGGACTGAATAAAGGGTGAGGTTCAAAGTTCTGTGATGGTTCCCAATCATGACAAGAAGGTTCCAGAGTCCAACAAGAAATACCTGAAGAAGGCTGGAGGGCACATCGGCCGAAACATTGTACAGATAACAATGAAGATGAGGAAAATAGTCCGAATAATATAAATAACACTAATTATCAAGCCTCATCTAAAAAATTCAGAGAAATAGTGTAGATAACAATAAAGATGAGGACAATAGTCCGAATAATACAAATAACACTAATTATTAAGCCTCATTTCAAAATGTCAGAGAAATAATGTAGATAACAATAAAGATGAGGACAATAGTCCGAATAATCCAAATAATACTAATTATCAAGTCTCATCTAAAAAATTCAGAGAAATTTTAGATTCTTTGTGTTGGCGTTTCCTTAGCACCAGCAAAAGTTTGGATTGTTCTTTGAAAGTTGACCTGTAATGTGCTCACTCGATAACGCTCAAATTATTTTAGTTTTTTTGTTTAATGGCACATTAAAGCCAACCTTATAACCATGTGGGAACCTTTCAGTTGTTTTCACTACAAAATCAAAAACTATAAACATAGAAATAATTCAATTTTGTAGACATTATGAAAACATTGATATTCTTAATCAGAACATTATGTAAATTTACATTAGTTTGTTCCAAAGATCTTTTGTGCTTGGGTTTAATTGTGATTATAGAAAATTAACTCAGCAGAAGACTTTTTAATTCATTATGTGAGAAAGGGTAAATTTGTCAACTCATACTGGCATGGGGAAGGTGTGCATGATTTGGTTTGTTTTGTTTTACGGCATATCAAACTCAGTGGGTCATTTAATGCCGATAAAGTTTTGAAATAAATCAATTCTTAATGGATAAAATACATTTTTCTATTTAACCAATACATGGGACCCTAACAGGTACTACCACTCCAGGTCAGAGTGGACCAGGGAGCAATGGTGATGAAGGGGTGCTCCACATTCCCCATACCTCCAAAACTGGAACCTCACCATCAGATAGAGTTTAACGTCATTCCCAGGACATGTAGACCCTCAGTCACTGCCTTCTAGCACCCATATGATAAAAAAGGGTTGAGGCTTGCCATAAGGGCAATAGGGTTGGGAAAATCATATAGATGCTAGGGCTTGACGTGGCCAACCAATTGATCGGAGGGAGCCTCTCCGACCCGTCTAGCCCAAGATAGGGCCAATGTGGAGTATTGCAAGTCATGAACTGCTCATCCACCTGGGTTCTATCCTTAAGCATCATGGGTTGCCACCCACAGCCAATAGGTAGCCCCATTGGGGGAGTCTTACCCCTCTGCAGAGGTGAATTTTAACGCCCCAGCCAACAGGGCAGATGTGTGCATGACAACACAACACCCACATATACAAAAAGAGCCACTTTATATATTAATGTGGTGTGTCCCAATTTGCCAAGTCTGGATTCTTTTGATGAGGTTGAAAAGGTAAGAAACCATACTGGACTGTGAGATGCTATATTCACCTGATATTTCAAGGAGTTTGGAACAACTTGGAAATATCTTGAGGATGTCTCGTCTTGGTTCGTTGCTAGTTTTTATTAACAAACATAAGATGTTATTGTTTTTTTGAGCTCATTCATTAGATCACAAGTAAAAATGCCTTGGAGAACAAACACTTATCTTACGTCTGTTCTCTTCAAACACTCAGCCCAGATTGCCAACTCTTCACTCTCTTTCTCTTACTCTCTTCCACTCTTAACCTGTTGGTATCCATCTCCCAATCTGTTATAAAGATTCTTAGAGAGAGAGAGAGACTTACTGAAGTCCAAGGGAGATAACTTTTGTGGATAATCACTTGAGTTATCGAACTTAGTCAGCACTTCCGGGATAAACAAACGAAGAGGGACGCTGGCATCCATGTTGGCAGCGAGCGTGAGTAGACTTTGCAGTAAGGACGTTGACGGACTTTGATGTCGAGAGTTGAGAACTTTTGTGTTGTGAATGGTGTGGAAATTTCTGTGATAATTAACCAGTACGGTGTGGGGAACACTATTTAACACTGGAAAAACCTTTTCAATACAATCAGAGATTTACAGTTAGCCTTTCATATGTCATTCCAAAAATTCTAGTAACTTTCCACTCTTATCTACAATTTTTGTTTTTTCCATTTCATTATTTTTATATAAAAAGTATTTTTATATAAAAAATGGTCTGAGCTGTTAAATCAGTTAGATAGGGAAAGCTAAAGGGAAGGTTCAGTAAAAAACAACTCAAAACTTCAAATTACTGAAGTAAGAAATCTTTGCCACTAGAAAATATAGACGTCGCCACCTGAAAAGAATTCTGATAAAAGAAGTAACATAGCCCAGTCCACCTTTATTGAATGACTCAATGCTTATTAGCATAGAACAAAAACGCCAGACAAGTTCCTCACCATGTCTTTTCTCTTTGACCTAGTGTGGAAAATATTACTTTCCACGGAACTAAGTCATTACATCAAGTAGTGATGTATATGTATGTGTGAGCACAGTGCCGCACTTTCTACGTGTGTTTATGCGTGTATGAATACTAACATATGCATGTATATGCAAGAACAGGTGCATCTGGACTTATACATTATAATGGAGAACGAAAAAGGGCAAGACTTTGTCTTGCCTGCCGGGATCGAACCCGCGTCCTCCCGCATGCAAAAACAAATGCGATTTAGGCACTGGATGGACGCGAGGTGCAATTCACGTGCCCAGATGTTGGCGCCTACACGCGTCCATCCGAATACACGTGAATTGTGCATTGCACGGATGCAAGGTTCGACTGATGTGCCCGGATGTTTGAGTAATATGCCCATAAAATAACCAAAGCGAGTGGAGCGTCGTGTGACGAGTAGACAAGCATTCGGCCTACGTGAGACGGCAGTCAAAAAAGATTATTTCGATGACGACGACGGATTTCAGCAGCTTGATGAAGACTGTGTTAACCAAAAAGAAAGTTTGGCTTGCGAGAAGACGGTGGACTTGCTTTGTTTTGCCCCTCCCCACTCTATTTTTCCCCCTTATACATCACACATGTAAACAACCAAATGACCCAGACATAAATTTATACAATTTCAAATCCCAAACGCACAATTGATTTTGCCCATATTATTCACTTTTTCTAAATCTTCCGCAGCTTGAAGATTGCTCTGCTTAAACAAATAAGTTTAAAGAACATGAAACTAATTAAGGTAGTTGATTAGTTTCCATGCAAAAAATAATACATATTTATTTATTTTAGTATTGATCTATCACAGATATTGTTCATTCTTCTAATAATACTGTATGTATGTTAAAGGCTATCATGTATAGCAATATAGTAATCTACGCAATGATACTGATTGGGAGACTAAAAGGAGGAAAGGAGTGGAAAAAGGTTGTTTATTGATAAAACAAGGGCCCTTTCATCTGTTGCTTTTCAAGTTTTACACCCGGAAACAATTAAAAGTCAAATAATAAATTAAATAAAGTTTGGTTTGGTTTGGTTTAGTGCATATCAACCTCGGTGGGTTATTTAATGCCGACAAAGTTGTGAAATAAATTCATTCTTAATGCATAATACAATCTTGTTTTTCAACTTATGTTTTTCTATTTAATCCATAGATAGGACCCTAACAGGTACTACCACTCCAGGTCAGAGTGGACCTGGGAGCCCATCTAGCCCAAGATAGGGCTTAAGTGGAGTATTGCAAGTCATGAACTGCTCATCCAACTGGGTTCTATCCTTAAGTATCATGGGTCGCCACCCACGGCCAACAGGTGGCCCCATTGGGGGAGGCTTACCCCTCTGCAGAGGTGCAGTCGGTCCATTCTAACACCCCAGCTGACAGGGCGGTGGACAGCTCTGATTGTCCAACCAATAAAAGCCCTGGACCAATGACCTCATATTGTAATCATAGGGAAGAAGAAAAACCCTGCGGTCCACATTTAATTGGTCAGCTAATTAAAACTATTGCCATGTGTTGTATATCTCAGGTAGGTGGCAAAAGCTCCACCCTTCTTTTCTTTGATTGATGAGCCAATCAATAATACTCATTGTATCATGGCCTTGTGTCAAGTTTCAATCATTCTAATTCTGACTCAACTCTGACATTTCAAAAAAATTATTTCTGCGCAACTCAAAATCAAAATTAAAACAATGACATTTTCAAAATTATTATGTTCTAATAATTCAAACTAAATGACCCAGAATTTGTATAAATGACACTCTGGCTGATTGTACTGACCCCTTTGACTGCCACCCCTTGTCTGTGCCAGACAGATAATGTTTCAAGGTTCAACTACTTAATAATTCTGTGATGATACTGTTTTTTTTACACTAACTTATCAAAAGTAATGTGATCACCTTTAACAAATTATCTCCTAAATCAATTTAATCATTCTAATATTGCTAATCAACACTACTCATCGATTGCTATTGACATTTTAGCAATCTAAATATATCAGAACTACTGTACGGTTACAACACTTGGACTCTCATAAAAACTTTGGAGAAAAAACTAAATGGGAATTGATTTTTTATGGACTTCTTCATAGGGACACACCAGTGTTGGTCGACCAGGAAAAATCTCTGTATGGACACTAGGTGCCGTCTAGAAGACTTATGAAGTGTTATGGCTGATAGGGATGGATGGCAAGAGAGAATCAATGGAATCTGGGCTGTTGGCAGACCTTGATGATGATGATGTATATCTGAAGAATGTGTAAACATTTCATAGAATTTTATATGATTTTCATACTGTTTATATATGTAGAATCAGAAATTTGAAATAAATATTTTACAGGTATTTCTTGTTGGACTCGGGAACCTTTTTGGAATCGGGTACCTTCTCGAACTCGGGAACTTTCTTTTCGAACTCGGGAACCTTCTTTTCGAACTTGGAAACTTTCTTGTCGTAATTGGGAGCCATCATGGAACTTTGAACCTAACCCTTTATTTAGTCCACGGGGGTATCCTGTTCTCATTCCACTAACCATAGCTGGGGTAGGAGTTGTGTCCAATTGGACACATGGCCTAGTGGATAAGGTAGTTAGGTTAAGACAGTTCTAAGTGACAGTTATCTCTGGATTCCGGGTTCAGTCCTGAGTAGAGGCAGTAACATAGAAAAATAATTAACACAACTCCTGCCCCAGCTATGGTTAGCGGAATGAGAACAGGATACCCCAGTGGACTAAATAACAGGTTAGGTTCAAAGTTCCATGATGGCTCTCGATTACGAGAAAGTTCCCGAGTTCGAAAAGAAGGTTCCCGAGTCTGACAAGAAATACCTGAAGAAGGCCGGAGGGCATATCGGCAGAAACGTTGTACAAATAACAATGAAGATGGGAACAATAGTCCGAATAATGCAGATAATACTAATCACCAAGCCTCATCTCAAACATTCAGAGAAAAAATATTTTATAAAAATGAATTATGAAAGTGATCATGATTATGTTTTCTTTTTATTATGGGATTTCATATGTTGCCTCAAATTTGTCTTTAGTGAAAAGGAAAAGCCACACACTTTACAAGAAAATGGTTTAACACCAGTGTGTGTTCGCATATGTGTTCCCAAAGATGCTGTCTGTGAAAAAGATGTGCCACACACTTGACAAGAATATGGCTTCTCTCCAGTGTGTCTTCGCATGTGATCCACCAAATGTGATTTAACTGTAAAGGCAGAGTCACACACATCACAAGAATATGGCTTCTCTCCAGTATGTGTGCGCATATGCTGCCTCAAAGTTGATTTCTGTGAAAAAGAAGAGTCACATACTTTACAAGAATATGGCTTCTCTCCAGTGTGTGTTCGCATGTGATCCACCAAACATGATTTCATAGAAAAGGAAAAGCTACACACTTCACACATATATGGCTTCTCTCCAGTATGTGTTTTCATATGACTCACTAAATGTGATTTCTGTGAAAAGGAAGTGCCACACACTTCACAAGAATATGGTTTTTCTCCAGTGTGTGTTCGCATATGTAGTCTTAGACTTGAGTTTAGTGCAAAAGTTGATCCACACACTCCACAAGAATATGGCTTCTCTCCTGTGTGGGTTCTCCTATGTTCCACCAAATGTGACTTGTTTGAAAAGGAAAAGTCACACACTTCACAAGAATATGGTTTCTCCCCTGTGTGCGTTCGAATATGTCGGTTCAAATTTGACTTATTAGAAAAGGAAGAACCACATACTTCACAAGAAAATGGCTTCTCTCCAGTGTGCGTTCGCATATGTTCCTTCAAATATGAATGTTTTGAAAAAGAAGAGTCACACACTTCACAAGAAAATGGTTTCTCTCCAGTGTGAGTTCGCATGTGATTTACCAAAAGTGATTCCTTTGAAAAGGAAAATCCACATACCTCACAAGTATGTGGTTTCTCTTTAGTTTGTTTTTCCATATGTTACTTTGAACCAGATTTCTTTGAAAACAAAGTGTCTCCCACTTGTATTTGCAAATGTTGCCCTAAATGGACCTTTTCAAAGAAAATAAGATTTATTATGTTTTCTTTCATGTGTGTATTCTCACACTGTCTTGGGTCACCATGATGTTGCCAATTCATTCAAATTCACCAATTTTTTTTTTAATCTGGAAAATCTGGAAAAAAATATTTTAAATATATAGTAATTCGGCAAATCACATTAGAAAAATTCACTTTTCAAATATCCATGTTTAAAAAATCACAAAACTGCTGAATTTGTTTCTAAATTTTTACTAGTTTGAAATTCAGAGCTAAATTTGAAACAATAACAGAACAAATTTCTTAAGCAGAGTTTAACAGGTATGAATCCACAGTTTTCATTCTCCTAGACTGGTTCATAACAAAAGTTAAAGAGCCCAGTCTGCCCTACTATTTACCCATAGATGGAGAGAGAATAGTTGGATTCATACCTTTCCAAAAGGTATTAGCACTATATGAAATGCAATCAGCCTTGTCCAGGATTTGAACTTGTCTCATCATGTTCATTTCCTACAACAGTAACTATTACACCATGCACATCCAACAACTTACCCTAACTTACATATATATATATATATATATATATATATATGTGTATATATATATATATATATATATATATATATATATATTATATATATATATATATATATAAGTTAGGGTAAGTTGTTGGATGTGCGTGGTGTAATAGTTACTGTTGTAGGAAATGAATATATATATATATATATATATATATATATTATGAAAAGTGGGTGAATTAGAGTGGAATATAATATAGAGTTAGTTACAACTTCAACCGAAATTTATTACACCAAAGAAAAGTATTATTTATCAAAAAAAAATAATCATTAAAATATATTACAGCACATAATTCATTACATTCGATTTTATTATGTTTTTATACAATACAGTACTTTTTTCTTATTCAAAAATACATAACAAAAAAAATTAGGGTGTATTTTTGGGGAGGTGGTACTGGAATGGATTAATGACATTTCCTTTTATATCCATGGCGGAAAATTGTTTTGATATACAAGGAAATTGAGTTATGAATGGAACGGATTAAACTCTGAAGTCAAGGTACCACTAAATAAATAGTATCCATGTACCAGACAAAGGGTAGAAATTAAACATTTTGCAAGATACCCCATTTATGTAGCCTTGTAAATTTTTGGCAGGGTTTTATGGCATGTCAACCCTTGTTGGGTCATTTTATGCCAAAGACGTTTTTGCTTTATTCCTTCTTGATGGGTATTCAACTTTTGAAAACACATTTTTCTGTTTAACCTATAGATGGGACCCTAACAGGTACTACCACTCTGGGTCAGAGTGGACCGGGAAGCAATGGTGATCAAGCAATATGCCATATTTCCCAGAGCTCCAGAATTGTAACTTCCCCATCAGATAATGCTTAATGTGATACTCAGGACACTAAGACCCTCAATCCCCGTCTTCTAACACATATGAAAAACAGGATTAGGAGTTTGCCATAAGGGTAATAGGATTGGGAAAATCATCTAGGTGCTGGGGTTTAATGTGACCAGCTGATTAATCGGAGAGAGTCTCTCTGGCCACCCTTCTAGCTTAAGAAAGGGCCAAAGAGGAGTGTTGCATGTCATGGACTGCTCAGCAACCAGTGTTCCATCCTTACATATTACAAATCACAACCCAAGCCAACAGGTGGCCCCATTGGGGAGGAGTCTTACCCTTCCGCAGAGGTGCAGTCGATGTATTCTAAAATCCTATACTAAAATAAACTAACAATTACTATTTGCTGGTAATTTTGCCGAGTATTTAACAATATTTCTATTTCAGATTATCAATTAAAAAAACCTTAAAACAGTTTACTTTTGCAGTTCTGAGGTGAAAAAAATGTATAACTGAATCACTACGCAACAATTTTAAAATTCATAGAAAATCAATTAATGCTATCATTTAATTTTTTTAAAACTTATACATGAATTAATGTATTAAGTTATATTTTCCTTAGAGTTTGATTTTTATTAAAAGTATTAATCCCAGTTCTGACATAAAATATATACATTGGATTTCATTTCATATTCCACTAACATCTGTCCAATAGACAATGGTTAAAAATTACACCCCTGAATTCACAGTCTACCAATTTTGATAAACAAAGGACACAACTTGTTTTTAATTTTTTTCTTTAAAGATTCTGAATAATTATATCTAAACATTTTTATAGGTTTCTATACCTGATTTATTTTAGTAAAAAAAAACATGAATTCTGAATTCTGCTAAAAAAATATCCTAATATTATTCTTTTTCAAACTTTTAATTGCTTTTTCAATTGAATTGTCAAGACAAAACAAAACAAAAAAACAATTTTTTACAGAAATCTGAAATAATTAGTCAGACTATTATTTTTATAGAAAATAAAAATAATAAAAATCGTTTTATTCTTTTTTCCCAGATTTCATAAAATGAAATAGGGGTATGTGAGACCCTGTAAAAAATATTTCCCCTCAAGTATTTTTAGGAAAAACCTATTTTAAACATAATTTCATCAACAGGGAAAAAGGTATACCAAAAAATTCTTTAACTATTTTAAAGAAATTTACTGAAATATTCAATTAAAACCAATAAAATTTTAAACAATTGACAAGTGAGTTAGGTCAAATTTTTGTCTAAGTCGAAAAGTAGTAACATAATGAGCATCAGTAAAAAAAAAAGAAGCAAAATAATATTACACATGTAATTTATTTTTAATACATTTAAAACATTTTTTTTTGTCAATTATGATGAAGATGGCTTAAAATACGTGTTTACAAATAAATTGCAACTTTCACGATTGAAAAAAATTACTAAAAATCATGAAATTTTCAGTATTGATTCATCAATTAATGAATTTTATAATGCATCAGTTATTTTACTTAAAAACTTTAATTAGGTTTTTCTGCTATGATAAATTCATATATAAAATTTATTTAAAATATGAGCAGTATGATTTAAAATTTAAAATGTCATATTCTTAGATTAAAAAAAATGTTTTTAATAACTACTTGACTCTAGTATCAATCACCCATATTTTTTTAGTTGAAAACTGTATTTGAAATTTAGCGCCCCCCTTTTAAACGGAATTTATAGAATAATAGCCAATTAAACAATTATCGAAATCAGTAATTTCGATAATTATTTAGTTGGCTATTATTCTATAAATTCTGTTTAAAAGGGGGGGGCGCTAAATTTTTTTAAAAATCTTTAAAAATTATTTTTTTAGCTTTTATTTTCATTTTATTTTCCGATTTTCGGTACTTATTTACAACCCGAGCAGATTCTTTAAAAAACACTTTTTTTCTTCTATTCACACATTCGGTCTTTTGTCTTTTTATTTATGCAGAAAATAGTATCAATCACATATAACCCCACCGATATTTTGCGCCCCAAAAGGGGGGGGGTCAAAGTTAAATGACCTGAAAAAACCCCAGAAAGTTTTGAAATAAAATAACTTGATAAATCAACACTGAAAATTTCATTAAAATCGGATAATTCCCTGATTTTTGGTAATTTTTTTTCAAACGGGGAGGGGGGGGTAAAAATTATATTGCAAAAAACATGGATTTTCCAACGAAGGATACTTATTTTTATTTTTATTTAACAATAAAGACGAGGAAAAAAGTCTGAATAATCCAAATAATAAATTCGATTTAATTAATTGTAATTCGTTTTTAAGTGAAAATGTGTGCTTAAATCGTTGGTCCCTAAAATAAACTTAAAACATGTTTCATGTTGTTAAATAGCAAATTTATCAACAAACTTATTTCTATT
This sequence comes from Doryteuthis pealeii, assembly GCA_023376005.1. Classification (NCBI taxonomy): domain Eukaryota; kingdom Metazoa; phylum Mollusca; class Cephalopoda; order Myopsida; family Loliginidae; genus Doryteuthis; species Doryteuthis pealeii. The sequence continues at coordinate 108,904,835 of CM042151.1, forward strand.
TGCAATTAAAAATAAAGAAGACATTTTGAGATGAGGGTTCGAAACTTAACTGAACCGAATTTGAATGTGCTGACTTTGAAAATCAGCCTGTGGAAAAAAATAAATAAAAAAAAAAAACTTGAAACTTCTTTAGAGAATTGATCATCAAAAATACTCGGTTTTATTTTCATTCAAAACAAAAACAGAAAAACAAAAACAAAAACAAACTATTTGTTAAAACGAATAAGTAAAATAAAGTTTCAGACACTTACAAAATGATCGAATGCGTCAATTTTGGTGATTTCAAGATTTGTAAAAAGTTCGTTACTTGAGACGGTGTGGTTTGCATTTTGGTTCCTTGTGTATTAAAGGACTTAATTACTTCACCGTTTGAATAATTTGGTGAAAACTTCATGAAAATTAGATTAATTTATTTCATGAAAATTAAAATCTATTTCAGAGTGACAAAAAAAACAACAAAAAAAAAACAACAACAAACAAACAAACAAAACAACTTAAAACATTTGAATATTGCAGATAGATATGAGGTGAAAAAAGTGTATAACTGAATCACTACGCAACAACTTTAAATTTATATATTAATTAAGGCTGTCGTTTAGTTATTTTAAATGCGCAAACAATTTTTTTATGATTAAAAAAAAAATGTTTTTATTTATCTTTTCGATCTCTGCGCAAACCTAGTATTAAGTTTTCCTTAGAGTTTTATTTTTATTAAAAGTATTAATCCCAGTTGAGAAATTTAGAATATATACATTGAATTTCATTTCATATTCCACTAACATCTGTCTAGTAGACTATGGTCAAAATTTACGCTCCTGATTTCACAGTTTACTAAAGGATAGAATATTTTTCTGTTTTTCCTGAACATTTTTAATGACTAATTAAACCATTCACAACTGCTGATGTAACTCCCTATCATTACGGTGCTCTTAAAGAAATGAAGTATGAAATTTAATCAAAAGGGACACAAGATAAACCGACACCGCCTTTGGTATCGAAGAGATTATCGCATTTGATCTTAATTATTCAAATATACAAATCACCGAAGTTTCTGCATTTAATAATATTGTAAGTTTTTAACGTTTTATTTTATAAATTAAAAAATGATTGAATATTTTTCCTCGACCATTTCATAATTGATCGTATTTAACTCATCATAATTATTGTTATTTTTGTTTATTGCGTTGAATACGTTTAGTAATTGGTTAATAATTAAACGGGTAAATTTATTATTTATGATTTATTATTTATGATTGTTTTTAATGCCTTTGTTGTAGTCACGAAAAATCGAATCCTTTTGATAGTTTGCTACATGGACGTTTTGGAAACACCTGTCGATTAAAAACACTAGCTAGTATATGCGCCCTCCGCCGGGCATAAGTATTTAAGTTTTAATATAATAAAATACATTAAATTAGAAAGACTAACGAAATTAAATAGGAATATAGCTATGTGCATTTTCTCGCTGGCTCTAAAAAGGGTGATCACAGGAAATTTTTCTAAAAATCATATAAAATAAACCAACAATCCGATTTTAATAAAACTTTCGGTTTATGAAGTAATAAAAGACGAACTTTTATTGTAAATTAAATGTTCACTAAATTGAAAAGAGTAATAATTTTTTTCGTTAGTTTTTGTTTCGCACATTGATCCCCCGGACAAATATCTTTTTTTTATATATATAAATGATTTTTACATTTTTGGAAAGATAATTTAATGACGGAACATATGTAAAAAAACTAAATCGCTACTAATTCGGTTTTGGTAATAGGGCATCTTTAACATTGAAACAAATCTCATAGATAAGAAAAAATATGTATCTTTTTTTTTTCTTTTTTTCTCTAAATTGTTAGGTTATTTTCTAAAGAATTCTATATTAAAAGTTCCTATTGTCTACTTGTTTATTTTAATTTTATTTTTTTCATGGATTTTTTAATATTTATAAACTGTAAAATAAATACTTTTCTTTAGTGGATATCAAAATCGTATTTATTGATCAAAGAAAATATTGTATAAAAAATAAAAATAATGACATAACATATTTCGGTTTTTTTTTTTTTTAAATTGAAAATAATGTTTGAATTACAAATTGTCGTCATTTTTATTAATGGGGGGCGCTAAGGGATATAAAAAAATCTGGTTTTTGGGTTTGTTGGTGTTGTTATTTTTTGTTTCAGCGATAATAGGTTCAAATCCGTGACGCTAGTATAATTATACTTTGTAGCACTCAAACAAAAAGAGTTTGAAGAAATTTATTATTTTATTTGTTTGAAAACATATTACGTATAATCTTCCATACACAAAATAGTGCACATGTCAAGATGCGATAATTTTGTCAACAAAGATTAAGAAATGGCGGGATTTTACGGGAATTTACTTTTAAATGCAAAACTTTAGGTTTTATGTAAGAGAAATTTGTTTTTTTTTCTTTTTTATAACACATAAACTTGAAATTGTTCTTTATATTAAACGTAAAATAAAACATTAAAAAGTTTATTTTTTATTTTTTATTGACGTTTTAAAATATTTTTTTAACAATCTCCGTGCGTATTAAAAGAGCTTGTTTTGCACATAGCTATATATATATATATATATAAAGATTACAATTATTTTAATTATATTTTAATTGGTTTGTATATAAAATTATTCATAGGATTGATTTCAATATGTTGGAGAATAAAACAATAATATTAGGAATCAATAACAAACACCAAGTAATTGAATATTAAACCCGGTTTTGTTAAAACCAATATGCAAATTGACTAAACCAAATATTATGTAAACCATAATTTCTCAGTGATATATATTGCAGGATTTTAAATATCATTTTTAATAACATGGGCCCTTCTTGGCCTGGGTTTCCAGCGGCTTCAGACACTAGACTATTAATGGAATTGACTGTGTGATACTAAGGGACCATCGCCCCAGACAATACATGTGTATCAATGAATTAGAAAAAAACAACTTTATATGTTTTAATAAACTATTGTTGACCCTCAACCACTGCCTTCTAGCACCAATGTGATTAAAAGGGTTGGATGTTTGCCATAAGAGCAATTTAAAAATAATACAGACAGGATAATTAAATAGGTGCTTTGGCTTGATATGATAAGCTGATTGATCGGATGGGGTTTCTTTCATTTCTTGTAAAGACCAAAGGGGAGTAACTTTGTCACAGACCGCTCAGCCACCTCAATCCTGTCCCCAGACCTTGATGATAAACATTACTGTCTGTACCATAATATTTTGTGCATTGAGTGTTATCCTCATCTTTATTGTTATATACACAACGTTTCGACCAATGTGCTCTTCAGCCTTCAGAAGTTTCTTGTCAAACTCTGGAATCTTTTGGGAACTTTGAATTGAACCCTTTATTTAATCCACTGAAGTAGACAATTCTCATTCTGTTAACCATGACCGGGTACAAGTATTAATTACAGTCAAGTATGGTTCATTACATTCACAACCATGATATTGTCCTGGGTTTCATGTTAAACTGCATTTGAAATTTCAGTTTTGGAACTCTGGAGAGTGTGAAGTACCCCTTCATCGCCATTACTCCCAGGTCCACTATGACTCAGAGTGATAGTACTTGTTAGGGTCTCATCTATGGGTTTGAAAAAATGTGTTTTTAAAAAAATTGAATACTATCAAGAATGAATAAAACAAAATGTCTTTTAAATTGAATCTGTTTTTACATTACATGTTTTTTTATGGCAAAACTTATGACTCACCCTAGTAATTGATGTATTAATTATTTTATAATTTTTATAATATATATTCTTTTTTTTTTCAGATATTTCAATTTAAAGACTTATATAATTTGTGGGATTTAAATGCTTCATAATTTTTTGGAGGACTCAAGAAAATATGAATGACTACAAAGAAAAGAATACCCTTGGAAAAACATCCCCCAGCAATGGGTTAAATAGTACCACTACTATTCTTCTACAAGGACGATTTTAGCATTAAATAACCTATGAAGGTTGATAGACATTAAACAAAGAAACTAAACCAAGTTTCCATATGCCTCCCAGTGATTTTGAACAGATGTTTTTTTGTTTTTTTCCCTTGCAAAAAATTTTTTGAACACTGACACAAAATTCTTGAGATACCGATAATATCATTTTCATGAAAAAGTTGGCAAGTAACCACAAGAAAAAAAATACAAAAACAATTTTTTGGTGATTATATAAATATATATAGTGGAGGTGCATTGTGTAATGGTTACCATTGTAGGAAATGGACATGGCGAGATGAGTTCAAATCCTGGACAAGATTGTTTGTATTTCACATAGCACTAATACTCTTGGGAAATGTATGAATCTAACTGTTCTTCCTGCCATTGGTAAATTGTCAAATGGATTAATAATAATAATAATAAAACTAAAGAACTCAGACCAAAGAAAAAATATTCTTGTGTAATGTGTAGATCTTTCTGTTGACAAACTTATAAGATATATATATATATATATGAAGATACTCTCCAGGTAAACCAGATCATCTATTCCATGAAAGGCAAGTTGCAGACAACATCTACAAACCTTGGAGAGAAACCATATATTTACACATGTTCTCTTTTTCATAAGAGTTAGATTTTAAGTGACATATGGAAATACATACAGGAGAGAAAGCACATACATGTGAAGTATGTGGTGTTTCCTTTTCAAAGGAGTCACTTTTGGTCAGTCATATGCGAATACACACTGGAGAGAAACCTTATTCATGTGAAGTGTGTAAATGCTCCTTTTCACAAGTTTCATATTTGAGGAAGCATATACGAAAGCACAGTGGAGAGAAGCCATTTTCTTGTGAAATGTGTGGCTCTTCATTTTCTAACAAGTCAAATCTAAACCGACATATGCGAATGCACAAGGGAGAGAAGCCATATTCTTGTGAAGTGTGTGACTCAAATTTTTCAACAAAGTCACATTTGGTTGAACATTTTCGAACACACACAGGTGAGAAACCATACATGTGTGGAGTGTGTGGATCTGCTTTTGCACAGAACTCAAGTTTCAGACAACATTTACGAATACACACAGGAGAGAAGCCATATTCTTGTGAAATATGTGGCTCTTGTTTTTCAATGAAATCACATTTGGCAAGTCATATTAAAACACACACTGGAGAGAAGCCATATACTTGTGAGGTGTGTTGCTTTTCTTTTTCAATGAAATCACATTTGGTGGACCACATGCGAACACACACTGGAGAGAAACCATATTCTTGTGAAGTATGTAACTCTTCTTTTTCACAGAAGTCAGGTCTGAAGCGGCATATACGCACGCATACTGGAGAGAAACCATATTCTTGTGAAGTGTGTGGCTCTTCACTTGCAGGTAAATCACATTTGGTGGAACATATGCGAACACATACTGGAGAGAAGCCATATTCTTGTGAAGTGTGTGGTGCTTCTTTTTCACAGAACTCACATTTACGGGGACATATGAGAACACACACTGGAGAGAAGCCATATTCTTGTGAAGTGTGTGGCACTTCCTTTTCACAGAAGTCAACTTTAAAGCAACATATGCAAACACATGTTGGAAAGAAATCATATTCACCTGTTGCATGTTGATCTTCAATTTTATGTTTACTCTTGGAAAACATGAACAAAATATTGTTTTTCAAAATTGCAGATCTTTATCTTAAACAATTAATCTATAACAGTACATATTTAAACAAATTCTGCATGAAAATGATGTTTTCATAAAGACTATATGTGAAAATTAGATAAGTGTGACAGAGAACACGAGGTGAGTGGCGAATGTGAAGTTCTGCTGTATTCTCGAAGGAAGCAGGCTAGGCTTTGCCTGGCATGTAGGACTGTAGAATCGAACCCGCGTCCTTCAGAATGCGAACGGGCGACACATTGGCACTAAAGTCGAGATGCTACAGTCCCGTATGTTAAGGGGAAACAGTAGTATAAATAGAAGTGGGGTGACGGCAGGAGGTGTGTTGCGATTTTCAGCTGCTAAAAATTTTGATGACGCCGATGACATTGTTGTAGACAAAATTGTTGAGAAGGCATTTGACTCGCTTCTTATTGCCCCCCCCCCTTCAACAAGGTCCTGTTGAATCGAATATTTATTCCTCCCCCCTATTTTTTTTCTTTCTAGAATAAGTGGGTACAATGAAAAATATCTACCATGCATTTCCAGTTGATAGATGCATACAGAGAGAAAGACTGATATAAATAACTATTTTTTTTATTTTTTTATTATTCAATCCCAACATACTTAAAGGATGTCTACCAGAAATTTTAGTTGACAGTAAATGAAAAAAACATTGCTTTATGTTGAGCCTATCAGAAATGTGCATGTTCAAATCACATCAGGGTCACCAATGTAGGAATAGCTATGTATAGACTATGAGGAATAATAAACAGGTACACAAATCAAAGTAACAAGGGAAAAGCACATGTAACCTTAACCAATTTTATTAACATGTAAAACACAACTAGACACAACAATATAATGAGTACTTGAATGCAGTACTTACAGTTATTTATCTCCCTCGCTGAGGGGGCGCTCAAGTGGTGTAGCCGGTTATGCTCCCTAAGGGGTTTTCTTCAGTCACAATTGACTGAGTGGCGAGAGCCTGATTCTACGAGGCTTACTCCTCAGGGCTGAATCTAGTTAAGAGAAAGTTCTTACCACCTGACAAGGGACATTAACCTTCCTACTTCCTGTCTCCTGAGCACAGGAGAGTTCTAGCCCCTACAGTGTTATATAGTCATAATATTATTCTTGTTAAATTAACTTCTCTGCTATTTTGTCAATCCTCTCAGCTTGTTGCTAGTTTAGTTCTTTGGATCTCTTTTTCACCTGAGCTGTCTCAGGTTATCTCAGGTGTATATCTCTCCATGTCCATCTTTACTTTTAATTATTAACATGTACACTCACTTGTTGTTTTATATACATCCTTTTTCATTTATTCGAGACTCAAATTTTAATGTATGTAGAAAATGTAGAAATAAAGGCTGCAAGGCCATTTAACGCTCTTCTACTCGACTCAACTCTTCATCACAGATTTGGCTGTCACATGACAATCTCAACCAATGAAAATATTCTGCTGCAGGTCAAAGATGGTCAATAAAAATCCTGGTGATTTCCCATGAAACATAACATGAACTTTTATTTAAAATTCTATATGGGCAATAGCATTTACCTCCAGCCTCTCAAGCCGCTTTTGTGGAATGGCAGCAATAAATTCTGATAACCTACCAAATGTTAAAATAATATATAAATGTTAAATTCTCATAAACTATATCAGTTGTCATCAATTGTCTTAATAAAATTTAATAGATCTTATGTCAGGTGTCTGTTTTTTTATCCAATACCAGATGTATTCACACACACACCCACACACACATTTAGTCAGTAGATTAGTAGACTGAATGAAGATTTTTTTAAATTGATATTGGTAGTAATCACTTAAAAATCTCAAAACTATCTAAATTTTTTGATTTTTAAAGAATACATTTTGTTAAACAGTATCATAATAAGGTCAATTAGTCATGTTAATCATAGTTTCATATATGGGTTGGTAAATATATCTATATATCTATCTATCTATATATATATATATATATATATATATATGTGTGTGTGCTATTATTTTAAAGAGATGTTATCTTTCTAAGAATTATTAAGACTAGCAGGACCTATGGATTTACTAGTGTATGATGATTTAATTATTACAACGTTTGATATATTTACTTAAGAGCTATTGGGAAATACTTCTATATGAAAAAGTATAATAATTGAAAAAGTATAATAATCTTGATTTAACTCTTACTCTTTCTTAAAAGTGGGGTTGTAAAATATTTACATTGATTTGTCGATAAAAATCTAGTGAGAAACTGTGAGAGTATGTGTAAAAAAGATGGGTTAATCTGCAGCATATAGATCTTTCTATTCAAGTTAACATTTGAAAAACATTGTGAACTCTCCATTGAAAGCAAACCTATCTATCATATCTACTATGCATTCTTGGTTAATAGATGCATCTAGAGAGACAGATTGAGATAAATAGCTAGATATTGAAATAGGAATAGACAGAATCAGGTAATCTGAACATTAGCTACATAAATGAGAGTAACCTCCTTTTGTTTATTTCACTTTGAGGAAGCCATATGTTTTGGTTGGCCATTTCCATTTCACCATAAATCTACATTGAAAATACGAATTTGTTTGAATCAATACAACTGCATGTTTTAACACGAAAATATCATAAAATGTGTTCTTAATTGCGCTTGTACATTATCTGAAATGAACATAATTGTTATTAAGAACACATTTTATGATATTTCCATATTAAAACATGCAGTTGTATTGATTCAAACAAATTTGTATTTTAAGTGTAGATTTACAGTGAAATGAAAATGGCCAACCAAAACATATGGCTTCCTCAAAGTGAAATAACCAAGGAGAGGTTACTCTCATTTATGTAGCTAATGTTCAGATTACCCAGAATCATTCACAGAGTGGTAGTACCTGTTAGGGTCTTATCTATGGGTTAAATAGAAAAAATGAGATTAAAAAATGTGTTTAAAAAAAATTGAGTTAAAAAAATCTTTTGAATACCAACAAGAATGAATAAAACAGAAATGCCTTCAGTATAAAATAACCCAACAAGGGTTGACATGCTGTAAAATCCAACCAACCAACCAACATGCTGTAAAATCCAAACAACCAATTGAACCTGTGTGGCTGAGCAGTCCATGCCTTGCAACACTTAGGTTCTTACTTAGGCTAGACAGGTGGTAAGAGAAGCCTGCTCTGGTCAATCGGCCGGTCACATCAAGCCTTAGCATCTATATAATTGTCCCAACCCTATTGCGCTGGCGGAAAACCAAAACCCTTTTTATCCTGTATGTGTAGAATGTGTGGGTTGAGGGTCTTAATGTCCTGGGTATGACATTAAACTCTATCTGATAGTGAATTTCAAATTCTGGAGCTCTGGGGAATGTGGAGTACCCCTTTATCACCATTACTCCCCAGTCCGTTGACCCAGAATGGTAGTACCTGTTAGGGTCCCTTCTATTTTTTTAATAGAAGAAATGAGTTTAAAAACGTTTTTTTAAAAGAAATTGAGTTGTTTTTTTTTAATTCGGAATACCCATCAAAGCATAAATAGAACTAAATGTCTTCAGCATTAGATAACCCAACAAGGGTTGACATGCCATAAAATCAAACAAATCAAACCAAACCTACATACTTTTGACTGATCAAGAGTAGTAGTACCTGTTAGGGTCCCATTTATTGACTAAATAGAAAAAATGAGTTTAAAAAAAAATGTGTTAAAAAAAGGACCATATGACCTTTAGGCACCCCTTTTGCGATCTCGTTTCATTAGAACATTTTTTTCATTTACACCATCAAAATCCCTTTGTTTGTTAACAAATGATTTTTAGAGTTTTTTTTTAATTATAAAACTAACCCCTAACCCTAACCGCTAACAAACAACTGGATTTTGACGGTATAAATGAAAAAAATATCCTTATGAAACGAGATTGCAAAAGGGGTGCCTAAGGGTTGTATGGTAAAAAAAAAAATAGATGAGTACCCATCAAGAATGAATAAAACAAAATGTCTTTGGCATAAAATAACCCAATAGAGGTTGATATGCCATAAAATCCAACCTACCTATATGCATACATACATATTTAGACATACTTGCATTTAGATGCATATGCATTATTGCACCTATACATCTGATTTAACAGTTTAGTCTCAACAGTAAGTCTAACTATATTCTGTCTTTGGAACAAATATTAAACTAGCAGGTTTGGTTTGGTTTGTTTTACGGCATATCAATCTCAGTGGGTCATTTAATGACATCAAATTTTTTTATAAACACATTTTTCTATTCAGCCCATAGATGGGACCCTAACAGGTACTACCACTCCGGGTCAGAGTGGACCAGAGTGCAATGGTGATGAAGGGGTGCAGCACATTTCCCAAACCTCCAGAACTGGAACCTCACCATCAGATAGAGTTTAATTTAATTCCCAGAACATGATGAACCTCAGCCACTGCCTTCTAGCACATATATGATAAAAAGGGTTGTGGCTTGCCATAAGGGCAATAGGGTAGGGGCAACCATATAGGTGCTAGGGTTTGATGTGACCAGCCAATTGATTGGAGTGAGCACCACCCATTTAGCCCAAGTAGGTAAACTAGCAGGACCTTTGGATATACCACAGTATAATAATCTAATCATTAAAATGTTTGATATGTTTACGAAATCAATAAAACAAAGAATGAATAAAACAAAACATTTTCAGTTTAAGATAACCCAACAAGGGTTGACATGCCATTAAATTCAACAAACAAACAAACAAAGTAGGCAAATGGAAAGGCCATATTGAATTCTGAATTTCTTGAAATTATTCTGCCATCAAAAAATTATTTTTATTGAAATTATAAATCTTTCAGTTGAATTGTGAAATTCTATTATCTTAATTTGTTCTTTTTAGTCTTTCACATTCTAACATTTTCAATTTGCTTAAATTACTTATCATATCTGAAAACCTTTTCAAAACAGCTCCCAGCTGGGGTGCCTATTGGATACCTGGTCCAAAACAAGAAAGTTATGAAATTTTTACATGTTCAGTAATTTTGTGCAACCCTGTAAAATACATAAATTAGTTAATAATACTAAAGAAAAGATATATTTCAAAAATTTCTTCAAAATATTAATCAACTTAAATGTTTTTTAAAGGATTTTTTAAAATAATCTTTCTTTCAGAATAAAATTTCGGACCATATGACCTTTAGGCACCCCTTTTACGATCTCGATTCGTGGGGACATTTTTTCCATTTACACCGTCAAAATCCGGTTAATTAACAGACGATTTTTAGAATTTTTTTTTTAAATTATAAAACTAACACTAACCCTAACCGGATTTTGACGGTGTAAATGAGAAAAGTGTCCTTGTGAGTCGAGATCGCGGAAGGGGTGCCTAAAGGTCATATGGTCCAAAATTTCTAATTTCAAAATTTGTCTCTAATTTCATCAATAAAATTAATTAATTGATGTTTATAATTTTCTTTTCTTTAAAAAGGAACTAAATTTGGTTGAACACCGTTAGTGTCTTCGTAATCAGACGATATATTTTCCTAAATTAATTTCACGTGTACATTTTGTTTTTTAATTGTTTGATTCTTTTTAATTTCAACTTTAATGTTATTTATTTAATGAAGATAAGAAGCACTGTACAGATTCATTGAAAAATTCAAACAAAAAGTCAAATTTTAAAAGAAAAAAATATTTGATAGAAACAGACGATTATTTTTTTTCATCTTGTTAAAAAAAGGTAAGTACGAAAAGAAAAAAGAAAAGAAAGACGGCTGATATAAAACTGTTTATGTCAATTATTATTGTCTCATTGTTAATCTAGTCATTCAAATGGTAGACTGTGAATGGGGGGGGGGCCTCTACTGGACAGGTGTTAAAACGAAATCCATTTTTCATTTCTCCACTAAGATTAATTTTAATTGAAAATCAAACTATGTTAAACATAACTTAATGGGTTAATTCATTTAAGTTGTTTTTTGTTTATTTTTTTTAATTAAACGACTGGATTAATTGATGTTGTAAAGTTGTTGCATCGTGATTCAGTTATATACTTTCTTCACCTCAGAACTGCAAAAGTGGACTTGTTTTAAGTCCCCGCCCATTAAAATAACAACACCGATGCCAAAAAAGGGTATAACTGAATCACTACACAACAACTTTAAATCTATAGAACATCAATTAATTCTGTTCTTTAATTTAATTTTTTTAACTTATGAATTCATCGAAAAATCCGCCAACACAACCAATTGAACCTGTGTGGCTGAGCAGTCCATGCCTTGCAACACTTAGGTTCTTACTTAGGCTAGACAGGTGGTAAGAGAAGCCTGCTCTGGTCAATCGGCCGGTCACATCAAGCCTTAGCATCTATATAATTGTCCCACCCTATTCGGCTGGCGGAAAACCAAAACCCTTTTTATCCTGTATGTGTAGAATGTGTGGGTTGAGGGTCTTAATGTCCTGGGTATGACATTAAACTCTATCTGATAGTGAATTTCAAATTCTGGAGCTCTGGGAATGTGGAGTACCCCTTTATCACCATTACTCCCCAGTCGTTGACCCAGAATGGTAGTACCTGTTAGGGTCCCTTCTATTTTTTAATAGAAGAAATGAGTTTAAAAACGTTTTTTTAAAAGAAATTGAGTTGTTTTTTTTTAATTCGGAATACCATCAAACATAAATAGAACTAAATGTCTCAGCATTAGATAACCCAACAAGGGTTGACATGCCATAAAATCAAACAAAATCAAACCAAACCTACATACTTTTGACTGATCAAGAGTAGTAGTACCTGTTAGGGTCCCATTTATTGACTAAATGAAAAAATGAGTTAAAAAAAAAATGTGTTAAAAAAAGGACCATTAACTATTTTTTTTATTTTTTTATTATTCAATCCCAACATACTTAAAGGATGTCTACCAGAAATTTTTAGTTGACAGTAAATGAAAAAAACATTGCTTTATGTTGAGCCTATCAGAAATGTGCATGTTCAATCACATCAGGGTCACCAATGTAGGAATAGCTATGTATAGACTATGAGGAATAATAAACAGGTACACAAATCAAAGTAACAAGGGAAAAGCACATGTAACCTTAACCAATTTTATTAACATGTAAAACACAACTAGACACAACAATATAATGAGTACTTGAATGCAGTACTTACAGTTATTTATCTCCCTCGCTGAGGGGGCGCTCAAGTGGTGTAGCCGGTTATGCTCCCTAAGGGGTTTTCTTCAGTCACAATTGACTGAGTGGCGAGAGCCTGATTCTACGAGGCTTACTCCTCAGGGCTGAATCTAGTTAAGAGAAAGTTCTTACCACCTGACAAGGGACATTAACCTTCCTACTTCCTGTCTCCTGAGCACAGGAGAGTTCTAGCCCTACAGTGTTATATAGTCATAATATTATTCTTGTTAAATTAACTTCTCTGCTATTTTGTCAATCCTCTCAGCTTGTTGCTAGTTTAGTTCTTTGGATCTCTTTTTCACCTGAGCTGTCTCAGGTTATCTCAGGTGTATATCTCTCCATGTCCATCTTTACTTTTAATTATTAACATGTACACTCACTTGTTGTTTTATATACATCCTTTTTCATTTATTCGAGACTCAAATTTTAATGTATGTAGAAAATGTAGAAATAAAGGCTGCAAGGCCATTTAACGCTCTTCTACTCGACTCAACTCTTCATCACAGATTTGGCTGTCACATGACAATCTCAACCAATGAAAATATTCTGCTGCAGGTCAAAGATGGTCAATAAAAATCCTGGTGATTTCCCATGAAACATAACATGAACTTTTATTTAAAATTCTATATGGGCAATAGCATTTACCTCCAGCCTCTCAAGCCGCTTTTGTGGAATGGCAGCAATAAATTCTGATAACCTACCAAATGTTAAAATAATATATAAATGTTAAATTCTCATAAACTATATCAGTGTTCATCAATTGTCTTAATAAAATTTAATAGATCTTATGTCAGGTGTCTGTTTTTTTATCCAATACCAGATGTATTCACACACACACCCACACACACATTTAGTCAGTAGATTAGTAGACTGAATGAAGATTTTTTTAAAATTGATATTGGTAGTAATCACTTAAAAATCTCAAAACTATCTAAATTTTTTGATTTTTAAAGAATACATTTTGTTAAACAGTATCATAATAAGGTCAATTAGTCATGTTAATCATAGTTTCATATATGGGTTGGTAAATATATCTATATATCTATCTATATATATATATATATATATATATATATATGTGTGTGTGCTATTATTTTAAAGAGATGTTATCTTTCTAAGAATTATTAAGACTAGCAGGACCTATGGATTTACTAGTGTATGATGATTTAATTATTACAACGTTTGATATATTACTTAAGAGCTATTGGGAAATACTTCTATATGAAAAAGTATAATAATTGAAAAAGTATAATAATTCTTGATTTAACTCTTACTCTTTCTTAAAAGTGGGGTTGTAAAATATTTACATTGATTTGTCGATAAAAATCTAGTGAGAAACTGTGAGAGTATGTGTAAAAAAAGATGGGTTAATCTGCAGCATATAGATCTTTCTATTCAAGTTAACATTTGAAAAACATTGTGAACTCTCCATTGAAAGCAAACCTATCTATCATATCTACTATGCATTCTTGGTTAATAGATGCATCTAGAGAGACAGATTGAGATAAATAGCTAGATATTGAAATAGGAATAGACAGAATCAGGTAATCTGAACATTAGCTACATAAATGAGAGTAACCTCCTTTTGTTTATTTCACTTTGAGGAAGCCATATGTTTTGGTTGGCCATTTCCATTTCACCATAAATCTACATTGAAAATACGAATTTGTTTGAATCAATACAACTGCATGTTTTAACACGAAAATATCATAAAATGTGTTCTTAATTGCGCTTGTACATTATCTGAAATGAACATAATTGTTATTAAGAACACATTTTATGATATTTCCATATTAAAACATGCAGTTGTATTGATTCAAACAAATTTGTATTTTAAGTGTAGATTTACAGTGAAATGAAAATGGCCAACCAAAACATATGGCTTCCTCAAAGTGAAATAACCAAGGAGAGGTTACTCTCATTTATGTAGCTAATGTTCAGATTACCCAGAATCATTCACAGAGTGGTAGTACCTGTTAGGGTCTTATCTATGGGTTAAATAGAAAAAATGAGATTAAAAAATGTGTTTAAAAAAAATTGAGTTAAAAAAAATCTTTTGAATACCAACAAGAATGAATAAAACAGAAATGCCTTCAGTATAAAATAACCCAACAAGGGTTGACATGCTGTAAAATCCAACCAACCAACCAACATGCTGTAAAATCCAAACAACCAATTGAACCTGTGTGGCTGAGCAGTCCATGCCTTGCAACACTTAGGTTCTTACTTAGGCTAGACAGGTGGTAAGAGAAGCCTGCTCTGGTCAATCGGCCGGTCACATCAAGCCTTAGCATCTATATAATTGTCCCAACCCTATTGCGCTGGCGGAAAACCAAACCCTTTTTATCCTGTATGTGTAGAATGTGTGGGTTGAGGGTCTTAATGTCCTGGGTATGACATTAAACTCTATCTGATAGTGAATTTCAAATTCTGGAGCTCTGGGGAATGTGGAGTACCCCTTTATCACCATTACTCCCCAGTCCGTTGACCCAGAATGGTAGTACCTGTTAGGGTCCCTTCTATTTTTTTAATAGAAGAAATGAGTTTAAAAACGTTTTTTTAAAAGAAATTGAGTTGTTTTTTTTTAATTCGGAATACCCATCAAAGCATAAATAGAACTAAATGTCTTCAGCATTAGATAACCCAACAAGGGTTGACATGCCATAAAATCAAACAAATCAAACCAAACCTACATACTTTTGACTGATCAAGAGTAGTAGTACCTGTTAGGGTCCCATTTATTGACTAAATAGAAAAAATGAGTTTAAAAAAAAATGTGTTAAAAAAAACCATATGACCTTTAGGCACCCCTTTTGCGATCTCGTTTCATTAGAACATTTTTTCATTTACACCATCAAAATCCCTTTGTTTGTTAACAAATGATTTTTAGAGTTTTTTTAATTATAAAACTAACCCCTAACCCTAACCGCTAACAAACAACTGGATTTTGACGGTATAAATGAAAAAAATATCCTTATGAAACGAGATTGCAAAAGGGGTGCCTAAGGGTTGTATGGTAAAAAAAAAAATAGATGAGTACCCATCAAGAATGAATAAAACAAAATGTCTTTGGCATAAAATAACCCAATAGAGGTTGATATGCCATAAAATCCAACCTACCTATATGCATACATACATATTTAGACATACTTGCATTTAGATGCATATGCATTATTGCACCTATACATCTGATTTAACAGTTTAGTCTCAACAGTAAGTCTAACTATATTCTGTCTTTGGAACAAATATTAAACTAGCAGGTTTGGTTTGGTTTGTTTTACGGCATATCAATCTCAGTGGGTCATTTAATGACATCAAAATTTTTTTTATAAACACATTTTTCTATTCAGCCCATAGATGGGACCCTAACAGGTACTACCACTCCGGGTCAGAGTGGACCAGAGTGCAATGGTGATGAAGGGGTGCAGCACATTTCCCAAACCTCCAGAACTGGAACCTCACCATCAGATAGAGTTTAATTTAATTCCCAGAACATGATGAACCTCAGCCACTGCCTTCTAGCACATATATGATAAAAAGGGTTGTGGCTTGCCATAAGGGCAATAGGGTAGGGGCAACCATATAGGTGCTAGGGTTTGATGTGACCAGCCAATTGATTGGAGTGAGCACCACCCATTTAGCCCAAGTAGGTAAACTAGCAGGACCTTTGGATATACCACAGTATAATAATCTAATCATTAAAATGTTTGATATGTTTACGAAATCAATAAAACAAAGAATGAATAAAACAAAACATTTTCAGTTTAAGATAACCCAACAAGGGTTGACATGCCATTAAATTCAACAAACAAACAAACAAAGTAGGCAAATGGAAAGGCCATATTGAATTCTGAATTTCTTGAAATTATTCTGCCATCAAAAAATTATTTTTATTGAAATTATAAATCTTTCAGTTGAATTGTGAAATTCTATTATCTTAATTTGTTCTTTTTAGTCTTTCACATTCTAACATTTTCAATTTGCTTAAATTACTTATCATATCTGAAAACCTTTTCAAAACAGCTCCCAGCTGGGGTGCCTATTGGATACCTGGTCCAAAACAAGAAAGTTATGAAATTTTTACATGTTCAGTAATTTGTGTGCAACCCTGTAAAATACATAAATTAGTTAATAATACTAAAGAAAAGATATATTTTCAAAAATTTCTTCAAAATATTAATCAACTTAAATGTTTTTTAAAGGATTTTTTAAAATAATCTTTCTTTCAGAATAAAATTTCGGACCATATGACCTTTAGGCACCCCTTTTACGATCTCGATTCGTGGGGACATTTTTTCCATTTACACCGTCAAAATCCGGTTAATTAACAGACGATTTTTAGAATTTTTTTTTTAAATTATAAAACTAACACTAACCCTAACCGGATTTTGACGGTGTAAATGAGAAAAGTGTCCTTGTGAGTCGAGATCGCGGAAGGGGTGCCTAAAGGTCATATGGTCCAAAATTTCTAATTTCAAAATTTGTCTCTAATTTCATCAATAAAATTAATTAATTGATGTTTATAATTTTCTTTTCTTTAAAAAGGAACTAAATTTGGTTGAACACCGTTAGTGTCTTCGTAATCAGACGATATATTTTCCTAAATTAATTTCACGTGTACATTTTGTTTTTTAATTGTTTGATTCTTTTTAATTTCAACTTTAATGTTATTTATTTAATGAAGATAAGAAGCACTGTACAGATTCATTGAAAAATTCAAACAAAAAGTCAAATTTTAAAAGAAAAAAATATTTGATAGAAACAGACGATTATTTTTTTCATCTTGTTAAAAAAAGGTAAGTACGAAAGAAAAAAGAAAAGAAAGACGGCTGATATAAAACTGTTTATGTCAATTATTATTGTCTCATTGTTAATCTAGTCATTCAAATGGTAGACTGTGAATGGGGGGGGGGCCTCTACTGGACAGGTGTTAAAACGAAATCCATTTTTCATTTCTCCACTAAGATTAATTTTAATTGAAAATCAAACTATGTTAAACATAACTTAATGGGTTAATTCATTTAAGTTGTTTTTTGTTTATTTTTTTTAATTAAACGACTGGATTAATTGATGTTGTAAAGTTGTTGCATCGTGATTCAGTTATATACTTTCTTCACCTCAGAACTGCAAAAGTGGACTTGTTTTAAGTCCCCGCCCATTAAAATAACAACACCGATGCCAAAAAAGGGTATAACTGAATCACTACACAACAACTTTAAATCTATAGAACATCAATTAATTCTGTTCTTTAATTTAATTTTTTTTAACTTATGAATTCATCGAAAAATCCGTGTTTTTACAATACAAATTTAAAATTAGAAAAAAAAAAATTATCCGATTTTAATGAAATTTTCAGTGTTGATCTTTAAGTACCACCAATATTCCCTGTGAAATTTACCTACCCCCATATGTAACACAATGAAACTTGCATAAAGGTTAATATTATCTTGAAAATCTTTTGTCCATTCGAAAGAAGTAATATTGAAAAAAATCCTGATGATTTTAAAAAACTTTTTCAGCTTAAATAATGAAAATTATCAACGAAAAACAATTTTTATATTTTTGCACCGTTAAATCAATTGAAATTTAACGTAGCCAAAAACAAGTTATGACTAGAGGCTTTTAAAAAAATTCTATGAAAATCAATTAATGGTCCAATTTTCACAAAAATTTCCATAATTACGTACCTTTTGATGAAAATATGTTTCCTAAACTATATTAGGGGAAATATTTTTTTACGAGGTCTACCCCCCACCCCATTTTATTTTATGAAATATGAAAAAATGAACCGACACAAAACGATTTTTACTTTTTTTTCTATAAAGAATAATTATATCAGAAGATTTTTATAAGTTTTAATGTGAGAGCTTTTTAGTAAAAGAACCATGAATACAGAATACTGCTAAAAATATCAATAAAGAAATTGGCCCTGTTGTAAAAAAAAAAACCCAGACTGTTTTACTTATTTTTCAAGATAACTGAGGAATTTTTCCCCAATCGGATAATTTGATTTTTGAATTAACTGCTTTTCTTTGTAACAACTCTTTATGTTTGTTATTTCTTTTTTGCAAGATTTTTTAAAAAGTTAAAAAATATTTACATTTTTTTCCTTCAATATAGCCTAAACTGATCACGTGACGTATTTTGGTGGTACCTATGATCTATCAATGAATGAATTTTATAATGCATCAGTTATTTTATTTCAAAACTTTTTGATTTTTTTCCAGTCACTTAACTTTGACCCCCCCCCCCTTATTTTGGGGGCACAAAATCTGCATAAAAAGACAAAAGACTGAAGGTGTGAATAGAAGAAAACATTTTTTAAGGAATCTGCTCTGGTAGTAAATAAGTACCGAAAATCGGAAAATAAAATGAAAATAAAAACTAAAAAAATAATTTTTGGAGAATTTTTTTTTTTTATTCATTTTGATAATTATTTAATTGGCTATTATCTTAAAAAATATATACATCAATATTTGTTCCATTTAAAAGGGGGGCGCTAAATTTCCAATACAGTTTTCAACAAAAAAATTATTAGCAATTGATACTAAAGTAAAATAGTTATCAAAAAAAATGTTTTTAGAATCTAATAATATGATATTTTAAACTTAACATCATGCTGCTCATATTTTAAATGAATTTCATATATCAATTTATCATAGCAGAAATACTTAATTAAATCAGAAATTTTGAAATAAAATTACTGGTGCCTTATAATATTCATTCATTGATAAATCAATACTGAAAATTTCATTAAAATCGGATAATTCCCTGAGTTTTGGTAAAATTTTTTCAATCGAGAGTGTTAAATTTATTTTGTAAACACGGATTTTATGACAACTTGCGGCGGCCACATTAAGATATATTTGATCAAAATTCACCCAAAAAATCATTTTAAATGTATTAGAAATAAATTACAAGTGTAATATTATTTTGCTTTTTTTTACTGATGCTCATTATGTTACTACTTTTTGACTTGGACAAAAATTTGACCTTAAATAATCGATTTAATTAATTTTAATTCGTTTTTAAAATGAAAAACAGACAAAAAAATGGGTATCCTTAACGTAAGTTATGTTTTCCTAAGAGTTTGATTTTTATTAAAAGTATTAATCTCAGTTGAGAAATTAAAAATATATACATTGAACTTCATTTCATATTCCACTAACATCTGTCTGGTAGACTATGGTAAAATTACATTCTTGAATTCAGAGTCTACTGAAACTTTTATCAAAATGATTTATAAAGCTGTAACACTCCCCGGCGGGATGTGAGGTTCTTGCACACTTCTGCAACTCTCTTGCTCTCACTGCATCTTTGCTGCACTACTCTTTCTGGCCGTTCATCTTGTGTCGTCTGCTAGCTATTTCTAGGACCTGTCCACGTTGCAAACATATGCTCAAAACAACTCGCAGGGGCCCCCCGCCAAAGGGGTGTACAAACAAACAAGTATCACAAGGAGAAAGAGAGAATAAACAACGAAGACAAAATCAGTCAGGGAACATTCGAATGGTCAGAGAGGTATATAGGCTCTTGCATTCCTTCTGATTGCTGCTATCTCCAGTCACTCCATCAGCTTCTCATTTGTCTATGTCTGTCGAGAGGGGGGGATACACCCCCATTCCTTTTGGGGACCTCTGCTAAAGTTAACTTCTATGCTACAAGGCTCTAAGGGAGATGTTGCTTCCTCGCTGCCCAAGATCTAACTGATTTCTCTGGTGTCCAAAGACTAACTGACTAAAATCCTTTCAAATTTCCCAGCGATCCTCAGATCTCATCCCACTCTCAGCCCCGGGATTTCATAACGAGATTTAAAAAATCCTTTGTGTTGAATATGGGTCACCTTTTATGATCAGTCTAAACTATAGTTGACCCTCAAAGTGGTCAAAACCCAGTCTGTCTGTCTCCTAAGAAGAGATTATCAACTTTCTTGATCTTCCTTGAGTTTTAATGGTTTCTTTAACTTATCATTGACCCTACTTTACACATACAATATATGTAGACACACACACATGTATATATACACACGCACATATATATCTATATCTATATATACATACACACACATGATTTACTTGAACACGCACATATATACTTATCTTATATATGGGTTTTACTACTACTTATTCGGTCTACCACATACACACACATATATGTGGTTTGACTTACTATTTATTAATTCAATTTAACTAACTATTATGTATCTATATCACTAACTGTGCAGCCACATATGTATGCACAATGCATAGTATTATACATACACACCTACCCCCACATGCATAGTATTATAAAGCTTTAAATGACCCAAAAAGGGTTGATATGCCCTAAAACAAATCAACCCAAACCAAAAAAAATATTTTTTTCAACTAATCTTCATCACGACGTTAAACATTTGTAAAGTGATTTCAATTTCACTGAATGTTTTGTATTAATATTTAAGATAATATTCCATTGCATACATGTTTTAAAAGAGCAATAGGTACAGGCAAAATCCATAAGGGTAGGTAATAGAAATTTAACAAAAAAGGGAGACGGTTTGAAATATGACGTCAAAAATGATCTTTTACGGTGTGAGTATGGGACTGTGTAAGTGTGTGTATCGAAAAGAAACATTGTGCATTTTTTAGGTGTGTGGTTGCACATGTTTGTATAAATCTTTTACGATAAACGACAGCGAAACAATGCTTTCTTTTCGATACACACACTTACACAGTCCCATACTCACACCATAAAAGAGAATATTTGACGTCATATTTCAAAACGACTATCACTTGCTTTTCTCGTTATTCTGTGATAAAAAATGTCTTATTGCCTTCGATATACCAACAAATTCCCTGAAGATGATCTAATTAATAGATCAAAACACTGCAGCGTCGGCCAATAAACTCACCACTTAACTCATTTAAACCTGTGTTTTTTCAATCTTTCTTAATATACTACATACCGTCGTATTCACTTCCTTTTCTTCACACACATATATATATATGTGTGTGTGAGTGTGTTTATGTATGTGTTTTTCATATAAAATGAGTAAATAATGATGAGTTACCTTTTTTTTAATAAGGTATTTTCTATTACAGATGCTCCAGCCTGTTATAGTATCGCACTAAATATTCACTCCTACGCATGTACACACACACTGGAAGGAAACACTTCTGTACCGGCATTCGTTGAATAAAAATGCTCTAACTCATGCTCCGAGTCCGGCTCTATTTCTACCAAGTATGTACCAACTACTAACACCGTAACACATCACACAGCCCAAATGAAAATAAATTGAATAACAAACAAATATTGAACGTACATTCAATATTTATAGATCAAGCTTTCACAGTGGACCATAATTCATAAAGAAAACTTATTTTAATAAAGAAAATTGTCCTAACAACTGTGGATATGTTATCACTAAATGAAACTATTAAAATCTTCATGTGATACCAAAAAATCCTAAAACTCTTGGAAAGAATATAAAGCTACACTATCAAAAAGTGTATGTTTAACATGGAAACACAAACTACAGAGAAATCCTATTCTTGTGAAGTGTGTGGATCTGCATTTTCACAGAATGCATATTTAAAAATCCACATGCGAACACACACTGGAGAGAAACCTTACACTTGTGAAGTATGCAAATCTACATTTCGACAAAGTTCTCATTTAAAAACCCATATTCGAGTGCACACAGGAGAGAAACCCTATTCTTGTGTTGTGTGTGGATCTGAATTTTCAATTAAGTCACATTTGAATATACATAAGCGGGCACACAGTGGAGAGAAACCATATTCTTGTGATGTATGTGGGTCAGGATTTTTGCACAGTTCATATCTGAAAAGCCACATGCGAATACACACTGGAGAGAAACCATATTCTTGTGAAGTATGTGGATTTGCATTTTCTCAGAATTCACATTTAAAAAATCACATGCGAACACACACGGGAGAGAAACCATATTCTTGTGAAGTGTGTGGATCAACATTTTCCCAGGACTCTTCTTTGAAAATGCATATGCAAACACACACTGGGGAGAAACCATTTTCTTGTGATATATGTGGATCAAGTTTTGCACGAAGAGCACACTTGAAAGGTCACATGCAAACTCATACTGGAGAAAAACCTCATTCTTGCGAAGAGTGTGGATCTTCCTTTGCAAGACGTTCACATTTGAAAAGACACATGCAAACACACACTAAATAAGAATTATATTTCTTGTAAATAATGATTACCAAAGAACACACAGAGGTGTGAAAACATTCTCGTGAAGAATATAATCATATTGTTATCTCTATGACTTGCAGAGCTACCCAGCATTGCCTGGGATTTTAAAAATTCAAAATAAATAATTTTCTATAAATCTGTTTTATTGTCTTTTATTCTTTATTTATTCTTGTATGGTGGTTAATATAGGGTTGTTTGATGTAAGTTGAAAGGTCATCAGTTTAAAGTTAAAATTCATGAAATATTATTCAAAACATAAAACACACCATAAGAACAATTAAATAATGTAAGCACATGGCATAGAAAACAAAATTCAGTTTTAAAACAAACAACTTATATTAAGATAAAGTTTACAAAAAGGTAATGTAGAATACCGAGCAAAGTTCTTTCATCAGTCTTTGTATAAAAATGTAATTTTTTTAAAGTTCATTATAACATGTGAGAAAAGAGATGTTATAAATTTTGAAGTGAGAAAGAAAGAGTGAGATTTCAAAGTCACAAAACAGTCAGGCGCAAATAAATTGCTCATCTCATAAATGGCTGATTATAGAGAGAGCTAAAGATACAATTGTTCATACCTTCTAAAAGTGAATGTGATTTTATCTTACGCTGGAAGTCGTGGATTCGTTTAGACAAATAAATTCTTTCTGGTTGGTATCCGAAAATTCCATTATTTATAAGAAATAAGCAGGCTCCAAATTGGGTCTACTTTCACCACAAGACTTTTCCTTGTCTAAGTGGATTGCTGTCCAAGACTAAGGAGCCCTGTCTACCCTATTTGGGTATTTATGTGTGTAGTAAGTACCCTAATCCTACTACTATCAGTGTGGATGACCATTGGCTCCTCTGTAGCTTATCCACCCTTTTGTAGTCACATGTTTAGTGATGCTAGGTGTCACCCCCCCCCCACCTCACCAGATAAGCTGAAGCTAGTTTAGTCACTGACAACCCAACTATGGAACAGGTAGTACTAGTTTACATGGTACATCTAATCAGTGTGTGTGTGTGTTGGGGGGTTACAGTCAAGTCTGACGCAATGTTCTTCCAATCGACAGGCTAAACACTCCCAACTGTATCACGCTTGTCTCACCAACAATATCCAAAATTATTTCTCTATCCCGCTCGTCTCGACAACAAAATGCTACTGCCGTTGTTCTTCCTTTGGTCTGGGAGGGTAAGTCCTTAAAATATACCTCAATCTCACCACATCTGGGCTCCTCACTCATAATTGTCAGTGCAGCACATGCGACACTCATCAGCACTGCAAGTATGTGTCAATCCTTATGGCACGACCACCTACATCCGGGCCACTCTGCTATTTCCTATTTCATTGCTCGTCCACAGCGCTCTCACATTCTGAAGGATGCAGGTTCGACTCTAGGTCAGTCCTACATGCCAGGCAAAGCCTAGCCCGCTTCCTTCGAGAATACGGCAAGTCTTCACGCCCGCCCCTCTCTCTGTCACACTGCATTGCATGAGGTATGTCTCCTCTCTCACTACATTACAAGTAGAGGATAAGAAAGAAGACCTGCATATTATCATATCACAAACATTATAATCATACATCTTTAATACATTATAGAAAAATTACATCATCTTTCTTTAAAATATACTAGAAGCGACTAACCTGCGATGCCAAAAACCCTGGTATATTGATTTGTTTACTTTGGTTGATTTACAAGTGCTGGACATTTAAAAGTAGAATTTCAATGCTATTTCTATGTATATTTTAATTTCTAAATATCTTCAAATATAAATCAAATCTCCATTATTTTTACACAAAAAGCAAGAACCGGTGATATTTAATGTGTATATATATTACTTTGTTATTGTTTTATTTTTGTAATTTCATCCAGATGGACATACATACACACCAACTTCCCTTTATATATGTAGCGATGAAATTTATTGTTAAATATTAGGTCAGTTAGATTATTCTGTGTTTGTTGTCAGATGGCATTAGGAATGTTTAGTTGTATTTAACTTCATTCTAAAAGATTAATTTTGGTTATGTGAGGAAAGTTGTCACATTATTAAACATTAAAAAGTTGTTAAAATTGACATTTTTTTTATAGATTAAAGATTGTATGAAATATAACAGTGATCTTTTATGAGAAAGAAAAAATATTACTGAAATACAAAAAAAACATTTGTTCAGTTTATGAAGAAGGTGCTACAGTTTATAAAACATGACAAAAGTTGTTTGCTAATTTTCATGCGAGAGATTTCTTACAGACCACTTGATGCGGATCAAAACATGATATTACCAAATTACTCAAAATATCAAAATCAAGCCTACCATTTCAAAGGAGAGTATATATATATATATTTCCCAATCCCCGTGCATGAGCTGGATGTGACACAAGATTAATTTCTTAATTGGAGGTTTGCATTCAGAGTTTTTCTTTTCCTAGACTGGTTACCTATCCAAGGTTAAAGAGCCCAGTCTGCCCTACTATTTACCTATAGCTCGAGGGAGAGTAGCACTATGTGAAATACAAATAGCCTCATCTAGTATTATCCTGAATATATCACTAAACTGCATCTGAAGGTGAGGCTCTAGTTCTGGATATCTGGGGAGTGTAGAGTACCTGTTTATTGCTATTTCTCTTATGTCCGCTCTGACCCGGAGTGGTAGTACCTGTTAGGGGACCATCTATATATAGATCTATTTCAAAATCCTTCATATTTGGTTGAACCATGGGCAAAAAAATCTATTAAGAAAAAAATGTAAATATTGATGTACAATTGTAAAATAATGAGATGTAGAAAGACCCAAAAAATTAGTTATATGTTATGTAATAGTGGAAAGTTACTCAGAGTTTTGAGATGATGTGTGAAAGGCTGACCTGTTGGTTTCTGAATGATCAACACAAGGCGAGAACAAAAATAAGAAAAAGTGAAGAGTTGGCAGTTTGGTTTGAGTGTTTGAAGAGAACAGATGCATTAAATGAGTGTCTGTTCTCCAAGGCAGTTTTACTTAGGAGTAAAGTAACATAAGAGCTCTGAAAAGAAAAAAAGTCTTGTGTTCATTATTAAAAACTAAATAACAACACAAGATGAGACATCATCAAGAGTAGTTCCAAACCCCTCTAGGAGCAGAAAGAATGCCAGCCTAACAACTGATCAAGAAATACCAACTACTCCAGTCCAGAACAACAGAGGCCAACTCCGATCCAGCCTTGAAAAGTAGAACAGGATAATGATATGATAATTATATGATGAATATTACAATTTACACTCCTACTCGTCTAAATTGACACATACCAAATACGAAATGGATTCCACCATGTCACATATAGAGATTTACCTACAACATCTCTTTTAATCAAGCCTACAGCATGACTTCTAAGCATAAAATAATCCTCAACATGTTGACATGACATTAAAACCAATTAATCAATTAAAATCAAACATTTGAAATCCTTTTCACTAAGTTAGTTATACTTATATGTATTTATGAGATGAGACTTGATATGTGTAAAACGGTAAATGTACCCTAACAATAAGACACTCATGAACAAAGCATGGGAGGTAACTCATGAACAAAGCAAGGGAAGGTAACTCACAAGTAAGTTTAATACTCACTGGATGCCCCATAAAAATCCTCACATAAAAAAGATCGTGGAAGGTCTTTGTGAATATTAATCAAATCTTCATAATTATGCACAAAAATTAAGTACCAGAGTCGGTAGAGCGTTCGACTAGAAACCACAAGGTTCTTAGTTAGATACTAGTCCTCGCCAACTCAGCGTATGAGTAGCACAGGAATCTGTGCAGTAAAGTAAGGAACTGATGGTAGGTGTGACTTCACCTCAGATGCTAAAACAATCTCTTTGATCTAGCACTATTGAAAAGGGGATAGACTCCCTCGCTAACTGGCTGATACCGACTTTAGACCGGCCCCGTCGACTTTACTTATATATATATATTCACTTTGTTGTTGTTTTTATTTTTGTACTTTCCTCCAGACATAGATAAATACATACACACCAACTGCCCTTTATATATGCATAGATAGATTAGCAAATCTGTTGCAGGAATTTGAGTTACCTCAGGTCTAGTCCTTCCACTGGTTTGTTTCTCCTTCCTTACGTACACATCTCTCAATTCCAGACTTTGTTACACATGTCCAAAGTCACAGCAATAATCTTCATTTGTGTCGAAAGTTACCGCTGTCAAAATGACCAATACATACTCCTTATCTCCAGTTTCTCTGAGGGCATAATTTACATAGGCACTGCCATAACTACGCCACAAATGAGATAAAATGAGATCCCACCCCATAAATCCGCCTGTTAATGGCGCCCACATTCTTTTTCAGCTGAAACCTGACATTTCATGGGATGTAAGTCACCTTGTTCACCCACCACAAAACTTGTCATTTTCAAGCTAGTTACTTTATATCAGGATTCAATTGATAGATGAGGGGCCCTAAATTTTGCTCTCAAGCGCTTTCAATCAAATCCACTGATTGCTTTTTGGGAGATTATTTTTTGTATGTATTGTTTGTTTTTATTGAGTGTGGGTGTAATGATTATTCAGTTGGTTATTATTGGTTGGGGATGTTTTGGTTAGTGCATTAGTGCATTCAACACTAGTATTAATATATTAAATATCTTTAATCACGAATACTACAGATTGGATGAATTCCAGTTTTATTCTATGAGAAAGGTCAAATTTTTATATGGTTGTTAACCTATCAATAGCACTGAAGTCACCTAAATGAATATTAAAGTAAAAAAATAATGACAGGACCCTTTTTCTCTGAATGTTTGAGATGAGGCTTGATGATTAGTATTATCTGCATTATTCGGACTATTGTCCCCATCTTCATTGTTATTTGTACAACATTTCTGCCGATATGCCCTCCGGCCTCCAATTGGACATATGGCCTAGTTGATAAGGTAGTTAGGTTAAGACAGTTCTAAGTGACAGTTATCTCTGGATTCCAGGTTCAATTCTGAGCGGCATCAGTAACATAGAAAAATAATTAACACAACTTCTACCTCAGCTATGGTTAGCGGAATGAGAACAGGACACCCCCGTGGACTGAATAAAGGGTTAGGTTCAAAGTTCCATGATGGCTCCCAATTACGACAAGAAGGTTCCCGAGTCTGACAAGAAATACCTGAAGAAGGTCGGAGGGCATATTAGCCGAAACGTTGTACAAATAACAATAAAGATGGGGACAATAGTCTGAATAACGCAGATAATATTAGGACCCTTTTTAATTTCTGATGGTCTTGAAGTAAGAAAGAATGGTACAATTTATGTTTTTTTTTTGTGGTGGGAAGGTGGGATTATACAAGTTTATCTTAGATGACTTTATTTAAATCAAAGATGCTTAATATATTAATATTGGATGGTCTCATTTTTTAATCAGAGACGGTTGCAAGATGATAATGGTAATATTTTGTAGGTACACGACAAAATAATGTCTCAAAGAGGAGGGGGGGGGATATCTTATAAAATACATGAAAAAAATTCCTGAAAGAAAGTGATATGGATATAGCAATTTTGAACAAAGAAATGGAAACATTTTAATTTCAGAAAAAGTCAAAATACTTTATACAATATAAATATTAACATTTTATTTATTGCAGAATTACAACACAATAAATCTTTAGAAAATAAAATATCAGAATTTTGGCAATCAGATTCCACTGAATAAATCTGCATTATTAAACTGTTGTTCAGTGTTAAATTGTTGGTTGGTTGGTTGGTTGGATTTTTATGGCATGGCAACCCATGTTCAGTTATTTTATGCCAAAAACATTTTGTTTTATTCATTCTTCAATTTTTTTCAAACCCAAATTTTTTCAAACATATTTTTTTTATTGAACCCATAGATAAGACCCTAGCAGGTACTACCACTTCGGGTCAGAGTGGACCTGGGAGTAATGGTGATGATAAATTACAATGAAGATTCTGGAAAACAAAATTCTTAAATAAGTATTTACTGACATCCCTTGTCAGTCAAACACAAGAATCATTAGAGTTGTGAATCATACTTAAACCGAAGCTCATGTTTGATTAGTGTTTAAAAATTATGTGATTTCCCTTGGAATTCCTTTTTTAAGTTGTCTCAGGCAATAAACCCAACCCTGCTCCTTTTAGACAAAGAGCAGGTTTACTTGGTGGGATGGTTCCTCAGGATTCACACTGACATTAATATCTTCCAAGTACTACCACTCCGTGTCAGAGTGGACCTGGGAGTAATGGTGAAGATAAATTACTATAAAGATATGATGGAGAACAAAACAGCAATGCACAGCAACTGCCGTGGTCAGAGGGGAAAAGAGCAAGACATTGTCTTGCCTGCCAGAGTCAAACCCGCATCCTCCCGAATGCAAGAAAGTGAGACTTAGTTGTTGCATGGACGCGAGGTTCAACTCGGGTGCCCAGATGTTGGGGGCCTACCCACGTCCACTCGAATGCAACAAAGTGAGACTTGGGCGTTGCATCGACGCGAGGTTCAGTTCAGGTGCCCGGATGTTTGGAGGCTACTTCCAAAAGTAGCTGGAATCTAAGGAGAACAGAAACAGAGTGGCGCGCGCACCGACAGCGACTAAACGATGTAAGACTCTAGTTGAAACTAATGAGAAAAGACAAAAGAACAGTGACAAACTTAACCAGTTTGCGGCGGACTTGATTGTGGACCCCCTTCAACACAGAATTTCTTTTTTTTTATTCAACAAAAAAGATTCTGAAAAAGAATAAGTAAGTGGTTTGTGTATGTTTGAAATCAATTCAATAAATGATTTTATATAGAAACCAATTAAAATATAATCAAAATAAGTGTCATTTTTTATATGCATTTTTATTCAATTTCGTTGGTCTTTCTAATTTATTTCATTACATTAAAACTTAAATACCTTTGCCCGGTGGGTGCATATTCTGATTATTTATCATCAAACAAAACTTTCAGTGGCACACAATGCAAAATGTTTCATAATTTAAAAGATTATTTTCCAGCAATATTTGTTTTAATATTTTCAATTGAAATTTAGACTCTTACTCGTTAGAAAAGTAAGCTTTTACATATAATGGCAAACATGAATTCAGTAAAATTTCCAATCCACAGAATTTGCAGGAAAATGGCTTCTCCCCAGCATATCTTTTTACATCAGAATTCACTGAAAATGATGATCCATACAGATCCCAAGAAACTGAATTCTTTTCAATTTGCATTCACACAGGATTTCAAAATATTTCACTCACTCACTTCCCAAAAGTATATATGTTCATGTTGTTTATTTCAAATCAGAAATTTTGTAAATATTCCCACCTTTTACATGACTATGGCTTGTTGCAAGGGTGTGTCTGATTGTGTCTTTTCAATTGTGAATTTCTTGTAAATGCAGATCCACATACTTCACAAGAATATGGTTTCTCTCCAGTGTGTAATCGCATATGTCTTTTCAAGTTTGAACCAAGTGAAAAGGCTGTGCTACACACTTCACAAGAAAATGGTTTCTCTCCAGTGTGTGTAAGAATATGTCTTTTTAAATTCATGCGATTTGCAAAAGCTAACCCGCATACTTCACAAGAATAAGGTTTCTCATTAGTGTGTTTTCGCAAATGTCTTTTAAAACTTGAACAATCAGAAAAGGCTGCATTACATATTTCACATGAATACGGTTTCTCTCCAGTGTGTGTGCGAATGTGTCCTTTTAGACTAGAATAATATGAAAAGGCTGCATCACAAACTTCACAAGAATAGGGTTTCTCTCCAGTGTGTACTCGTGTGTGTGCTTTTAAAGAGGAGTCCTGTGAAAATGCTGCATTGCAAATTTTACAAGAATATGGTTTTTCTCCTGTGTGTAGTCTCATATGTGCTTTTAACGATGAATTCTGTGAAAATGCTGATCCACACATTTCACATGAATATGGCTTTTCTCCTGTGTGTGTACGCAAATGTTTTTTTAAATTTAGATTGTGTGAAAATGCTGAACCACACACCTCACAAGAATAAGGTTTCTCTCCAGTGTGGGTTCGCATGTGTCCTTCCAAACTGGAACTCTTTGAAAATGCAGATCCACACACCTCACAAGAATAAGGCTTTTCTCCAGTATGTACTCGCATATGTCTTTTCAAATTTGAACTATGTGAAAAAGCTGCATTACACACTTCACAAGAATAAGGTTTTTCTCCAGTGTGTGTAAAAATGTGTCTTTTTAAATTGATACGATGTGCAAAGGAAGACCCACACACTTCACAAGAATATGGTTTCTCTCTAGTGTGATTTTGCATGACTTTTAAAATTTGAACAACCACGAAAGGCTTTTAAAAACTTTACAAAGATATAGTTTCTCTCCAGTACTGTCTGAATCTATACTTTTAAAATCTAACTCTTTGAAGAAAATGTTGATCCACACATTTCCCATGAATAAAGCTTTTCTCAAATATCTTTTCTTTTTTTTAAAAATTTGGACAGAATGAAAATGCTGAAGTACCCAGTTCACTGGAATCTTTTCTGTCCAATGCTTTTTTTTAAGTTCTCAGCGCAACCAAGATCTGTATGGCATCATTCATTTGTTCTCCATAGCAATCACCATCTGTGAATAAAAAAAGTGGTGTCATTAAAATGAGATTTATAACTCATTTAGAAAAATTTGAACATATCTAATAATCAAACTTTGGAAATCTCTATTTTTCTGTGGTGAAAATTTGATTTGATTTCAGTGGGAAATTTATTGTTATTTTTATCCTGAAATCTTAAAGCAAAAATTAAAAGAGGAATTTATATATCCAATCTGTCCAGCCAATTTCAATTAAGCAATTTAAGCCCTTTCTTTTCAGCGTGGCGGCGCACGTTTTTTATCTGACACCCCACCAGGCTGGATCAACGCAACGTCTTTTGTACATTTTTTAAAGGGGCATCCTGTGAAGATCCAACTCACAATTCAGTAATAATGATTCTGTGAGACTAACTTTTTTTTATCTTCCTTTTACCCAGTTGACGCCGGGTAGCCACTTCTAGTTTCTTCTAAATCAAGCATACCAGGATTTTATCACTCCTAGTATAAAGAAATTAGACACGAAACGACAGTACTCCAAGGTTTGAAGTATGGAGTTAACCACGAGTGTGGCAGACAGGTTGAGAGTTAAAGAAATAACCAAACAACTAGAAATAGGAATAAAAGACGTGTATTACATGTAACAATAAGGGTTGCAAACTTTAGTTCATCTGCACAAATATAATTTGTAATAAACTTATCTGAGTCCGGAGATAGGGTATTATCGGAGCCCTTGCTACGGCCTTCTGATAGTTCGGATATGATAGACATTCTGTTTGATGTCCGACTCCGATTCTGGTTGTTGAGGAAGAGATGGAGCGACCCTGTTTCAGGTCTGTCCATGGCGCAAGCTGGATCAGAAACAGAGGCTCGCAGACAAAGGACGATAAACCCCATACCCCGGAATTCTCAATACTAGTGGAACATAATACGATCAAAATGGATATTATTAGCTATTATTTACTACCAAACTATTGAAACTTTAAAACCGGAAATATGAATGAGATAACAATCCAAAAATAATATAAACCCCTCAATTTCAATGTTGTAGGTTTTGGTTATAGACAATAACTAATAATATCCGTTTGTATCAGATAATGTTCCACTAGAAGTTAAAAAAACATCCTGATATCTTTTGTTTAGAATACATATAATGATAATGTATCAGTATTAGTATTATTATAGTAGTATTAGTATTAGTAGTGTCTGTGCTGTAGTAGCAGTAGTAGTAGGCATTTATTATATTCATTGTAATTTGTGGCATGGTTGAGTATGAAGACATTACATAAGAGAGAGAAACATCATCAGAGAGAGAGAGAGAGAGAGAATCTTCTTTCCAAAAGAGTTTACATACGAAAAAAAAATTAACTTGGCATCCCAATATTTGATTTATTCAATAAAATCAATTTAATGATCTTAGAAAATTTCAATTGTCTTTGAAAATCTATCAAGAAATTAAAATGTCTTTGAAATATCAGAGGTAATGTTGCATTGAAAGAAAGAAAATTTCAACAAGAATTTTCAAAATTCCCAAATTTTGATAAACCTTGGTTGAAATAAAGTGTATAAAATTGTCATACTATGTTAAAGGTAAGAATCCACTTATTCTCCCTTCAGCTATGGGTGAATAAGTAGGGAGACTTAACTTTCATTTTCGTATGCCAGTTGGTCAGGGAGATGGACAACTGTGAATTTATACAAATTATAAATCTGGAGAGGGAAGGGCTCCAGCTGACTATTCCTCCCCAAGACACGCTACATGAATGACCACCCTATTGGAAATCTGATAGAGAATTATCTTCCCCTGCCGCTAGAGGGCGAATTGCCAAGAGAAGGTTGGTGCCAAATCCAAATCCCATCACTTATCACAGAGCAGTTACCTAGGAGAGACACGAAAATAAGCACTTCCAGCCACCTCGCCCATCACAGCAAACTTTCCAAGGCATTGTGTCAGCATACTACAGAAGGCTGTCACAATAGCATACTACAGAAGGCTGAGGAATGAGATATCCTAAGAGAGACGTCTAACAGCATACTTTCAGAAGGCTGTCGAACTGAATAGTCACCTTAAGAAGAGCCACCTTTTCTAGCACACTTCACCAAGAATTTTATTTCACCTCACAGATAAGTCTGTAGCAAATGCCATTAAAATTTGCAACAATTCCTCTACTTTTGCTAATATATGTCTGTAATTTATATTTGTGTTTGTTTCCTTGTTTTGTCCGAATAACAACCACTACCGGAGAATAAGGGCTCCAACGAAAACCCGTAAATACTCTTAACCCCTCCAAGACCAAACCAGATTACAAGACCAATTCAAAAAGTATCAAAACTGAAATTCTATTTATGAATACATGAATGAAGAATGACTGAAAAGTCAAAGTGTTGCAGCCTAACTTCTAACAGTTACTAGGTCTTCTCTAATGAACAAACTATAACAGATTAAATAGTTACTGCCACTATTGCCAGGAACAGTCCATTAAGCTGAGGAGGTGTTTGTTCCACTGTCCAATAGTTAACAATCTGTTACCGTTATTTCTAGGCTGCAGGTTCAATCCTGGTCATGGGTGAGAGTAACACAGAATAATAATTAATTAACACAATGTGTTTAAAATAGTCCCAAGACATTCAACACGGGAGTTTTTCACTGGTTGGATCCCATTGAAACTCCAATTTTTATAGGGTATGAATCTGTGCTGTTGTATTTCTTTTAATGCTTTTCATATATGCAAATCTAAAGCTCTTATGCTCAAGCAGGAACCGCGGTGTAGGACAGGTTAAACATCTGGCACTATCAAACATTTTCTTGTGGAGTTTTTGCTCCAATCAGCAAGAAAAATTTCAACACAAATAATGAGGGATCTGTTTGAGAATACTGACATGGATGACTTTTTATCCTTCTTGAAAGAAATTAAAATATATCGAAACTTATGAATCAGATATAAAATAAATCCACAGAATTATCTACAAAAATTCCCCTGTAAAGGAAACTTGAGTACCATTCTAACAATTTTGGCATTAAATAACCCACAGGGTTGATATGTCATTAAACAAATCAAACCAAAATTTAAGAAAGATTTTTAGTTCAGGTAACAAGTTGCCTGGAGGGAGGAGGTCAAGTGAGTATGAAGAGTGTTACACTTGCACAATTTTGTGTTTCACAAAAAAATTCCTGATTAAAAAGTATCAATATAAATTCTAGACTGACATCTCAATATCACCACTTTATTGTATAAAGTTGCTCAGCTGTGTACACTTCTTTATTTAAATCTTAAAATAAAAGATCTAATGCCTCAGATGCAATACTCTTTTTGACTGATTAATTCTAACAACATGTCATCCTGTCTGGGGTTATTTTATGCTTAGAGGTTAGGGAATCATGCTCATGTACATTTGTATTTACATTTTTTGTTTGTTTCTTAAGAGTTTTTTGCACAAAATTTTATATCAAGTATCCCTATCTAATACAAATAATTTGCACACAGTTTTATGTTTTCAAGTATTCCTATCTAATATTTATAATTATATGGTTTCAAGTAACTAATAATGATAATCCTTAATAAGTAATTATAGTTCTAAGTAATTCTTAATAATTTACAGTTATATGGTATCAAGTATTCCTCTCTAATACAAATAATCTTTAAACAGAATGTTGTGGTTTTTGGTCCCATAGATGGGACCCTAACATGTTCTACTACTCCAGATCAGAGTGGATCTGGGAGTAATGGAAATGAAGGACAACTCCACACTCCGTAGGTTACCAGAACTGGTGCCACAAAATCAAATGCAGGAGACTCTTTTTGGGGGGGAGGGTACCTTACACATCTGCAGGGGGCACATACAACATATTCTAAACCCTGCCAACAGAATGATCTAAATTATATATAAACAAATTTTTGATACAGCTGACATACTTTTATTGATCAGCAAAGAGAAAATGGAAACGTAAGGGCCCTTTCGACCGGTGCTTTGTCAAAAGTAACGACTGGTAGATCGTTTAAAAGTCATAATATAAATTAAATGGGTAAAAGAGAGATTCAATCATACGAAATGGTGGGGTAATATGAAGGCAGATAGGGGGGAAAAAATTTTAAAACAAAAAGAAAAATTAAAGGAAAAAAAAATGTATATATTGGTAAATACCTTCAAGTAATCTCCACCTCAGCAATCACATCCCCGGCAAAAATTACCAGGGAGTGCTTAGGATGTTTTTGTCTACACAAGGACGGGCAGTAAAAAAAAAATGGAGACTGCCTTGAGGACATTGAGATGGTGACTTGTCCTAGCCTTGTGTAGAATAGAAAAATGCTGATCGTTGTAGTTTATTTTACAACTATTTGTACTACAAAGGTGGTCACCGATGGCAAAATCATGTGCCCGGGAAAGCCCGGATGTGGTTTGGGGGAGGCTTCTTATACCCCTCGAGACGTGTTGGTTTATTCGGATGCTTAACCTCTGCGTTGTCCTACCAATGTAACTGGCAGCACACCAGCATTGGTATTTGTAAATTACGTAACTTTGTTCAAAGACTGGTATAATATATGTGATATATGAATAAATATAAATCTCAAAAACAATTCTTTTTGAATGAAGACATCAATTTGAATAAATCTGAAGTGTAAAGTATATTTACCAACTCCTCTGCACAACTAGGATGTGACACACGATCAGTTTCTTAAGCAGAGTTTAACAGTTCTAAATCCAGAGTTTTTTTTTCTCCTAGACTGGTTACCTAACCAAGATTTAAGAGCCCTGGATGCCCTAATATTTACCCATAACTGTAGGGAGAATATGTGGATGCATACTTTTCCTAGGGTTATTAGCGCTATGTGTTTCTCCAGGATTTGAACTCGAATCAATGAGTCCTTTTCCTATAATAATAACTATTACACCATGGTTAAATTAAAATGTGACAAAAAAAACCTTACATCATTCATACTTTTTACTTTACATATAAGAAAAAACAAAAAATAGAAAAATAAAAAAATAAATATAATAAAATAAAAAATTATTTTCTAAAAATGGTGTGATTAATTTGCATACTGGTTTTAACAAAACCGGGTTTAATAAATAATTACTTGGTGTTGTTGATCTTTGATATTATTGTTTTATTCTCCAGCATGTGAAATCAATCCTATGAATGATTTTATATAGAAACCAATTAAAATATAATCAAAATAAGTGTATTATATAAACCTTTATTTCTTAGTGATATATAATATATTATATAAACATTTAGTGATATATAATATAAACATTTATTCCTTAGTGATATATATAACACACTGCAGGAGATATTGTAGATAAATAGGATTTATTTGAGCTAGTTTAGCTCAGTCAGTAGAGTGCCCAACTAGGAACCACAGGTTATTGGTTCGATACCGGCCAACTCACCGTATGAGTACCACAGGGATCTTTGTGGTAAAGTCAGGAGCTGATGGTAGGTATGGTCCCCAACTCAGATGCAAAAACAATGTACTTGGTTTAGTGCTAGTGAAAAGGGGATAGACTCCCCCGCTGTCTGGCTGATACAGACTTTAGGCCACACCGACGACTTTACTTTATTCCTTTAAGACACCATCTTGACCACAAAATACAGAACATAGGCAATAGTTACAGTAATCCATTAAAAATATTTATCACAAATTAATAGTTGGTCTTTATTTTTCAAAGAAACTTTTGGATTTTTGTAGAGTGAGAAGATATGGACGTAAAAATAATAGTTACCAAAAATCTAAATAAGGGACATTTTTTTCATTAGTCTATTAATAGATACTGGGGACGTCCAAAATGGATGTGCACAATTTTGACCTTAAAACTTAAAACGATTTTAAAATAGTTAAATAGATTCTTTCATGAAAATAAAAAAAACTTTAATCGCTTGATAAAAACCTAAAATTAACCACACTGTATTTTTTTTTTAGAGAAAGTTTCATTAAAATTAAAAAATTACCTAAATTTAGGTAGATTAAAAAAAAACATATTTTTGAACCGAAATTTGATTTTCTATTTATTTAATTAATTATTACGTCTCCTTTTTTAAACGGTCAAAATTCAACGTACTCAATAATTTAAAACATGATTTCACGAAATCTATATGAAAATAAATATTTTAAAAATATTGGAGTTTTCTTTAATCTTATTTCAATTTCATTGAAATGATATAAAGATTTTTTTGCAATAAAATAACTTTTAGAAACGTTTTGTAACTTTTCCTGTCATGTTTACATTTTCACTCAAAATAGATTGGACGTCCCTAAAATAGATACCCACCCATTAAAATGTTTAAAAAAAATGATTTTTCATCATTTTGTCCGAAAAGCTTAAATAAATAGATAATTTTTGCAATTTTTTTTTTTTTTCGGAAACGTACAATAATGACAGGTGCGACCTAAAAATT
Organism: Doryteuthis pealeii; assembly: GCA_023376005.1. NCBI lineage: Eukaryota > Metazoa > Mollusca > Cephalopoda > Myopsida > Loliginidae > Doryteuthis > Doryteuthis pealeii. Next base: position 108,942,746 of record CM042151.1, read on the forward strand.
TATAACGATTTTAAAAAATATGGTTACTGAGAATTTTATGGGAAAGTTAACTACAAAATTATTTTTAAAAAAAAGAAAAGAAGGTAAACACGAGGAGGGGGGGCTTACAAACACAAATTATTATACCTTACTTTTTTATTTATTCACCTTTCATTAAAAACTAATTAAGACAAAGAAAATAAAAACGAAGAATAGTGATCTGATTTCTTGTAAACACAATTTATATTTTCTTAATTCAATTCATAATAATAATATTGTAATTTAAAATAATAACAACAAAAAAGGAAAGAAAAAAAAACACGATACGAACATCAAAATATCTTCATTCTTCAAGAAAATGTTTTCGTCTGACAACAAAGAAAAACAATGATAAAGACGGTGTTACAAAACATCACGTCCCTTCTGTATAGATAACCAGTATTGAAAAGAAGAAACGAAGGGTGTAATTTTTTACTATAGTCTACCGTACAGGTATTAGTGGAATATGAAATGAACTCCAATGTATATATTTTTGATCTCTCAACTGGGATTGATACTTTTAATAATTATGAAACTCTAAGGAAAGCATAACTTAATTATTAAGTTATATTTTCCTTAGTGATTGATTTTTTAGGATATCCATTTTTTCGTCTGCTATTCATTTTAAAAACAAATTATTTAAGGTCAAATTTTTGTTTAAGTCGAAAATTAGTAACATAATGAGCATCAGGAAACAAAACAAAAAAGCAAAATGATATTAGATATGTAATTAATTTCTAATTTTAAAACTATTTTCTCGGTCAATTTTGATCAAATAAGATGGACGCCGGAGAATTGCCGTAAAATCCGCGTTTACAAAATAAATTTAACACTCGCGATTGAAAAAAAAATTACCAAAAATCAGGGAATTATCCGATTTTAATGAAATTTTCAGTATTGATTTATTAATGATTGGATTTTATAATGCATCAGTTATTTTATTTCAAAACTTTCTGATTTAATTATGTATTTTTGCTATCATAAATCAATAATTCATTTAAAATATGAGTAGCATGAGGTTAAGTTTAAAATGTTACATTATTAGATTCTAAAAACATATTTTTAATAACTACTTTACTTTAGTATCAATTTCTAAATTTATTTTTTTGTCGAAAACTCTATGGAAAATTTAGTGCCCTCCCTTTTAAACAGAACAAATATTGATGTATATTTTTTCTTTTATAAGATAATAGCCAATTAAATAATAATCGAAATGAGTAAAAAAAAAAATCTCCAAAAATTATTTTTTTAGTTTTTATTTTCGTTTTATTTTCCGATTTTCGGTATTTATTTACAACCCGAGTAATATTCTTATGTTTATATATTTTTTTCTTCACACCTTCAGTCTTTTGTCTTTTCGGTTTATGCAGAAATAAGTGACCTGAAAAAAATCAGAAAGTTTTGAAATAAAATAACTGATGCATTACACAATTCATTCAGTGATAAATCAACACTGAAAATGTGGTTATTTCCTATAACTCCAACATAAACAAAGGGGAACCACTCTTGACTGATAAATTATTTGTTTATTTATTGATCTACTAGGAAAAAAGAAGACGGGTTTAGGGGTACTCTTCACGCAGTTCCGTCCCAGCCTCCTGTCTCAAAAAACGCTAGCTGGTGACTGCTGAAAAAAAAAACACCAGCTACGATTGAAGTCCTTTGCCGAAGCGGTGTCACTTGAAAAAAAAACAAAAAACAACTTAGTGCATTTTTCCCGAAAACCCAACCTTAACCCTACCCCCACCCCCTAGTTAAAATTAACATTTTTATTACAAATTTGTGGGTTCTGTTATTTTTGGGTCATCCTGTATACAGGGTGACCCAGAAAAAACAGGACCCAAACCTCAACCCTAACCCTAGTTTTTTTTCAAGTGACACCACTTCAGCTATGGACTTCAATCGTAGCTGGTGTTTTTTTTTCAGCAGCCACCGGCTAGCGGTTTTTGAAGCAGGAGGCCAGGATGGAACTCTCCGAATATACCCGGGTTAGGGTTTAGGGTTAGTTTAATGGGAAAATAAATAAATAATTTATCACTCAAGAGCGGTTCCCCTTTGTTTATGTTGGAGTTATAGGAAATAACCGAAAATGTCATTAAAATCAGATAATTCCCTGATATTTGATAATTCTTTTTTAAACAGGGTTAATTTATTTTGTAAAAACACGGATTTTTTGACAAATTGGTGATACCTATTTTTTTTTCATTCATTTATAAGTAGCCATGCACAAAAATGATTAAGGGAGATTTTTTAAAAATTTCTTAATTTTAAAACAATTACTAAAAATCAGGGAATTTTCCGATTTTAATGAAATTTTCCCAAATTATTATTCAACGACGTGAATTTATAATGAATAGCTTATCTTATTAAAAAACATCTTGAAAAAATAATTGTTTCTATTAATTCAGAATGTAGGGGGTCATTTGAAGAAAAATATGTTTGGGTCCCTGATTTTTATATTTCTAGAAAGATCAAATCCTGAAGAACATATATATAAAAAAATAAATAAAAAAGATAAAAATTTAATACCCGAAAAAAGTAATTTGAAAATTTAAAAGATATTTTCTTAAAACTCAAAAAATAATTTTTGTGTATTTTTTTTTTTCTTTGTCATTTTAAAAACAATATTTTTCTTTGAATTGATGCAAAAAAAGAACTATTTCATCTGATTCAATTGGCCTATTTTCATTCCCTTAAAAATTTAATAGTGTATTTGAAACATTAGGAAGGTGGCATGTTGAACAAAATATTTTCCCCATAAATAAATGTTTATTTCATCAATTTAAAAATGTAAGTTTAAAAATGCACAATTTTGTGAAAAATATTTTCTGAGATTTTTATCTATTTAAAAAAAAAATTATTACTAATGATCTTGTTTTCATGTTCACTTCACAAAAATGAAGTTTCTCAATGAAATTAATCAAGAATATTCTAATATTCATGTGAAATTGCACATGTTGCAATGATAATTAATGGATAATCTGTTAATTGTGGATGGTTAGTGTAGATAATTTATTTAAAATCACAAAAACACTTAGAGAGATTTTTGATTGATGGCCCTTAACACTGAAAATTATTCACCAGCTTCTCGTTCTCTTTCCTGCTAGACACTCTGTTACTGAAAAACAAAAAAATGCAATTCTGCCGTTCAGGCAAAAATGGGTCGCTTTTATAACCAAACAAAAGTTGCAATGCACTATGGGTAGTCACCCATAATGCCTTGCAACCTCTATAAAAAGTCCACTCTGCCCCCCTCCAACTTCTTGACACTTTTTACTCAGAGTGGGGACAGTGGCGTACCACCCCAACTACATTCCTTCTTCTGCCATGACTCATTTTGCAGGCCAGGCACCGAGGACGCTTTGAGACAGGTAAGTTCGACTCATCACTACAAACACTTTTATGACCTTTTTTCCTTGTCCATGAGTTTGAACTGTGGGAAGCAGTTTTAAGATAATTAGTTTCTAGTTAGCTGTCAAAGGATGAGGATGCAATGAGGATGCCTCTTGTTTGTGAAATAAGTGTACTCACATAGATATATGTTTTCATAGATATATTTATTCATGTGAATAACAAGCAACCTTTGATACTTTTAGGGACCATTCAGAGTGAGTCTCGACAGAAGTAAAAGTTAGTATTATCTGTATTATTTGGACTATTGTCCCCATCTTTATTGTTATTTGTACAAGGTTTCGGCCGATATGCCTTTCGGCCTTCTTCAGGTATTTCTTGTCAGACTTGGGAACCTTCTCAGACTCGGGAACCTTCTTTTCAAACTAGGCCATGTGTCCAATTGGACACATGGCCTAGTGGATAAGGTAGTTAGGTTAAAACAGTTCTAAGTGACAGTTATCTCTGGATTCCGGATTCAATCCTGAGCAGCAGCAGTAACATAGAGAAATAATTAACACAACTCCTACCCCAGCTATGGTTAGTGGAATGAGAACAGGGTAACCCCAAGGACTGAATAAAGGGTTAGGTTCAAAGTTCTGTGATGGCTCCTGATTACGACAAGAAGGTTCCCGACTATGACAAGAAAGTTCCTGAGTTTGAAAAGAAGGTTCCCAAGTCCGAGAAGGTTCCCGAGTCCGACAAGAAATACCTGAAAAAGGCCGGAGGGCATATCAGCCGAAACGTTGTACAAATAACAATAAAGATGGGGATAATAGTCCAAATAACGCAGATAATACCCTGCTAGGGTGTTCCGGGTTTAATGTAGTTAACTGTAGCTAATGGTCAAAACTGCTACAGTTTGGAGCTAGGTTCTTACCTGCACATAATTATGGTCCAGACCCAAGAAAGAGAAATAAGAGTTTAATAATAAAAATGTTTATTCACCAAAGAAATGTCTTGTGTTGTTAATCACAAACAACCAAACAGCATAGGAAATCTCAACCCTCAAACTTGAGAAGATAGAAAGCCCAGAAGAAATTACTCAGATCCATACTCAGCACAAAATAAAAAGAAATAATAATACAAGACAGGATTGACAGTAAGAATAAATACAGAACAAGATTAAGAATGGTATACAACCATGGGTATACATATGTAAAAGTGGGTATATAACAGTACATCAAAAGATTATATGGACATTTTTTTAAATTTTTGAATATATTTGATCTTTTCAGGGCGGGTGTGTACTATTTACAAACTGGCCAATCAGTGGGAGGTTAAGCTTGATAGAGATATTAACAGTGTCCTGTTGTTCAGAGAAGAGCCAGTGCTTGTGTCTCACATCACCCCACAATGCTGAATTTAAAATAGACCCTAAGAGGTACTACCACTCTGGGTTGATGTGGACCTGGGAGTAATGGTGGTGAAAAGGTACTCCAAATTCCCCAGAGCTCCAGTTTAACGTCATATCCAGGTCACTAAGACCTTCTAGCACATATATCACAAAAAGGGCTGGGGTTCGTCATGAGGGTAACAAGGTCAGGACAATCATATAGGTGCTAAGGCTTGACATGACCAGCTAATTGATTGGAGGGGGCCCCTCCAACTGCCCATCTAGCCTAAGTAAGGGCCAAAGTGGAGTGTTGCATGTCATGGACTGTTCAGTTTGGTTTGTTTTGTTTTACGGCATATCAACCTTGGTGGGTCATTTAATGCCGACAAAGTTGTGAAATAAAATTCATTTTTAATGCATAATACAATTTTGTTTATGAACTCATGTTTTTCTATTTAACCCATAGATGGGTTTTGTTTTTTGTTTGTTTTTGTTTTACGGCATATCAACCTCAATGGGTCATTTAATGCTGATAAAGTTTTGAAATAAATCAATTCTTAATGGATAATACAATTTTTTATAAATACATTTTTTTATTTAACCCATAGATGGGACCCTAACAGGTACTACCACTCCTGGTCAGAGTGGACCAGGGAGTAATGGTGATGAATGGGGTGCTCCACATTCCCCAAACCTCCAAAACTGGAACCTCACCATCAGATAGAGTTTAACGTCATTCCCAGGACATGTAGACCCACAGCCACCGCCTTCTAGCACCCATATGATAAAAAGGGTTTGGGGCTTGCCATAAGGGCAATAGGGTTGGGGAAATCATATAGGTGCTAGGGCTTGACGTGACCAGCCGATTGATCGGAGGGACTGTTCAGCCATCAGAGTTCCATCCTTAAGCATCATGAGTCACCCCCCATGGCCAACAGGCGGCCCCATTGGGAGGGGTGCATACTCTTCTGCAGAGGTACAGTTGGTGTATTCTAAAGCCCCAGCTGACAGGACTTTGAATTTGTGTGGTATCTGTAGTTTGTGTGTTTGCTTAAAATGTTCCCATGACAAAGTCATTTAAATAAGGGGGGGGGGCAATTCCACTTGCACTGCATCTACAGGTTGTCTGAAAATGATAACTGTTAATTTCCCGCCAATGCAATTTTGAAACACTATTTCTGATTCTTTAATTATTCTGGTCAACATGAAATATAATTTTCTTGATTATCAGAAAAATAATTCTATATTTTATTTTTATGCTTAAATAGAAGTGGGGCTTCATTTTAAACTGAGATTAAAATTTCTCTTCTTTTGTGACACACAAATCTTAACATTTTATTAAACAAATATTTTTTTTTAAGTCTAAAAACATAGATAATAATGGTAGAAATTGAACAGCAATAATTTTTAATTAATTTATCTCTTAGATATATAAAAAAGGATCGACTAAAAAAATGATGAAAGCAGCTATCAGTAATATTCATTTTAATATCTTTTAAATTTGGATTTTTTCCATAAAAGTATTGATTCTTGTTTAATGTTTTCACATAAAAAGTTTAAAATTCTATTAAAATTGGCTAATTCCCTGATTTTTGGTAATTTTTTTTTATTAATCAGGGTTAGTGAATTGGTACTGTAAAAATACATTGTATTTCTGGGTTACCATACTTTCAAAATACTGTCTGAAAATGGTAACTGTCAGTTTCTCATCTATGCAATTTTCAAACCAAGTGAATTATTTGTGTTCGTAATTTGCCCAAAGGATTGAACCATCTGCTTAACTCTGGGTTGCCCCGCTGTATCAATAAGCCTCAGTCAGCTCAGCTTCCCCATGGCAAAAGCACATAATGGCTGTATGGGTTAAGGAAAAACATTATGCTGAACCTGAGCCCTGCACAGCTGATTGAGGTTCATGAACACAGCAGGCACCCTGGAAGTAAGTGAATAGGTCAATCCTATGTGCAACAGACACCTGAAGAAGGCTAGAGAGTGAAATGGCTAAAATGTTGTCAAAATATATCAAATAAGGTGAAGAAATTAGTCTGAGATTTTTAAATACGGTATTGGACAAACAAAAGACAGTAAAAAAATGAACCATTTTTTTTATTATTGCCACTGTTGCAATCTATGGTAGCATAGATTATTGACAACACTGTATAGCATAAATGGAAATTTACAGACGGTTGGGGACCTTTGACCAAAGTCACATGAGAGCTAGTTAGCTCATCAATTCCAACAAGAATCTTAAGCAAGAAAGATGTTTCTTGCTTATTTGGACTTAACTCAGTGCTGTGTGTTAGTAAGAAAAGAAACATAGTTAAGTATATAAAAGATTTTTAAAAGAACAGTATGGTGTTATTGGTTGATGCATGCTTTAGTTAGAAGAACTGCAAAGAAAGAAAATGAACCAAGAAGAAGCTAGACGATTGAATGACCAAACAAGTGAAGAAAGAAAGAAAGTTATGCATCTCTATCTATCCACCTCTCCCCTCTTTCAGTGACACAAAAGAACACTTGTGTATATACCCAACATGCAAGTATATAACACTACAAATGAAGCCTCAATGACTTAGAGACACATAGGAAGTGATTATTTTCCTTGATTATTATTCTCAAAGATTCCCATATAACTTCTGTATCTTCAAATGCTGTGTTTTTTCTTTTGCGGCCACATCCTTCTTTTTCATAATTTCCAATTTTCTTAAAATTTTAGAGGAAAACACTAACTAATGAATGAGAGGGATTTAATTCTTTTTGTTTTTGCAATATTTTGAGACAAATCTCAAATTAAAATATCAAATCAAGAAAATGAAAATTCTAAGAAATTTCCTTTTTTTTTGTATTTCTGAGAAATTTATTTTTTTATTTTTTCAAGAAAAATTATGACTTTTTGTTCCAACTAAGTTTGGTTTTGGTTTTAGTTTTGGATTTTGATTTTAAAATCACATCTGTATCTGTGATGGCATTGACCCTGGGTCAGTTGAGCTGACTCCACCCAACAAATCCACTATATCCTGAATGAAGGCAGACCGTGCACGACAATCGTATGCAATTGAAGATATGAGCAACAGCCATCTGCGGTTGAATCTACAAACTCCATAAATGTCTCAGCCCAGGACCAACTCGGCATCTTGCTTGACCTTTTTTGAGCCACGTTTTCAGTTGACTCCCTTTTGCATTTTTTCAGCGGTCATACTGGGTTGATGGATTTACGGATGTTACCAGGTTGTCAACAAAGTCCATGACTGAGTCAGCAAAAATGTCTTGCAAAAAGAACCTGCTGGAGGGAGGAGATTTTACATCTTACCTAAACAAGATGATATAGAAGTGTTAGAGATGAATTGCAGCCATTAAAAATCACATAGGCAAGAAACAATCACTTTTTATTTCCAGGCGGCTTGTATGTTTAGTGTGGTTGGGATCTCATACCCCATTTATGTAAATGACTTAGTCTCAGTTTGTGCTATAATAGGGCAGACTAGGCTCTTTAACTTTGACTAGGTAGCCAGTCTAGGAGAAGGAAAACTCTGAATTCAAACCTGTTAAACTCCATTTATGAAATTGACATTGTGTCACATCCTACTTGTGCAGAGGGGTTAGTAGATATATATTTATATATATATAATAGTTTGGGTCGAAAAAAATAATTTGTTTATATTTGTGTTATAATAGTTGACTTTTATGAAAAAGATAACCCTCACATTTTACAATATGGTTGGACTCCAGGGTGACAGGGTTCCCACTTGTTTAAGGAAATCATTTTCCAGGACATTTCCAGAACATTTTAAAGATTTTCCTGGACATTTTAAAAATTTTCCAGGACAGCACTTGTTCACAGCAATTTCATAATTCAATCGATATCAATCTAATATCGACACATTTAGACAGTTTTATTCTTACTTTTTTATGATGCAGGGTTGATGAAGTATCTTGGGTCTATTATAGATGATGCCTACATCTATCAATTAACTACACAGGCTGTCCACAAAGTCCATATGAACTTTAAAGTTATAAATCATTTTAAGTGCACTCTGACTTTATGGACACCCTGTACAATACAATTGTCTGGCCTCTTGTTTTTGCTTAGCCACGATCAACATTACTGGGTAATTTTTTCTTTTTTTTTATCAGCAAATCAATTTAGATATTTTACACCCCCCCCCCACCCAATGTTTAAAATAAATGTTTTTTGTTTAGTTTTTTTATTATTGAATTTGTACAAATTTCTAATAAACTCAAATTCAAATATTTACGGTGCTGTATTTCTCGCTTTTTATTGGCAAATATATGTAGATATTTTATAATGACCCCCCCACTTCGCTCTATATCTATATTATATTTTATATACTACTGTATATTAAAGTTAGATTTTCAAGTTGAAATAACAGATAGGGAAGGACATGGAAAACAAGATGTCTTAAAGAAGCAGCTTACATGTTGGGCTGTAGTGATCTATTAAGTAGACCAGAGATGAACACAATATGGGAACCTATCATTAAAAAGGCTAAATCAAATTGGTTTTTTAATGTTAATTATTTTAAAAATAAAAATATTGAAAAAGACTGAAGGATTTTATGCCTTAAGGGGGGGGGGCTGTTGTAGAAATTCAATTGAAATTTGTAAATTTATATAAAAAAAATTTTTTTTAATATTTTTTAAATGGGGTGGGTTGTAAAATATTTAAATTGATGTGCCGATAAAAAGTGGAGGGGATGGGAATTACATAAACATATATAATTTTTGTTTAAGTAATTTTAATTTGTTTTTAAGATGAAAATGAGCACACAAATATTACCTACATACACCTTGAAAGCAACAATCTACATACCTAATTAATAGATAAAATTCATTTAAATATGAAATGCCTAATTTTAAGTTTTAAATTTCATAATTTCAGATTCTAAAAACATATATCTATTTAATAACAAGCCTACTTTACTATTAGAATTGTTATCTAATAATTTTAGGAGAAAACTAAAGTTAGGCTCCTACCCCTTTTAACAAAACAAATATAAATGTATAATCTTTTCATTGATAATCTAAAAGACAATCATATATATAAACCAAAGAGTAAAAAAAAAAAATCTACCAAAATTTTTTAAGCCTTGCTAAAATATTTACTTTTTTCTAAAAATTAAATCATCTTAATCGATTAAACACTGCTGAACATTATTATAAAGAAAATATTAAAGTTAAATGTTCAGAATTTTTACGAAATTTGTCTTGTAAAGTGGAATTTATTCTTTAAACCTTTAACTCTTTAACAAATATCTCCTCAAAGTAGTCTGACCATGAAAAATTCTTGTCTTTTTCATGTTCAGTGTCACATAAAAATAAATAAAAATATCGCTATATGAGGGAAGGGAAATTTCATCAGATGAAATCAACAAGTACCCACCCAATCAGTAGCATTTTTACCGTTTAATGAATATTCATGACTAATTTGGGAAATTTTGGGTAGATTTGGTGAGCGTTAAAACTAAAAACAAAAAACATCATCCTTATTATTTTACTAGTTATATTTATTAACTGTAACAGTAACATGGTAATTTATGAGGAAGTGCGTCCCAGTCTCCTGCCTCAAAAATTGCTACCCGGTGACTATTAAAATAACGACCCAGCTCAGTCTATTCAAAACTATCCATCTTCATATCTATCTATCTATCTATCTCAATTTGTTCATATTTATCTATATTACTTTAAATACTAAGATTTTTTTTATTCATGTTTGTTTAATGTCTTGTTTTTAGTTTAAATAAACAAGAATTACGACAAAAAAAGATGTGACCCCTCCAAATACATTTACTTGTTGAAAATATCTATCTCCATTTATTCATATCTATCTATATTATTTTGTTTGTTTATCTATCTATCTATCTCAGTCTATTCCAAACTATATATCCATCTTCATATCTAAACAAGAATTACAACAAATTACGATAAATAAACAAGAATTATGACGAGCTGGGGTTGTTAATTTGATAGTCACCGGGTAGCAATTTTTGAGGCAGGAGACCGGGACGCACTTCCTCATAAATTACCAAAACATCCTTTTTTCCAGGTTTTCCAGTACTGGAAAATTTACATTTTATTTTCTAGGTTTTTCAGGATGCATGGGAACCCTGAAGTATATTTCCAAATATAGTTGGTTTGTAAGTTGGATTTTAAGGCATGTCAACCCTTGCTGGGTTATTTTATGTCAAAGATATTTTGTTTTATTCATTCTTCATGGCTACTCAATTTTTTTAAACTCATTTTTTTCTATTTAACACATAGATCGTACCCTAACAGGTACTACCAATCTGGGTCAAAGTGGACCTGGAAATAATGATGATGAAGAGGTACTCCACATTTCCCAGACATCTAGAATTGGAACTTCACTATCAGATAAAATTAAACATCATACCGAAGACATTAAGACCCTCAGCTACCGTTTTCTAGCACATATATGATAAAATGGGTTGGGGCTTGCCATAAGGGCAATAGAATTGGGATAATCATATATATATTTTCCACTCCACACGAGCAAGATGTGACACATGGTCTATTCCTTAAGTGAAGTTTAATAGGTTTGAATTCAGAGTTTTCCTTCTCATAGACTGGTTACCTAGTCATGGTTAAAGAGCTGTGACGAGACTGAAAGGTAGCCCTATGAACAAGCGGATTTCCAGCCCCCACAAACAAAGCGCGTCAGGATATGTTTGGCCTGTGGCGAGTGGCTACGGATACTCAAACTCGCTACTTCCTCGTAGCTGAGGTGTTGTTAGTAGAGACCCAAATAAAGTATATCCGAATTTGCATAAGCGCATCCGAACGAGCAGAAATAAAGACGGACTGTCACTGACAGGGTGAGTAAGGAAGAAAGTGTTTGGATGGCAATCTGAAATCTGAAGACTTATTTGATGTGCCATGTTCAGTTGGGAAAGGAATTGCATTTCATTTGCTGGAGAGACTTTCAAAGGATTGATATTACCTTGAATTTTTGGACCCTTTCAAAAGAAGAGCCCAATCCACCCTAATATTTGCCCATAGCTGGAGGGAGAGTAATTGGATTCATACCTTTTCCAAGAGTATTAGTGCTATGTGAAGTGCCAACAGCTTCATCCAGAATTTGAACTTGAGTTGACAAGTCCATTTCCTACTACTCTAACCATTACACCACACACACTTCCACTTGGGATAATCATATAGGTGCTAGGGCTTGACGTGACCAGCTAATTGATTGGAGGGGGCCTCTCTGACCGCCTGTCTAACCTTAGTAAGACTGAAAGTGTAATGTTGCATGTCAAGGACTGCTCAGCCAGCAGGGTTGGATCCTTAAGCATCACATATAGCCACCCATGGCCAATATGTGGCCCCATGGGGGAGGATCTTATCCCTCAGCAGAGTTGCAATCATTGTATTCTACCAGTTCATTAATACACATGAAATCTATACATATATAAAGGGCAGTTGTGTGTATATGTATGTCCAGATGAAACTACAAAAATAAAACAATTAACAACAAAGTAAATATATATACACATTAAATATCACCAGTCCTTGCTTTTTGAGTAAAGATTATTAAGATTTGATTTATATTCAAAGATATTTAAATATTAAAATATACATAGAAATAGCATTCAAATTCTACTTAAAAATTTCCAGCATTTGTAAATCTCAAAATAAGCAAATCAATACACCAGGGTTTCACTTCCTTCTACCCAGGTGATGCTGGGTAGCCACTTCTAGTCATATATACGAAATCAAAAAAGATTTACCATTAAATGGTCCACAAGATTTGATATGCCATTAAAACAAATAACCATTAATTTTGAGAGGCAAATATACAAATCACTTACACTTAAAATTTGAACATGCAACATTAAACAGTCCTCCTTGTTTTTTAAAACAAGTTTTAATAGATACATCCCCAGTATCATATATTTATATATAGTTTGTTTTATTTTAATAGATATTCAAAATTAATAGAACTTAGTTTCAAATTGTTTTATTTTTTTTACTCCTTTAATAAATTTGATGATTTCATGATTTATGGTTCAAACTCTCCGACATTTAATTTTTAACTTCCACCTCCTCAAGCAATATCTTTCAAAAATTTATTTTTACATCGCCCGGAGGGTGTTTTTTTATTTTGCTAGTTAAAATAATAAAGATTAATTCTGATGAAATATTAATTGAATGAAATTTTCCTTATTTTTTCCTCACATTTTGTCGGATTTTTCCCTAATCTGTTATTTCCTCACCCCCTCTCTCTCTCTCTCTCTATATATATATATATATATATATATATATATATATATATGTGTGTGCCTCGTACAACACGGTGTGACAGAGAGAGTGGCGGGCGTGAAGACTTGCCATATTCTCGAAGGAAGCGGGCTAGGCTTTGCCTGGTGTGTAGGACTGACCTAGAGTCAAACCCACTTCCTTCAGAACGTGAAAGGGTTGTGGACGAGCAGTGCAGAGTAACCCGGATGTAAACAGTCGTGCCGTGAGGATTGATGCGTACTTGTAGTGCTGATGAGTGTTGCACATGCTGCACAGACAATTCAGAGTGAGGAGCCCGGATGTGGTAAGGATTGATGTATATTTAAGGACCTGCCCTCCCAGAGCACAAGAGAACAACTGCAGTAGCATTTTGTTGTTGAGACGAGCGTGATACTGTTGAGAGAGTGTTTAGACTGAAGACTGTCAATTGGAAGAACATTGCGTCGGACTTGACTGTGACCCTCAGAGATTACTTCCGTTCCGGATTAGAATATATATATATAAGTATTGTTATGGGTGCAACTCGAGAAAATTAGATATTTTATAAAGAAAAAAAGATCTGCGAAATGTATTGTTTTTATTTTTTTATTTTTCATTATTATTTTACATTATCAAAAAAAAAATCCATTTTGCAGACCTTCTTTTTTATATAATGTATATAATATATATATATATATATATATATATATATAAACAAGATTTGGCATTAAATAACCCCCAAGAGTTTATATGCCATTAAACACACACAAAAACAATCAACTAAAATAGTAAAATATGGACACATTTCTATTATTAGAATTGGAATGGTTGGTGGTAAGCAAGATATTTAGTCAAGTGTCTACTTACCAAGCACCAATATCAGCCTTAGTATATCCATGATATACTAACACAGAACAGAACGGAAGGAAAGACAAGATATTTTCATTTACCCATGCAAAAACATTTTTATATATACAATATACATACGAGTGGTATTAAGAAAATGAATATATGAATATATCACAACAGATAAAAATATGCACATTTGTTCTATGGACAAGCAGTATGTGGAAGAGGTACAAAAATGGAAATAAAAAAATTACACAATCCAGTTCAACATTAAATCCAACAAGAGCAAAGTTCCAAATAGAAAATCCAACACCGGCAAAATGTTTTTTTTTTCCTTGCATAGATAGCTTAGATGAGTTAGGTTCTTATTGTAATTAGAAGATTCATTTTCCCCAGAATGCAATGTCAATGGTTATTTATATCTTATACCCAAGATATTACATAATGATTAGGCATAGCCTATCATTTTTGTAATGTAGTGTAAAGATTTAAATCTAACAGATGGTAGAAATTGTTGGAAGGTGTGGCATATTAAATGGCAATACAGAGAATAAACTTGTGAAAAGGGTTTTAGTTCCAGTTAACTCATAAATGATTGGTATCGATTTCTGAGTCAATTATGATTACACAATCCAGTTCAGCACTAAATCTAGAAAGGGCAAAGTTCCAAGTAGGTAAATCCAAATAGTAAATCCAACATTGGCAAGATGTCCTTTTCTTGCAGGAAATTATTACATCAAAGGGCCACATGAGTCAGGCTTTTTTTTCATAGCACTTAGAAGATTCATTTTTCTCAGAATGCAACATTGATGGTTATTTATTCCAGACAGGAAGTTGTTTATGGCTTATACCAAAGAGGGGATTGTTGTGTAATGGTTATCATCATAGGAAATTGACATGGTGACCAGAATTCAAATTTGGGAAAAGCTTGTTTGCATTTCACATAGCACTAATGCCCTTGTGAAAGGTATGAATCCAACTATCCAGCTATGGGGGAAATAATAAGACAGACTGGGCTCTTTAACCTTGGTATAGCAACTGATCAAAAAGAAGGAAAACTCTGAATTCAAACCTGTTTAACTTTGCTTAAGAATTTGACCTTGTGTCACATCCAGCTCGTATGGAGGGGTTGGGTAAATAAATATACCAAAGATAATCCAATAAAAAATATACAGTTTGGAAAAATGCTTTCCGTCTTTTTAAAAAAATCACAGTAATGCACAGAAGGAATATAGTGTCTTCAACTCGTTGGGGTCTCAGTTCTAAATTCAAATATGGTTTCTCTCAAGTGTGAATTCACCTTTATATCTATAGAAAGGGGGAAAATAGATATTTGCTTCAACAAGTTCCTGCTGAGGGGGGGACCAAAAACAAGCGAGTTCACCGTCTTCTCGCAGGCCAAACTTTCTTTTGGTCAACACAGTCTTCATCTTCGACCAGCAGCTGAAAATCCGTCATCATCAAAATAATATTTTATGACTGCCGTCTCACATAGGCCGAATGTTTGTCTGCCTGTCACATGACGCTCGACTCACTTTGGTTATTTATGGGCATATTACTCAAACATCCGGGCACATCAGTTGAACCTCGCATCCGTCCAGTGCCTAAATCGCATTTGTTTTTGCATGTGGGAGGACGCGTGTTCGATCCCAGCAGGCAAGACAATGTCTTGCTCTTTTTCTTTTCTCGTTCTCCGTCATAATATCACTAAAGCATACTTAAATTTAAAAAAAAACAAACTATCTGGTACAAGAATGTTTTTTCAGTTATATTCATTTCCTCAAAATGTGTTTAAATGTGATCTCACTAAAAGATGAGATCTACGCACAAGCTACAATTAGTTTACAATGTGTATTTTCAAAATTTACTTCTCTATAAATATCTGTATGCATCACATATTCTCTCCAGTGTGTGTTCGAGTGTGATGAACCAATTCAGTTTTGTCTAAAAAAGAAAAGCCACACACCTCACAAGTATATGGCTTCTCTCCGCTATGTGTTTGCATATGTTTTATAATAGTTGACTTTTGTGAAAAAGATAATCCACACACTTCACAATAATATGGTTGGTCTCCGGTATGCATTCTCACGTGGATTTCTAAGTTACACTTTTGTGTAAATAAAATTCCACACACGTCACATGAAAATGGTTTCTCTTCTGAGTGTGTCCGTGCATGTCGCACCAATGCTGAATTGCTTGAAAAGGAAGCGCCACATACATCACATGAATATGGCTTCTCTCCAGTGTGTGTTTGCATGTGCTTTATAATAGTTAACTTTTGTGAAAAAGAAGATCCGCAGATTTCACAAAAATACGGTTGATCACCAGCGTGTGTTCGCATGTGTATTTCTAAATCACATTTCTGTGTAAATAAAGATCCACACACATCACATGAATATGGTTTCTCTCCATTGTGTGTTTCACTGTGACACACTAATGCTGTATTGTCTGAAAAAGAAGAGCCACATACTTCACAAAGAAATAGTTTTTCTCCAGTGTCAGTTTGGACGTGTTTCATGATAGCTGACTTTTGTGAAAAGAAAGATCTGCACACATTACGACTGTACGGTTTCTGTCCAGTATGCATTTGCATATGTCTCACCAAATTTGACTTCTTTGTAAAGGAAGATCCACAGACTTCACAAGAATATGGTTGTTCTTTAGAGTGTGTTTGCATATGTACTCCCAAATAATACTTGTGTGTAAAGGAACCTCCACACGCTTCAAATGAATATGGTGACTCTCCAGTGTATTTTCGAATAAGGTGTATCAATGTTGACTTGTGTGAAAAGGAAGATTCAAATATATCAAAAGGATACGTTTTTTCTCCAGTGTGTCTTCGCCGATATACAACCAAATTTAACTTCAATGTAATGGAAGATCCATACATATCTCAAAAATATGGTTTCTTTTCAGTATATTTTTGTATGTGTATCATCAAATAGAACATTGGTTGGATTTTATGACATTATTATTATTTTTTGTTGATTTCTTTGCATATAAATCTTTAAATGTACACATACATTTTCCATCACATTAAATATTTAGAAATGATTTTTCTTCAATACACTGTATTCTTTGAAAAAGTATATTCCCAAATTTCATATAGTCTTGTAAATTTTGCGATGAATATTTCCTCCAAGTTCCCAAGAAAATCTGTAAAAACAAAACAAAAAAAAGATATTCAAGCCCATGAATTCAGTTTACATTTCAATAAAATCAGGAATATTTTACTTTTTTTTTTACTAAGGTGAGTCAAAAGTTTTGCAATATTTTAGCAACATGAGATACAATCTTATGATGGACCACACTGAATTGTGAAATGCCAAACTTACCTGATACTCTTCAAGTGCTACTCACTTGGAAGAATGTTTTGTGTCAAGTATTTTTTAGCAACAATGGGGTTAAATATTTTAAATTTTCTATAGTAAATTATAAATCTCAAGTTCTTATTTACTATTCAACGGATATTTGTTTGATTTGTGTTTTAAAAAAAAATAATTTTGATATTTCAGACTGTTGTCCTCAACTTTACAGGCCACTGTAACCTTCAGCACTGTTCAGATGTTTTTCTAATTACTTTAAAATAAGTCATCTTCAGATGATTTCCCAAGAATTCAAATATGGTTTTATAGATCAAATTGTTAGCACTCACTCAAGGGCGCTCAAAGCAGCAGAAATGCCATGAGACTTATTGAACAGAAATGCAATTAGATATAGAAAAATAAAATGGAATTTACTTATAAAAAAAAATAGAAATTTCAAAATGTCGTAAATAACATTATCACTTACCTAACCACTTTAATCTGGACATGAAATGAGAAGTTCCCAAAATGCAGTATTGCATCTTACTATCTCAGTTAAGAATGTTGCATGAATGCAAGCCATTAAAATCAAATTAATTTTTTGGTTCAAATAATTTTCAATATATGTGAAATAATAATAGAAAATTTTTTTGTTACAGATGCAGTGCCACATCGAGATATTGATCTTGCAATGAAAAAATAAGAAATCATCAATAACTTAAAATTGGTTAACTTTAAGACTTTTTCGATAGCAGTTTTGAATTTCTTGGGCCAAAATGCTTTTATAAACCAATTTTTAGGAGTAGGGAAACTCTAGACCTGATTTTAAAGACAAAAATAGGTTACAAACAGTTGCCATTTTTCATTAGCCCCCTCAAATTTGGAGAGCTAAAAATCAACATAACTCGATCAATTTTGGGAATTGGCAGCTTATATTTTGGGGATTGTCCTACTTTATCATAATTCACACTTGGACAAAATTTCAGAAAAATTAAAACGGGTGGTTGACATGGCCTGGATGATTTGACATGGAATTACCCAATAGAGTTGCAACAATCATATAGGTGCTATGGCTTGACTGTCTGTCTAGCCTAAGTAAGGGTCAAAGTGGAGTGTTGCATGTCATGGACTGTTCAGCCACAAGGATTTCGTCCTTAAGCATTATGGGCTGCCACTTATAGCCAACGGGAGGCCCTATTGGGTGGGGGTTCTTACTCCTCTGCAGAGGTGCAGTTTGTGTATTCTAAAGCCCCAGCCGACAGGGCTAGTTATTATGTAAAAGAGTTGATATTAGCCCATCAATCAACACTTTCAGGTCTACCTGATTGTCAAAGTTCTTACAACCCAACCAAAATTTACTATAAAAATGCAAAAGAAATGGTTTTTACTAGGAAAATGCATTGGACAATGATTTTTACTATAAAAATGCATTGGACAATGATTTTTACTATGAAAATGCATTGGAAATGATTTTTACTATGAAAATGCATTGGACAATGATTTTTACTATAAAAATGCATTGAAAATGATTTTTACTATAAAAATGCATTGGAAATGATTTTTACTATAAAATGCATTGGAAATGATTTTACTATAAAAAAATGCATTGAAATGATTTTTACTATAAAATGCATTGGAAATGATTTTTCTATAAAAATGCATTGAAAATGATTTTTACTATAAAAATGCATTGGAAATGATTTTTACTATAAAAATGCATTGGACAATGATTTTTACTATAAAAATGCACTGGACAATGATTTTTACTATAAAAATGCATTGGAAATGATTTTTACTATGAAAATGCATTGGAAATGATTTTTACTATGAAAATGCATTGGACAATGATTTTTACTATGAAAATGCATTGGAAATGATCTTTACTATGAAAATGCATTGGAAATGATTTTTACTATAAAAATGCATTGAAAATGATTTTTACTATAAAAATGCATTGAAAATGATTTTTACTATAAAAATGCATAGGAAATGATTTGTACTATGAAAATGCATTGGAAATGATTTTTACTATGAAAATGCATTGGACAATGATTTTCAATATAAAAATGCATTGGAAATGATTTTTTTCTATAAAAATGCAATGGAAATGATTTTTAATATAAAAATGCATTGAAAATGATTTATACCATAAAAATGCATTGGACTATGATTTCTATAATAAAAATGCACTGGACAATGATTTTTTTTCTGTAAAAATGCATTGGACAATGATTTTTATTATTAAAATGAATTAGACAATGATTTCTGCAATAAAAATGCATTGGAAAATAATTTCAACTATAAAAATGCATTGGGCAATGATTTTTATTATTAAAATGCATTAGAAATGATTTTACTATAAAAAAGCATTGGAACTGCATTTTGATTAGCATGATACTACTAACAATAATATCAAGAAATAATTCAGGCTTTACAAGAAAAGAAATTTATTTCAAAAGAAAAAACTTTTGCAACCAAAGCAAAATTTCTGGAACGATCTGGTCACCGTACGGTAATCAACTTTCTCACAACAAATGTTTTTGGTTGCTTCTGTGGCATCATCATTAAATAAATGGAAGGAAAGACCAGATATGCTCATTTACACATACAGAAACATTTTGATGCAGACTACACAGATGATCTACTGCTACTTGTAAATATGATTGCTCAAAGTTTCTGCTGCATAGCCTGGAGCAAGCACTAAGAGGCATTGGCTTCTATGTGAACTCAAATAAAACAGTGTTCATGTGTTTTAATCAAGGTGGTGTTATCTCATTAAATTGAAAGCATCTAAAATTAGTATAACAGTTAATATACCTTGGTAGCAATATCTCATCTAATGAAAGTGATGTTTAAAATTTTAGTCAATAAATGTTAGCATCCACAATTTACATATTGATACGCTTGTCTATGTGTTACACTTTGGTATCATTATATTTTTGGTTGGTTAATTTGGGGCATATTAACCCTTTTCAAGTCATTTAATGCCAAATCAAATAATTTTGGTTTGTTTTGGTTTGGTTTTACGGCATATCAACCTCAGTGGGTCATTTAATGCCGATAAAATTTTGAAATAAATCAATTCTTAATGTATAATACAATTTTTTTATAAATACATTTTTCTATTTAACCCATAGAAGGGACCCTAATAGGTACTACCACTCCAGGTCAGAGTGGACCAGGGAGCAATGGTGATGAAGGGGTGCTCCACATTCCCCAAACCTCCAAAACTGGAACCTCACCATCAGATAGAGTTTAACGTCATTCCCAGGACATGTAGACCCTCAGTCACCGCCTTCTAGCACCTATATCATAAAAAGGGGTTGGGGCTTACCACAAGGGCAATAGGCTTGGGAAAATCATATAGGTGCTAGGGCTTGACGTGACCAGCCGATTAATTGGAGGGGGCCTCTCCGACCACCCATCTAGCCCAAGACAGGGCCCATCTTACCCCTCTGCAGAGGTGCAGTCAGTGTATTCTAACGCCCCAGCCGACAGGGCGGAAAAAGGGTTGGGTGATTGCTGTAAGAGAAATATGGCCAGGACAATCATATAGGTGCTAGGACTTGATGTGATTTTTGACTGTCTGTCTAGTCCAAGTAAGGGCCAAATTAGAGTGCTGCATACCATGGACTTCTCAGCCACAGGATTGAACCCTTAAGCATCATGGGTCACCACGCTCACCCTACAGGTGGCTCCACTGGTTGTGAGGGGGTTTTAGCTCTCTGCAGAGGTGCAGTCAGTATATTCTACAGTCCCAGCCAACAGGGCAGGGTGGTGTGAGATGAAGGTGAAGCCCCTTGCCTAGCATATGGACCAATTCTCAATGAATTGTTGTACAGACTTTATTGTATACAGGATGATTAAAAAGTAACTCCCTATTTTAAACTATAATTTTTTTATCTGGCAAGTTGTCAATATTTAGAAGAATATTGAAGATTTGATTTTTATGCAAGATGGTGCTCCTCCAAATTTTGTTATTGTTGTTCATGAATGGCTGAATCATCATTTCCACGGGAGATGGATGGGTAGACATGGTCCGCATGAGTGGCCAGCCAGAAACCCAGATTTAACACACTGTGATTTTTTCCTTTGGAGCTGGTTGAAGGAGCAAGTCTACTCTACAAAACCAGCGACTTTGGATGAACTTGACGGATGAATACAAGAATTTATTTCTGCCATTCCACAAGAGTTCCTGGGAAGATCAGTTGATGTAATTCCTAAGCGGATTGAGAGGCTGGAGGCAAACGCTGGTGCAAACCTATGTTATATGTGTTCTTCTCATATTCATTTTATGTAAAAATAATGATTCAGAAATAAATAAGATTTTTAAAATAGGGAATTACTTTACAATCACCCTGTATATTAATATGCTTGTAAAATATTAATTGTGACATTTTTCAAACTATGTTTATAAACAAATGCAATCAAGTTAAAACATGAATGAAATCCATTTTGAAATGTTTTGTTTTCCTTTTTGTTATTATAAAAGTGCTCACTATTATAGAGCAGGTATAAAACCTAAAAAATATACTTATGTACACTAGAATTCAGTTTCATGTAATGTGCACAATCATCAGACAGAAATGTGAGAAAAGTGGCTCATCATCATCATGTCGTGCATGCAGCACGGGTATCCATGACAATCTTTCGCCAACCTTCCCTATCGTTCATTACACCTGGAAGCTCCTCTGCGGAGCAGCCAGCATCTTCACATAACTGGTCAATGTAGGTCCTTGCTGGGCACCCCACACTTGCATGTCTATGTATTGGCTTCCACAGGAGAACGTCGCTTATGAGTTCATCCTTGCTTCTTCAGCAGTGTCCTGCATGCCTTGTCCGTCTCACTCGGATAGTTTGTGAGATGGGGGGCAGGTGACCGTACAGCTGTTTCCTTGTGGGGTGCTGTTTCCACGACTTATTCAAGACTGCACGCAGCATTCTTGTGCAGCTCCCATCCAGTTTATTCTCAAGATGCTTTGTTAGGGTCCAGGTGGTGCAGCCATACAGCAGCACTGACACAACCACAGCCTGGAAGAACTATCGCTTCAGCTTGCCAGGGAGATCAGACCTCCATATGACTGATAAACTATTTGTTGCTGACTCTGCCTTTGCTATCCGTAATCAATCCTAAATATAATGTGTTGTACAATCAAATGTTAAGATGGAAGTACACGTGACAATAACAGAAGAATCTTTTCTCAGGATAGGTTTAGAGAATGAGGATATACAGGCAAAGGTAGAAGGAAGAGAAGAGGCAGAAGATGATGGGTAATCTTTATTATCAACTACCATGGAATTTCCATGGGTCAATCTAATAATAATAAAGGTGGTGAAAGGAGTAAAATAATAATAATAATGATAATAATAATGTGAATGCAGCAAACTAGAAAAAAGTGGGTACAAGACTAGGCACGACTGATAGGGGGGGAGGGTATTCCACTGGGAATTGTGCATGAAATTAAATGTTCACCATGCAACTAAGTCACATATATATTTACCAACCCCTCCGCACGAGCAGGATACGACACAAGGTCAATTTCTTAAGCAAAGTTTAACAGGTTTGAATTCAGAGTTTTCCTTCTCCTAGGCTGGTTACCTAGCCATGGCTAAAGAACTGAGTCTGCCCTGCTATTTACCCATAGCTGGAGGGAGAGTAGGATTCATACCTTTCCCAAGGGTAACTAAGCCATATATGCACAAACCTGAATCTGTCATGGAGAATGAGACACATAAAATTCTTTGGGACTCTGAGATACAGATGGATCACCTAATCCCGGCCAGTAGACCAGACTTAGTGTTAATTAACAAGAAGGAGAAAATTTGTCATCTCGTGGATTTGCAATCCCGGAGTAAAAATGAAAGTAAATGAAAAGATAGAATACCTTGACCTTGCCAGAGAACTCTAAAAGCTGTGGAATATGAGGGTTAAAGTGATACGAATGGTGCACTTGGAACGGTCACCAAATCTTAGAAAACAAACTAAAGGAACTGGAAATCAGAGGAAGAATTGAGACCATCCAGACAACAACATTGTTGAGATTGGCTAGAATACATAGAAGAATCCTAGAGACCTGGGGAAACTTGTTGTCACTCAGTCTCCAGTGAAAGACCATCAGCTTACACTGGTGTGAAAAACTCAAGGAGTGAAATAATCATAAAACTGGTATATATATTAATAATAATAATAATAATATTTCATGCCTTGATCACCTAAACCAGGCCAGATGACCAGACATAGAGTTAACTAACAAGAAGAAAAGAACCTGTCATCTTTTGGGGATTTTGTTGTTTTAACAGACAACAGAGTGGAAATAGCATAAAACAAAAAGATAGACAACTACCTGGATCTTGCTAAAGAGCTCAAAAGGCTGTGGAACATGAAGGTGATACCAATTATAGTTGGAGCACATGGAATGATCCGTAAAGACCTGGAAAAGAGCCTGGACGAACTAGAGATGAAAGGAAAAATTGAGACCACCCCGGACCACAGTATTGTTAAGATCAGCTATAATACATAGAAGAGTTTTGAAGACCTGAGGAGGCTTGCTGTCACTCAGACTTCAGTGAAAAACTAGTGCTTGATTTTAACTCTTAAATTTTCAAATAACTTTTTTGGGATATTGAATTTTTCTTTTTCTATTTTTTTTACATGTTCTTCAGGATTTGATCTTTCAACAAAAGTAAAAATTAGGGCCTGGAAAATTTTCTTCAAATGACCCCCTACATTCGGAATAGATAAAAAAAAGATTTTTTTTTTTCTAATTTAAAAAAAAAAAAAAAAGAAGCTATTTTGTATTATTTGTATTATTCGGACTATTGTCCTAATCTTTATTGTTATAACAAGAAATACCTGAAGAAGGCCAGAGGTCACATCGGCTGAAACGTTGTGCAGATAACAATATAGATGAGAACAATAGTCTGAATAATCCAAATAATCCAAATTATCAAACCTCATCTCAAAAATTCAGAGAAATAAAATAAGTTATTGATTATAAAATTAAGTCGTTAAAGAATCAAGCAGTGAAAATTTCATTAAAATTGGACAATTCCCTGATTTCTAGTAATTGTTTTGAAATTTAGAATTAAAAAAAAAAGTCCTAAAAAAAAAATCTCTCAAATGAAAAGAGAAAAAAATCTCTCTAATGAAAGAGAAATACTAAAGGATACAGAGTTAGAAAGAGACCTTGGTGTGAATGTGGACCCTGAATTAAAATTTTCCAAGCACATAAAAATACAAGTAAATAAAGCAAACAAGATATTAGGATTAATACGGAGGTCATATGAATACATGGATAAAGAAATGCTGAAAAAATTGTTCACTGCATTGGTAAGACCTCATTTGGAGTTTGCTAAAGTGGTTTGTAGCCCAAGACTCATCAAGGACACAAAACCCATTGAGGGAGTCCAGAGGAGAGCTACTAAATTAGTGAATAATTTAAAATCCCTTTCGTATGAAGAAAGACTTAGGAACATTGACCTACCAAGTCTGGTTTTCCTACGTATAAGAGAGGATATGATTGAAGCCTACAAATACACAAATGGTTTTTATTCAATGAACTCTGACCTACTAAACATTGCTCAAAATATCTATACAAGGGGACATAAATTAAAACCCCTTAAAAAATCTTGTAAAGCAAACGCAAGACAAAATTATTTTAGTAACAGAGTGGTGAATATATGGAATAAACTACCTTCATCAATAGTGAATGCCCCATCTCTAAACTCCTTTAAGGCAAAGTTGGATAATCTGTGATTATAAATATTCTGTGGAATTAAAATGAATATTTATAAGGAACAGCTGACAGGTCGCAGACCTAATATACTAGCTGAAAGGATATTATTATTATTATTTACTCCTTTTGAGTTTTCACATCAGCATTAGCTGATGGTCTTTCACTGGAGTCTGAGTGACAGCAAGTCATCTCAGGTCTCCAGGACTCTTCTGAGTATTCTGGCAGATTGCAGCAGTGCAGTGTTCTGAATGGTTTCAATCCTTGCCTTGATATCCAAACTTTCCAAACCCTTTTCTAATCCTTTTGGGATTGTTCCAAGTGCACCAACTACAATTGGTATCACTTTCACTTTCACATTCCATAACTTTTTCAGTTCTCTGGCAAGGTCCAGATATTTGTCTATTTTTTCATTTTCCTTTAGCTTCACCTGGTGATCTGCTGGCACTGCAAAATCCACCAGTTGACAAGTTCTTTCTTTTTTGTTTATCAACACTAGGTCTGGTCTTCTTGCTGAGATAAGGTGATCCGTTTTTATTATTATTATTATTATTATTATTATTATTATTATTATTAATTGTTTTAAAATTAAGAGATTTTGAAAAAAAAGGATTTATTAACTCCCTTTGTTACTTTTGCCCAACTCTATTTCATTTTTATACAAGAAAATAAGGTGCAATTTTACTATTGCACCAATCTCCTTTTAAAAGTGAAATTGGCAGCGTTTTTTTTTTTGTTGTTTTTTGTGTGTGTGTGTTTTTAATTCTTTTTTCTGATGTGGTTTGAACGAATATGACATTAAAAAAACCCTCCTCACTCCAGCCGTCAGTATGTGGGTGGGGGGGTCCTGGCAGGAACTGGGAGTTCTCGGGATGGTAGAACCGAGTAATTTACAACTGTTCTGAAGGTTAGATTCGTTTAAAACCCTAACCCTAACCCCCAATTCCTGCCTTCATAGTCACTGGCCAGTTCTGTACCGGGTCAGCAGTCTCTTTACATAGGTCAGGACAGTGCACGCACGCATTAACACATTTTTTTAAATATTTTTTTAGTGGGAGGAAACAGCAGCAGAGAAAACTCGGTCAGAGATTTGGGGGAGGAAAAAGAGAGGTAGATTGTGAATTGAGGGTCGTAAATTTTTACTATATTCTACCGGACAGGTGTTAGTGGATATGAAATGAAGTCCGATGTATTTTTTCAATTTCTTTTAATAAAAATAAAATTATTAGGAAAACAACTTAATACGTTAATTAATTTCTAAAAAAAATTAAACAACAGCCTTAATTTTTATGTTGTATAGATTTTAAAGTTGTTGCGTACTGATTCAGTAATACACTTTTTTTTCCTTATTATTTTAAGGGAATTGAGATTATAAACTTATCAAGTTCTATGCTGAAATAAATTGAAAATTACTATTCGCTGGTAATTTTGCCGAGTATTTAATGATATTTCTATTTCAGAGTAACAATTTATAAAATTAAAACAGTCCATTTTTGCAGTTCGGAGGTGAAAAAAGTGTATAACTGAATCACTACACAACAACTTTAAATCTATACAACATCAATTAATACTGCCGTTTATTTTTAAAAAAATCTAATAAATGAATTAACGTAAGTTATGTTGTCCTCAATTCACGCCCCTAAATCCACAGTCGATCATAATTTGTATATAGGAGAAAAAGTCTTAGGCTATCGAAATCTACTTAAAGATAGATGTATTTTACAAAATCAATTCAACCCTCCTGATTGAAAAAAAAAATTACCAAAAATCAGGTAATTATCCGATTTTAATGAAATTTTCAGTGTTGATTTATCAATGAATGAATTTTATAATGCATCAGTTATTTTATTTAAAAACTTTCTGATTTTTTCCCCTTCTTCTTCAGGTCACTTAACTTTGAGAGCCCTTATTTTGGGACACGAACAAACTTTATTCCACTGAAAAATGTTTATATTCATAAATGTTAGGCCGATCAATCGGCTGGTCACGTTAAGCCCTAGCACCTATATGATTGTCCCAACCCTATTGCCCTTTATGGCAAACACAAACCCTTTTCATCATATCGGTGCTAGAAGGCGGTGACTGAGGGTCTTTATGTCCTGGGTATGACGTTAAACTCTAACTTATGGAGAGGTTCCAATTCTGGAGGTCTGGGGACCCCTTCATCACCATTACTCCCAGGTCCACTCTGACCCGGAGTGGTAATACCTGTTAGGGTCCCATCTATGGGTTAAACTATCAAATCTTTCAAAACTTTGTCGGCATTAAATGACCCAACATGGCTGATATGCAATCAAACAAAACAAACAATCATAAGGCGGTTAGGCACCAACAATTTTGACATCATAGACGTATTTTACAAAATCAATTCAACCCTCCACCCTGATTAAAAATAAAAATTACCAAAAATGAGGGAATTATCCGATTTTAATGAAATGTTCAGTGTTGATTTATCAATGAAAGAATTTCATAATTCATCAGTTATTTTATTTCAAAACTTTCTGATTTAATTTTTTTTTAGCCCCTACACAAAAAGCATAAAATAAAAGTTGAGGTTGAGACGGGTGCGATAGTAAAATTTAAACACCGAAAAGAAAAACGAGAAAACAATAATACCATCTTACCTTTCATGTGAAATTTTAACTGGACTAAAAGAAGACAAAACAAAAAAACGGTAAAATTAAAGGAATTAATGTCTAATTAAATAAAGAAAAAGTTCTTCTTTTCATTTGTTCTGTGAATTTGGGTCGGAATGTTCAGATTTCTTCATTAATTTATATAAAATTTCTGTATTTTTCAGTCAATTTTAAATGATAATGGCAACATCGAGAAGGATTGCCTCAAAAAACAGAGAGAGAGTGAGAGAAAGAAAGAGAAAGGGAGAGTGAGAGAGAGAGAGAGAGAGAGAGACAAAGAGAGAGAGAGAGTGAGAGAGAGAGAGAGAGAGAGAGAGTGAGAGAGAGAGTGTGGGGTGACACAAATAATATTGTTAAAATTAAATTTTTTTTTTTCAGCTGGTGAGAAAGCGGAAGACGCTACGCGGTGATTACAATTTTTAGTCCCTTCGTAAAAAAAGACAATACTTTTGTAGTAGTTTTTATTATATTTTTTCTTTTAATTTATTTCGATACTCTTCGCGGAGAACCGTCCCGGCCTCCTGCCTCAAAAATTGCTTGCCGGTAGCTGCTGAAAAAAACAAAAAATCACCAGCTACGATTGAAGACCGTAGCCGAAGCGGTGTCACTTGCAAAACAAACTAGGGTTAGGGTTGGGGTTTAGGGTTAGTTTAATGGGAAAATAAATAAACAATTTGGGCTTTGTTTTTTTCTGGGTCATCCTGTATACAGGGTGACCCAGAAAAAACAGAACCCACAAATTTTGTAATAAAACTGTTAATTTTAACTTGAGGTGTTTAGGGTTAGGGTTAGGGTTGGAGTTGGGTTTTCGCGAAAAACGCCCTTAGTTGGTTGTTTTTTTGGTTTTTTTGCAAGTGACGCCTCTTCGGCTACGGACTTCAATCGTAGCTGGGTTTTTTTTTTCAGCAGCCACCGGCTAGCGATTTTTGAGGCAGGAGGCCGGGATGATTCTCCACGAAGTATACCTTTATTTCAACTCCTTGTGGGCTATCTAATGTCGAAAATTAATTCGTTTGTAAATGTTTGGTGGTAATACAGGATAAGAAGAGAGAGAAGAAGAAGAAGAAGAAGAAGAAGAAGAAGAAGAAGAAGAAGAAGAAGAAGAGAGAGAGAGATAGTGAGAGAGAGGGGGAAACGGCATATCAACTCCTTATGGGTTATTTAGTGTCAAAATGTTATTCATTTGTAAATTTTTGATTGTTATAGAAGATAAGAAAAGAAAAAGAAGAAAAAGAAGAATTAGAGAGAGATACAGAGAGAGAGAGAGAGAGAGAGAGAGAGAGAGAGAGAGAGAGAGAGAGAGGTTTTGTTTTGTTAGGTTCATTTAACTTATCAACTTCTTATGGGTTATTTAATGCCGAGATTTGATTCATTTGTAAATGTTTGATTGTAATTATAACTATATTTTCATTGTTCATTGTTTTATTGCACATTTTTATTTGACTCTAATCAATTGTCTGATATATATATATATATATATATATATATATATATATATATATATATATATGTGTGTGTGTGTGTGTGTGTGTGTGTGTGTGTGTGTGTGTGTAAAAATGAAATTGGAATTGAATCCGACAATAAGAGGAAGAATGAATAAAGAAAAGAAAGTATAGAATGGATAATAAAAGATGAATTTAATCAATATCACTTACACATGTGTTTCGGTCAGTTCATATTTGTTTACACGATTCAAACTATTATTATCATTAAATAAACAAACCTTCATCAGAGTGATATTTAAAAAAAAAAATTCATCAGTGATATTTCAAAATAAAATTCATATAAATTCATAATAAATTTCATCAGAGTGATATTTCAAAATCTAATGAAGGTCGAATTTTCTCTGTGTACGGAATATTTTTACATTTTTCTATTATTATTATTTCATTTCATTTGTTTATTTAATGATAATAATAGTTTGAATCGTGTACACGAAGATGAACTGACCGAAACACATGTGTAAGTGATATTGATTAAATTCATCTTTTATTATCCATTCTGTACTTTCTTTTCTTTTTTCATTCTTCCTCATATATATATATATATATATATATATATATATATATATATATATATATATATATATATAACCCAATTCATAGTGGTACCTTGACTGTTGAAATTTTTTTTTTGGTAGAAATTTCTCTGAAATAGCTGCAACAGGTAGCCCCCCACCTTGGGGGATGTTTTGTAAAAAAGTGTATATTTTTGTTTGGGCCTTGGTGCCTTTATTTTCAAAATTCGCGGAGCGAATTCTTGTGGGCCTGTCATTGGTCAAGGATGACATCATTTGTAGGGGACGAGGAAGGGCTCTGACTGAGTTCCCTAACTTTACACACTCATTACGACCGGCACTCTGTGAACAGAGGTGAGAGAACAGGTCTCTCTTGGGCTGAAGCCCTCCCCTCCTTCTATGGTAGTCCGCTGTGAACAGCGAAGAATCTTCTTCTTCAGAAAAAGGATTAGGGTTCGTGAACGAACCCAAGGTTAAGAGATACGTGAACGTATCAACGTTGAGACCACTGGGTCTTTATGACTGGTTGAATCCAGGGACAAGGAAGAAAGTTAAAAGAAAGGACAAGGAATAGTGAGAAAAGGTCGTTGTGCGTGAACGTCCAGGAATATTTGAAGAAATAGCAAAGGAAAGTTGAATGAGGAAAGAACAAGGAAGAAAGTTAAAAGAAAGGAAAGAAGAAAGCATTGAAGAACATAGAGGGAGGGAAGGAAGGAAGATATATGAGAGAAGGTAACTAATTAAGAGTTCTCAGTCATCTTCAGACCAAAATAAGGGCCCACTAAAAACAAAAGGGCATTACGAACTTTCGCCTCTCGGCAAGAGAAATTTATTGAGTAATTTTGTATGTACATTTTTGTCTTGTTTGGTTTTATGTTTTAAATGTTTGTTTTGTTTTCATAGTTAAAGATACTGCACGGGGAAATTTGTGCAACCCACAGCAGACCGTAGAGTAGTTTAAAATTTGAATAAATATAGTTATTTTATAAGTAGAGTTTGTCTCGTTTTTTTAGACTTTGTTAATTCTTTTTTCCTCAGCATATTATTTACACTTTTATATTTTTTTATTTTGTTACTGGCGTCGAATTTTGAGGACCAAATCAAAATTTCGACATGACTTAAGAGTTTTCCATGTTACAAACTGTCACTCAGTTGATTTTTTGCTTTGTGTTGCAAGCTAAAATTTGAGGTATGAGCAAACCTCACATATACACTTTTGTTAATGAGTTCATTAAAAACATATAATCCCCCTAATCTCATTTCTTTTTCAGGAACACTGATAGTAGTAGGTTTGGGGTACCCCCAAAAAATTTTGAAACAAAAAGTTTTGAAACAAAAAGTGGATTTTCTTTTACACAAATGATGGAATTATATACAGCATCATTTAACCAATTTGTCTTTCTTGATCAAATGAAACATTTAATTTTGTTGTGTAAATGTTTCATCATGGAGTAAAGGTTAACAAGCTGGTGTCTTGTGTAAACCTAATGGTAATGAGTTCAATCTTTGACAGGTAACGTTCCTTCTGGAGATTTGCTGTCAATTTTTTTAAGTTTAGTAAATATTTTTGTTTGCAAATGTTCCATTTTTGTACCATTCCTTTTTTTTTCATCGCCCAATTTCTATATTATTGTTTTGTAATTCAACATGAGAAATTACTTTACTTGAAAATAAAAAAAAATTATGGTAAATAGTGCCGATTTGAATACAATAAATTCAATGACTCCATTGGGTATTAATGCAGAATAGTGCGCAACAGATAATTATTATATTTTTTTATATGTAATCTAATGATATTATCTGATAATATCATTAGATTATGTATAAAAAGCACTACATTTTACGGAAATACCCAAAACCTTTGAGTCGCTAAGAAAAGGAAAAAAAAATTAAAAGAGAATGCCAAAATACTTTTTTTTAATATATATATAATTTTTTTAAATAAAAATATCAAACATTTTAATTTTTAAGTCAAATCAACAAATATTTACATTTTTATTGTTTTTTTAATTTTTTTCCTTTTCTTTTAGCGACTCAAAGGTTTTGGGTATTTCCGTAAAATGTAGTGCTTTTTATACATAATCTAATGATATTATCAGATAATATCATTAGTTAACATATAAAAAAGTATAATAATTATCTGTTGCGCACTATTCTGCATTATACCCAATGGAGTCATTGAATTTATTGTATTCAAATCGGCACTATTTACCATAATTTTTTTTTTTCAAGTAAGTAATTTCTCATGTTGAATTACAAAACATAATATGAAATTGGGCGATGAAAAAAAAGGAATGGTACAAAAATGGAACATTTGCAAACAAAAATATTTACTAAACTTAAAAAAATTGACAGCAAATCTCCAGAAGGAACGTTACTGTCAAGATTGAACTCATTACCATTAGGTTTACACAAGACACCAGCTTGTTAACCTTTACTCCATGATGACATTTACACAAAAAAATTAAATGTTTATTTGATCAAGAAAGACAAATTGGTTAAATGATGCTGTATATAATTCCATCATTTGTGTAAAAGAAAATCCACTTTTTGTTTCAAACTTTTTGTTTCAAATTTTTGGGGTACCCAAACCTACTACTATATGTTCCTGAAAAGAAATGAGATTAGGGGATTATATGTTTTTAATGAACTCATTAACAAAAGTGTATATGTGAGGTTTGCTCATACCTCAAATTTTAGCTTGCAACACAAAGCAAAAAATCAACTGAGTGACAGTTTGTAACATGGAAAACTCTTAAGTCATGTCGAAATTTTTGATTTGGTCCTCAAAATTCGACGCCAGTAACAAATAAAAAAATATAAAAGTGTAAATAATATGCTGAGGAAAAAGAATTAACAAAGTCTAAAAAAAGCGAGACAAACTCTACTTATAAAATAACTATATTAATTCAAATTTTAAACTACTCTACGGTCTGCTGTGGGTTGCACAAATTTCCCCGTGCAGTATCTTTAACTATGAAAACAAACAACATTTAAAAACATAAAACCAAACAAGACAAAATGTACATACAAAATTACTCAATAAATTTCTCTTGCCGAGAGGCGAAAGTTCGTAATGCCTTTTGTTTTTAGTGGGCCCTTATTTTGGTCTGAAGATGACTGAGAACTCTTAATTAGTTACCTTCTCTCATATATCTTCCTTCCTTCCTCCCTCTATGTTCTTCAATGCTTTCTTTTTCCTTTCTTTTAACTTTCTTCCTTGTTCTTCCTCATTCAACTTTCCTTTGCTATTTCTTCAAATATTCCTGGACGTTCACGCACAACGACCTTTTCTCACTATTCCTTGTCCTTTCTTTTAACTTTCTTCCTTGTCCCTGGATTCAACCAGTCATAAAGACCCAGTGGTCTCAACGTTGATACGTTCACGTATCTCTTAACCTTGGGTTCGTTCACGAACCCTAATCCTTTTTCTGAAGAAGAAGATTCTTCGCTGTTCACAGCGGACTACCATAGAAGGAGGGAGGGCTTCAGCCCAAGAGAGACCTGTTCTCTCACCTCTGTTCACAGAGTGCCGGTCGTAATGAGTGTGTAAAGTTAGGGAACTCAGTCAGAGCCTTCCTCGTCCCCTACAAATGATGTCATCCTTGACCAATGACAGGCCCACAAGAATTCGCTCCGCGAATTTGAAAATAAAGGCACCAAGGCCCAACAAAAATATACACTTTTTTACAAAACATCCCCCAAGGTGGGGGCTACCTGTTGCAGCTATTTCAGAGAAATTTCTACCAAAAAAAAAATTTCAACAGTCAAGGTACCACTATGAATTGGGTTATATATATATATATATTATATATATATATATATATATATATATATATATATATATAGAAGAATGAAAAAAAAAAAAGAAAGTACAGAATGGATAATAAAGATGAATTTAATCAATATCACTTACACATGTGTTTCGGTCAGTTCATCTTCGTGTACACGATTCAAACTATTATTATCATTAAATAACAAATGAAATGAAATAATAATATAAAAATGTAAAAATATTCCGTACACAGAGAAAATTCGACCTTCATTAGATTTTGAAATATCACTCTGATGAAATTTATTATGAATTTATATGAATTTTATTTTGAAATATCACTGATGAATTTTTTTTTTAAATATCACTCTGATGAAGGTTTGTTTATTTAATGATAATAATAGTTTGAATCGTGTAAACAAATATGAACTGACCGAAACACATGTGTAAGTGATATTGATTAAATTCATCTTTATTTATCCATTCTATACTTTCTTTTCTTTATTCATTCTTCCTCTTATTGTCGGATTCAATTCCAATTTCATTTTTACACACACACACACACACACACACACACACACACACACACACATATATATATATAATATATATATATATATATATATATATATATCAGACAATTGATTAGAGTCAAATAAAAATGTGCAATAAACAATGAACAATGAAAATATAGTTATAATTACAATCAAACATTTACAAATGAATCAAATCTCGGCATTAAATAACCCATAAGAAGTTGATAAGTTAAATGAACCTAACAAAACAAAACCTCTCTCTCTCTCTCTCTCTCTCTCTCTCTCTCTCTCTCTCTCTCTGTATCTCTCTCTAATTCTTCTTTTTCTTCTTTTCTTTCTTATCTTCTATAACAATCAAAATTTACAAATGAATAACATTTTGACACTAAATAACCCATAAGGAGTTGATATGCCGTTTCCCCCTCTCTCTCACTATCTCTCTCTCTTCTTCTTCTTCTTCTTCTTCTCTTCTTCTTCTTCTTCTTCTTCTTCTTCTCTTCTCTCTTATCCTGTATTACACCAAACATTTACAAACGAATTAATTTTCGACATTAGATAGCCCACAAGGAGTTGAAATAAAGGTATACTTCGTGGAGATCATCCCGGCCCTGCCTCAAAAATCGCTAGCCGGTGGCTGCTGAAAAAAAAACCCAGCTACGATTGAAGTCCGTAGCCGAAGAGGCGTCACTTGCAAAAAAAACCAAAAAAACAACCAACTAAGGGCGTTTTTCGCGAAAACCCAACTCCAACCCTAACCCTAACCCTAAACACCTCAAGTTAAAATTAACAGTTTTATTACAAAATTTGTGGGTTCTGTTTTTTCTGGGTCACCCTGTATACAGGATGACCCAGAAAAAAACAAAGCCCAAATTGTTTATTTATTTTCCCATTAAACTACCCTAAACCCAACCCTAACCCTAGTTTGTTTTGCAAGTGACACGCTTCGGCTACGGTCTTCAATCGTAGCTGGTGATTTTTGTTTTTTTCAGCAGCTACCGCAAGCAATTTTTGAGGCAGGAGGCCGGGACGGTTCTCCGCGAAGAGTATCGAAATAAATTAAAAGAAAAAATATAAAACTACTACAAAAGTATTGCTTTTTTTTACGAAGGGACTAAAATTGTAATCACCGCGTAGCGTCTTCCGCTTTCTCACCAGCTGAAAAAAAAAAATTTAATTTTAACAATATATTTTGTGTCACCCCACACTCTCTCTCTCACTCTCTTCTCTCTCTCTCTCTCTCCCTCTCTCTCTCTCTTTGTCTCTTCTCTCTCTCTCTCTCTCACTCTCCTTTTCTTTCTTTCTCTCACTCTCTCTCTGTTTTTGAGGCAATCCTTCTCGATGTTGCCATTATCATTTAAAATTGACTGAAAAATACAGAAATTTTATATAAATTAATGAAGAATCTGAACATTCCGACCCAAATTCACAGAACAAATGAAAGAAGAACTTTTTTCTTTATTTAATTAGACATTAATTCCTTTAATTTTACCGTTTTTTGTTTTGTCTTCTTTTAGTCCAGTTAAAATTTCACATGAAAGGTAAGATGTATTATTGTTTTCTCGTTTTTCTTTTCGGTGTTTAAATTTTACTATCGCACCCGTCTCAACCTCAACTTTTATTTTATGCTTTTGTGTAGGGGCTAAAAAAAATTAAATCAGAAAGTTTTGAAATAAAATAACTGATGAATTATGAAATTCTTTCATTGATAATCAACACTGAACATTTCATTAAAATCGGATAATTCCCTCATTTTGGTAATTTTTATTTTTAATCAGGGTGGAGGGTTGAATTGATTTTGTAAAATACGTCTATGATGTCAAAAGTTGGTGCCTAACCGCCTTATGATTGTTTGTTTTGTTTGATTGCATATCAGCCATGTTGGGTCATTTAATGCCGACAAAGTTTTGAAAGATTTGATAGTTTAACCCATAGATGGGACCCTAACAGGTATTACCACTCCGGGTCAGAGTGGACCTGGGAGTAATGGTGATGAAGGGGTCCCCAGACCTCCAGAATTGGAACTCTCCATAAGTTAGAGTTTAACGTCATACCCAGGACATAAAGACCCTCAGTCACCGCTTCTAGCACCGATATGATGAAAAGGGTTTGTGTTTGCCATAAAGGGCAATAGGGTTGGACAATCATATTAGGTGCTAGGGCTTAACGTGACCAGCCGATTGATCGGCCTAACATTTATGAATATAAACATTTTTCAGTGGAATAAAGTTTGTCGTGTCCCAAAAAGGGCTCTCAAAGTTAAGTGACCTGAAGAAGAAGGGGAAAAAATCAGAAAGTTTTTAAATAAAATAACTGATGCATTATAAAATTCATTCATTGATAAATCAACACTGAAAATTTCATTAAAATCGGATAATTACTGATTTTTGGTAATTTTTTTTTTTCAATCAGGAGGGTTGAATTGATTTTGTAAAATACATCTATCTTTAAGTAGATTTCGATAGCCTAAGACTTTTCTCCTATATACAAATTATGATCGACTGTGGATTTAGGGGCGTGAATTGAGGACAACATAACTTACGTTAATTCATTTATTAGATTTTTTTAAAATAAACGGCAGTATTAATTGATGTTGTATAGATTTAAAGTTGTTGTGTAGTGATTCAGTTATACACTTTTTTCACCTCCGAACTGCAAAAATGGACTGTTTTAATTTTATAAATTGTTACTCTGAAATAGAAATATCATTAAATACTCGGCAAAATTACCAGCGAATAGTAATTTTCAATTTATTTCAGCATAGAACTTGATAAGTTTATAATCTCAATTCCCTTAAAATAATAAGGAAAAAAAAGTGTATTACTGAATCAGTACGCAACAACTTTAAAATCTATACACATAAAAATTAAGGCTGTTGTTTAATTTTTTAGAAATTAATTAACGTATTAAGTTGTTTTCCTAATAATTTTATTTTTATTAAAAGAAATTGAAAAAATACATCGGACTTCATTTCATATCCACTAACACCTGTCCGGTAGAATATAGTAAAAATTTACGACCCTCAATTCACAATCTACCTCTCTTTTTCCTCCCCAAATCTCTGACCGAGTTTTCTCTGCTGCTGTTTCCTCCCACTAAAAAATATTTAAAAAAATGTGTTAATGCGTGCGTGCACTGTCCTGACCTATGTAAAGAGACTGCTGACCGGTACAGAACTGGCCAGTGACTATGAAGGCAGGAATTGGGGGTTAGGGTTAGGGTTTTAAACGAATCTAACCTTCAGAACAGTTTAAATTACTCGGTTCTACCATCCCGAGAACTCCCAGTTCTGCCAGGACCCCCCCCCACATACTGACGGCTGGAGTGAGGAGGGTTTTTTTAATGTCATATTCGTTCAAACCACATCAGAAAAAAGAATTAAAACACACACACACACACAAAACCAACAAAAAAAAAAACGCTGCCAATTTCACTTTTAAAAGGAGATTGGTGCAATAGTAAAATTGCACCTTATTTCTGTATAAAAATGAAATAGAGTTGGGCAAAAGTAACAAAGGGAGTTAATAAATCCTTTTTTTTCAAATCTCTTAATTTTAAAACAATTAATAATAATAATAATAATAATAATTAATAATAAAAACGGATCACCTTATCTCAGCAAGAAGACCAGACCTAGTGTTATAAACAAAAAAGAAAGAACTTGTCAACTGTGGATTTTGCAGTGCCAGCAGATCACCAGGTGAAGCTAAAGGAAATGAAAAATAGACAAATATCTGGACCTTGCCAGAGAACTGAAAAAGTTATGGAATGTGAAAGTGAAAGTGATACCAATTGTAGTTGGTGCACTTGGAACAATCCAAAAGGATTAGAAAAGGGTTTGGAAAGTTTGGATATCAAGGCAAGGATTGAAACCATTCAGAACACTGCACTGCTGCAATCTGCCAGAATACTCAGAAGAGTCCTGGAGACCTGAGATGACTTGCTGTCACTCAGACTCCAGTGAAAGACCATCAGCTAATGCTGATGTGAAAACTCAAAAGGAGTAAATAATAATAATAATATCCTTTCAGCTAGTATATTAGGTCTGCGACCTGTCAGCTGTTCCTTATAAATATTCATTTTAATTCCACAGAATATTATAATCACAGATTATCCAACTTTGCCTTAAAGGAGTTTAGAGATGGGGCATTCACTATTGATGAAGGTAGTTTATTCCATATATTCACCACTCTGTTACTAAAAATAATTTTGTCTTGCGTTTGCTTTACAAGATTTTTTAAGGGTTTTAATTTATGTCCCTTGTATAGATATTTTGAGCAATGTTTAGTAGGTCAGAGTTCATTGAATAAAAACCATTTGTGTATTTGTAGGCTTCAATCATATCCTCTCTTATACGTAGGAAAACCAGACTTGGTAGGTCAATGTTCCTAAGTCTTTCTTCATACGAAAGGGATTTTAAATTATTCACTAATTTAGTAGCTCTCCTCTGACTCCCTCAATGGGTTTTGTGTCCTTGATGAGTCTTGGGCTACAAACCACTTTAGCAAACTCAAATGAGGTCTTACCAATGCAGTGAACAATTTTTTCAGCATTTCTTTATCCATGTATTCATATGACCTCCGTATTAATCCTAATATCTGTTTGCTTTATTTACTTGTATTTTTATGTGCTTGGAAAATTTTAATTCAGGGTCCACATTCACACCAAGGTCTCTTTCTAACTCTGTATCCTTTAGTATTTCTCTTTCATTAGAGAGATTTTTTCTCTTTTCATTGAGAGATTTTTTTTTAGGACTTTTTTTTTTAATTCTAAATTTCAAAACAATTACTAGAATCAGGGAATTGTCCAATTTTAATGAAATTTTCACTGCTTGATTCTTTAACGACTTAATTTATAATCAATAACTTATTTTATTTCTCTGAATTTTGAGATGAGGTTTGATAATTTGGATTATTTGGATTATTCAGACTATTGTTTCATCTATATTGTTATCTGCACAACGTTTCAGCGATGTGACCTCTGGCCTTCTTCAGGTATTTCTTGTTATAAAATAAAGATTAGGACAATAGTCCGAATAATACAAATAACAAAATAGCTTTTTTTTTTTTTTTTTTAAATTAGAAAAAAAAAAATCTTTTTTTATCTATTCCGAATGTAGGGGGTCATTTGAAGAAAATTTTCCAGCCCTAATTTTTTACTTTTGTTGAAAGATCAAATCCTGAAGAACATGTAAAAAAATAGAAAAGAAAAATTCAATATCCAAAAAAGTTATTTGAAAATTTAAGAGTTAAATCAAGCACTAGTTTTCACTGAAGTCTGAGTGACAGCAAGCCTCCTCAGGTCTTTCAAAACTCTCTATGTATTATAGCTGATCTTAACAATACTGTGGTCCGGGTGGTCTCAATTTTTTCCTTTCATCTCTAGTTCGTCCAGGCTCTTTTCCAGGTCTTTACGGATCATTCATGTGCTCCAACTATAATTGGTATCACCTTCATGTTCCACAGCCTTTTGAGCTCTTTAGCAAGATCCAGGTAGTTGTCTATCTTTTTTTTTATGCTATTTCCACTCTGTGTCTGTTAAACAACAAAATCCCAAAAGATGACAGGTTCTTTTCTTCTTTTTAGTTAACTCTATGTCTGGTCATCTGGCCTGGTTAGGTGATCAAGGCATGAAATATTATTTTATTATTATTAATATATATACCAGTTTATGATTATTTCACTCCTTGAGTTTTTCACACCAGTGTAAGCTGATGGTCTTTAACTGGAGACTGAGTGACAACAAGTTTCCCCAGGTCTCTAGGATTCTTCTATGTATTCTAGCCAATCTCAACAATGTTGTTGTCTGGATGTCTCATTTCTTCCTCTGATTTCCAGTTCCTTAGTTTGTTTTCTAAGATTTGGTGACCGTTCCAAGTGCACCATTCGTATCACTTTAACCCTCATATTCCACACTTTTAGAGTTCTCTGGCAAGGTCAAGGTATTCTATCTTTTCATTTACTTTCATTTTACTCCGGGATTGCAAATCCACGAATGACAAATTTTCTCCTTCTTGTTAATTAACACTAAGTCTGGTCTACTGGCCGGGATTAGGTGATCCATCTGTATCTCAGAGTCCCAAAGAATTTTATGTGTCTCATTCTCCATGACAGATTCAGGGTTTGTGCATATATGGCTTAGTTACCCTTGGGAAAGGTATGAATCCTACTCTCCTCCAGCTATGGTAAATAGCAGGGCAGACTCAGTTCTTTAGCCATGGCTAGGTAACCAGCCTAGGAGAAGGAAAACTCTGAATTCAAACCTGTTAAACTTTGCTTAAGAAATTGACCTTGTGTCGTATCCTGCTCGTGCGGAGGGGTTGGTAAATATATATGTGACTTAGTTGCATGGTGAACATTTAATTTCATGCACAATTCCCAGTGGAATACCCTCCCCCTATCAGTCGTGCCTAGTCTTGTACCCACTTTTTCTAGTTTGCTGCATTCACATTATTATTATCATTATTATTATTATTTTACTCCTTTCACCACCTTTATTATTATTAGATTGACCCATGGAAATTCCATGGTAGTTGATAATAAAGATTACCCATCATCTTCTGCTCTTCTCTCCTTCTACCTTTGCTGTATATCCTCATTCCTAAACCTATCCTGAGAAAAGATTCTTCTGTTATTGTCACGTGTACTTCCATCTTAACATTTGATTGTACAACACATTATATTTAGGATTGATTACGGATAGCAAAGGCAGAGTCAGCAACAAATAGTTTATCAGTCATATGGAGGTCTGATCTCCCTGGCAAGCTGAAGCGATAGTTCTTCCAGGCTGTGGTTGTGTCAGTGCTGCTGTATGGCTGCACCACCTGGACCCTAACAAAGCACTTGAGAATAAACTGGATGGGAGCTGCACAAGAATGCTGCGTGCAGTCTTGAATAAGTCGTGGAAACAGCACCCCACAAGGAAACAGCTGTACGGTCACCTGCCCCCATCTCACAAACTATCCGAGTGAGACGGACAAGGCATGCAGGACACTGCTGAAGAAGCAAGGATGAACTCATAAGCGACGTTCTCCTGTGGAAGCCAATACATAGACATGCAAGTGTGGGGTGCCCAGCAAGGACCTACATTGACCAGTTATGTGAAGATGCTGGCTGCTCCGCAGAGGAGCTTCCAGGTGTAATGAACGATAGGGAAGGTTGGCGAAAGATTGTCATGGATACCCGTGCTGCATGCACGACATGATGATGATGAGCCACTTTTCTCACATTTCTGTCTGATGATTGTGCACATTACATGAAACTGAATTCTAGTGTACATAAGTATATTTTTTAGGTTTTATACCTGCTCTATAATAGTGAGCACTTTTATAATAACAAAAAGGAAAACAAAACATTCAAAATGGATTTCATTCATGTTTTAACTTGATTGCATTTGTTTATAAACATAGTTTGAAAAATGTCACAATTAATATTTTACAAGCATATTATATACAGGGTGATTGTAAAGTAATTCCCTATTTTAAAAATCTTATTTATTTCTGATCATTATTTTTACATAAAATGAATATGAGAAGAACACATATAACATAGGTTTGCACCAGCGTTTGCCTCCAGCCTCTCAATCGCTTAGGAATTACATCAACTGATCTTCCCAGGAACTCTTGTGGAATGGCAGAAATAAATTCTTGTATCATCGTCAAGTTCATCCAAAGTCGCTGGTTTTTGTAGAGTAGACTTGCTCCTTCAACCAGCTCCAAGGAAAAATCACAGTGTGTTAAATCTGGGTTTCTGGCTGGCCACTCATGCGGACCATGTCTACCTCATCTCCCGTGGAAATGATGATTCAGCCATTCATGAACACAATAACAAAATTTGGAGGAGCACCATCTTGCATAAAAATCAAATCTTCAATATTCTTCTAAATATGACAACTTGCCAGATAAAAAAATTATAGTTTAAAATAGGGAGTTACTTTTTAATCATCCTGTATACAATAAAGTCTGTACAACAATTCATTGAGAATTGGTCCATATGCTAGGCAAGGGGCTTCACCTTCATCTCACACCACCCTGCCTGTTGGCTGGGACTGTAGAATATACCGACTGCACCTCTGCAGAGAGCTAAAACCCCTCACAACCAGTGGAGCCACCTGTAGGGTGAGCGTGGTGACCCATGATGCTTAAGGTTCAATCCTGTGGCTGAGAAGTCCATGGTATGCAGCACTCTAATTTGGCCTTACTTGGACTAGACAGACAGTCAAAAATCACATCAAGTCCTAGCACCTATATGATTGTCCTGGCCATATTTCTCTTACAGCAATCACCCAACCTTTTTCCGCCCTGTCGCTGGGGCGTTAGAATACACTGACTGCACCTCTGCAGAGGGGTAAGATGGGCCCTGTCTTGGCTAGATGGTGGTCGGAGAGGCCCCTCCAATTAATCGGCTGGTCACGTCAAGCCCTAGCACCTATATGATTTTCCCAAGCCTATTGCCCTTGTGGTAAGCCCAACCCTTTTTATGATATAGGTGCTAGAAGGCGGTGACTGAGGGTCTACATGTCCTGGGAATGACGTTAAACTCTATCTGATGGTGAGGTTCCAGTTTTGGAGGTTTGGGGAATGTGGAGCACCCCTTCATCACCATTGCTCCCTGGTCCACTCTGACCTGGAGTGGTAGTACCTATTAGGGTCCCTTCTATGGGTTAAATAGAAAAATGTATTTATAAAAATTGTATTATACATTAAGAATTGATTTATTTCAAAATTTTATCGCATTAAATGACCCACTGAGGTTGATATGCGTAAAACAAACCAAAACAAACCAAAATTATTTGATTTGGCATTAAATGACTTGAAAAGGGTTAATATGCCCCAAATTAAACCAACCAAAAAATATAATGATACAAAGTGTACACATAGACAAGCGTATCAATATGTAAATTGTGGATGCTAACATTTATTGACTAAAATTTAAACATCACTTTTCATTAGATGAGATATTGCTACCAAGGTATATTAACTGTTATACTAATTTTAGATGCTTTCAATTTAATGAGATAACACCACTTGATTAAAACACATGAACACTGTTTTATTTGATTCACATAGAAGCAATGCCTCTTAGTGCTTGCTCCAGGCTATGCAGCAGAAACTTTGAGCAATCATATTTACAAGTAGCAGTAGATCATCTGTGTAGTCTGCATCAAAATGTTTCTGTATGTGTAAATGAGCATATCTGGTCTTTCCTTCCATTTATTTAATGATGATGCCACAGAAGCAACCAAAAACATTTGTTGTGAGAAAGTTGATTACCGTACGGTGACAGATCGTTCCAGAAATTTTGCTTTGGTTGCAAAGTTTTTCTTTTGAAATAAATTTCTTTCTTGTAAAGCCTGAATTATTTTGATATTATTGTTTAGTAGTATCATGCTAATCAATGCAGTTCCAATGCTTTTTTATAGTAAATCATTTCTAATGCATTTTATATAAAATCATTGCCCAATGCATTTTTATAGTTTGAAATTATTTCCAATGCATTTTTATTGCAGAAATCATTTCAATTCATTTTAATATAAAAATCATTGTCCAATGCATTTTTACAGAAAAAATATCATTGTCAGTGCATTTTTATTATAGAAATCATAGTCCAATGCATTTTTATGGTATAAATCATTTTCAATGCATTTTTATATTAAAAATCATTTCCATTGCATTTTATAGAAAAAATCATTTCAATGCATTTTTTATTGAAAATCATTGTCCAATGCATTCTTCATAGTCAAATCATTTCCAATTCATTTTTCATAGTGCATCATTTCTATGCATTTTATAGTAAAATCATTTTCAATGCATTTTTATAGTAAAATCATTTTCAATGCATTTTTAGTAAAAATCATTTCCAATGCATTTTCATAGTAAAAGATCATTCCAATGCATTTTCATAGTAAAAATCATTGTCCAATGCATTTTCATATAAAAATCATTTCAATGCATTTTCATAGTAAAAATCATTTCCAATGCATTTTATAGTAAAATCATTGTCCAGTGATTTTATAGTCAAAACATGTGTCCAATGCATTTTTTATAGTAAAAATCATTTCAATGCATTTTATAGTAAAAATCATTTTCAATGCATTTTTATAGTAAAAATCATTTCCATGCTTTAATAGTAAAAATCATTTCCAATGATTTTTATTGTAAAAATCATTTCTATATGCATTTTCATAGTAAAAACATTTCCAATGGCATTTTTAAGTAAATCATTTTCATGTGCATTTTTATAGTAAAAATCATTTCCAATGCATTTTATATTAAAAACATTTTCATGCATTTTATAGTAAAATCATTGTCCAATGCATTTTCATAGTAAAAACATTTCCAATTTGCTTCATAGTAAAAATCATTGTCAATGCATTTTATAGTAAAAATCATTGGTCCAATGCATTTTCCTAGTAAAACATTTCTTTGCATTTTTATAGTAAATTTTGGTTGGGTTGTAAGAACTTTGACAATCAGGTAGACCTGAAAGTGTTGATTGATGGGCTAATATCACTCTTTTACATAATAACTAGCCCTGTCGGCTGGGCTTAGAATACACAACTGCACCTCCTGCAGAGGAGTAAGAACCCCACCCAATAGGGCCTCCCGTTGGCTATAAGTGGCAGCCCATAATGCTTAAGGACGAATCCTGTGGCTGAACAGTCCATGACATGCAACACTCCACTTTGACCTTACTAGGCTAGACAGACAGTCAAGCCATAGCACTATATGATTGTTGCAACTCTATTGTAATTTCCATGTCAAATCATCCAGGCCATGTCAAACCCGTTTTAATTTTTCTGAAATTTTGTCCAAGTTGGAATTATGATAAAGTAGGACAATCCAAATATAAGCTGCCAATTCCCAAATTGATCGAGTTATGTTGATTTTTAGCTCTCCAAATTTGAGGGGGCTAATAAAAATGGCAACTGTTTTGTAACCTATTTTTGTCTTTAAAATCAGGTC
This sequence comes from Doryteuthis pealeii, assembly GCA_023376005.1. Lineage (NCBI taxonomy): Eukaryota > Metazoa > Mollusca > Cephalopoda > Myopsida > Loliginidae > Doryteuthis > Doryteuthis pealeii. The sequence goes on from CM042151.1 coordinate 108,987,548, forward strand.
TAGAGTTTCCCTACTCCTAAAAATTGGTTTAAAAGCATTTGGCCCAAGAAATTCAAAACTGCTATCGAAAAAGTCTTAAGTTAACCAATTTTAAGTTATGATGATTTCTTTATTTTTCATTGGCAAGATCAATATCTCGATGTGGCACTGCATCTGTAACAAAAAATTTTCTATTATTATTTTCACATATATTGAAATTATTTTGAACAAAAATTAATTTGATTTTAATGGCTTGCATTCAATGCAACATTCTTAACTGAGATAGTAAGATCAATACTGCATTTTGGGAACTTCTATTTCATGTTCCAGATTAAAGTGGTTAGGTAAGTGATAATGTTATTTACGACATTTTGAAATTTCTATTTTTTTTTATAAGTAAATTCCATTTTATTTTTCTATCTCTAATTGCATTCTGTTCATAAGTCTCCATGCATTTCTGCTGCTTTGAGCGCCCTTGAGTGAGTGCGTAACAATTTGATCTATAAAACCATATTTGAATTCTGGGAAATCATCTGAAGATGACTTATTTTAAAGTATTAGAAAAATTCTGAACAGTGCTGAAGGTTACAGTGGCCTGTAAAGTTGAGGACAACAGTCTGAAATATCAAAATAATTTTTTTTTTTAAAACACAAATCAACAAAATCCGTTGAATAGTAAATAAGAACTTGAGATTTATAATTTACTATGAAAATTTATAAATATTTAACCCCATTGTTGCTAAAATACTTGACAAAAACATTCTTCAAGTGAGTAGCCTTGAAGAGTATCAGGTAAGTTTGGCATTTCAATACAATTCAGTGTGTCGCATCATAAGATTGTCTCTCATGTTGCTAAATATTGCAAAACTTTGACTCACCTTGAAAAAAAAAAGTAAAATATTCCTGATTTTATTGAAATGTAACTGAATTCATGGGCTTGAATATCTTTTTTTTGTTTTGTTTTTACAGATTTCTTGGGAACTTGGAGGAAATATTCATCGCAAAATTTTACAAGACTATATGAAATTGGGAATATTACTTTTTCAAGAATACAGTGTATTGAAGAAAAATCATTTCTAATATATTTTGAATGTGATGGAGAAATGTATGTGTCATTTAAAGATTTATATGCAAAGAAATCAACAAAAAATATAATAATGTCATAAAATCCACAATGTTCTAGTTTGATGATACAAATCAAATATTAACTGAAAAGAAACCCCATATTTTTTGGAGATATGTATGTATCTTCCATTACATTGAAGTTAATTTGGTGTATATCGGGAAGACAACTGAGAAAAAACGTATCTTTTGATATATTTGAATCTTCTTTTACAAAGTCAAACTTGATACCTTATTCGAAAATACACTGGAGAGTCACATATTCATTTGGCGTGTGGAGGTTTCTTACACACAGTATTATGTTGGAGTACTATGAACACACTCTAAGAAAACAACATATTCTTGTTGAAGTCTGTGGATCTTCCTTTAACAAAGAAGTCAACTTTGGTGGAGACATATGAAATTGCTATACTGACAGGAAATCCGTACAGTCCGAATGTGTGCAGTATCTTCCTTTTCACAAGTCAGCTATGCATGAAAACACGTCCAACTGACACTGGAGAAAATACTATTTTCCTTTGTGAAGTATGTGGCTCTTCTTTTCAGACAATCAGCATTAGTGTGTCACAGTGAAACCACAATGGAAGAAGAACATATTTCATGGTGATGGTGTGGAATCTTTATTACACAGAAAATGTGATTTAGAATGCACATGCGAACACACGCTGGTGATCAACCGTATTTTTGTGAATCTGCGATCTCTTTTTCACAAAGTACTATTATAAAAGCACATGCTAAGCACACACTGGAAGAGAAGCGATATTTGTGATTATGTGGCGCTTCTTTTAGCAATTCACATTGGTGCGACTGCACGACACACTCAAAGAGAAACCATTTCAATTGACGTTTGGATTTATTTAACAGCAAAAGTGTAATTAGAAATCCACGTTGAGAATGCATACGCGGGACAACATATTATTGTGAAGTGTGTGGATATCTTTTTCACAAAAGTCAACTATTATACAACAGTATGCCAACGACATAGCGGAGAGACCATATACTTGTGAGGGTGTGTGGCTTTTCTTTTTTAGACAAACTGGGAATTGGTTTCATCACAGACTCGACACACACTGGAGGAATATGTGATGCTACGATATTTATAGAGAAGGTAAATTTTGAAAATACACATTGTAAAACTAGTTGTAGCTTGTGCGTAGATCATCTTTTAGTGAGATTCACATTTAAACACATTTGAGAATGAATATTATGAAAAAAACATTCTTGTACCATGAATAGTTGTTTTTTAAATTTAGTATGCTTTAGTGATATTATGACGGAAGAGAGAAAGAAAAAGAGCAGACATTGTCTTGCCTGCTGGATCGAACACGGCGTCCCCACATGCCAAAAACAAATGCGATTTAGGCAACTGACGGATGCGAGGTTCAACCTGAGTGCCGGATGTTGAGTAAGATGGCCCATAAATAACCAAAGTGATGTCGAGGTCATGGACAGGTCAGGACAAACATTCGGCGCTAATGTGAGACGGCGTCATAAAGAGTATATTTGATGATGGACGGATTTCAGCTGTGGTCGAAGATGAAGCTGTGTTGACCGAAAAGAAAGTTTGGCCTGCGAGATAGACGGTGCACTCCTGTTTTTGGTCCCCCGCTCAGAGGGAACTTGTTGAAGGCCAAATATCTATTTTTCCCCCTTTCTATAATATAAAGGTGGAATTCCACTTGAGAGAAACCATTTGATTTACTGGACTGCCAACGAGTTGAAGACACTATATTCCTTCTGTGCATTACTGTGATTTTTTTTAAAAAGACGGAAAGCATTTTCCAAACTGTATTTTTTTATTGGATTTTTGGTATCTTATTTACCCAACCCCCATACGAGCTGATGTGACACCAGGTCAATTCTTAGAAAGTTAAACAGGTTTGAATTCAGAGTTTTCCTTCTTTGATCAGTTGCTGATATTAATCCAGGTTAAAGAGCGTCTGTCTTATTATTTCCAGTCCATAGCTTGGATAGTTGGATTCGATACTTTCAACAAGGGCATTAGTGCTATGTGGAAATGCAACAAGCTTTCCCAATTTAATTCTGGTCAACAATGTAATTGTCCTATGATGATAAACATACACAACAATCCCCTCTTTGTATATAGCCGTAACAACTTCCTGTCTGGAATAGATACCATCCAATGTTCATCTGGTAAAAATGAATCGTTCTAATGCTATGAAAAAAGCCTGACTCAGTGTGGCCTTTGATGTATAATTTCCTGCAAAAAAGGACATCTTGCAATGTTGGCTTTTACATTTTGGTATTTACCGTATCTTGGAACTTTGCCCTTCTATAAGAGAATTAGTGCTGAACTGGATTGTGTAATCATAAGTGACTCAGAAATCGATACCAATCATTTATGAGTTAACTGGAACTAAAACCGCTTATTTCACAAGTTTATTGCTCTGTATTGCCATTAATATGCCACACCTTCCACAATTTCTAACCATCTGTTAAAGAAAGATTTAAATCTTTATACACTACATTACAAATGATAGGCTATGCTAATCATTATGTAATACTTGGGTATACGATATAAATATACCATTGACATTGCATCGCTGGGGAAATGAATCTTCTATTACAAATAGAACGGTAACTCATCTAAGCTATCTATGCAAGGAAAAAAACTGATTTGGCCGGGTTGGACTTTTTCTATTGGAACTTTGCCTTGTTGGATTTAATTGTTGAACTGGATTGTGTAATTTTTTTATTTCCATTTTGTACTCTTCCACTACTCTTGTCATAGAAAATGTGCATATTTTTTATCTGTTGTGATATATATGATATTCATTTTCTTAAAACACTTCGTATCGTATATTGTATATATAAATGTTTTTGCTATGGGTAAATGAAGAAGTATCTTTGTCTTTCTTCCGTTCTGTCTTGTTAGTATATCATGATATACTAAGGCTGATATTGGTGCTTGGTAAGTAGACACTGTGACTAAATATCTGCTTACCACGCACTCATTCCAATTCTAATGTAAGAAATGGTGTCATATTTTACTATTTAGTTG